>CM051236.1:318401558-319085429 GCA_027917425.1 Gastrophryne carolinensis | reverse complement strand
TGCTCCCAGGTGCACTCTGGTTAGGGCATCCCATTCTGTGACTACACCAGCCTCTATTTACTATAACCCTTTGCACTTATTCTAAAAGTAATTTGGCCTGATAGAGACACTTTTGCTGTGCATAGTACTGCTCCCAGGTGCACTCTGGTTGGGGCATCCCATTCTGTGACTACACCAGCCTCTATTTACTATAACCCATTGTGCTTATTCTAAAGGTAATTTGGCCTGATAAAGACACTTTTGCTGTGCATAGTAGTACTGCTCCCAGGTGCACTCCGGTTGGGGCATCCCATTCTGTGACTACACCAGCCTCTATTTACTATAACCCTTTGCACTTATTCTAAAAGTAATTTGGCCTGATGAAGACGCTTTTGCTGTGCATAGTACTGCTCCCAGGTGCTCTCTGGTTGGGGCATACCATTCTGTGACTACACCAGCCTCTATTTACTATAACCCTTTGCACTTATTCTAAAAGTAATTTGGCCTGATAAAGACACTTTTGCTGTGCATAGTAGTACTGCTCCCTGGTGCACTCCGGTTGGGGCATCCCATTCTGTGACTACACCAGCCTCTATTTACTATAAGCCTTTGCACTTATTCTAAAAGTAATTTGGCCTGATAAAGACACTTTTGCTGTGCATAGTAGTACTGCTCCCAGGTGCTCCCAGCAAAAGTGTCTTTATCAGGCCAAATTACTTTTAGAATAAGTGCAAAGGGTTATAGTAAATAGAGGCTGGTGTAGTCACAGAATGGGATGCCCCAACCAGAGTGCATCTGGGAGCAGTACTATGCACAGCAAAAGTGTCTTTATCAGGCCAAATTACTTTTAGAATAAGTGCAAAGGGTTATAGTAAATAGAGGCTGGTGTAGTCACAGAATGGGATGCCCCAACCAGAGTGCACCTGGGAGCAGTACTACTATGCACAGCAAAAGTGTCTTTATCAGGCCAAATTACTTTTAGAATAAGTGCAAAGGGTTATAGTAAATAGAGGATGGTGTAGTCACAGAATGGGATGCCCCAACCGGAGTGCACCTGGGAGCAGTACTACTATGCACAGCAAAAGTTTCTTTATCAGGCCAAATTACTTTTAGAATAAGTGCAAAGGGTTATAGTAAATAGAGGCTGGTGTAGTCACAGAATGGGATGCCCCAACCACAGAGCACCTGGGAGCAGTACTACTATGCACAGCAAAAGTGTCTTTATCAGGCCAAATTACTTTTAGAATAAGTGCAAAGGATTATAGTAAATAGAGGCTGGTGTAGTCACAGAATGGGATGCCCCAACCAGAGTGCACCTGGGAGCAGTACTATGCACAGCAAAAGTGTCTTTATCAGGCCAAATTACTTTTAGAATAAGTGCAAAGGGTTATAGTAAATAGAGGCTGGTGTAGTCACAGAATGGGATGCCCCAACCGGAGTGCACCTGGGAGCAGTACTACTATGCACAGCAAAAGTGTCTTTATCAGGCCAAATTACTTTTAGAATAAGTGCAAAGGGTTATAGTAAATAGAGGCTGGTGTAGTCACAGAATGGGATGCCCCAACCAGAGAGCACCTGGGAGCAGTACTATGCACAGCAAAAGTGTCTTTATCAGGCCAAATTACTTTTAGAATAAGTGCAAAGGGTTATAGTAAATAGAGGCTGGTGTAGTCACAGAATGGGATGCTTTGAACTTATTCTAAAAGTAATTTGGCCTGATAAAGACACTTTTGCTGTGCATAGTAGTACTGCTCCCAGGTGCACTCCGGTTGGGGCATCCCATTCTGTGACTACACCAGCCTCTATTTACTATAACCCTTTGCACTTATTCTAAAAGTAATTTGGCCTGATGAAGACGCTTTTGCTGTGCATAGCACTGCTCCCAGGTGCTCTCCGGTTGGGGCATCCCATTCTGTGACTACACCAGCCTCTATTTACTATAACCCTTTGCACTTATTCTAAAAGTAATTTGGCCTGATAAAGACACTTTTGCTGTGCATAGTACTGCTCCCAGGTGCTCTCCAGTTGGGGCATCCCATTCTGTGACTACACCAGCCTCTATTTACTATAACCCTTTGCACTTATTCTAAAAGTAATTTGGCCTGATAAAGACACTTTTGCTGTGCATAGTAGTACTGCTCCCAGGTGCTCTCTGGTTGGGGCATACCATTCTGTGACTACACCAGCCTCTATTTACTATAACCCTTTGCACTTATTCTAAAAGTAATTTGGCCTGATAAAGACACTTTTGCTGTGCATAGTAGTACTGCTCCCAGGTGCACTCCGGTTGGGGCATCCAATTCTGTGACTACACCAGCCTCTATTTACTATAGGCCTTTGCACTTATTCTAAAAGTAATTTGGCCTGATAAAGACACTTTTGCTGTGCATAGTAGTACTGCTCCCAGGTGCACTCTGGTTGGGGCATCCCATTCTGTGACTACACCAGCCTCTATTTACTATAACCCTTTGCACTTATTCTAAAAGTAATTTGGCCTGATAAAGACACTTTTGATGTGCATAGTACTGCTCCCAGGTGCACTCTGGTTGGGGCATCCCATTCTGTGACTACACCAGCCTTTATTTACTATAACCCTTTGCACTTATTCTAAAAGTATTTTGGCCTGATAAAGACACTTTTGCTGTGCATAGCACTCCTCCCAGGTGCTCTCTGGTTGGGGCATCCCATTCTGTGACTACACCAGCCTCTATTTACTATAACCCTTTGCACTTATTCTAAAAGTAATTTGGCCGGACAAAGACACTTTTGCTGTGCATAGTAGTACTGCTCCCAGGTGCTCTGTTGTTGGGGCATCCCATTCTGTGACTACACCAGCCTCTATTTACTATAACCCTTTGCACTTATTCTAAAAGTAATTTGGCCTGATAAAGACACTTTTGCTGTGCATAGTAGTACTGCTCCCAGGTGCACTCCGGTTGGGGCATCCCATTCTGTGACTACACCAGCCTCTATTTACTATAACCCTTTGCACTTATTCTAAAAGTAATTTGGCCTGATAAAGACACTTTTGCTGTGCATAGTAGTACTGCTCTCAGGTGCACTCTGGTTGGGGCATCCCATTCTGTGACTACACCAGCCTCTATTTACTATAACCCTTTGCACTTATTCTAAAAGTAATTTGGCCTGATAAAGACACTTTTGCTGTGCATAGTACTGCTCCCAGGTGCGCTCCGGTTGGGGCATCCCATTCTGTGACTACACCAGCCTCTATTTACTATAACCCTTTGCACTTATTCTAAAAGTAATTTGGCCTGATAAAGACACTTTTGCTGTGCATAGTAGTACTGCTCCCAGGTGCACTCTGGTTGGGGCATCCCATTCTGTGACTACACCAGCCTCTATTTACTATAACCCTTTGCACTTATTCTAAAAGTAATTTGGCCTGATAAAGACACTTTTGCTGTGCATAGTACTGCTCCCAGATGCACTCTGGTTGGGGCATCCCATTCTGTGACTACACCAGCCTCTATTTACTATAACCCTTTGCACTTATTCTAAAAGTAATTTGGCCTGATAAAGACACTTTTGCTGTGCATAGTACTGCTCCTAGATGCACTCTGGTTGGGGCATCCCATTCTGTGACTACACCAGCCTCTATTTACTATAACCCTTTGCACTTATTCTAAAAGTAATTTGGCCTGATAAAGACACTTTTGCTGTGCATAGTAGTACTGCTCCCAGGTGCACTCTGGTTGGGGCATCCCATTCTGTGACTACACCAGCCTCTATTTACTATAACCCTTTGCACTTATTCTAAAAGTAATTTGGCCTGATAAAGGCACTTTTGTTGTGCATAGTACTGCTCCCAGGTGCACTCTGGTTAAGGCATCCCATTCTGTGACTACACCAGCCTCTATTTACTATAACCCTTTGCACTTATTCTAAAAGTAATTTGGCCTGATAAAGACACTTTTGCTGTGCATAGTACTGCTCCCAGGTGCTCTCTGGTTGGGGCATCCCATTCTGTGACTACACCAGCCTCTATTTACTATAACCCTTTGCACTTATTCTAAAAGTAATTTGGCCTGATAAAGACACTTTTGCTGTGCATAGTAGTACTGCTCCCAGATGCTCTCTGGTTGGGGCATCCCATTCTGTGACTACACCAGCCTCTATTACCTATAACCCTTTGCACTTATTCTAAAAGTAATTTGGCCTGATAAAGACACTTTTGCTGTGCATAGTAGTACTGCTCCCAGGTGCGCTCCGGTTGGGGCATCCCATTCTGTGACTACACCAGCCTCTATTTACTATAACCCTTTACACTTATTCTAAAAGTAATTTGGCCTGATAAAGACACTTTTGCTGTGCATAGTACTGCTCCCAGGTGCACTCTGGTTGGTGCATCCCATTCTGTGACTACACCAGCCTCTATTTACTATAATCCTTTGCACTTATTCTAAAAGTAATTTGGCCTGATAAAGACACTTTTGCTGTGCATAGTAGTACTGCTCCCAGGTGCCCTCTGGTTGGGGCATCCCATTCTGTGACTACACCAGCCTCTATTTACTATAACCCTTTGCACTTATTCTAAAAGTAATTTGGCCTGATAAAGACACTTTTGCTGTGCATAGTACTGCTCCCAGGGGCACTCTGGTTGGGGCATCCCATTCTGTGACTACACCAGCCTCTATTTACTATAACCCTTTGCACTTATTCTAAAAGTAATTTGGCCTGATAAAGACACTTTTGCTGTGCATAGTAGTACTGCTCTCAGGTGCATTCTGGTTGGGGCATCCCATTCTGTGACTACACCAGCCTCTATTTACTATAACCCTTTGCACTTATTCTAAAAGTAATTTGCCCTGATAAAGTAACTTTTGCCATGCATAGTACTGCTCCCAGGTGCTCTCCGGTTGGGGCATCCCATTCTGTGACTACACCAGCCTCTGTTTACTATAACCCTTTGCACTTATTCTAAAAGTAATTTGGCCTGATAAAGACACTTTTGCTGTGCATAGTACTGCTCCCAGGTGCTCTCTGGTTGGGGCATCCCATTCTGTGACTACACCAGCCTCTATTTACTATAACCCTTTGCACTTATTCTAAAAGTAATTTGGCCTGATAAAGACACTTTTGCTGTGCATAGTAGTACTGCTCCCAGGTGCACTCCGGTTGGGGCATCCCATTCTGTGACTACACCAGCCTCTATTTACTATAACCCTTTGCACTTATTCTAAAGGTAATTTGGCCTGATAAAGACACTTTTGCTGTGCATAGTAGTACTGCTCCCAGGTGCACTCTGGTTGGGGCATCCCATTCTGTGACTACACCAGCCTCTATTTACTATAACCCTTTGCACTTATTCTAAAAGTAATTTGGCCTGATAAAGACACTTTTGCTGTGCATAGTACTGCTCCCAGGTGCTCTCTGGTTGGGGCATCCCATTCTGTGACTACACCAGCCTCTATTTACTATAACCCTTTGCACTTATTCTAAAAGTAATTTGGCCTGATAAATACACTTTTGCTGTGCATAGTAGTACTGCTCCCAGGTGCACTCCGGTTGGGGCATCCCATTCTGTGACTACACCAGCCACTATTTACTATAACCCTTTGCACTTATTCTAAAAGTAATTTGGCCTGATAAAGACACTTTTGCTGTGCATAGTAGTACTGCTCCCAGGTGCACTCTGGTTGGGGCATCCCATTCTGTGATTACACCAGCCTCTATTTACTATAACCCTTTGCACTTATTCTAAAAGTAATTTGGCCTGATAAAGACACTTTTGCTGTGCATAGTAGTACTGCTCCCAGGTGCTCTCCGGTTGGGGCATCCCATTCTGTGACTACACCAGCCTCTATTTACTATAACCCTTTGCACTTATTCTAAAAGTAATTTGGCCTGATAAAGACACTTTTGCTGTGCATAGTACTGCTCCCAGGTACTCTCCGGTTGGGGCATCCCATTCTGTGACTACACTAGCCTCTGTTTACTATAATCCTTTGCACTTATTCTAAAAGTAATTTGGCCTGATAAAGACACTTTTGCTGTGCATAGTAGTACTGCTCTCAGGTGCACTCTGGTTGGGGCATCCCATTCTGTGACTACACCAGCCTCTATTTACTATAACCCTTTGCACTTATTCTTAAAGTAATTTGCCCTGATAAAGTAACTTTTGCTATGCATAGTACTGCTCCCAGGTGCTCTCCGGTTGGGGCATCCCATTCTGTGACTACACCAGCCTCTATTTACTATAACCCTTTGCACTTATTCTAAAAGTAATTTGGCCTGATAAAGACACTTTTGCTGTGCATAGTACTGCTCCCAGGTGCTCTCTGGTTGGGGCATCCCATTCTGTGACTACACCAGCCTCTATTTACTATAACCCTTTGCACTTATTCTAAAAGTAATTTGGCCTGATAAAGACACTTTTGCTGTGCATAGTAGTACTGCTCCCAGGTGCACTCCGGTTGGGGCATCCCATTCTGTGACTACACCAGCCTCTATTTACTATAACCCTTTGCACTTATTCTAAAGGTAATTTGGCCTGATAAAGACACTTTTGCTGTGCATAGTAGTACTGCTCCCAGGTGCACTCTGGTTGGGGCATCCCATTCTGTGACTACACCAGCCTCTATTTACTATAACCCTTTGCGCTTATTCTAAAAGTAATTTGGCCTGATAAAGACACTTTTGCTGTGCATAGCTCTGCTCCTAGATGCACTCTGGTTGGGGCATCCCATTCTGTGACTACACCAGCCTCTATTTACTATAACCCTTTGCACTTATTCTAAAAGTAATTTGGCCTGATAAAGACACTTTTGCTGTGCATAGTAGTACTGCTCCCAGGTGCACTCTGGTTGGGGCCTCCCATTCTGTGACTACACCAGCCTCTATTTACTATAACCCTTTGCACTTATTCTAAAAATAATTTGGCCTGATAAAGGCACTTTTGCTGTGCATAGTACTGCTCCCAGGTGCACTCTGGTTAGGGCATCCCATTCTGTGACTACACCAGCCTCTATTTACTATAACCCTTTGCACTTATTCTAAAAGTAATTTGGCCTGATAGAGACACTTTTGCTGTGCATAGTACTGCTCCCAGGTGCTCTCTGGTTGGGGCATCCCATTCTGTGACTACACCAGCCTCTATTTACTATAACCCTTTGCACTTATTCTAAAAGTAATTTGGCCTGATAAAGACACTTTTGCTGTGCATAGTAGTACTGCTCCCAGGTGCTCTCCGGTTGGGGCATCCCATTCTGTGACTACACCAGCCTCTATTTACTATAACCCTTTGCACTTATTCTAAAAGTAATTTGGCCTGATAAAGACACTTTTGCTGTGCATAGTACTGCTCCCAGGTACTCTCCGGTTGGGGCATCCCATTCTGTGACTACACTAGCCTCTGTTTACTATAATCCTTTGCACTTATTCTAAAAGTAATTTGGCCTGATAAAGACACTTTTGCTGTGCATAGTAGTACTGCTCTCAGGTGCACTCTGGTTGGGGCATCCCATTCTGTGACTACACCAGCCTCTATTTACTATAACCCTTTGCACTTATTCTTAAAGTAATTTGCCCTGATAAAGTAACTTTTGCTATGCATAGTACTGCTCCCAGGTGCTCTCCGGTTGGGGCATCCCATTCTGTGACTACACCAGCCTCTATTTACTATAACCCTTTGCACTTATTCTAAAAGTAATTTGGCCTGATAAAGACACTTTTGCTGTGCATAGTACTGCTCCCAGGTGCTCTCTGGTTGGGGCATCCCATTCTGTGACTACACCAGCCTCTATTTACTATAACCCTTTGCACTTATTCTAAAAGTAATTTGGCCTGATAAAGACACTTTTGCTGTGCATAGTAGTACTGCTCCCAGGTGCACTCCGGTTGGGGCATCCCATTCTGTGACTACACCAGCCTCTATTTACTATAACCCTTTGCACTTATTCTAAAGGTAATTTGGCCTGATAAAGACACTTTTGCTGTGCATAGTAGTACTGCTCCCAGGTGCACTCTGGTTGGGGCATCCCATTCTGTGACTACACCAGCCTCTATTTACTATAACCCTTTGCGCTTATTCTAAAAGTAATTTGGCCTGATAAAGACACTTTTGCTGTGCATAGCTCTGCTCCTAGATGCACTCTGGTTGGGGCATCCCATTCTGTGACTACACCAGCCTCTATTTACTATAACCCTTTGCACTTATTCTAAAAGTAATTTGGCCTGATAAAGACACTTTTGCTGTGCATAGTAGTACTGCTCCCAGGTGCACTCTGGTTGGGGCCTCCCATTCTGTGACTACACCAGCCTCTATTTACTATAACCCTTTGCACTTATTCTAAAAGTAATTTGGCCTGATAAAGGCACTTTTGCTGTGCATAGTACTGCTCCCAGGTGCACTCTGGTTAGGGCATCCCATTCTGTGACTACACCAGCCTCTATTTACTATAACCCTTTGCACTTATTCTAAAAGTAATTTGGCCTGATAGAGACACTTTTGCTGTGCATAGTACTGCTCCCAGGTGCTCTCTGGTTGGGGCATCCCATTCTGTGACTACACCAGCCACTATTTACTATAACCCTTTGCACTTATTCTAAAAGTAATTTGGCCTGATAAAGACACTTTTGCTGTGCATAGTAGTACTGCTCCCAGGTGCACTCCGGTTGGGGCATCCCATTCTGTGACTACACCAGCCTCTATTTACTATAACCCTTTGCACTTATTCTAAAAGTAATTTGGCCTGATAAAGACACTTTTGCTGTGCATAGTACTGCTCCCAGGTGCACTCTGGTTGGGGCATCCCATTCTGTGACTACACCAGCCTCTATTTACTATAATCCTTTGCACTTATTCTAAAAGTAATTTGGCCTGATAAAGACACTTTTGCTGTGCATAGTAGTACTGCTCCCAGGTGCTCTCTGGTTGGGGCATCCCATTCTGTGACTACACCAGCCTCTATTTACTATAACCCTTTGCACTTATTCTAAAAGTAATTTGGCCTGATAAAGACACTTTTGCTGTGCATAGTAGTACTGCTCCCAGGTGCACTCCGGTTGGGGCATCCCATTCTGTGACTACACCATCCTCTATTTACTATAACCCTTTGCACTTATTCTAAAAGTAATTTGGCCTGATAAAGACACTTTTGCTGTGCATAGTAGTACTGCTCCCAAGTGCACTCTGGTTGGGGCATCCCATTTTGTGACTACACCAGCCTCTATTTACTATAACCCTTTGCACTTATTCTAAAAGTAATTTGGCCTGATAAAGACACTTTTGCTGTGCATAGTACTGCTCCCAGATGCACTCTGGTTGGGGCATCCCATTCTGTGACTACACCAGCCTCTATTTACTATAACCCTTTCCACTTATTCTAAAAGTAATTTGGCCTGATAAAGACAATTTTGCTGTGCATAGTACTGCTCCCAGGTATTCTCCGGTTGGGGCATCCCATTCTGTGACTACACCAGCCTCTGTTTACTATAACCCTTTGCACTTATTCTAAAAGTAATTTGGCCTGATAAAAACACTTTTGCTGTGCATAGTACTGCTCCCAGGTGCTCTCTGGTTGTGGCATTCCATTCTGTGACTACACCAGCCTCTATTTACTATAACCCTTTGCACTTATTCTAAAAGTTATTTGGCCTGATAAAAACACTTTTGCTGTGCATAGTACTGCTCCCAGGTGCTCTCTGGTTGGGGCATCCCATTCTGTGACTACCCCAGCCTCTATTTACTATAACCCTTTGCACTTATTCTAAAAGTAATTTGGCCTGATAAAGACACTTTTGCTGTGCATAGTACTGCTCCCAGGTTCACTCTGGTTAGGGCATCCAATTCTGTGACTACACCAGCCTCTATTTACTATAACCCTTTGCACTTATTCTAAAAGTAATTTGGCCTGATAAAGACACTTTTGCTGTGCATAGTACTGCTCCGAGGTGCACTCTGGTTAGGGCATCCAATTCTGTGACTACACCAGCCTCTATTTACTATAACCCTTTGCACTTATTCTAAAAGTAATTTGGCCTGATAAAGACACTTTTGCTGTGCATAGTACTGCTCCCAGGTGCTCTCTGGTTGGGGCATCCCATTCTGTGACTACACCAGCCTCTATTTACTATAACCCTTTGCACTTATTCTAAAAGTAATTTGGCCTGATAAAGACACTTTTGCTGTGCATAGTAGTACTGCTCCCAGGTGCTCTCTGGTTGGGGCATCCCATTCTGTGACTACACCAGCCTCTATTTACTATAACCCTTTGCACTTATTCTAAAAGTAATTTGGCCTGATAAAGACACTTTTGCCGTGCATAGTAGTACTGCTCCCAGGTGCACTCCGGTTGGGGCATCCCATTCTGTGACTACACCAGCCTCTATTTACTATAACCCTTTGCACTTATTCTAAAAGTAATTTGGCCTGATAAAGACACTTTTGCTGTGCATAGTACTGCTCCCAGGTGCACTCTGGTTGGGGCACCCCATTCTGTGACTACACCAGCCTCTATTTACTATAATCCTTTGCACTTATTCTAAAAGTAATTTGGCCTGATAAAGACACTTTTGCTGTGCATAGTAGTACTGCTCCCAGGTGCTCTCTGGTTGGGGCATCCCATTCTGTGACTACACCAGCCTCTATTTACTATAACCCTTTGCACTTATTCTAAAAGTAATTTGGCCTGATAAAGACACTTTTGCTGTGCATAGTAGTACTGCTCCCAGGTGCACTCCGGTTGGGGCATCCCATTCTGTGACTACACCAGCCTCTATTTACTATAACCCTTTGCACTTATTCTAAAAGTAATTTGGCCTGATGAAGACGCTTTTGCTGTGCATAGTACTGCTCCCAGGTGCTCTCTGGTTGGGGCATCCCATTCTGTGACTACACCAGCCTCTATTTACTATAACCCTTTGCACTTATTCTAAAAGTAATTTGGCCTGATAAAGACACTTTTGCTGTGCATAGTAGTACTGCTCCCAGGTGCTCTCTGGTTGGGGCATCCCATTCTGTGACTACACCAGCCTCTATTTACTATAACCCTTTGCACTTATTCTAAAAGTAATTTGGCCTGATAAAGACACTTTTGCCGTGCATAGTAGTACTGCTCCCAGGTGCACTCCGGTTGGGGCATCCCATTCTGTGACTACACCAGCCTCTATTTACTATAACCCTTTGCACTTATTCTAAAAGTATTTTGGCCTGATAAAGACACTTTTGCTGTGCATAGTAGTACTGCTCCCAGGTGCTCTTTGGTTGGGGCATACCATTCTGTGACTACACCAGCCTCTATTTACTATAACCCTTTGCACTTATTCTAAAAGTAATTTGGCCTGATAAAGACACTTTTGCTGTGCATAGTAGTACTGCTCCCAGGTGCACTCCGGTTGGGGCATCCCATTCTGTGACTACACCAGCCTCTATTTACTATAAGCCTTTGCACTTATTCTAAAAGTAATTTGGCCTGATAAAGACATTTTTGCTGTGCATAGTAGTACTGCTCCCAGGTGCACTCTGGTTGGGGCATCCCATTCTGTGACTACACCAGCCTCTATTTACTATAACCCTTTGCACTTATTCTAAAAGTAATTTGGCCTGATAAAGACACTTTTGATGTGCATAGTACTGCTCCCAGGTGAACTCTGGTTGGGGCATCCCATTCTGTGACTACACCAGCCTTTATTTACTATAACCCTTTATACTTATTCTAAAAGTATTTTGGCCTGATAAAGACACTTTTGCTGTGCATAGTAGTACTGCTCCCAGGTGCACTCCGGTTGGGGCATCCCATTCTGTGACTACACCAGCCTCTATTTACTATAACCCTTTGTACTTATTCTAAAAGTAATTTGGCCTGATAAAGACACTTTTGCTGTGCATAGTAGTACTGCTCCCAGGTGCACTCTGGTTGGGGCATCCCATTCTGTGACTACACCAGCCTCTATTTACTATAACCCTTTGCACTTATTCTAAAAGTAATTTGGCCTGATAAAGACACTTTTGCTGTGCATAGTAGTACTGCTCTCAGGTGCACTCTGGTTGGGGCATCCCATTCTGTGACTACACCAGCCTCTATTTTCTATAACCCTTTGCACTTATTCTAAAAGTAATTTGGCCTGATAAAGACACTTTTGCTGTGCATAGTACTGCTCCCAGGTGCTCTCTGGTTGGGGCATCCCATTCTGTGACTACACCAGCCTCTATTTACTATAACCCTTTGCACTTATTCTAAAAGTAATTTGGCCTGATAAAGACACTTTTGCTGTGCATAGTAGTACTGCTCCCAGGTGCACTCCGGTTGGGGCATCCCATTCTGTGACTACACCAGCCTCTATTTACTATAACCCTTTGCACTTATTCTAAAGGTAATTTGGCCTGATAAAGACACTTTTGCTGTGCATAGTAGTACTGCTCCCAGGTGCACTCTGGTTGGGGCATCCCATTCTGTGACTACACCAGCCTCTATTTACTATAACCCTTTGCACTTATTCTAAAAGTAATTTGGCCTGATAAAGACACTTTTGCTGTGCATAGTAGTACTGCTCCCAGGTGCACTCTGGTTGGGGCATCCCATTCTGTGACTACACCAGCCTCTATTTACTATAACCCTTTGCACTTATTCTAAAAGTAATTTGGCCTGATAAAGACACTTTTGCTGTGCATAGTACTGCTCCCAGGGGCACTCTGGTTAGGGCATCCCATTCTGTGACTACACCAGCCTCTATTTACTATAACCCTTTACACTTATTCTAAAAGTAATTTGGCCTGATAAAGACACTTTTGCTGTGCATAGTACTGCTCCCAGGTGCTCTCTGGTTGGGGCATCCCATTCTGTGACTACACCAGCCTCTATTTACTATAACCCTTTGCACTTATTCTAAAAGTAATTTAGCCTGATAAAGACACTTTTGCTGTGCATAGTAGTACTGCTCCCAGATGCTCTCTGGTTGGGGCATCCCATTCTGTGACTACACCAGCCTCTATTACCTATAACTCTTTGCACTTATTCTAAAAGTAATTTGGCCTGATGAAGACGCTTTTGCTGTGCATAGTACTGCTCCCAGGTGCTCTCCGGTTGGGGCATCCCATTCTGTGACTACACCAGCCTCTATTTACTATAACCCTTTGCACTTATTCTAAAGGTAATTTGGCCTGATAAAGACACTTTTGCTGTGCATAGTAGTACTGCTCCCAGGTGCACTCTGGTTGGGGCATCCCATTCTGTCACTACACCAGCCTCTATTTACTATAACCCTTTGCACTTATTCTAAAAGTAATTTGGCCTGATAAAGACACTTTTGCTGTGCATAGTACTGCTCCTAGATGCACTCTGGTTGGGGCATCCCATTCTGTGACTACACCAGCCTCTATTTACTATAACCCTTTGCACTTATTCTAAAAGTAATTTGGCCTGATAAAGACACTTTTGCTGTGCATAGTAGTACTGCTCCCAGGTGCACTCTGGTTGGGGCATCCCATTCTGTGACTACACCAGCCTCTATTTACTATAACCCTTTGCACTTATTCTAAAAGTAATTTGGCCTGATAAAAGCACTTTTGCTGTGCATAGTACTGCTCCCAGGTGCACTCTGGTTAAGGCATCCCATTCTGTGACTACACCAGCCTCTATTTACTATAACCCTTTGCACTTATTCTAAAAGTAATTTGGCCTGATAAAGACACTTTTGCTGTGCATAGTACTGCTCCCAGGTGCTCTCTGGTTGGGGCATCCCATTCTGTGACTACACCAGCCTCTATTTACTATAACCCTTTGCACTTATTCTAAAAGTAATTTGGCCTGATAAAGACACTTTTGCTGTGCATAGTAGTACTGCTCCCAGGTGCTCTCCGGTTGGGACATCCCATTCTGTGACTACACCAGCCACTATTTACTATAACCCTTTGCACTTATTCTAAAAGTAATTTGGCCTGATAAAGACACTTTTGCTGTGCATAGTAGTACTGCTCCCAGGTGCACTCCGGTTGGGGCATCCCATTCTGTGACTACACCAGCCTCTATTTACTATAACCCTTTGCACTTATTCTAAAAGTAATTTGGCCTGATAAAGACACTTTTGCTGTGCATAGTAGTACTGCTCCCAGGTGCTCTTTGGTTGGGGCATACCATTCTGTGACTACACCAGCCTCTATTTACTATAACCCTTTGCACTTATTCTAAAAGTAATTTGGCCTGATAAAGACACTTTTGCTGTGCATAGTAGTACTGCTCCCAGGTGCACTCCGGTTGGGGCATCCCATTCTGTGACTACACCAGCCTCTATTTACTATAAGCCTTTGCACTTATTCTAAAAGTAATTTGGCCTGATAAAGACATTTTTGCTGTGCATAGTAGTACTGCTCCCAGGTGCACTCTGGTTGGGGCATCCCATTCTGTGACTACACCAGCCTCTATTTACTATAACCCTTTGCACTTATTCTAAAAGTAATTTGGCCTGATAAAGACACTTTTGATGTGCATAGTACTGCTCCCAGGTGAACTCTGGTTGGGGCATCCCATTCTGTGACTACACCAGCCTTTATTTACTATAACCCTTTGCACTTATTCTAAAAGTATTTTGGCCTGATAAAGACACTTTTGCTGTGCATAGTAGTACTGCTCCCAGGTGCACTCCGGTTGGGGCATCCCATTCTGTGACTACACCAGCCTCTATTTACTATAACCCTTTGTACTTATTCTAAAAGTAATTTGGCCTGATAAAGACACTTTTGCTGTGCATAGTAGTACTGCTCCCAGGTGCACTCTGGTTGGGGCATCCCATTCTGTGACTACACCAGCCTCTATTTACTATAACCCTTTGCACTTATTCTAAAAGTAATTTGGCCTGATAAAGACACTTTTGCTGTGCATAGTAGTACTGCTCTCAGGTGCACTCTGGTTGGGGCATCCCATTCTGTGACTACACCAGCCTCTATTTTCTATAACCCTTTGCACTTATTCTAAAAGTAATTTGGCCTGATAAAGACACTTTTGCTGTGCATAGTACTGCTCCCAGGTGCTCTCTGGTTGGGGCATCCCATTCTGTGACTACACCAGCCTCTATTTACTATAACCCTTTGCACTTATTCTAAAAGTAATTTGGCCTGATAAAGACACTTTTGCTGTGCATAGTAGTACTGCTCCCAGGTGCACTCCGGTTGGGGCATCCCATTCTGTGACTACACCAGCCTCTATTTACTATAACCCTTTGCACTTATTCTAAAGGTAATTTGGCCTGATAAAGACACTTTTGCTGTGCATAGTAGTACTGCTCCCAGGTGCACTCTGGTTGGGGCATCCCATTCTGTGACTACACCAGCCTCTATTTACTATAACCCTTTGCACTTATTCTAAAAGTAATTTGGCCTGATAAAGACACTTTTGCTGTGCATAGTAGTACTGCTCCCAGGTGCACTCTGGTTGGGGCATCCCATTCTGTGACTACACCAGCCTCTATTTACTATAACCCTTTGCACTTATTCTAAAAGTAATTTGGCCTGATAAAGACACTTTTGCTGTGCATAGTACTGCTCCCAGGGGCACTCTGGTTAGGGCATCCCATTCTGTGACTACACCAGCCTCTATTTACTATAACCCTTTACACTTATTCTAAAAGTAATTTGGCCTGATAAAGACACTTTTGCTGTGCATAGTACTGCTCCCAGGTGCTCTCTGGTTGGGGCATCCCATTCTGTGACTACACCAGCCTCTATTTACTATAACCCTTTGCACTTATTCTAAAAGTAATTTAGCCTGATAAAGACACTTTTGCTGTGCATAGTAGTACTGCTCCCAGATGCTCTCTGGTTGGGGCATCCCATTCTGTGACTACACCAGCCTCTATTACCTATAACTCTTTGCACTTATTCTAAAAGTAATTTGGCCTGATGAAGACGCTTTTGCTGTGCATAGTACTGCTCCCAGGTGCTCTCCGGTTGGGGCATCCCATTCTGTGACTACACCAGCCTCTATTTACTATAACCCTTTGCACTTATTCTAAAGGTAATTTGGCCTGATAAAGACACTTTTGCTGTGCATAGTAGTACTGCTCCCAGGTGCACTCTGGTTGGGGCATCCCATTCTGTGACTACACCAGCCTCTATTTACTATAACCCTTTGCACTTATTCTAAAAGTAATTTGGCCTGATAAAGACACTTTTGCTGTGCATAGTACTGCTCCTAGATGCACTCTGGTTGGGGCATCCCATTCTGTGACTACACCAGCCTCTATTTACTATAACCCTTTGCACTTATTCTAAAAGTAATTTGGCCTGATAAAGACACTTTTGCTGTGCATAGTAGTACTGCTCCCAGGTGCACTCTGGTTGGGGCATCCCATTCTGTGACTACACCAGCCTCTATTTACTATAACCCTTTGCACTTATTCTAAAAGTAATTTGGCCTGATAAAAGCACTTTTGCTGTGCATAGTACTGCTCCCAGGTGCACTCTGGTTAAGGCATCCCATTCTGTGACTACACCAGCCTCTATTTACTATAACCCTTTGCACTTATTCTAAAAGTAATTTGGCCTGATAAAGACACTTTTGCTGTGCATAGTACTGCTCCCAGGTGCTCTCTGGTTGGGGCATCCCATTCTGTGACTACACCAGCCTCTATTTACTATAACCCTTTGCACTTATTCTAAAAGTAATTTGGCCTGATAAAGACACTTTTGCTGTGCATAGTAGTACTGCTCCCAGGTGCTCTCCGGTTGGGACATCCCATTCTGTGACTACACCAGCCACTATTTACTATAACCCTTTGCACTTATTCTAAAAGTAATTTGGCCTGATAAAGACACTTTTGCTGTGCATAGTAGTACTGCTCCCAGGTGCACTCCGGTTGGGGCATCCCATTCTGTGACTACACCAGCCTCTATTTACTATAACCCTTTGCACTTATTCTAAAAGTAATTTGGCCTGATAAAGACACTTTTGCTGTGCATAGTAGTACTGCTCCAAGGTGCTCTCTGGTTGGGGCATCCCATTCTGTGACTACACCAGCCTCTATTTACTATAACCCTTTGCACTTATTCTAAAAGTAATTTGGCCTGATAAAGACACTTTTGCTGTGCATAGTAGTACTGCTCCCAGGTGCACTCCGGTTGGGGCATCCCATTCTGTGACTACACCATCCTCTCTTTACTATAACCCTGTGCACCTATTCTAAAAGTAATTTGGCCTGATAAAGACACTTTTGCTGTGCATAGTAGTACTGCTCCCAGGTGCACTCTGGTTGGGGCATCCCATTCTGTGACTACACCAGCCTCTATTTACTATAACCCTTTGCACTTATTCTAAAAGTAATTTGGCCTGATAAAGACACTTTTGCTGTGCATAGTACTGCTCCCAGATGCACTCTGGTTGGGGCATCCCATTCTGTGACTACACCAGCCTCTATTTACTATAACCCTTTGCACTTATTCTAAAAGTAATTTGGCCTGATAAAGACACTTTTGCTGTGCATAGTAGTACTGCTCCCAGGTGCACTCTGGTTGGGGCATCCCATTCTGTGACTACACCAGCCTTTATTTACTATAACCCTTTGCACTTATTCTAAAAGTAATTTGGCCTGATAAAGACACTTTTGCTGTGCATAGTAGTACTGCTCCCAGGTGCAATCTGGTTGGGGCATCCCATTCTGTGACTACACCAGCCTCTATTTACTATAACCCTTTGCACTTATTCTAAAAGTAATTTGGCCTGATAAAGACACTTTTGCTGTGCATAGTACTGCTCCCAGGTGCACTCTGGTTAGGGCATCCCATTCTGTGACTACACCAGCCTCTATTTACTATAACCCTTTGCACTTATTCTAAAAGTAATTTGGCCTGATAAAGACACTTTTGCTGTGCATAGTAGTACTGCTCCCAGGTGCTCTCTGGTTGGGGCATCCCATTCTGTGACTACACCAGCCTCTATTTATTTTAACCCTTTGCACTTATTCTAAAAGTAATTTGGCCTGATAAAGACACTTTTGCTGTGCATAGTAGTACTGCTCCCAGGTGCTCTCTGGTTGGGGCATCCCATTCTGTGACTACACCAGCCTCTATTTACTATAACCCTTTGCACTTATTCTAAAAGTATTTTGGCCTGATAAAGACACTTTTGCTGTGCATAGTAGTACTGCTCCCAGGTGCACTCCGGTTGGGGCATCCCATTCTGTGACTACACCAGCCTCTATTTACTATAACCCTTTGCACTTATTCTAAAAGTAATTTGGCCTGATAAAGGCACTTTTGCTGTGCATAGTACTGCTCCCAGGTGCACTCTGGTTGGGGCATCCCATTCTGTGACTACACCAGCCTCTATTTACTATAACCCTTTGCACTTATTCTAAAAGTAATTTGGCCTGATAAAGACACTTTTGCCGTGCATAGTAGTACTGCTCCCAGGTGCTCTCTGGTTGGGGCATCCCATTCTGTGACTACACCAGCCTCTATTTACTATAACCCTTTGCACTTATTCTAAAAGTAATTTGGCCTGATAAAGACACTTTTGCTGTGCATAGTACTGCTCCCAGGTGCACTCTGGTTAGGGCATCCAATTCTGTGACTACACCAGCCTCTATTTACTATAACCCTTTGCACTTATTCTAAAAGTAATTTGGCCTGATAAAGACACTTTTGCTGTGCATAGTACTGCTCCCAGGTGCACTCTGGTTAGGGCATCCAATTCTGTGACTACACCAGCCTCTATTTACTATAACCCTTTGCACTTATTCTAAAAGTAATTTGGCCTGATAAAGACACTTTTGCTGTGCATAGTACTGCTCCCAGGTGCTCTCTGGTTGGGGCATCCCATTCTGTGACTACACCAGCCTCTATTTACTATAACCCTTTGCACTTATTCTAAAAGTAATTTGGCCTGATAAAGACACTTTTGCTGTGCATAGTAGTACTGCTCCCAGGTGCTCTCTGGTTGGGGCATCCCATTCTGTGACTACACCAGCCTCTATTTACTATAACCCTTTGCACTTATTCTAAAAGTAATTTGGCCTGATAAAGACACTTTTGCTGTGCATAGTAGTACTGCTCCCAGGTGCAATCTGGTTGGGGCATCCCATTCTGTGACTACACCAGCCTCTATTTACTATAACCCTTTGCACTTATTCTAAAAGTAATTTGGCCTGATAAAGACACTTTTGCTGTGCATAATACTGCTCCCAGGTGCACTCTGGTTAGGGCATCCCATTCTGTGACTACACCAGCCTCTATTTACTATAACCCTTTGCACTTATTCTAAAAGTAATTTGGCCTGATAAAGACACTTTTGCTGTGCATAGTAGTACTGCTCCCAGGTGCTCTCTGGTTGGGGCATCCCATTCTGTAACTACACCAGCCTCTATTTATTTTAACCCTTTGCACTTATTCTAAAAGTAATTTGGCCTGATAAAGACACTTTTGCTGTGCATAGTAGTACTGCTCCCAGGTGCTCTCTGGTTGGGGCATCCCATTCTGTGACTACACCAGCCTCTATTTACTATAACCCTTTGCACTTATTCTAAAAGTATTTTGGCCTGATAAAGACACTTTTGCTGTGCATAGTAGTACTGCTCCCAGGTGCACTCCGGTTGGGGCATCCCATTCTGTGACTACACCAGCCTCTATTTACTATAACCCTTTGCACTTATTCTAAAAGTAATTTGGCCTGATAAAGGCACTTTTGCTGTGCATAGTACTGCTCCCAGGTGCACTCTGGTTGGGGCATCCCATTCTGTGACTACACCAGCCTCTATTTACTATAACCCTTTGCACTTATTCTAAAAGTAATTTGGCCTGATAAAGACACTTTTGCCATGCATAGTAGTACTGCTCCCAGGTGCTCTCTGGTTGGGGCATCCCATTCTGTGACTACACCAGCCTCTATTTACTATAACCCTTTGCACTTATTCTAAAAGTAATTTGGCCTGATAAAGACACTTTTGCTGTGCATAGTACTGCTCCCAGGTGCACTCTGGTTAGGGCATCCAATTCTGTGACTACACCAGCCTCTATTTACTATAACCCTTTGCACTTATTCTAAAAGTAATTTGGCCTGATAAAGACACTTTTGCTGTGCATAGTACTGCTCCCAGGTGCACTCTGGTTAGGGCATCCAATTATGTGACTACACCAGCCTCTATTTACTATAACCCTTTGCACTTATTCTAAAAGTAATTTGGCCTGATAAAGACACTTTTGCTGTGCATAGTACTGCTCCCAGGTGCTCTCTGGTTGGGGCATCCCATTCTGTGACTACACCAGCCTCTATTTACTATAACCCTTTGCACTTATTCTAAAAGTAATTTGGCCTGATAAAGACACTTTTGCTGTGCATAGTAGTACTGCTCCCAGGTGCTCTCTGGTTGGGGCATCCCATTCTGTGACTACACCAGCCTCTATTTACTATAACCCTTTGCACTTATTCTAAAAGTAATTTGGCCTGATAAAGACACTTTTGCCGTGCATAGTAGTACTGCTCCCAGGTGCACTCCGGTTGGGGCATCCCATTCTGTGACTACACCAGCCTCTATTTACTATAACCCTTTGCACTTATTCTAAAAGTAATTTGGCCTGATAAAGACACTTTTGCTGTGCATAGTACTGCTCCCAGGTGCACTCTGGTTGGGGCACCCCATTCTGTGACTACACCAGCCTCTATTTACTATAATCCTTTGCACTTATTCTAAAAGTAATTTGGCCTGATAAAGACACTTTTGCTGTGCATAGTAGTACTGCTCCCAGGTGCTCTCTGGTTGGGGCATCCCATTCTGTGACTACACCAGCCTCTATTTACTATAACCCTTTGCACTTATTCTAAAAGTAATTTGGCCTGATGAAGACGCTTTTGCTGTGCATAGTACTGCTCCCAGGTGCTCTCCGGTTGGGGCATCCCATTCTGTGACTACACCAGCCTCTATTTACTATAACCCTTTGCACTTATTCTAAAAGTAATTTGGCCTGATAAGGACACTTTTGCTGTGCATAGTACTGCTCCCAGGTGCTCTCCGGTTGGGGCATCCCATTCTGTGACTACACCAGCCTCTATTTACTATAACCCTTTGCACTTATTCTAAAATTATTTTGGCCTGATAAAGACACTTTTGCTGTGCATAGTAGTACTGCTCCCAGGTGCTCTTTGGTTGGGGCATATCATTCTGTGACTACACCAGCCTCTATTTACTATAACCCTTTGCACTTATTCTAAAAGTAATTTGGCCTGATAAAGACACTTTTGCTGTGCATAGTAGTACTGCTCCCAGGTGCACTCCGGTTGGGGCATCCCATTCTGTGACTACACCAGCCTCTATTTACTATAAGCCTTTGCACTTATTCTAAAAGTAATTTGGCCTGATAAAGACACTTTTGCTGTGCATAGTAGTACTGCTCCCAGGTGCACTCTGGTTGGGGCATCCCATTCTGTGACTACACCAGCCTCTATTTACTATAACCCTTTGCACTTATTCTAAAAGTAATTTGGCCTGATAAAGACACTTTTGATGTGCATAGTACTGCTCCCAGGTGAACTCTGGTTGGGGCATCCCATTCTGTGACTACACCAGCCTTTATTTACTATAACCCTTTGCACTTATTCTAAAAGTATTTTGGCCTGATAAAGACACTTTTGCTGTGCATAGTAGTACTGCTCCCAGGTGCACTCCGGTTGGGGCATCCCATTCTGTGACTACACCAGCCTCTATTTACTATAACCCTTTGTACTTATTCTAAAAGTAATTTGGCCTGATAAAGACACTTTTGCTGTGCATAGTAGTACTGCTCCCAGGTGCACTCTGGTTGGGGCATCCCATTCTGTGACTACACCAGCCTCTATTTACTATAACCCTTTGCACTTATTCTAAAAGTAATTTGGCCTGATAAAGACACTTTTGCTGTGCATAGTAGTACTGCTCTCAGGTGCACTCTGGTTGGGGCATCCCATTCTGTGACTACACCAGCCTCTATTTACTATAACCCTTTGCACTTATTCTAAAAGTAATTTGGCCTGATAAAGACACTTTTGCTGTGCATAGTACTGCTCCCAGGTGCTCTCTGGTTGGGGCATCCCATTCTGTGACTACACCAGCCTCTATTTACTATAACCCTTTGCACTTATTCTAAAAGTAATTTGGCCTGATAAAGACACTTTTGCTGTGCATAGTAGTACTGCTCCCAGGTGCACTCCGGTTGGGGCATCCCATTCTGTGACTACACCAGCCTCTATTTACTATAACCCTTTGCACTTATTCTAAAGGTAATTTGGCCTGATAAAGACACTTTTGCTGTGCATAGTAGTACTGCTCCCAGGTGCACTCTGGTTGGGGCATCCCATTCTGTGACTACACCAGCCTCTATTTACTATAACCCTTTGCACTTATTCTAAAAGTAATTTGGCCTGATAAAGACACTTTTGCTGTGCATAGTAGTACTGCTCCCAGGTGCACTCTGGTTGGGGCATCCAATTCTGTGACTACACCAGCCTCTATTTACTATAACCCTTTGCACTTATTCTAAAAGTAATTTGGCCTGATAAAGACACTTTTGCTGTGCATAGTACTGCTCCCAGGGGCACTCTGGTTAGGGCATCCCATTCTGTGACTACACCAGCCTCTATTTACTATAACCCTTTACACTTATTCTAAAAGTAATTTGGCCTGATAAAGACACTTTTGCTGTGCATAGTACTGCTCCCAGGTGCTCTCTGGTTGGGGCATCCCATTCTGTGACTACACCAGCCTCTATTTACTATAACCCTTTGCACTTATTCTAAAAGTAATTTAGCCTGATAAAGACACTTTTGCTGTGCATAGTAGTACTGCTCCCAGATGCTCTCTGGTTGGGGCATCCCATTCTGTGACTACACCAGCCTCTATTACCTATAACCCTTTGCACTTATTCTAAAAGTAATTTGGCCTGATAAAGACACTTTTGCTGTGCATAGTAGTACTGCTCCCAGGTGCGCTCCGATTGGGGCATCCCATTCTGTGACTACACCAGCCTCTATTTACTATAACCCTTTACACTTATTCTAAAAGTAATTTGGCCTGATAAAGACACTTTTGCTGTGCATAGTACTGCTCCCAGGTGCACTCTGGTTGGGGCATCCCATTCTGTGACTACACCAGCCTCTATTTACTCTAATCCTTTGCACTTATTCTAAAAGTAATTTGGCCTGATAAAGACACTTTTGCTGTGCATAGTAGTACTGCTCCCAGGTGCCCTCTGGTTGGGGCATCCCATTCTGTGACTACACCAGCCTATATTTACTATAACCCTTTGCACCTATTCTAAAAGTAATTTGGCCTGATAAAGACACTTTTGCTGTGCATAGTACTGCTCCCAGGGGCACTCTGGTTGGGGCATCCCATTCTGTGACTACACCAGCCTCTATTTACTATAACCCTTTGCACTTATTCTAAAAGTAATTTGGCCTGATAAAGACACTTTTGCTGTGCATAGTAGTACTGCTCTCAGGTGCACTCTGGTTGGGGCATCCCATTCTGTGACTACACCAGCCTCTATTTACTATAACCCTTTGCACTTATTCTAAAAGTAATTTGCCCTGATAAAGACACTTTTGCTGTGCATAGTAGTACTGCTCCCAGGTGCACTCCGGTTGGGGCATCCCATTCTGTGACTACACCAGCCTCTATTTACTATAACCCTTTGCACTTATTCTAAAGGTAATTTGGCCTGATAAAGACACTTTTGCTGTGCATAGTAGTACTGCTCCCAGGTGCACTCTGGTTGGGGCATCCCATTCTGTGACTACACCAGCCTCTATTTACTATAACCCTTTGCACTTATTCTAAAAGTAATTTGGCCTGATAAAGACACTTTTGCTGTGCATAGTACTGCTCCTAGATGCACTCTGGTTGGGGCATCCCATTCTGTGACTACACCAGCCTCTATTTACTATAACCCTTTGCACTTATTCTAAAAGTAATTTGGCCTGATAAAGACACTTTTGCTGTGCATAGTAGTACTGCTCCCAGGTGCACTCTGGTTGGGGCATCCCATTCTGTGACTACACCAGCCTCTATTTACTATAACCCTTTGCACTTATTCTAAAAGTAATTTGGCCTGATAAAGGCACTTTTGCTGTGCATAGTACTGCTCCCAGGTGCACTCTGGTTAAGGCATCCCATTCTGTGACTACACCAGCCTCTATTTACTATAACCCTTTGCACTTATTCTAAAAGTAATTTGGCCTGATAAAGACACTTTTGCTGTGCATAGTACTGCTCCCAGGTGCTCTCTGGTTGGGGCATCCCATTCTGTGACTACACCAGCCTCTATTTACTATAACCCTTTGCACTTATTCTAAAAGTAATTTGGCCTGATAAAGACACTTTTGCTGTGCATAGTAGTACTGCTCCCAGATGCTCTCTGGTTGGGGCATCCCATTCTGTGACTACACCAGCCTCTATTACCTATAACCCTTTGCACTTATTCTAAAAGTAATTTGGCCTGATAAAGACACTTTTTCTGTGCATAGTAGTACTGCTCCCAGGTGCGCTCCGATTGGGGCATCCTATTCTGTGACTACACCAGCCTCTATTTACTATAACCCTTTACACTTATTCTAAAAGTAATTTGGCCTGATAAAGACACTTTTGCTGTGCATAGTACTGCTCCCAGGTGCACTCTGGTTGGGGCATCCCATTCTGTGACTACACCAGCCTCTATTTACTCTAATCCTTTGCACTTATTCTAAAAGTAATTTGGCCTGATAAAGACACTTTTGCTGTGCATAGTAGTACTGCTCCCAGGTGCCCTCTGGTTGGGGCATCCCATTCTGTGACTACACCAGCCTATATTTACTATAACCCTTTGCACTTATTCTAAAAGTAATTTGGCCTGATAAAGACACTTTTGCTGTGCATAGTACTGCTCCCAGGGGCACTCTGGTTGGGGCATCCCATTCTGTGACTACACCAGCCTCTATTTACTATAACCCTTTGCACTTATTCTAAAAGTAATTTGGCCTGATAAAGACACTTTTGCTGTGCATAGTAGTACTGCTCTCAGGTGCACTCTGGTTGGGGCATCCCATTCTGTGACTACACCAGCCTCTATTTACTATAACCCTTTGCACTTATTCTAAAAGTAATTTGCCCTGATAAAGACACTTTTGCTGTGCATAGTAGTACTGCTCCCAGGTGCACTCCGGTTGGGGCATCCCATTCTGTGACTACACCAGCCTCTATTTACTATAACCCTTTGCACTTATTCTAAAGGTAATTTGGCCTGATAAAGACACTTTTGCTGTGCATAGTAGTACTGCTCCCAGGTGCACTCTGGTTGGGGCATCCCATTCTGTGACTACACCAGCCTCTATTTACTATAACCCTTTGCACTTATTCTAAAAGTAATTTGGCCTGATAAAGACACTTTTGCTGTGCATAGTACTGCTCCTAGATGCAATCTGGTTGGGGCATCCCATTCTGTGACTACACCAGCCTCTATTTACTATAACCCTTTGCACTTATTCTAAAAGTAATTTGGCCTGATAAAGACACTTTTGCTGTGCATAGTAGTACTGCTCCCAGGTGCACTCTGGTTGGGGCATCCCATTCTGTGACTACACCAGCCTCTATTTACTATAACCCTTTGCACTTATTCTAAAAGTAATTTGGCCTGATAAAGGCACTTTTGCTGTGCACAGTACTGCTCCCAGGTGCACTCTGGTTAAGGCATCCCATTCTGTGACTACACCAGCCTCTATTTACTCTAACCCTTTGCACTTATTCTAAAAGTAATTTGGCCTGATAAAGACACTTTTGCTGTGCATAGTACTGCTCCCAGGTGCTCTCTGGTTGGGGCATCCCATTCTGTGACTACACCAGCCTCTATTTACTATAACCCTTTGCACTTATTCTAAAAGTAATTTGGCCTGATAAAGACACTTTTGCTGTGCATAGTAGTACTGCTCCCAGGTGCTCTCCGGTTGGGGCATCCCATTCTGTGACTACACCAGCCACTATTTACTATAACCCTTTGCACTTATTCTAAAAGTAATTTGGCCTGATAAAGACACTTTTGCTGTGCATAGTAGTACTGCTCCCAGGTGCACTCCGGTTGGGGCATCCCATTCTGTGACTACACCAGCCTCTATTTACTATAATCCTTTGCACTTATTCTAAAAGTAATTTGGCCTGATAAAGACACTTTTGCTGTGCATAGTAGTACTGCTCCAAGGTGCTCTCTGGTTGGGGCATCCCATTCTGTGACTACACCAGCCTCTATTTACTATAACCCTTTGCACTTATTCTAAAAGTAATTTGGCCTGATAAAGACACTTTTGCTGTGCATAGTAGTACTGCTCCCAGGTGCACTTTGGTTGGGGCATCCCATTCTGTGACTACACCATCCTCTATTTACTATAACCCTGTGCACTTATTCTAAAAGTAATTTGGCCTGATAAAGACACTTTTGCTGTGCATAGTAGTACTGCTCCCAGGTGCACTCTGGTTGGGGCATCCCATTCTGTGACTACACCAGCCTCTATTTACTATAACCCTTTGCACTTATTCTAAAAGTAATTTGGCCTGATAAAGACACTTTTGCTGTGCATAGTACTGCTCCCAGATGCACTCTGGTTGGGGCATCCCATTCTGTGACTACACCAGCCTCTATTTACTATAACCCTTTGCACTTATTCTAAAAGTAATTTGGCCTGATAAAGACACTTTTGCTGTGCATAGTAGTACTGCTCCCAGGTGCACTCTGGTTGGGGCATCCCATTCTGTGACTACACTAGCCTTTATTTACTATAACCCTTTGCACTTATTCTAAAAGTAATTTGGCCTGATAAAGACACTTTTGCTGTGCATAGTAGTACTGCTCCCAGGTGCAATCTGGTTGGGGCATCCCATTCTGTGACTACACCAGCCTCTATTTACTATAACCCTTTGCACTTATTCTAAAAGTAATTTGGCCTGATAAAGACACTTTTGCTGTGCATAGTACTGCTCCCAGGTGCACTCTGGTTAGGGCATCCCATTCTGTGACTACACCAGCCTCTATTTACTATAACCCTTTGCACTTATTCTAAAAGTAATTTGGCCTGATAAAGACACTTTTGCTGTGCATAGTAGTACTGCTCCCAGGTGCTCTCTGGTTGGGGCATCCCATTCTGTGACTACACCAGCCTCTATTTATTTTAACCCTTTGCACTTATTCTAAAAGTAATTTGGCCTGATAAAGACACTTTTGCTGTGCATAGTAGTACTGCTCCCAGGTGCTCTCTGGTTGGGGCATCCCATTCCGTGACTACACCAGCCTCTATTTACTATAACCCTTTGCACTTATTCTAAAAGTATTTTGGCCTGATAAAGACACTTTTGCTGTGCATAGTAGTACTGCTCCCAGGTGCACTCCGGTTGGGGCATCCCATTCTGTGACTACACCAGCCTCTATTTACTATAACCCTTTGCACTTATTCTAAAAGTAATTTGGCCTGATAAAGGCACTTTTGCTGTGCATAGTACTGCTCCCAGGTGCACTCTGGTTGGGGCATCCCAATCTGTGACTACACCAGCCTCTATTTACTATAACCCTTTGCACTTATTCTAAAAGTAATTTGGCCTGATAAAGACACTTTTGCCGTGCATAGTAGTACTGCTCCCAGGTGCTCTCTGGTTGGGGCATCCCATTCTGTGACTACACCAGCCTCTATTTACTATAACCCTTTGCACTTATTCTAAAAGTAATTTGGCCTGATAAAGACACTTTTGCTGTGCATAGTAGTACTGCTCCCAGGTGCACTCCGGTTGGGGCATCCCATTCTGTGACTACACCAGCCTCTATTTACTATAACCCTTTGCACTTATTCTAAAAGTATTTTGGCCTGATAAAGACACTTTTGCTGTGCATAGTAGTACTGCTCCCAGGTGCACTCCGGTTGGGGCATCCCATTCTGTGACTACACCAGCCTCTATTTACTATAACCCTTTGCACTTATTCTAAAAGTAATTTGGCCTGATAAAGACACTTTTGCTGTGCATAGTACTGCTCCCAGGTGCACTCTGGTTGGGGCATCCCATTCTGTGACTACACCAGCCTTTATTTACTATAACCCTTTGCACTTATTCTAAAAGTAATTTGGCCTGATAAAGACACTTTTGCTGTGCTTAATACTGCTCCCAGGTACACTCTGGTTGGGGCATCCCATTCTGTGACTACACCAGCCTCTATTTACTATAACCCTTTGCACTTATTCTAAAAGTAATTTGGCCTGATAAAGACACTTTTGCTGTGCATAGTACTGCTCCCAGGTGCTCTCCGGTTGGGGCATCCCATTCTGTGACTACACCATCCTCTATTTACTATAACCCTTTGCACTTATTCTAGAAGTAATTTGGCCTGATAAAGACACTTTTGCTGTGCATAGTACTGCTCCCAGGTACTCTCCGGTTGGGGCATCCCATTCTGTGACTACACCAGCCTCTGTTTACTATAACCCTTTGCACTTATTCTAAAAGTAATTTGGCCTGATAAAGACACTTTTGCTGTGCATAGTAGTACTGCTCCCAGATGCTCTCTGGTTGGGGCATCCCATTCTGTGACTACACCAGCCTCTATTACCTATAACCCTTTGCACTTATTCTAAAAGTAATTTGGCCTGATAAAGACACTTTTGCTGTGCATAGTAGTACTGCTCCCAGGTGCGCTCCGATTGGGGCATCCTATTCTGTGACTACACCAGCCTCTATTTACTATAACCCTTTACACTTATTCTAAAAGTAATTTGGCCTGATAAAGACACTTTTGCTGTGCATAGTACTGCTCCCAGGTGCACTCTGGTTGGGGCATCCCATTCTGTGACTACACCAGCCTCTATTTACTCTAATCCTTTGCACTTATTCTAAAAGTAATTTGGCCTGATAAAGACACTTTTGCTGTGCATAGTAGTACTGCTCCCAGGTGCCCTCTGGTTGGGGCATCCCATTCTGTGACTACACCAGCCTATATTTACTATAACCCTTTGCACTTATTCTAAAAGTAATTTGGCCTGATAAAGACACTTTTGCTGTGCATAGTACTGCTCCCAGGGGCACTCTGGTTGGGGCATCCCATTCTGTGACTACACCAGCCTCTATTTACTATAACCCTTTGCACTTATTCTAAAAGTAATTTGGCCTGATAAAGACACTTTTGCTGTGCATAGTAGTACTGCTCTCAGGTGCACTCTGGTTGGGGCATCCCATTCTGTGACTACACCAGCCTCTATTTACTATAACCCTTTGCACTTATTCTAAAAGTAATTTGCCCTGATAAAGACACTTTTGCTGTGCATAGTAGTACTGCTCCCAGGTGCACTCCGGTTGGGGCATCCCATTCTGTGACTACACCAGCCTCTATTTACTATAACCCTTTGCACTTATTCTAAAGGTAATTTGGCCTGATAAAGACACTTTTGCTGTGCATAGTAGTACTGCTCCCAGGTGCACTCTGGTTGGGGCATCCCATTCTGTGACTACACCAGCCTCTATTTACTATAACCCTTTGCACTTATTCTAAAAGTAATTTGGCCTGATAAAGACACTTTTGCTGTGCATAGTACTGCTCCTAGATGCAATCTGGTTGGGGCATCCCATTCTGTGACTACACCAGCCTCTATTTACTATAACCCTTTGCACTTATTCTAAAAGTAATTTGGCCTGATAAAGACACTTTTGCTGTGCATAGTAGTACTGCTCCCAGGTGCACTCTGGTTGGGGCATCCCATTCTGTGACTACACCAGCCTCTATTTACTATAACCCTTTGCACTTATTCTAAAAGTAATTTGGCCTGATAAAGGCACTTTTGCTGTGCACAGTACTGCTCCCAGGTGCACTCTGGTTAAGGCATCCCATTCTGTGACTACACCAGCCTCTATTTACTCTAACCCTTTGCACTTATTCTAAAAGTAATTTGGCCTGATAAAGACACTTTTGCTGTGCATAGTACTGCTCCCAGGTGCTCTCTGGTTGGGGCATCCCATTCTGTGACTACACCAGCCTCTATTTACTATAACCCTTTGCACTTATTCTAAAAGTAATTTGGCCTGATAAAGACACTTTTGCTGTGCATAGTAGTACTGCTCCCAGGTGCTCTCCGGTTGGGGCATCCCATTCTGTGACTACACCAGCCACTATTTACTATAACCCTTTGCACTTATTCTAAAAGTAATTTGGCCTGATAAAGACACTTTTGCTGTGCATAGTAGTACTGCTCCCAGGTGCACTCCGGTTGGGGCATCCCATTCTGTGACTACACCAGCCTCTATTTACTATAATCCTTTGCACTTATTCTAAAAGTAATTTGGCCTGATAAAGACACTTTTGCTGTGCATAGTAGTACTGCTCCAAGGTGCTCTCTGGTTGGGGCATCCCATTCTGTGACTACACCAGCCTCTATTTACTATAACCCTTTGCACTTATTCTAAAAGTAATTTGGCCTGATAAAGACACTTTTGCTGTGCATAGTAGTACTGCTCCCAGGTGCACTCCGGTTGGGGCATCCCATTCTGTGACTACACCATCCTCTATTTACTATAACCCTGTGCACTTATTCTAAAAGTAATTTGGCCTGATAAAGACACTTTTGCTGTGCATAGTAGTACTGCTCCCAGGTGCACTCTGGTTGGGGCATCCCATTCTGTGACTACACCAGCCTCTATTTACTATAACCCTTTGCACTTATTCTAAAAGTAATTTGGCCTGATAAAGACACTTTTGCTGTGCATAGTACTGCTCCCAGATGCACTCTGGTTGGGGCATCCCATTCTGTGACTACACCAGCCTCTATTTACTATAACCCTTTGCACTTATTCTAAAAGTAATTTGGCCTGATAAAGACACTTTTGCTGTGCATAGTAGTACTGCTCCCAGGTGCACTCTGGTTGGGGCATCCCATTCTGTGACTACACTAGCCTTTATTTACTATAACCCTTTGCACTTATTCTAAAAGTAATTTGGCCTGATAAAGACACTTTTGCTGTGCATAGTAGTACTGCTCCCAGGTGCAATCTGGTTGGGGCATCCCATTCTGTGACTACACCAGCCTCTATTTACTATAACCCTTTGCACTTATTCTAAAAGTAATTTGGCCTGATAAAGACACTTTTGCTGTGCATAGTACTGCTCCCAGGTGCACTCTGGTTAGGGCATCCCATTCTGTGACTACACCAGCCTCTATTTACTATAACCCTTTGCACTTATTCTAAAAGTAATTTGGCCTGATAAAGACACTTTTGCTGTGCATAGTAGTACTGCTCCCAGGTGCTCTCTGGTTGGGGCATCCCATTCTGTGACTACACCAGCCTCTATTTATTTTAACCCTTTGCACTTATTCTAAAAGTAATTTGGCCTGATAAAGACACTTTTGCTGTGCATAGTAGTACTGCTCCCAGGTGCTCTCTGGTTGGGGCATCCCATTCCGTGACTACACCAGCCTCTATTTACTATAACCCTTTGCACTTATTCTAAAAGTATTTTGGCCTGATAAAGACACTTTTGCTGTGCATAGTAGTACTGCTCCCAGGTGCACTCCGGTTGGGGCATCCCATTCTGTGACTACACCAGCCTCTATTTACTATAACCCTTTGCACTTATTCTAAAAGTAATTTGGCCTGATAAAGGCACTTTTGCTGTGCATAGTACTGCTCCCAGGTGCACTCTGGTTGGGGCATCCCAATCTGTGACTACACCAGCCTCTATTTACTATAACCCTTTGCACTTATTCTAAAAGTAATTTGGCCTGATAAAGACACTTTTGCCGTGCATAGTAGTACTGCTCCCAGGTGCTCTCTGGTTGGGGCATCCCATTCTGTGACTACACCAGCCTCTATTTACTATAACCCTTTGCACTTATTCTAAAAGTAATTTGGCCTGATAAAGACACTTTTGCTGTGCATAGTAGTACTGCTCCCAGGTGCACTCCGGTTGGGGCATCCCATTCTGTGACTACACCAGCCTCTATTTACTATAACCCTTTGCACTTATTCTAAAAGTATTTTGGCCTGATAAAGACACTTTTGCTGTGCATAGTAGTACTGCTCCCAGGTGCACTCCGGTTGGGGCATCCCATTCTGTGACTACACCAGCCTCTATTTACTATAACCCTTTGCACTTATTCTAAAAGTAATTTGGCCTGATAAAGACACTTTTGCTGTGCATAGTACTGCTCCCAGGTGCACTCTGGTTGGGGCATCCCATTCTGTGACTACACCAGCCTTTATTTACTATAACCCTTTGCACTTATTCTAAAAGTAATTTGGCCTGATAAAGACACTTTTGCTGTGCTTAATACTGCTCCCAGGTACACTCTGGTTGGGGCATCCCATTCTGTGACTACACCAGCCTCTATTTACTATAACCCTTTGCACTTATTCTAAAAGTAATTTGGCCTGATAAAGACACTTTTGCTGTGCATAGTACTGCTCCCAGGTGCTCTCCGGTTGGGGCATCCCATTCTGTGACTACACCATCCTCTATTTACTATAACCCTTTGCACTTATTCTAGAAGTAATTTGGCCTGATAAAGACACTTTTGCTGTGCATAGTACTGCTCCCAGGTACTCTCCGGTTGGGGCATCCCATTCTGTGACTACACCAGCCTCTGTTTACTATAACCCTTTGCACTTATTCTAAAAGTAATTTGGCCTGATAAAGACACTTTTGCTGTGCATAGTACTACTGCTGCCAGGTGCACTGCGGTTGGGGCATCCCATTCTGTGACTACACCAGCCTCTATTTACTATAACCCTTTGCACTTATTCTAAAAGTAATTTGGCCTGATAAAGACACTTTTGCTGTGCATAGTACTACTGCTCCCAGGTGCTCTGCTGTTGGGGCATCCCATTCTGTAACATACTATACCCCTCTTTATTTACACTAAGCAGCTCTCTTATTTACACTAAGCAGGCCTGTTGGAGGCTGAGTGTTACTGCTCACTTTTGGTGTGCATTATATTCTGTTTCATATAGACCCACCGCTGCCTGGGGGTTCTTAAAATATCACCTACTACCACGCCAGTTAGACTATGTCGGGCAGACAAGTGCCTGGAAGTGAAAAGAGGAGTGGCAGAGGCCAAGATTCCGCAGGCAGAGGTCGCAGCAGACTGGGGGCCAGTAGCAGCAGCACGCTGAGAGACCTAATCTGCCAGTATCTGCTAACGGTTGGGTCTCCACCAGTAACGCATCTGCCGTGGTAGATTGGTTAACGCGCTCATCAACAACATCATCACAACTTACGTCTGAGACCCCCAGTCTAGGGTCGGTAGGTTCCTCTGACACAACCCTGAGTTGGCATGCCCCGAGAGCAGTCCCTGTCCTCCCATTGCCTCTGTCCTACGCCATTCCCTCCTATTGGCTATTGGCGACAATAGCAGCGAATCAGTGAGGCCTGTTGGTGGGACAAGTAGCTACTCGGCAGTGTGGCAGTTTTTCCTGAAGCATCCGCAGGAGGGTAACATGGCCACATGCAAGATATGTAGGCAGAAGGTGAAGCGTGGCCAGGGTCCAAATGTTGGCACCACGGCCCTGCGTCAACATATGCAGCGTCACCATAAAGCGGCCTGGGAGAACCTAGGCTCCGGAGAGGTGGGCCAGACTGCTTCCTCCCCGAGTGGCACGCCGCTCCCAATTTCTGCCAGCCAAGGCTCCAGCACCTCAGCCAAAGGCAGCTGTGTGTCATACCCATCCTCTGTCGCTCCTGCTCCTCCTCCTCCTCCTCCAAGTCATGCATCCCGCCAGCAATCCATCAGCGAAGCCATGTCCAAGAGACAGCAGTATGCGCCCACTCATCCTACGGCGCAGAAGCTGAATGTGCTCCTGTCCAAGTTGCTGGTGCTGCAGTCGCTCCCTTTTCAGGTGGTGGACTCTGCACCTTTCAGAGAACTGATGGCTTGTGCCGAGCCGAGGTGGAGAGTCCCAAGCCGTCATTTCTTTGCCAAGAAGGCAGTACCAGCGCTGCACACTTTTGTTGAACAGAAGGTGGGCCAGTCCTTGAGCCTGTCGGTGTGTAGCAAAGTGCATGGCAGCGCCGATGTCTGGAGCTGTAACTACGGTCAGGGACAGTACATGTCGTTTACGGCCCACTGGGTGAATGTGGTCCCTTTGCAGCAGCAACTTGGACAGGTCACGCCGCTTCGGCCTCCGCGTTCCCTGCCCGTTGGGCCTGTGACACTGTGCGACTCGGCCTCCTCATCCTCTGCCATCTCCTCACCCTCCACTGTAGGTGTAAGTCTCAGTGCCCCTCCAGTCTACCATGTGTGCAGGGCACGGAGGTGTCACGCAGTGCTTCACATGGTTTGTCTTGGCGAAAGGAGTCACTGCTTAAATTTATTCATCAGGAAATCCAAACATGGCTTACTCCAAGAAAACTTAAAATGGGAATCATGGTTACCGACAATGGGAAGAACATTTTGTCTGCGCTGCGCCAAGGAAGCCTGACCCATGCCCCCTGCATGGCTCACGTCTTCAATCTGGTTGTCAAGCGGTTTCTGAAGTGTTCCTCCCATCTGCAAGACATCCTAACAACTTCAAGGAAACTTTGCATGCACTTCAGCCACTCATACACCGCCAAACACACCCTTCTTGAGCTACAGCGTCAGAACGGTATCCCCCAACATAGTCTGATTTGCGATGTTTCCACCCGTTGGAATTCCACCCTTCACATGTTGGACCGATTATATGAACAGAGAAAAGCCATCACGGATTTCCTGATGATCCAAGCAGATAGGGGGACTCCCCTGTGTAACTTCAATGTCAACCAGTGGCAGCTCATACGTGACACCTGCCGTTTGCTCAGGCCCTTTGAGGAAGCCACTTTATTTGTCAGTCGGCAGGATTACGGGATGAACGACGTGATTCCACTGCTTCATGTACTACAGCACATGTTGGAAACCATGGCTGGTCAGGGCACTGGAGACATGGCGTTTACATGTTACGGCCACATGAACCCCATTGGAGCTGAACTGGAGGAGGAGGAGGAAGAGGAGGAGGAGTTGCCCAGCGAAACACAATTTAGGCTTGGCGAAATGGCTGGTTTATCTAGTCAGCGGACAGGAGAGGAGGAGCAGGAGCAGCCAGAGGAGCTAGAGGTTTTTGAGGAAGGCGAGACAGAGGACCCGGGAACACCGTGGCAGTATGCAGTGGAGATGGAGACAGGTAGTCCATCCGAGTCACTTGCGCAAATGGCAGGAAGCATGCTCACGTGCTTGCGTAGTGACCCCAGAATTGTTTCCATCTGTCGGCGGGATGACTTCTGGCTGTCCACCTTATTGGACCCTCGCTTCCGGCACAAAATGGGGGCATTTTTTAAACCCACCAAGAGGGAGGACAAACTGAACTACTACAAAGACATTCTACGTAGGCAGTTGGCCGATGCCTATCTGCGCCATGGTCCATACTCTCACAGGTCTGACTCGAGGGGACCTCTGCGCTCACCTTCCACTGCCATGGCTGCTGGGGGGGTTGGCAGGAGCAGCAGCAGCAGCTCCATCAGCAGCAGCCTCAGTCTTCAGTCGCTAATGAGTAGCTTTCTACACCCGCATAGTGAGGCTACTCATGAGCAGCAGGAAGACCTGGAGCAGGACCTGAACCAGCAGGTCATGTCATACTTTGACATGACCATGCCAACACACCTTGAGGATCCGCTGGACTTCTGGGCAGCCAAACTTGATTTGTGGCCGCAACTAGCAGAGTTTGCCCTGGAAAAGCTGTTCTGCCCGGCAAGTAGCGTGCCATCTGAGCGGGTGTTTAGTGCGGCGGGGGCCATAGTTACGGCAAGGAGAACTCGTCTGTCAACTAAAAATTTGGAGAGACTCACCTTTGTCAAAATGAATCAGGGATGGATCAGCCAGGATTTCCACCCACCAATGCCTGATGCATGCGACTAGATTCAGCATGGTGCCACGTTTTACACTTTCCAAATGGTGCAAAACATATTTATGTCTTTAGGCCAATTTTTGGGCTCCTGCTGCTGCCAACTCCAGGGTGTGATTCATCCAATGTTTGTGCTCCTGAAGCCAACCCCAGTGTCTCTTTAAAGTAATGTTTGGGCTCCTGCTGCTGCTGCTGCCAACTCCAGGGTGTGATTCATCCAATTTTTGGGCTCCTGGAGCCAACCCCAGTGTCTCTTTAAAGTAATGTTTTGGCTCCTGCTGCTGCTGCTGCCAACTCTAGGGTGTGATTCATCCAATTTTTGGGCTCCTGAATCCAACCCCAGTGTCTCTTTAAAGTAATGTTTGGGCTCCTGCTGCTGCTGCTGCTGCCAACTCCAGGGTGTGATTCATCCAATCTTTGGGCTCCTGCTGCCAACTCCAGTGTCTCTTTAAAGTAATGTTTGGGCTCCTGCTGCTGCTGCTGCTGCCAACTCCAGGGTGTGATTCATCCAATCTTTGGGCTCCTGCTGCCAACTCCAGTGTCTCTTTAAAGTAATGTTTGGGCTCCTGCTGCTGCTGCCAACTCCAGGGTGTGAATCATCCAATTTTTGGGCTCCTGGAACCAAGTCCAGTGTCTCTTTAAAGTAACATTTGGGCTCCTGCTGGTGCCAACTCCAGGGTGTGATTCATCCAATTTTTGGGCTCCTGAAGCCAACCCCAGTGTCTCTTTAAAGTAATGTTTTGGCTCCTGCTGCTGCTGCCAACTCCAGGGTGTGAATCATCCAATTTTTGGGCTCCTGAAGCCAACTCCAGTGTCTCTTTAAAGTAATGTTTGGGCTCCTGCTGCTGCTGCCAACTCCAGGGTGTGATTCATCCAATTTTTGTGCTCCTGAAGCCAACCCCAGTGTCTCTTTAAAATAATGTTTGGGCTCCTGCTACTGCTGCTGCTGCCAACTCCAGGGTGTGAATCATCCAATTTTTGGGCTCCTGAAGCCAACTCCAGTGTCTCTTTAAAGTAATGTTTGGGCTCCTGCTGCTGCTGCCAACTCCAGGGTGTGATTCATCCAATTTTTGGGCTCCTGAAGCCAACTCCAGTGTCTCTTTAAAGTAATGTTTGGGCTCCTGCTGCTGCTGCTGCTGCCAACTACAGGGTGTGATTCATCCAATTTTTGGGCTCCTGAAGCCAACCTCAGTGTCTCTTTAAAGTAATGTTTGGGCTCCTGCTGCTGCTGCTGCTGCCAACTCCAGGGTGTGATTCATCCAATTTTTGGGCTCCTGAAGCCAACTCCAGTGTCTCTTTAAAGTAATATTTGGGCTCCTGCTGCTGCTGCTGCCAACTCCAGGGTGTGATTCATCCAATTTTTGGGCTCCTGAAGCCAACCTCAGTGTCTCTTTAAAGTAATGTTTGGGCTCCTGCTGCTGCTGCTGCTGATGCCAACTCCAGGGTGTGAATCATCCAATTTTTGGGCTCCTGAAGCCAACTCCAGTGTCGCTTTAAAGTAATGTCTGGGCTCCTGCTGCTGCTGCCAACTCCAGGGTGTGATTCATCCAATTTTTGGGCTCCTGAAGCCAACCCCAGTGTCTCTTTAAAGTAATGTTTTGGCTCCTGCTGCTGCCAACTCCAGGGTGTGAATCATCCAATTTTTGGGCTCCTGAAGCCAACTCCAGTGTCTCTTTAAAGTAATGTTTGGGCTCTTGCTGCTGCTGCCAACTCCAGGGTGTGATTCATCCAATTTTTGGGCTCCTGAAGCCAACTCCAGTGTCTCTTTAAAGTAATGTTTGGGCTCCTGCTGCTGCTGCTGCTGCCAACTCCAGGGTGTGATTCATCCAATTTTTGGGCTCCTGCTGCCAAATCCAGTGTCTTTTTAAAGTAATATTTGGGCTCCTGCTGCTGCTTGCAACTGCAGGGTGTGATTCATCCAATCTTTGGGCTCCTGCAGCCAACTCCAGTGTCTCTTTCAAGCTATGTTTGGGCTCCTGCTGCTGCTGCTGCTGCTGCTGCTGCTGCTGCTGCTTGAAACTCCAGGGTGTGTCCGTCAATTTTTGGGCTCCTGCTGCTGCCAACTCCAGTGTCTCTTTCAGCCAATGTTTGGGCTCCTGCTGCTGCTTGCAACTCCAGGGTGTGATTCATCCAATTTTTGGGCTCCTGCTGCTGCCAACTCCAGTGTCTCTTTAAAGCAATGTTTGGGCTCCTGCCCCTCATAGTGATGCCACTTCAATTCTCTGCAATTGCGCCGCTCTGCGATTCTATTAGCGATGCCTCTGATCTGCATGTGATATTTATTTAAAGTATTATTTAACTAACCCAGCACGCATCCTATGCGTGTTACAGCAAGGCAGTATGGTTTACAACCCTATTGAGGCACTAGGAGGCTCAGAAATAGCCATTTTTAATAGCGATTCGTCGCGAATAAATTCGGGTCGAAACTATTTTTGTCGGAAAATTCGGTGAATCAGTCGAATCGAATTTTTCAAAAGTTTGCTCATCTCTAACTGACAGCTTAGCGGTGCTGCATTAAACGCCTTGGGGTTTTTTTTGGCTATTCATCTACGTATGGCAGGCAATTTCCCTCACTCACTGCTGCTTCCGCCCTTATTTTATCTTCCTATGGAGAGGACTTTTGCCCTCCCGTGCATGTCACTTCCGGTGGAGTATTGGCGGCCGTGTTCGCCGTGTAGTGCACGTTTTTGCCTCCACCGCGAGCTCCAGATAGGACACAGCTTATTTATCAGAAGGTGAGTGGATTAATCTGCCCTAATTTTCAATTCGGTTTCCTCATTGTATATTTTTATCAGCCAATTTTTCAATTAACCCGGGGCGTTTCCTGCAGTTACCACTTACCATCAGTCATTATTTAAATGTTTTCTATGGAAGTTGGCAGCTATGTCATGAGTAAGGGCTGAGTGTTTGCCCGAAACGCGTTGGCAATCTGCCAGTTTCCTGATGCTTTACACCGGCTTTATTATATGGATGGAAATTCTTTTAAAATGATTGGACAATAAAAGTGGATCAAGTATCCTTTTAATCAGAGATCGGCTGGCGTCTTTTGCTATATCAGTTTGCTGTGAGAGGAGCGCTCATGGCCGTGCCATCTCTATGATTTTCTACATCAAGGACTATGCCTTTTAACAGGTACGGCTGATCTTAATTGCTCACAAGTGTTTTGTTCACGCCCGGATCGGGCCTGTACCTGGAATTGTATATGCTTATACCTTTGGAGAATCCTGATGTCGCTTTGGTGACTAAATATTATTTCCTCCATAATTATATTGATCTTGCCGGTGAAAGCCATTTGATTAAAAATGGAGAGAGTAAGATCCCAATATGGCGATACTACAAAAAGCCAAGATAAATATGATTCTGTCTTTCTATCTGACTCATCCAAGGAAGTACCATCTCAATCGTCAGATTTTAAAAATATTTTGAAACAATATGAGGACGTTATGAGGAAAGAACTTAAGACATGGTGGGATTTGAGTTCACTTACCAAATATGTGCAAAATGCCATGATTCCGAGAGGTCTGAGAATAAGAAAGATTCCTACTACTGTTTATTCGGATAAGTTTCAGAATGAGTGGAATACTATTCTCACTCAAGCGTCAACAGATTTAATGTGCCTCCTAATAACACATGAGGAAGAAAAGTTGAAAGAAATTCAATGCAACATAGTTGAATTAGAGAATTCCATGAAACAGTTTGAAACCATTGCCCATTTTGATACCAGTATGGAACGCTTACGGAAATCTCTGGATACCATGGAGTCTCAAATTATGTGAAATTAAATTTCAAAGAGACACTGAAGACTACCGCCTGGACAGAGTTTATACATGGAAAAGGTCGTTTAATAGATCGTTTCGACCTAGATCGATTTTGAAATGCAGTACAGGGAAGAAATCGGTCTCATTTAATACATCAGATTCCTCTGACTGGTCTTCTATGAGTGATCGGTCAGATACGGAGGTGGATACCAGACAGGATTTTCTGGAACCCCAGCATTCAAAAACCAGAAGAAAAAGAGGAACAAGAGACCCCACAGATCGGGGCGCAAACATAAACGACGCCAATCGTTATGTTCTGAGAGGTCGTCGAACATGATATGTCCAAATAGTGTGATTAATTTGTCGTCTTATTCCCTATCTGTGCAGGAGGAATGTCTGCTTGCAAGAGGCTTGTCGTTTGCTCCCACTTACCATTTTAACTTGTTTGATACAATTCTGAATAGATTTGTCAGGAACCTCACGCTGCGCAGACATTTTTCTGGCTCAGCTCCTGTGGGGGATGGGGAGGGCCTCATGGCTCCCGGTGCCTCCCCTGGCCCTTTCCAGGGGGGATATCGGGACCTCTGAGGCATCCTCCCAACCCGTGAATACTACAGATGTAGATACAAGTCATTATTTTTCTTTTCAAGATCAGGCGGCTGCATTGTGGCTAGAGGATCTTTCTGATCTAAATCCCGCTAAAATATGTCCACCCCCCAGGTCTAAAATAAGTAATAAAAATGTCTACCCCATTAATGCACGTACACATGTATTAGAAGCCTTCCAGCAGGCAGTAGAGGTAGATTTAACAAGATTAGAGGAGAGATCACATAAAGGCAAGAGGTGTAATAATATCTCGTTAGAAGAAAAAAGAGCATTATCAAATCTAGCTAATAATAAGGAGATAGTGATACGCTCAGCAGATAAAGGCGGTAGTGTGGTAATTTTAAATGCCACTGACTATGAGGCAGAAGCTTTGAGACAGTTGAATGACAGGACTACCTATCAGAAATTAAGCTGTGATCCCACTAATACATTTCAGGAGGATCTAAAACAACTATTAATGGAGGGAAAAGCTCTCAATGTCCTGACAGAGGAAGATGTTGATTATTTGTTTATGGCTTCCCCAGTTGCCCCGATCTTTCACCATCTCCCCAAGATCCATAAACCACAGCGCTCCCCGGCCGGGAGGCCCATTGTGGCGTGGATTGGGGGGATGTGTGAAAGGTTGGGGCAATGGGTAGATTCCCATTTACTTCCCCTTGTGCGCAGACTACCTGGATTCCTGCAGGATTCCAGGGATGTCATGCGATCCCTCCAAGTATTTGAGTGGCAGACTAGCTATAGATGGCTTACATGCGATGTAGCCTCTTCATATTCCGCTATACCACACGATTTAGGTTTAAAGGCAGTAGAGTTTCACCTTCAAATGTATTCTAGCTATTCTCAAGATCTGATTATCTTTATTATTTTTTCCATTGAATTCCTATTGAAGCATAACTTTTTTCTTTTTGGAGGTGAATACTATCTCCAGTTATGTGGGGCGTCCATGGGGGCCCCTTTCTCTCCCTCTCTTGCCAACCTCTACATGGGTTGGTGGGAGAGGGATACCATTTATGACCCAGATAATCCCTTTTTCTCAAGGATCAAGTATTTTGGGCGCTATATCGATGATTTGCTTTTTGTTTGGGATGGTGATGAGGATACCGTCATACAATTTGCTGAATATTTAAATGATAACAATTGCAATTTAAGGTTCACCTTTGAGAGCCATAGAGATACCATCTCTTTTCTGGATTTGAATTTGAAGGTAGCACCTGACAGAACTAGTATTAGTACCAGAACGTTTAGAAAAAAAACTGCGGGGACTACTACATTGCGAGCTGAAAGCTGTCACCCCTCACATACAATCTCGGCGATTCCGGTTGGTGAAATGGTGCAGGCCCGCCGGAATTGTTCTGATTCCACAGAGTTTGAAGAAGAAATTGAACTAGTAAAAAATAGACTTAGATCCAGAGGCTACTCTGAAAAATTACTAGACAGAGCAGAGGATATTGCGAGAAAAAAGGATAGAGACACAATGCTGTGGCAAAATAGCAAGAGAAAAAAGACAAATAACGCTGAGAAGCAGATGTATCATTTTAACATAGATAATGATCAGAAGAGTGGTCTTACTCTTGTTACTACATTTAGTGAGGAGTTCCATGCGATTAAGAGAATTGTATACAGACATCTACCCATTCTTAATGGGGATCCAGTATTTAGAGAAGCTTTAAAAGAAGGGATCAGAATTGTGAGCAGAAGGCCGCCTACGTTAGGTCAACGGATATCTCCTGGTTTGTTTACTAAAAATAAAAATAGAGATCATTCTGCTACATGGCTTTCATGTAGTGGATTTTATAAATGTGCCGGCCCTAGATGTGGGTTATGCAAATATGCGTCTATAGGCAATAAGTTTCAATCAACAGTAAATAAACAGGAATTTTGTATCAAACATTTTATTAATTGTAATTCTTCCAACGTTATATACCTGATTACTTGTGACCTATGTCAGATACAATATGTGGGATGTACTACTAGATTGTTGAAAAAAGAGAATCGCCGAGCATGTAGCGGCGGCATCTTCTGATCGCTCTAGTCAGGTGTCAAATGTTGGACGTCATTTTAGAGACATTCACTGAGGAGACCTCGCAAGTTTTAGATGTACTGCAATAGAAAAAGTGGGATTAGGGCCAAGAGGAGGGGACTTACAGGCCAAACTTTTCCAAAGAGAAGTCTTTTGGATTTTTAAGTTAGGTACACGGGCCCCCGGAGGTTTAAATTATCGATGGGATGTTGATCTCTACCTCCGGAATGAGGCCATTGAAATTATCCCCTTCATTTATGTATTGTTATAGATTTTTCCCCTTTCTTCTTTCTCTTCTCTTTCATTAAGCAGCTGTAATTATTAATGGGGGTTTTATATATGTGAGTGTCCATTTGTTATAAAAATAGATAATATAAAAACTAATAAATCAAATAATTATTAATAACACATGTATTTAGTCTTATACAGAGGTGTTTTACTTTCCCTAAATAAGAATAAGAATCATATGGACTTACTGCATAGTCAACAAGACAAAGTGCAATTTCCGGGGAAATTGCGTGAAGTGGTCTTGCCTCCACCAGTTCTCTACAACTGGAGCGGGCAGAGTAACTGTGTGGAGTGGGCGGAGTAACTGGGTGGAGTGGGCAGAGTGGGTGGAGTAACTGGGTGGAGTGGGCGGAGCAACTGAGTGGAGTGGGCGGAGTAACTGGGTGGAGTGGGTGGAGTAACTGGGTGGAGTGACTTGAGTAACTGTTGTGTGGTTGGAGTCACTGGAGCAACTGTGGAAAGGTTTGACTGAGCAGAGAAACTATATGGAGTAGGCAGAGTAACTTTATGGATTGTTTTGAGTGAGTAAAGATAGTAAGCACTAAATTAACCAATTGATTGATCAAATTTAAAGAGTGCACATGGCAGGCTTCATAGAGTGAGAAATGCATTTCAACTTTTATTTATTTATATAGCACATTTATTTGCAATGTTGTTGCTCAAAGTGCTTAACAGTTACATTAAAACAAACATTTCTAAAAACCAAACAAAAAAACAGCCAGGGGCGGCACTACCTATTAACAGTAACTGGGTGGAGTGACTTGAGTAACTGTTGTGTGGTTGGAGGGGCTGGAGTAACTGTGGAAAGGTTTGACTGGGCAGAGTAACTATATGGATTGTTTGGAGTGAGTAAAGATAGTAGGCATTCTTCTTTTTTCTATCGCCAGATTATTTATAGACATGTTAGAAGCTATTAGGGTCGATTCAAAGAAACATGTAACAGCTTGGATTTTGGTGCCGATCATCCTATTTTTCACGTCCGCTCGTGCGTTCGTATGAACTTGCGAGTGATTCTATAAGCAAATACGTTTCTATCCTAAAATATACGTCCGTTCGTATGGCAGTTCGGGAATCAGACCTATGTCAGTTTCCATCCTGATTTTTCCGTTTCATTTCTCAGGTTGCAACAATTGGTTTTGCCCTTTTTCCTTTTTTGTCTGGACGTAAATCCTTCTGATCTTGCGGCTCCGCACTACAAACTTACCTCATTAAAGTGCATTCTAAATATTTGGTCTTTTATTTTTCTTTATTTCATTCATTTTGTAGTAACCAACCATTAATGAATGCATTTGCATAAGTAAATCTTACTTTGTTTAATTTTTACTTAACTTGCATTTTTTACTTGTGGATTTAATTTTAATATTTTGGCTTCAAATGGTACAACTTTAAATTTTTGGTGTGGTTACCCACACCCTCTACATACAGATTGCTCTCAAATATTAAAAAACACCCAGCAACTTCTGCATGTTATGAGCCTAGAAACAGGCAAGATGGCGGCTCAGGTATTATCGGGCAGCCTGCAAACAGAAAGGGCCTTGTGACTGTGTTGCTCTGGATTCTTTGATTTCTGACCTTTCCGTGCCCCCAGCTCTGCTGTGTCTGTGCAAAATACAGCAGTAACCCACATCCTGCACTTTATCCCGCTCTCCTCTCCTCAGTAAGTGTGATGCATCTGACCAAAGATGTGCTTAAATAATTAAACAAAGCAAAGGTAAACAACTACACCAATAAATGCAATCTAAAAATATTATTCTAGTACATCAATTTAAAAATAAATAACAAAGGACATAAGTTTCTTTAATTAACGCAAATATATTGCCAAATAAAGGTTTACATGCAAAGGACTAATTAAGGTCCACATTAAAATGCTTTTATAAGGCATACATGAATCAGGTATGCATTGCAATACAATTTATGGGCTCGGCCATGCTGATATATGCAGTTCATTGCAGCTCAAGACGCGCAGACTCCTCCACATAGCCAAAAAACCTGTTCCAGAACAGCAATACGACTGCTAAAAGGTGTCGGCAGTGGCTTTCTTTTAAAACGTATTTAGAGGTTTGAAAACTGTTCTCTGAATCACACCGAAACACATCCAATTATCCTAAGTTTTACGTTTTCATCCTAAGTTTTAGGATTTGATCCTAAGTTTTACGTTTTGATCCTAAAATTTAGGAACGAACTTGCGATGATAGTAAGAGCATATACGCATTCGAACGTAGGCTCGTGCGAGTCGTAAATGGCCAAAAAAACAGGAAAAAATGACTAACACCCACCCAAACTTACGATTCTCGATCCGAAATCAATTAACTTTTGCTCTTTGAATCGAGGGGATTGTGTGGCTATTTAATTATTTATCTTTTTTAATGCAAATTTCGTGATACAGCTCCATTAAGGGGAGTTTCCTGAGACTGGGTGTGTGAGCGGAGAAGCTGTAACGAGCCAGGTTGCAGCTGTGTTGCTATAGCAACTCACTCTGGGGTAAACTGAGAATGCACATTAAAACACATTTCTAATGCACTGGTGGTTGCCATATTCAAATGACTGTAGCTTAAAAAGTATACATCCTACAGCAAAGAGCGTTATGCTGTAAGAATCACAAGGTGAACAATGTGGTGTATAACATGTCTCTGAAATATTAAAAATGAAGGCACAGTCGCAGTTTAGAAATTGCCATTCAAATTTGTGGTGTCTAGAGTGGAGTTTCAATGAATGTCAATGGGAGGTGTGAGTTGCAAACAAAAGGTCATATTGTGAAATCTGTTAGGGCTATGGCTTAGCCTTGGACATTTTTAGCGGCAGCAGGGATAGCTGAACGTTTTGATATAAGATTTGTGTAGGTGGGATTAAAAACGAGGGAGAGGTCGCAGTTTAGAAATCATGTCCTGATTTTTCATTTCACACGCATCTCCCACTCTAGCTTTGAAAATACCTCCCATTCATTCCTATGGGAAAATTGCGCCAGGAAAACGCCAATATTTCGGAAACCGTTTGGCGAAACGTTCCACAAAATATAAGCACACCATTCGGGAACGATCCGCACGTTTTGGTATATTATGGTCTATGTAGTATCAAAACTGTGGGAGGAGTTACAGTGCAAAAATGCTTGGAATAATAATAATATATCAGCAAGAACAATAAGTGATCTTGGCAAGCAAGACCACTTAACTAGACAAAGTGCAATTTCTGGGGAAATTGCGTGAAGTGGTCTTGCCTCCGCCAGTTCTCTACAACTGGAGTGGGCAGAGTAACTGGGTGGAGTGAGCGGAGTAACTGGGTGGAGTGACTTGAGTAACTGTTGTGTTGTTGGAGTGGGCGGAGTAACTGGGTGGACTGGGCGGAGTAACTGGGTGGACTGGGCAGAGTAACTGGGTGGAGTGGGCAGAGTAACTGGGTGGAGTGGGCGGAGTAACTGGGTGGACTGGGCGGAGTAACTGGGTGGACTGGGCGGAGTAACTGGGTGGACTGGGCAGAGTAACTGGGTAGACTGGGCAGAGTAAATGGGTGGAGTGGGCGGAGTAACGGGTGGAGTGGGCGGAGTAACGGGTGGAGTGGGCGGAGTAACTGGGTGGAGTGGGCGGAGTAACTGGGTGGAATGGGCGGAGTAACTGGGTGGAGTGGGCGGAGTAACTGGGTGGAGTGGGCAGAGTGGGTGGAGTAACTGAGTGGAGTGGGCGGAGTAACTGGGTGGAGTGGGCGGAGTATCTGGGTGGAGTGACTTGAGTAACTGGGTGGAGTGACTTGAGTAACTGTTGTGTGGTTGGAGTCACTGGAGTAACTGTGGAAAGGTTTGACTGAGCACAGTAACTATATGGAGTAGGCATAGTAACTATATGGATTGTTTTGAGTAAAGATAGTAAGCATTCTTCTTTTTTCTATTGCCAGATTATTTATAGACATGTTAGAAGCTATTGTGTGGCTATTTAATTATTTATCTTTTTTAATGCAAATTTCACGATACTGCTCCTTTAAGGGGAATTTCCTGAGACTGGGTGTGTGGGCGGAGCAGCTGTAACGAGCCAGGCTGCAGCTGTGTTGCTATGGAAACTCACTCTGAGGTAAACTGAGAATGCACATTAAAACACATTTCTAATGCACTGGTGGTTGCCATATTCAAATGACTGTAGCTTAAAAAGTATACATCCTACAGCAAAGAGCTTTATACTGTAAGAATCACACGAGCCAGGCGAACAATGTGGTGTATAAGATGTCTCTGAAATATTAAAAATGAAGGCACAGTCACAGTTTAGAAATTGCCATTCAAATTTGTGGTGTCTAGAGTGGAGTTTCAATGAATGTCAATGGGAGGTGTGAGTTGCAAACAAAAGGTCATATTGTGAAATCTGTTCGGGCTATGGCTTAGCCTTGGACATTTTTAGCGGCAGCAGGGATAGCTGAACGTTTTGATATAAGATTTGTGTAGGTGGGGTTAAAAATGAGGGAGAGGTCGCAGTTTAGAAATCATGTCCTGATTTTTCATTTCACACGCATTTCCCACTCTAGTTTTAAAAATTCCTCCCATTCATTCCTATGGGAAAATTGCGCCAGGAAAACGCCAATATTTCGGAAACCGTTTGGCGAAACGTTCCACAAAATATAAGCACACCATTCGGGAACGATCCGCACGTTTTGGTATATTATGGTCTATGTAGTGTAAAAACTGTGGGAGGAGTTACAGTGCAAAAATGCTTGGAATAAAAATAAGAATAAGAACTAGACAAAAGTGCAGTTTCCGGGGAAATTGCGTGAAGTGGTCTTGCCTCCGCCAGTTCTCTACAACTGGAGTGGGCAGAGTAACTGGGTGGAGTGGGTGGAGTAACTGGGTGGAGTGGGAAGAGTAACTGGGTGGAGTAACTGGGTGGAGTGGGTGGAGTAACTGGGTGGAGTGGGTGGAGTAACTGGGTGGAGTGGGTGGAGTGGGTGGAGTAACTGGTTGGAGTGGGCGGAGTAACTGGGTGGAGTGGGCGGAGTAACTGGGTGGAGTGGGCGGAGTAACTGGGTGGAGTGGGCGGAGTAACTGGGTGGAGTGGGCGGAGTAACTGGGTGGAGTGGGTGGAGTAACTGGGTGGAGTGGGAAGAGTAACTGGGTGGAGTGGGAAGAGTAACTGGGTGGAGTAACTGGGTGGAGTGGGTGGAGTAACTGGGTGGAGTGGGCGGAGTAACTGTTGTGTGGGTGGAGTGAGCGGAGTAACTGGGTGGAGTGACTTGAGTAACTGTTGTGTGGTTGGAGTGGGCGGAGTAACTGGGTGGAGTGACTTGAGTAACTGTTGTGTGGGTGGAGTGGGCGGAGTAACTGGGTGGAGTGGGCGGAGTAACTGGGTGGAGTGGGCGGAGTAACTGGGTGGAGTGGGCGGAGTAACTGGGTGGAGTAACTGGTTGGAGTGGGTGGAGTAACTGGGTGGAGTGGGAAGAGTAACTGGGTGGAGTGGGCGGAGTAACTGGGTGGAGTGGGTGGAGTAACTGGGTGGAGTGGGTGGAGTAACTGGGTGGAGTGGGTGGAGTAACTGGGTGGAGTGGGCGGAGTAACTGTTGTGTGGGTGGAGTGAGGGAAGTAACTGGGTGGAGTGACTTGAGTAACTGTTGTGTGGTTGGAGTGGGCGGAGTAACTGGGTGGAGTGACTTGAGTAACTGTTGTGTGGGTGGAGTGGGCGGAGTAACTGGGTGGAGTGGGCGGAGTAACTGGGTGGAGTGGGCGGGGTAACTGGGTGGAGTGGGCGGAGTAACTGGGTGGAGTAACTGGGTGGAGTGGGCGGAGTAACTGGGTGGAGTGGGCGGAGTAACTGGGTGGAGTGGGCAGAGTGGGTAGGGTAACTGGGTGCAGTGGGCGGAGTAACTGGGTGGAGTGGGTGGAGTAACTGGGTGGAGTGGGCGGAGTATCTGGGTGGAGTGACTTGAGTTACTGGGTGGAGTGACTTGAGTAACTGTTGTGTGGTTGGTGTCACTGGAGTAACATTGGAAAGGTTTGACTGAGCAGAGTAACTATATGGAGTAGGCAGAGTAACTGTATGGATTGTTTTGAGTAAAGATAGTAAGCATTCTTCTTTTTTCTATCGCCAGATTATTTATAGACATGTTAGAAGCTATTGTGTGGCTATTTAATTATTTATCTTTTTTAATGCCAATTTCGCGATACTGCTCCTTTAAGGGGAGTTTCCTGAGACTGGGTGTGTGGGCGGAGCAGCTGTAACGAGCCAGGCTGCAGCTGTGTTGCTATGGAAACTCACTCTGAGGTAAACTGAGAATGCACATTAAAACACATTTCTAATGCACTGGTGGTTGCCATATTCAAATGACTGTAGCTTAAGATGTATACATCCTACAGCAAAGAGCTTTATACTGTAAGAATCACAAGAGCTAGGCGAACAATGTGATGTATAACATGTCTCGGAAATATTAAAAATGAAGGCACAGTCGCAGTTTAGAAATTGCCATTCAAATTTGTGGTGTCTAGAGTGGAGTTTCAATGAATGTCAATGGGAGGTGTGAGTTGCAAACAAAAGGTCATATTGTGAAATCTGTTCGGGCTATGGCTTAGCCTTGGACATTTTTAGCGGCAGCAGGGATAGCTGAACGTTTTGATATAAGATTTGTGTAGGTGGGATTAAAAATGAGGGAGAGGTCGCAGTTTAGAAATCATGTCCTGATTTTTCATTTCACACGCATCTCCCACTCTAGCTTTGAAAATACCTCCCATTCATTCCTATGGGAAAATTGCGCCAGGAAAACGCCAATATTTCGGAAACCGTTTGGCGAAACGTTCCACAAAATATAAGCACACCATTCGGGAACGATCCGCACGTTTTGGTATATTATGGTCTATGTAGTGTCAAAACTGTGGGAGGAGTTACAGTGCAAAAATGCTTGGAATAATAATAAAAATAATATATCAGCAAGAACAATAAGTGATCTTGCCAAGCAAGACCACTTAATAATATATCAGCAAGAACAATAAGTGATCTTGGCAAGCAAGACCACTTAACTAGACAAAGTGCAATTTCCGGGGAAATTGCGTGAAGTGGTCTTGCCTCCGCCAGTTCTCTACAACTGGAGCGGGCAGAGTAACTGGGTGGAGTGGGTGGAGTAACTGGGTGGAGTGGGCGGAGTAACTGGGTGGAGTGGGCAGAGTAACTGGGTGGAGTGGGCGGAGTAACTGTTGTGTGGGTGGAGTGAGCGGAGAAACTGGGTGGAGTGACTTGAGTAACTGTTGTGTGGTTGGAGTGGGCGGAGTAACTGGGTGGAGTGACTTGAGTAACTGTTGTGTGGGTGGAGTGGGCGGAGTAACTGGGTGGAGTGGCTGGAGTAACTGGGTGGAGTGGCTGGAGTAACTGGGTGGAGTGGGCGGAGTAACTGGGTGGAGTGGGCGGAGTAACTGGGTGGAGTGGGCGGAGTAACTGGGTGGAGTGGGTGGGGTAACTGGGTGGAGTGGGCGGGATAACTGGGTGGAGTGGGCGGAGTAACTGGGTGAAGTGGGCAGGGTAACTGGGTGGAATGGGCGGAGTAACTAGGTGGAATGGGCGGAGTAACTGGGTAGAGTGGGCAGAGTGGGTGGAGTAACTGGGTGCAGTGGGCGGAGTAACTGAGTGGAGTGGGCGGAGTAACTGGGTGGAGTGACTTGAGTAACTGGGTGGAGTGACTTGAGTAACTGGGTGGAGTGACTTGAGTAACTGTTGTGTGGTTGGAGTCACTGGAGTAACTGTGGAAAGATTTGACTGAGCAGAGTTACTATATGGAGTAGGCAGAGTAACTGTATGGATTGTTTTGAGTAAAGATAGTAAGCATTCTTCTTTTTTCTATTGCCAGATTATTTATAAACATGTTAGAAGCTATTGTGTGGCTATTTAATTATTTATCTTTTTTAATGCAAATTTCGCGATACTGCTCCTTTAAGGGGAGTTTCCTGAGACTGGGTGTGTGGGCGGAGCAGCTGTAACGAGCCAGGCTGCAGCTGTGTTGCTATGGAAACTCACTCTGAGGTAAACTGAGAATGCACATTAAAACACATTTCTAATGCACTGGTGGTTGCCATATTCAAATGACTGTAGCTTAAAAAGTATACATCCTACAGCAAAGAGCTTTATACTGTAAGAATCACAAAATAAAGACCTATAATGTGGTGTATAACATGTCTCTGAAATATTAAAAATGAAGGCACAGTCGCAGTTTAGAAATTGCCATTCAAATTTGTGGTGTCTAGAGTGGAGTTTCAATGAATGTCAATGGGAGGTGTGAGTTGCAAACAAAAGGTCATATTGTGAAATCTGTTCAGGCTATGGCTTAGCCTTGGACATTTTTAGCGGCAGCAGGGATAGCTGAACGTTTTGATATAAGATTTGTGTAGGTGGGATTAAAAATGAGGGAGAGGTCGCAGTTTAGAAATCATGTCCTGATTTTTGACTCCACACTCAGTTCCCACTCTAGCTTTCGAACATTCCTCCCATTCATTCCTATGGGAAAATTGCGCCAGAAAAACGCCAATATTTCGGAAACCGTTTGGCGAAACGTTCCACAAAATATAAGCACACCATTCGGGAACGATCCGCACGTTTTGGTATATTATGGTCTATGTAGTGTCAAAACTGTGGGAGGAGTTACAGTGCAAAAATGCTTGGAATAAGAATAATAATAAAAACTAGACAAAGTGCAATTTCCGGGGAAATTGCGTGAAGTGGTCTTGCCTCCACCAGTTCTCTACAACTGGAGTGGGCAGAGTAACTGGGTGGAGTGGGTGGAGTAACTGGGTGGAGTGGGTGGAGTAACTGGGTGGAGTGGGCGGAGTAACTGGTTGGAGTGGGCGGAGTAACTGGGTGGAGTGGGCGGAGTAACTGGGTGGAGTGGGTGGAGTAACTGGGTGGAGTGGGCAGAGTAACTGGGTGGAGTGGGCGGAGTAACTGGGTGGAGTGACTTGAGTAACTGTTGTGTGGGTGGAGTGAGCGGAGTAACTGGGTGGAGTGGCTGGAGTAAACTGGGTGGAGTGGCTGGAGTAACTGGGTGGAGTGGGCGGAGTAACTGGGTGGAGTGGGCAGGGTAACTGGGTGGAGTGGGCGGGGTAACTGGGTGGAGTGGGCGGAGTAACTGGGTGGAGTGGGCGGAGTAACTGGGTGAAGTGGGCGGAGTAACTGGGTGGAGTGGGCGGGGTAACTGGGTGGAGTGGGCAGAGTGGGTGGAGTAACTGGGTGCAGTGGGCGGAGTAACTGAGTGGAGTGGGCGGAGTAACTGGGTGGAGTGACTTGAGTAACTGGGTGAAGTGGGCGGGGTAACTGGGTAGAGTGGGCAGAGTGGGTGGAGTAACTGGGTGCAGTGGGCGGAGTAACTGAGTGGAGTGGGCGGAGTAACTGGGTGGAGTGACTTGAGTAACTGTTGTGTGGTTGGAGTCACTGGAGTAACTGTGGAAAGGTTTGACTGAGCACAGTAACTATATGGAGTAGGCAGAGTAACTATATGGATTGTTTTGAGTAAAGATAGTAAGCATTCTTCTTTTTTCTATTGCCAGATTATTTATAGACATGTTAGAAGCTATTGTGTGGCTATTTAATTATTTATCTTTTTAAATGCAAATTTCGCGATACTGCTCCTTTAAGGGGAGTTTCCTGAGACTTGGTGTGTGGGCGGAGCAGCTGTAACGAGCCAGGCTGCAGCTGTGTTGCTATGGAAACTCACTCTGAGGTAAACTGAGAATGCACATTAAAACACATTTCTAATGCACTGGTGGTTGCCATATTCAAATGACTGTAGCTTAAAAAGTATACATCCTACAGCAAAGAGCTTTATACTGTAAGAATCACAAGAGCTAGGCGAACAATGTGGTGTATAACATGTCTCTGAAATATTAAAATTGAAGGCACAGTCGCAGTTTAGAAATTGCCATTCAAATTTGTGGTGTCTAGAGTGGAGTTTCAATGAATGTCAATGGGAGGTGTGAGTTGCAAACAAAAGGTCATATTGTGAAATCTGTTCGGGCTATGGCTTAGCCTTGGACATTTTTAGCGGCAGCAGGGATAGCTGAACGTTTTGATATAAGATTTGTGTAGGTGGGATTAAAAATGAGGGAGAGGTCGCAGTTTAGAAATCATGTCCTGATTTTTCATTTCACACGCATCTCCCACTCTAGCTTTGAAAATACCTCCCATTCATTCCTATGGGAAAATTGCGCCAGAAAAACGCCAATATTTCGGAAATCATTTGGCGAAACGTTCCACAAAATATAAGCACACCATTCGGGAACGATCCGCACGTTTTGGTATATTATGGTCTATGTAGTGTCAAAACTGTGGGAGGAGTTACAGTGCAAAAATGCTTGGAATAAGAATAAAAATAATATATCAGCAAGAACAATAAGTGATCTTGGCAAGCAAGACCACTTAATAAGAACTAGACAAAGTGCAATTTCCGGGGAAATTGCGTGAAGTGGTCTTGCCTCCGCCAGTTCTCTACAACTGGAGCGGGCAGAGTAACTGGGTGGAGTGGGTGGAGTAACTGGGTGGAGTGGGTGGAGTAACTGGGTGGAGTGGGCAGAGTAACTGGGTGGAGTGGGCGGAGTAACTGTTGTGTGGGTGGAGTGAGCGGAGTAACTGGGTAGAGTGACTTGAGTAACTGTTGTGTGGTTGGAGTGGCGGAGTAACTGGGTGGAGTGGCTGGAGTAACTGGGTGGAGTGGCTGGAGTAACTGGGTGGAGTGGGCGGAGTAACTGGGTGGAGTGGGCGGAGTAACTGGGTGGAGTGGGCGGAGTAACTGGGTGGAGTGGGCGGGGTAACTGGGTGGAGTGGGCGGGGTAACTGGGTGAAGTGGGCGGAGTAACTGGGTGGAATGGGTGGAGTAACTAGGTGGAATGGGCGGAGTAACTGGGTAGAGTGGGCAGAGTGGGTGGAGTAACTGGGTGCAGTGGGCGGAGTAACTGAGTGGAGTGGGCGGAGTAACTGGGTGGAGTGGGCGGAGTATTTGGGTGGAGTGACTTGAGTTACTGGGTGGAGTGACTTGAGTAACTGTTGTGTGGTTGGAGTCACTGGAGTAACTGTGGAAAGGTTTGACTGAGCAGAGTAACTATATGGAGTAGGCAGAGTAACTGTATGGATTGTTTTGAGTGAGTAAAGATAGTAAGCATTCTTCTTTTTTCTATCGCCAGATTATTTATAGACATGTTAGAAGCTATTGTGTGGCTATTTAATTATTTATCTTTTTTAATGCAAATTTCGCGATACTGCTCCTTTAAGGGGAGTTTCCTGAGACTTGGTGTGTGGGCGGAGCAGCTGTAACGAGCCAGGCTGCAGCTGTGTTGCTATGGAAACTCACTCTGAGGTAAACTGAGAATGCACATTAAAACACATTTCTAATGCACTGGTGGTTGCCATATTCAAATGACTGTAGCTTAAAAAGTTTACATCCTACAGCAAAGAGCTTTATACTGTAAGAATCACAAGAGCTAGGCGAACAATGTGGTGTATAGCATGTCTCGGAAATATTAAAAATGAAGGCACAGTCGCAGTTTAGAAATTGCCATTCAAATTTGTGGTGTCTAGAGTGGAGTTTCAATGAATGTCAATGGGAGGTGTGAGTTGCAAACAAAAGGTCATATTGTGAAATCTGTTCGGGCTATGGCTTAGCCTTGGACATTTTTAGCGGCAGCAGGGATAGCTGAACGTTTTGATATAAGATTTGTGTAGGTGGGATTAAAAATGAGGGAGAGGTCACAGTTTAGAAATCATGTCCTGATTTTTCATTTCACACGCATCTCCCACTCTAGCTTTGAAAATACCTCCCATTCATTCCTATGGGAAAATTGCGCCAGGAAAACGCCAATATTTCGGAAACCGTTTGGCGAAACGTTCCACAAAATATAAGCACACCATTCGGGAACGATCCACACGTTTTGGTATATTATGGTCTATGTAGTGTCAAAACTGTGGGAGGAGTTACAGTGCAAAAATGCTTGGAATAATAATAATAACTAGACAAAAGTGCAATTTCCGGGGAAATTGCGTGAAGTGGTCTTGCCTCCGCCAGTTCTCTACAACTGGAGTGGGCAGAGTAACTGGGTGGAGCGGGCGGAGTAACTGGGTGGAGTGGGTGGAGTAACTGGGTGGAGTAACTGGGTGAAGTGGGCGGAGTAACTGGGTGGAGTGGGCAGAGTAACTGGGTGGAGCGGGCGGAGTAACTGGGTGGAGTGGGTGGAGTAACTGGGTGGAGTAACTGGGTGAAGTGGGCGGAGTAACTGGGTGGAGTGGGCAGAGTAACTGGGTGGAGCGGGTGGAGTAACTGGGTGGAGTAACTGGGTGGAGTAACTGGGCGGAGTAACTGGGTGGAGTGACTTGAGTAACTGGGTGGAGTGACTTGAGTAACTGTTGTGTGGTTGGAGTCACTGGAGTAACTGAGGAAAGGTTTGACTGAGCAGAGTAACTATATGGAGTAGGCAGAGTAACTGTATGGATTGTTTTGAGTAAAGATAGTAAGCATTCTTCTTTTTTCTATTGCCAGATTATTTATAGATATGTTAGAAGCTATTGTGTGGCTATTTAATTATTTATCTTTTTTAATGCCAATTTCGCGATACTGCTCCTTTAAGGGGAGTTTCCTGAGACTGGGTGTAACGAACCAGGCTGCAGCTGTGTTGCTATGGAAACTCACTCTGAGGTAAACTGAGAATGCACATTAAAACACATTTCTAATGCACTGGTGGTTGCCATATTCAAATGACTGTAGCTTAAAAAGTTTACATCCTACAGCAATGAGCTTTATACTGTAAGAATCACAAGAGCTAGGCGAACAATGTGGTGTATAGCATGTCTCGGAAATATTAAAAATGAAGGCACAGTCGCAGTTTAGAAATTGCCATTCAAATTTGTGGTGTCTAGAGTGGAGTTTCAATGAATGTCAATGGGAGGTGTGAGTTGCAAACAAAAGGTCATATTGTGAAATCTGTTCGGGCTATGGCTTAGCCTTGGACATTTTTAGCGGCAGCAGGGATAGCTGAACGTTTTGATATAAGATTTGTGTAGGTGGGATTAAAAATGAGGGAGAGGTCGCAGTTTAGAAATCATGTCCTGATTTTTCATTTCACACGCATCTCCCACTCTAGCTTTGAAAATACCTCCCATTCATTCCTATGGGAAAATTGCGCCAGGAAAACGCCAATATTTCGGAAACCGTTTGGCGAAACGTTCCACAAAATATAAGCACACCATTCGGGAACGATCCGCACGTTTTGGTATATTATGGTCTATGTAGTGTCAAAACTGTGGGAGGAGTTACAGTGCAAAAATGCTTGGAATAATAATAATATATCAGCAAGAACAATAAGTGATCTTGCCAAGCAAGACCACTTAACTAGACAAAGTGCAATTTCCGGGGAAATTGCGTGAAGTGGTCTTGCCTCCACCAGTTCTCTACAACTGGAGTGGGCAGAGTAACTGGGTGGAGTGGGTGGAGTAACTGGGTGGAGTGGGTGGAGTAACTGGGTGGAGTGGGCGGAGTAACTGGTTGGAGTGGGCGGAGTAACTGGGTGGAGTGGGCGGAGTAACTGGGTGGAGTGGGCGGAGTAACTGGGTGGAGTGGGCAGAGTAACTGGGTGGAGTGGGCGGAGTAACTGGGTGGAGTGACTTGAGTAACTGTTGTGTGGGTGGAGTGAGCGGAGTAACTGGGTGGAGTGGCTGGAGTAAACTGGGTGGAGTGGCTGGAGTAACTGGGTGGAGTGGGCGGAGTAACTGGGTGGAGTGGGCGGGGTAACTGGGTGGAGTGGGCGGGGTAACTGGGTGGAGTGGGCGGAGTAACTGGGTGGAGTGGGCGGAGTAACTGGGTGAAGTGGGCGGAGTAACTGGGTGGAGTGGGCGGAGTAACTGGGTGGAGTGGGCGGGGTAACTGGGTGGAGTGGGCAGAGTGGGTGGAGTAACTGGGTGCAGTGGGCGGAGTAACTGAGTGGAGTGGGCGGAGTAACTGGGTGGAGTGACTTGAGTAACTGGGTGAAGTGGGCGGGGTAACTGGGTAGAGTGGGCAGAGTGGGTGGAGTAACTGGGTGCAGTGGGCGGAGTAACTGAGTGGAGTGGGCGGAGTAACTGGGTGGAGTGACTTGAGTAACTGTTGTGTGGTTGGAGTCACTGGAGTAACTGTGGAAAGGTTTGACTGAGCACAGTAACTATATGGAGTAGGCAGAGTAACTATATGGATTGTTTTGAGTAAAGATAGTAAGCATTCTTCTTTTTTCTATTGCCAGATTATTTATAGACATGTTAGAAGCTATTGTGTGGCTATTTAATTATTTATCTTTTTAAATGCAAATTTCGCGATACTGCTCCTTTAAGGGGAGTTTCCTGAGACTTGGTGTGTGGGCGGAGCAGCTGTAACGAGCCAGGCTGCAGCTGTGTTGCTATGGAAACTCACTCTGAGGTAAACTGAGAATGCACATTAAAACACATTTCTAATGCACTGGTGGTTGCCATATTCAAATGACTGTAGCTTAAAAAGCAAAGAGCTTTATACTGTAAGAATCACAAGAGCTAGGCGAACAATGTGGTGTATAACATGTCTCTGAAATATTAAAATTGAAGGCACAGTCGCAGTTTAGAAATTGCCATTCAAATTTGTGGTGTCTAGAGTGGAGTTTCAATGAATGTCAATGGGAGGTGTGAGTTGCAAACAAAAGGTCATATTGTGAAATCTGTTCGGGCTATGGCTTAGCCTTGGACATTTTTAGCGGCAGCAGGGATAGCTGAACGTTTTGATATAAGATTTGTGTAGGTGGGATTAAAAATGAGGGAGAGGTCGCAGTTTAGAAATCATGTCCTGATTTTTCATTTCACACGCATCTCCCACTCTAGCTTTGAAAATACCTCCCATTCATTCCTATGGGAAAATTGCGCCAGAAAAACGCCAATATTTCGGAAATCATTTGGCGAAACGTTCCACAAAATATAAGCACACCATTCGGGAACGATCCGCACGTTTTGGTATATTATGGTCTATGTAGTGTCAAAACTGTGGGAGGAGTTACAGTGCAAAAATGCTTGGAATAAGAATAAAAATAATATATCAGCAAAAACAATAAGTGATCTTGGCAAGCAAGACCACTTAACTAGACAAAGTGCAATTTCCGGGGAAATTGCGTGAAGTGGTCTTGCCTCGCCAGTTCTCTACAACTGGAGCGGGCAGAGTAACTGGGTGGAGTGGGTGGAGTAACTGGGTGGAGTGGGCGGAGTAACTGGGTGGAGTGGGTGGAGTGGGCAGAGTAACTGGGTGGAGGGGGCGGAGTAACTGGGTGGAGTGGGCGGAGTAACTGGGTGGAGTGGGCGGAGTAACTGGGTGGAGTGGGTGGAGTAACTGGGTGGAGTGGGTGGAGTGGGCAGAGTAACTGGGTGGAGTGGGTGGAGTAACTGGGTGGAGTGGGTGGAGTGGGTGGAGTAACTGGGTGGAGTGGGTGGAGTGGGCAGAGTAACTGGGTGGAGTGGGTGGAGTAACTGGGTGGAGTGGGTGGAGTAACTGGGTGGAGTGGGTGGAGTGGGCAGAGTAACTTGGTGGAGTGGGCAGAGTAACTGGGTGGAGTGGGCGGAGTAACTGGGTGGAGTGGGTGGAGTGGGCAGAGTAACTGGGTGGAATGGGCTGAGTAACTGGGTGGAGTGGGTGGAGTAACTGGGTGGAGTGGGTGGAGTAACTGGGTGGAGTGGGCAGAGTAACTGGGTGGAGTGGGCGGAGTAACTGTTGTGTGGGTGGAGTGGGCGGAGTAACTGTTGTGTGGGTGGAGTGAGCGGAGTAACTGGGTGGAGTGACTTGAGTAACTGTTGTGTGGTTGGAGTGGGCGGAGTAACTGGGTGGAGTGACTTGAGTAACTGTTGTGTGGGTGGAGTGGGCGGAGTAACTGGGTGGAGTGGCTGGAGTAACTGGGTGGAGTGGCTGGAGTAACTGGGTGGAGTGGGCGGAGTAACTGGGTGGAGTGGGCGGAGTAACTGGGTGGAGTGGGCGGAGTAACTGGGTGGAGTGGGCGGGGTAACTGGGTGGAGTGGGCGGGGTAACTGGGTGGAGTGGGCGGGGTAACTGGGTGGAGTGGGCGGAGTAACTGGGTGAAGTGGGCGGAGTAACTGGGTGGAATGGGCGGAGTAACTGGGTAGAGTGGGCAGAGTGGGTGGAGTAACTGGGTGCAGTGGGCGGAGTAACTGAGGGGAGTGGGCGGAGTAGCTGGGTGGAGTGGGCGGAGTAGCTGGGTGGAGTGGGCGGAGTAACTTGGTGGAGTGGGCGGAGTATCTGGGTGGAGTGACTTGAGTAACTGTTGTGTGGTTGGAGTCACTGGAGTAACTGTGGAAAGGTTTGACTGAGCAGAGTAACTATATGGAGTAGGCAGAGTAACTGTATGGATTGTTTTGAGTAAAGATAGTAAGCATTCTTCTTTTTTCTATCGCCAGATTATTTATAGACATGTTAGAAGCTATTGTGTGGCTATTTAATTATTTATCTTTTTTAATGCAAATTTCGCGATACTGCTCCTTTAAGGGGAGTTTCCTGAGACTTGGTGTGTGGGCGGAGCAGCTGTAACGAGCCAGGCTGCAGCTGTGTTGCTATGGAAACTCACTCTGAGGTAAACTGAGAATGCACATTAAAACACATTTCTAATGTACTGGTGGTTGCCATATTCAAATGACTGTAGCTTAAAAAGTATACATCCTACAGCAAAGAGCTTTATACTGTAAGAATCACAAGAGCTAGGCAAACAATGTGGTGTATAACATGTCTCTGAAATATTAAAAATGAAGGCACAGTCGCAGTTTAGAAATTGCCATTCAAATTTGTGGTGTCTAGAGTGGAGTTTCAATGAATGTCAATGGGAGGTGTGAGTTGCAAACAAAAGGTCATATTGTGAAATCTGTTCGGGCTATGGCTTAGCCTTGGACATTTTTAGCGGCAGCAGGGATAGCTGAACGTTTTGATATAAGATTTGTGTAGGTGGGATTAAAAATGAGGGAGAGGTCGCAGTTTAGAAATCATGTCCTGATTTTTCATTTCACACGCATCTCCCACTCTAGCTTTGAAAATACCTCCCATTCATTCCTATGGGAATATTGCGCCAGGAAAACGCCAATATTTCGGAAACCGTTTGGCGAAACGTTCCACAAAATATAAGCACACCATTCGGGAACGATCCGCACGTTTTGGTATATTATGGTCTATGTAGTGTCAAAACTGTGGGAGGAGTTACAGTGCAAAAATGCTTGGAATAATAATAATATATCAGCAAGAACAACTAGACAAAGTGCAATTTCCGGGGAAATTGCGTGAAGTGGTCTTGCCTCCGCCAGTTCTCTACAACTGGAGCGGGCAGAGTAACTGGGTCAAGCGGGCGGAGTAACTGGGTGGAGTGGGTGGAGTGGGTGGAGTAACTGGGTGGAGTGGGCGGAGTAACTGGGTGGAGTGGGCGGAGTAACTGGGTGGAGTGGGCGGAGTAACTGGGTGGAGTGGGCGGAGTAACTGGGTCGAGCGGGCGGAGTAACTGGGTGGAGCGGGCGGGGTAACTGGGTGGAGTGGGCGGGGTAACTGGGTGGAGCGGGCGGAGAAACTGGGTGGAGCGGGCGGGGTAACTGGGTGGAGCGGGCGGAGTAACTGGGTGGAGCGGGCGGAGTAACTGGGTGGAGCGGGCGGAGTAACTGGGTGGAGCGGGCGGAGTAACTGGGTGGAGCGGGCGGAGTAACTGGGTGGAGTGGGCGGAGTAACTGGGTGGAGTGGGCGGGGTAACTGGGTGGAGTGGGTGGAGTAACTGGGTGGAGTGGGCGGAGTAACTGGGTGAAGTGGGCGGAGTAACTGTTGTGTGGGTGGAGTGAGTGGAGTAACTGGGTGGAGTGACTTGAGTAACTGTTGTGTGGTTGGAGTGGGCGGAGTAACTGGGTGGAGTGACTTGAGTAACTGTTGTGTGGGTGGAGTGGGCGGAGTAACTGGGTGGTGTGGCTAGAGTAACTGGGTGGAGTGGGTGGAGTAACTGGGTGGAGTGGGCGGAGTAACTGGGTGGAGTGGGCGGAGTAACTGGGTGGAGTGGGTGGGGTAACTGGGTGGAGTGGGCGGAGCATCTGGGTGGAGTGGGCGGAGTAACTGGGTGAAGTGGGCGGAGTAACTGGGTGGAATGGGCAGAGTAACTGGGTGGAGTGGGCGGAGTATCTGGGTGGAGTGACTTGAGTAACTGTTGTGTGGTTGGAGTCGCTGGAGTAACTGTGGAAAGGTTTGACTGAGCACAGTAACTATATGGAGTAGGCAGAGTAACTGTACGGATTGTTTTGAGTAAAGATAGTAAGCATTCTTCTTTTTTCTATTGCCAGATTATTTATAGACATGTTAGAAGCTATTGTGTGGCTATTTAATTATTTATCTTTTTTAATGCCAATTTCGCGATACTGCTCCTTTAAGGGGAGTTTCCTGAGACTTGGTGTAACGAGCCAGGCTGCAGCTGTGTTGCTATGGAAACTCACTCTGAGGTAAACTGAGAATGCACATTAAAACACATTTCTAATGCACTGGTGGTTGCCATATTCAAATGACTGTAGCTTAAAAAGTATACATCCTACAGCAAAGAGCTTTATACTGTAAGAATCACAAGAAGAAGACCTATAATGTGGTGTATAACATGTCTCTGAAATATTAAAAATGAAGGCACAGTCGCAGTTTAGAAATTGCCATTCAAATTTGTGGTGTCTAGAGTGGAGTTTCAATGAATGTCAATGGGAGGTGTGAGTTGCAAACAAAAGGTCATATTGTGAAATCTGTTCGGGCTATGGCTTAGCCTTGGACATTTTTAGCGGCAGCAGGGATAGCTGAACGTTTTGATATAAGATTTGTGTAGGTGGGATTAAAAATGAGGGAGAGGTCGCAGTTTAGAAATCATGTCCTGATTTTTCATTTCAAACGCATCTCCCACTCTAGCTTTGAAAATACCTCCCATTCATTCCTATGGGAAAATTGCGCCAGGAAAACGCCAATATTTCGGAAACCGTTTGGCGAAACGTTCCACAAAATATAAGCACACCATTCGGGAACGATCCGCACGTTTTGGTATATTATGGTCTATGTAGTGTCAAAACTGTGGGAGGAGTTACAGTGCAAAAATGCTTGGAATAAGAATAAAAATAATATATCAGCAAGAACAATAAGTGATCTTGCCAAGCAAGACCACTTAATAAGTGATCTTGGCAAGCAAGACCACTTAATAATATATCAGCAAGAACAATAAGTGATCTTGGCAAGCAAGACCACTTAATAATATATCAGCAAGAACAATAAGTGATCTTGCCAAGCAAGACCACTTAACTAGACAAAGTGCAATTTCCGGGGAAATTGCGTGAAGTGGTCTTGCCTCCGCCAGTTCTCTACAACTGGAGTGGGCAGAGTAACTGGGTGGAGTGGGCGGAGTAACTGGGTGGAGTGACTTGAGTAACTGTTGTGTGGTTGGAGTGGGCGGAGTAACTGGGTGGAGTGGCTGGAGTAACTGGGTGGAGTGGCTGGAGTAACTGGGTGGAGTGGGCGGAGTAACGGGGTGGAGTGACTTAAATAACTGTTGTGTGGGTGGAGTGGGCGGAGTAACTGGGTGGAGTGGCTGGAGTAACTGGGTGGAGTGGCTGGAGTAACTGGGTGGAGTGGGCGGAGTAACTGGGTGGAGTGGGCGGAGTAACTGGGTGGAGTGGGCGGGGTAACTGGGTGGAGTGGGCGGAGAAACTGGGTGAAGTGGGCGGAGTAACTGGGTGGAATGGGCGGAGTAACTGGGTGGAGTGGGCGGAGTAACTGGGTGGAATGGGCGGAGTAACTCGGTGGAGTGGGCAGAGTGGGTGGAGTAACTGGGTGCAGTGGGCGGAGTAACTGAGTGGAGTGGGCGGAGTAACTGGGTGGAGTGGGCGGAGTATCTGGGTGGAGTGACTTGAGTAACTGGGTGGAGTGACTTGAGTAACTGTTGTGTGGTTGGAGTCACTGGAGTAACTGTGGAAAGGTTTGACTGAGCAGAGTAACTATATGGAGTAGGCAGAGTAACTGTATGGATTGTTTGGAGTGAGTAAAGATAGTAAGCATTCTTCTTTTTTCTATCGCCAGATTATTTATAGACATGTTAGAAGCTATTGTGTGGCTATTTAATTATTTATCTTTTTTAATGCAAATTTCGCTATACTGCTCCTTTAAGGGGAGTTTCCTGAGATTGGGTGTGTGAGCGGAGAAGCTGTAACGAGCCAGGTTGCAGCTGTGTTGCTATAGCAACTCACTCTGAGGTAAACTGAGAATGCACATTAAAACACATTTCTAATGCACTGGTGGTTGCCATATTCAAATGACTGTAGCTTAAAAAGTATACATCCTACAGCAAAGAGCTTTATACTGTAAGAATCACAAAAGCTAGGCGAACAATGTGGTGTATAACATGTCTCTGAAATATTAAAAATGAAGGCACAGTCGCAGTTTAGAAATTGCCAATCAAATTTGTGGTATCTAGAGTGGAGTTTCAATGAATGTCAATGGGAGGTGTGAGTTGCAAACAAAAGGTCATATTGTGAAATCTGTTCGGGCTATGGCTTAGCCTTGGACATTTTTAGCGACAGCAGGGATAGCTGAACGTTTTGATATAAGATTTGTGTAGGTGGGATTAAAAATGAGGGAGAGGTCGCAGTTTAGAAATCATGTCCTGATTTTTCATTTCACACTCATCTCCCACTCTAGCTTTGAAAATACCTCCCATTCATTCCTATGGGAAAATTGCGCCAGAAAAACGCCAATATTTCGGAAACCGTTTGGCGAAACGTTCCACAAAATATAAGCACACCATTCAGGAACGATCCGCACGTTTTGGTATATTATGGTCTATGTAGTGTAAAAACTGTGGGAGGAGTTACAGTGCAAAAATGCTTGGAATAAGAATAAAAACTAGACAAAGTGCAATTTCCGGGGAAATTGCGTGAAGTGGTCTTGCCTCCGCCAGTTCTCTACAACTGGAGCGGGCAGAGTAACTGGGTGGAGTGAGTGGAGTAACTGGGTGGAGTGAATTGAATAACTGTTGTGTGGGTGGAGTGAGCGGAGTAACTGTGTGGAGTGACTTGAGTAACTGTTGTGTGGGTGGAGTGGGCGGAGTAACTGGGTGGAGTGACTTGAGTAACTGTTGTGTGGTTGTAGTGGGCGGAGTAACTGGGTGGAGTGACTTGAGTAACTGTTGTGTGGGTCGAGTGAGCGGAGTAACTGGGTGGAGTGACTTGAGTAACTGTTGTGTGGTTGTAGTGGGCGGAGTAACTGGGTGGAGTGACTTGAGTAACTGTTGTGTGGGTGGAGTGGGCGGAGTAACTGGGTGGAGTGACTTGAGTAACTGTTGTGTGGGTGGAGTGAGCGGAGTAACTGGGTGGAGTGACTTGAGTAACTGTTGTGTGGGTGGAGTGGGCGGAGTAACTGGGTGGAGTGACTTGAGTAACTGTTGTGTGGTTGTAGTGGGCGGAGTAACTGGGTGGAGTGACTTGAGTAACTGTTGTGTGGGTGGAGTGAGCGGAGTAACTGGGTGGAGTGACTTGAGTAACTGTTGTGTGGTTGTAGTGGGCGGAGTAACTGGGTGGAGTGACTTGAGTAACTGTTGTGTGGGTGGAGTGGGCGGAGTAACTGGGTGGAGTGGGCGGAGTAACTGGGTGGAGTGACTTGAGTAACTGTTGTGTGGGTGGAGTGAGCGGAGTAACTGGGTGGAGTGACTTGAGTAACTGTTGTGTGGGTGGAGTGGGCGGAGTAACTGGGTGGAGTGAGCGGAGTAACTGGGTGGCATGGGCGGAGTAACTGGGTGGAGTGGGCAGAGTAACTGGGTGGAGTGGGCGGAGTAACTGGGTGGAGTGACTTGAGTAACTGTTGTGTGGGTGGAGTGAGCGGAGTAACTGGGTGGAGTGACTTGAGTAACTGTTGTGTGGGTGGAGTGGGCGGAGTAACTGGGTGGAGTGACTTGAGTAACTGTTGTGTGGGTGGAGTGACTTAAGTAACTGTTGTGTGGTTGTAGTGGGCGGAGTAACTGGGTGGAGTGACTTGAGTAACTGTTGTGTGGGGGGAGTGGGCGGAGTAACTGGGTGGAGTGAGCGGAGTAACTGGGTGGCATGGGCGGAGTAACTGGGTGGAGTGGGCGGAGTAACTGGGTGGAGTGGGCGGAGTAACTGGGTGGAGAGGGCGGGGTAACTGGGTGGAGTGGGCGGAGTAACTGGGGGGAATGGGCGGAGTAACTGGGTGGAATGGGCGGAGTAACTGGGTGGAGTGGGCAGAGTGGGTGGAGTAACTGGGTGCAGTGGGCGGAGCAACTGGGTGGAGTGGGCGGAGTAACTGGGTGGAGTGGGCGGGTAACTGGGTGGAGTGGGCGGAGTATCTGGGTGGAGTGACTTCAGTAACTGGGTGGAGTGACTTGAGTAACTGTTGTGTGGTTGGAGTCACTGGAGTAACTGTGGAAAGGTTTGACTGAGCAGAGTAACTATATGGAGTAGGCAGAGTAACTATATGGATTGTTTTGAGTAAAGATAGTAAGCATTCTTCTTTTTTCTATCGCCAGATTATTTATAGACATGTTAGAAGCTATTGTGTGGCTATTTAATTATTTATCTTTTTTTATTGCAAATTTCGCGATACTGCTCCTTTAAGGGGAGTTTCCTGAGACTTGGTGTGTGGGCGGAGCAGCTGTAACGAGCCAGGCTGCAGCTGTGTTGCTATGGAAACTCACTCTGAGGTAAACTGAGAATGCACATTAAAACACATTTCTAATGCACTGGTGGTTGCCATATTCAAATGACTGTAGCTTAAAAAGTAATCATCCTACAGCAAAGAGCTTTATACTGTAGGAATCACGAGGCCGAGACCTGTACAATGGTGTATAGCATGTCTCTGAAATATTAAAAATGAAGGCACAGTCGCAGTTTAGATATTGCCATTCAAATTTGTGGTGTCTAGAGTGGAGTTTCAATGAATGTCAATGGGAGGTGTGAGTTGCAAACAAAAGGTCATATTGTGAAATCTGTTCGGGCTATGGCTTAGCCTTGGACATTTTTAGCGGCAGCAGGGATAGCTGAACGTTTTGATATAAGATTTGTGTAGGTGGGATTAAAAATGAGGGAGAGGTCGCAGTTTAGAAATCATGTCCTGATTTTTCGTTTCACACTCAGTTCCCACTCTAGCTTTGAAAATACCTCCCATTCATTCCTATGGGAAAATTGCGCCAGAAAACGCCAATATATCGGAAACCGTTTGGCGAAACGTTCAACAAAATATAAGCACACCATTCGGGAACGATCCGCACGTTTTGGTATATTATGGTCTATGTAGTGTCAAAACTGTGGGAGGAGTTACAGTGCAAAAATGCTTGGAATAAGAATAATATATCAGCAAGAACAACTAGACAAAGTGCAATTTCCGGGGAAATTGCGTGAAGTGGTCTTGCCTCCACCAGTTCTCTACAACTGGAGTGGGCAGAGTAACTGGGTGGAGTGGGCGGAGTAACTGGGTGGAGTGGGCGGAGTAACTGGGTGGAGTGAGCGGAGTAACTGGGTGGAGTGACTTGATTAACTGTTGTGTGGGTGGAGTGAGCGGAGTAACTGGGTGGAGTGACTTGAGTAACTGTTGTGTGGTTGGAGTGGGCGGAGTAACTGGGTGGAGTGACTTGAGTAACTGTTGTGTGGGTGAAGTGGGTGGAGTGGCTGAAGTAACTGGGTGAAGTGGCTGGAGTAACTGGGTGGAGTGGGCGGAGTAACTGGGTGGAGTGGGCGGAGTAACTGGGTGGAGTGGGCGGAGTGGGCGGGGTAACTGGGTGAAGTGGGCGGAGTAACTGGGTGGAGTGGGCGGGGTAACTGGGTGGAGTGGCCGAGTAACTGGGTGAAGTAGGCGGAGTAACTGGGTGGAATGGGCGGAGTAACTGGGTGGAGTGGGCAGAGTGGGTGGAGTAACTGGGTGCAGTGGGCGGAGTAACTGGGTGGAGTGACTTGAGTAACTGGGTGGAGTGACTTGAGTAACTGTTGTGTGGTTGGAGTCACTGGAGTAACTGTGGAAAGGTTTGACTGAGCAGAGTAACTATATGGAGTAGGCAGAGTAACTGTATGGATTGTTTTGAGTGAAGATAGTAAGCATTCTTCTTTTTTCTATTGCCAGATTATTTATAGACATGTTAGAAGGTATTGTGTGGCTATTTAATTATTTATATTTTTTAATGCCAATTTCGCGATACTGCTCCTTTAAGGGGAGTTTCCTGAGACTTGGTGTAACGAGCCAGGCTGCAGCTGTGTTGCTATGGAAACTCACTCTGAGGTAAACTGAGAATGCACATTAAAACACATTTCTAATGCACTGGTGGTTGCCATATTCAAATGACTGTAGCTTAAAAAGTATACATCCTACAGCAAAGAGCTTTATACTGTAAGAATCACAAGAGCTAGGCGAACAATGTGGTGTATAACATGTCTCTGAAATATTAAAAATGAAGGCACAGTCGCAGTTTAGAAATTGCCATTCAAATTTGTGGTGTCTAGAGTGGAGTTTCAATGAATGTCAATGGGAGGTGTGAGTTGCAAACAAAAGGTCATATTGTGAAATCTGTTCGGGCTATGGCTTAGCCTTGGACATTTTTAGCGGCAGCAGGGATAGCTGAACGTTTTGATATAAGATTTGTGTAGGTGGGATTAAAAATGAGGGAGAGGTCGCAGTTTAGAAATCATGTCCTGATTTTTCATTTCACACGCATCTCCCACTCTAGCTTTGAAAATACCTCCCATTCATTCCTATGGGAAAATTGCGCCAGGAAAACGCCAATATTTCGGAAACCGTTTGGCGAAACGTTCCACAAAATATAAGCACACCATTCGGGAACGATCCGCACGTTTTGCTATATTATGGTCTATGTAGTGTCAAAACTGTGGGAGGAGTTACAGTGCAAAAATGCTTGGAATAATAATAATATATCAGCGAGAACAATAAGTGATCTTGCCAAGCAAGACCACTTAATAAGTGATCTTGCCAAGCAAGACCACTTAATAAGAACTAGACAAAGTGCAATTTCCGGGGATATTGCGTGAAGTGGTCTTGCCTCCACCAGTTCTCTACAACTGGAGCGGGCAGAGTAACTGGGTGGAGTGGGTGGAGTAACTGGGTGGAGTGGGTGGAGTGGGCAGAGTAACTAGGTGGAGTGGGCGGAGTAACTGTTGTGTGGGTGGAGTGAGCGGAGTAACTGGGTGGAGTGACTTGAGTAACTGTTGTGTGGGTGGAGTGGGCGGAGTAACTGGGTGGAGTGGCTGGAGTAACTGGGTGGAGTGGCTGGAGTAACTGGGTGGAGTGGCTGGAGTAACTGGGTGGAGTGGGAGCGGAGTAACTGGGTGGAGTGGGCGGAGTAACTGGGTGGAGTGGGCGGAGTAACTGGGTGGAGTGGGTGGGGTAACTGGGTGGAGTGGGCGGAGTAACTGGGTGAAGTGGGCGGAGTAACTGGGTGGAATGGGCGGAGTAACTGGGTGGAATGGGCGGAGTAACTGGGTGGAATGGGCGGAGTAACTGGGTGGAATGGGCGGAGTAACTGGGTAGAGTGGGCAGAGTGGGTGGGGTAACTGGGTGCAGTGGGCGGAGTAACTGAGTGGAGTGGGCGGAGTAACTGGGTGGAGTGGGCGGAGTATCTGGGTGGAGTGACTTGAGTAACTGGGTGGAGTGACTTGAGTAACTGTTGTGTGGTTGGAGTCACTGGAGTAACTGTGGAAAGGTTTGACTGAGCACAGTAACTATATGGAGTAGGCAGAGTAACTGTATGGATTGTTTTGAGTAAAGATCGTAGGCATTCTTTTTTTTTCTATCGCCAGATTATTTATAGACATGTTAGAAGCTATTGTGTGGCTATTTAATTATTTATCTTTTTTAATGCAAATTTCGCGATACTGCTCCTTTAAGGGGAGTTTCCTGAGACTTGGTGTGTGGGCGGAGCAGCTGTAACGAGCCAGGCTGCAGCTGTGTTGCTATGGAAACTCACTCTGAGGTAAACTGAGAATGCACATTAAAACACATTTCTAATGCACTGGTGGTTGCCATATTCAAATGACTGTAGCTTAAAAAGTATACATCCTACAGCAAAGAGCTTTATACTGTAAGAATCACAAGAGCTAGGCGAACAATGTGGTGTATAGCATGTCTCGGAAATATTAAAAATGAAGGCACAGTCGCAGTTGTAGAAGATGTAGAAATTGCCATTCAAATTTGTGGTGTCTAGAGTGGAGTTTCAATGAATGTCAATGGGAGGTGTGAGTTGCAAACAAAAGGTCATATTGTGAAATCTGTTCGGGCTATGGCTTAGCCTTGGACATTTTTAGCGGCAGCAGGGATAGCTGAACGTTTTGATATAAGATTTGTGTAGGTGGGATTAAAAATGAGGGAGAGGTCGCAGTTTAGAAATCATGTCCTGATTTTTCATTTCACACGCATCTCCCACTCTAGCTTTGAAAATACCTCCCATTCATTCCTATGGGAAAATTGCGCCAGGAAAACGCCAATATTTCGGAAACCGTTTGGCGAAACGTTCCACAAAATATAAGCACACCATTCGGGAACGATCCGCACGTTTTGGTATATTATGGTCTATGTAGTGTCAAAACTGTGGGAGGAGTTACAGTGCAAAAATGCTTGGAATAATAATAATATATCAGCAAGAACAATAAGTGATCTTGCCAAGCAAGACCACTTAATAATATATCAGCAAGAACAATAAGTGATCTTGGCAAGCAAGACCACTTAACTAGACAAAGTGCAATTTCCGGGGAAATTGCGTGAAGTGATCTTGCCTCCGCCAGTTCTCTACAACTGGAGCGGGCAGAGTAACTGGGTGGAGTGACTTGAGTAACTGTTGTGTGGTTGGAGTGGGCGGAGTAACTGGGTGGAGTGACTTGAGTAACTGTTGTGTGGGTGGAGTGGGCGGAGTAACTGGGTGGAGTGGCTGGAGTAACTGGGTGGAGTGGCTGGAGTAACTGGGTGGAGTGGGTGGAGTAACTGGGTGGAGTGGGTGGAGTAACTGGGTGGAGTGGGCAGAGTAACTGGGTGGAGTGGGCGGAGTAACTGTTGTGTGGGTGGAGTGAGCGGAGTAACTGGGTGGAGTGACTTGAGTAACTGTTGTGTGGTTGGAGTGGGCGGAGTAACTGGGTGGAGTGACTTGAGTAACTGTTGTGTGGGTGGAGTGGGCGGAGTAACTGGGTGGAGTGGCTGGAGTAACTGGGTGGAGTGGCTGGAGTAACTGGGTGGAGTGGGCGGAGTAACTGGGTGGAGTGGGCGGAGTAACTGGGTGGAGTGGGCGGGGTAACTGGGTGGAGTGGGTGGAGTAACTGGGTGAAGTGGGCGGAGTAACTGGGTGGAATGGGCGGAGTAACTAGGTGGAATGGGCGGAGTAACTGGGTAGAGTGGGCAGAGTGGGTGGGGTAACTGGGTGCAGTGGGCGGAGTAACTGAGTGGAGTGGGCGGAGTAACTGGGTGGAGTGGGCGGAGTATCTGGGTGGAGTGACTTGAGTAACTGGGTGGAGTGCCTGAGTAACTGTCGTGTGGTTGGAGTCACTGGAGTAACTGTGGAAAGGTTTGACTGAGCAGAGTAACTATATGGAGTAGGCAGAGTAACTGTATGGATTGTTTGGAGTGAGTAAAGATAGTAAGCATTCTTCTTTTTTCTATCGCCAGATTATTTATAGACATGTTAGAAGCTATTGTGTGGCTATTTAATTATTTATCTTTTTTAATGCAAATTTCGCGATACTGCTCCTTTAAGGGGAGTTTCCTGAGACTTGGTGTGTGGGCGGAGCAGCTGTAACGAGCCAGGCTGCAGCTGTGTTGCTATGGAAACTCACTCTGAGGTAAACTGAGAATGCACATTAAAACACATTTCTAATACACTGGTGGTTGCCATATTCAAATGACTGTAGCTTAAAAAGTATACATCCTACAGCAAAGAGCTTTATACTGTAAGAATCACAAGAGCTAGGCGAACAATGTGGTGTATAGCATGTCTCGGAAATATTAAAAATGAAGGCACAGTCGCAGTTTAGATATTGCCATTCAAATTTGTGGTGTCTAGAGTGGAGTTTCAATGAATGTCAATGGGAGGTGTGAGTTGCAAACAAAAGGTCATATTGTGAAATCTGTTCGGGCTATGGCTTAGCCTTGGACATTTTTAGCGGCAGCAGGGATAGCTGAACGTTTTGATATAAGATTTGTGTAGGTGGGATTAAAAATGAGGGAGAGGTCGCAGTTTAGAAATCATGTCCTGATTTTTCATTTCACACGCATCTCCCACTCTAGCTTTGAAAATACCTCCCATTCATTCCTATGGGAAAATTGCGCCAGGAAAACGCCAATATTTCGGAAACCGTTTGGCGAAACGTTCCACAAAATATAAGCACACCATTCGGGAACGATCCGCACGTTTTGGTATATTATGGTCTATGTAGTGTCAAAACTGTGGGAGGAGTTACAGTGCAAAAATGCTTGGAATAAGAATAAAAACTAGACAAAGTGCAATTTCCGGGGAAATTGCGTGAAGTGGTCTTGCCTCCACCAGTTCTCTACAACTGGAGCGGGCAGAGTAACTGGGTGGAGTGGGCGGAGTAACTGTTGTGTGGGTGGAGTGAGCCGAGTAACTGGGTGGAGTGGGCGGAGTAACTGTTGTGTGGTTGGAGTATGCGGAGTAACTGGGTGGAGTGGGCGGAGTAACTGTTGTGTGGTTGGAGTATGCGGAGTAACTGGGTGGAGTGGGTGGAGTAACTGGGTGGAGTGGGCAGAGTAACTGGGTGGAGTGGGCAGGGTAACTGGGTGGAGTGGGCAGAGTAACTGGGTGGAGTGGGCAGAGTAACTGGGTGGAGTGGGCAGAGTAACTGGGTGGAGTGGGCAGAGTAACTGGGTGGAGTGGGCAGAGTAACTGGGGGGAGTGGGTGGAGTAACTGGGGGAGTGGGCGGAGTAACTGGGGGGGTGGGCGGAGTAACTGGGTAGAGTGGGTGGAGTAAGTGCGTGCAGTGGGCGGAGTAACTGAGTGGAGTGGGCGGAGTAACTGGGTGGAGTGGGCGGAGTAACTGGGTGGAGTGGGCGGAGTAACTGGGTGGAGTGGGCGGAGTAACTGGGTGGAGTGGGCAGAGTAACTGGGTGGAGTGGGCAGGGTAACTGGGTGGAGTGGGCAGAGTAACTGGGTGGAGTGGGCAGAGTAACTGGGTGGAGTGGGCAGAGTAACTGGGTGGAGTGGGCAGAGTAACTGGGTGGAGTGGGCAGAGTAACTGGGGGGAGTGGGCGGAGTAACTGGGGGGAGTGGGCGGAGTAACTGGGGGGAGTGGGCGGAGTAACTGGGGGGAGTGGGCGGAGTAACTGGGGGGAGTGGGCGGAGTAACTGGGGGGTGGGCGGAGTAACTGGGGGGAGTGGGCGGAGTAACTGGGTGGAGTGGGCGGAGTAACTGGGTGAAGTGGGCGGAGTAACTGGGTGAAGTGGGCGGAGTAACTGGGTGAAGTGGGCGGAGTAACTGGGTGGAATGGGCGGAGTAACTGGGTGGAGTGGGCGGAGTAACTGGGTAGAGTGGGTGGAGTAAGTGCGTGCAGTGGGCGGAGTAACTGAGTGGAGTGGGCGGAGTAACTGGGTGGAGTGGGCGGAGTAACTGGGTGGAGTGACTTGAGTAACTGTTGTGTGGTTGGAGTCACTGGAGTAACTGTGGAAAGGTTTGACTGAGCAGAGTAACTATATGGAGTAGGCAGAGTAACTGTATGGATTGTTTTGAGTAAAGATAGTAAGCATTCTTCTTTTTTCTATCGCCAGATTATTTATAGACATGTTAGAAGCTATTGTGTGGCTATTTAATTATCTTTTTTAATGCAAATTTCGCGATACTGCTCCTTTAAGGGGAGTTTCCTGAGACTTGGTGTGTGGGCGGAGCAGCTGTAACGAGCCAGGCTGCAGCTGTGTTGCTATGGAAACTCACTCTGAGGTAAACTGAGAATGCACATTAAAACACATTTCTAATGCACTGGTGGTTGCCATATTCAAATGACTGTAGCTTAAAAAGTATACATCCTACAGCAAAGAGCTTTATACTGTAGGAATCACAAGGCCGAGACCTACAATGTGTATCACATGTCTCTGAAATATTAAAAATGAAGGCACAGTCGCAGTTTAGAAATTGCCATTCAAATTTGTGGTGTCTAGAGTGGAGTTTCAATGAATGTCAATGGGAGGTGTGAGTTGCAAACAAAAGGTCATATTGTGAAAACTGTTCGGGCTATGGCTTAGCCTTGGACATTTTTAGCGGCAGCAGGGATAGCCGAACGTTTTGATATAAGATGTGTGTAGGTGGGATTAAAAATGAGGGAGAGGTCGCAGTTTAGAAATCATGTCCTGATTTTTGACTCCACACTCAGTTCCCACTCTAGCTTTGAAAATTCCTCCCATTCATTCCTATGTGAAAATTGCGCCAGAAAAACGCCAATATTTCGGAAACCGTTTGGCGAAACGGTCCACAAAATATAAGCACACCATTCGGGAACGATCCGCACGTTTTGGTATATTATGGTCTATGTAGTGTCAAAACTGTGGGAGGAGTTACAGTGCAAAAATGCTTGGAATAAGAATAAAAATAAGAACTAGACAAAGTGCAATTTCCGGGGAAATTGCGTGAAGTGGTCTTGCCTCCGCCAGTTCTCTACAACTGGAGCGGGCAGAGTAACTGGGTGGAGTAACTGGGTGGAGTGGGTGGAGTACCTGGGTGGAGTAACTGGGTGGAGTGGGCGGAGTAACTGTTGTGTGGTTGGAGTGGGCGGAGTAACTGGGTGGAGTGACTTGAGTAACTGTTGTGTGGGTGGAGTGGGCGGAGTAACTGGGTGGAGTGGCTGGAGTAACTGGGTGGAGTGGGCGGAGTAACTGGGTGGAGTGGGCGGAGTAACTGGGTGGAGTGGGCGGAGTAACTGGGTGGAGTGGGCGGGGTAACTGGGTGGAGTGGGCGGAGTAACTGGGTGGAGTGGGCGGAGTAACTGGGTGGAGTGGGTAGAGTGGGTGGAGTAACTGGGTGTAGTGGGCGGAGTAACTGGGTGCAGTGGGCGGAGTAACTGGGTGCAGTGGGCGGAGTAACTGGGTGGAGTGGCTGGAGTAACGGTGGAGTGGGCGGAGTAACTGGGTGGAGTGGGCGGAGTAACTGGGTGGGGTGGGCGGAGTAACTGGGTGGAGTGGGCAGAGTGGGTGGAGTAACTGGGTGCAGTGGGCGGAGTAACTGGGTGCAGTGGGCGGAGTAACTGGGTGCAGTGGGCGGAGTAACTGGGTGCAGTGGGCGGAGTAACTGAGTGGAGTGGGCGGAGTAACTGAGTGGAGTGACTTGAGTAACTGGGTGGAGTGACTTGAGTAACTGTTGTGTGGTTGGAGTCACTGGAGTAACTGTGGAAAGGTTTGACTGAGCAGAGTAACTATATGGAGTAGGCAGAGTAACTGTATGGATTGTTTTGAGTAAAGATAGTAAGCATTCTTCTTTTTTCTATTGTCAGATTATTTATAGACATGTTAGAAGCTATTGTGTGGCTATTTAATTATTTATCTTTTTTAATGCAAATTTCGCGATACTGCTCCTTTAAGGGGAGTTTCCTGAGATTTGGGTGTGGGCGGAGCAGCTGTAACGAGCCAGGCTGCAGCTGTGTTGCTATGGAAACTCACTCTGAGGTAAACTGAGAATGCACATTAAAACACATTTCTAATGCACTGGTGGTTGCCATATTCAAATGACTGTAGCTTAAAAAGTATACATCCTACAGCAAAGAGCTTTATACTGTAGGAATCACGAGGCCGGGACCTGTACAATGGTGTATAGCATGTCTCTGAAATATTAAAAATGAAGGCACAGTTGCAGTTTAGAAATTGCCATTCAAATTTGTGGTGTCTAGAGTGGAGTTTCAATGAATGTCAATGGGAGGTGTGAGTTGCAAACAAAAGGTCATATTGTGAAATCTGTTCGGGCTATGGCTTAGCCTTGGACATTTTTAGCGGCAGCAGGGATAGCTGAACGTTTTGATATAAGATTTGTGTAGGTGGGATTAAAAATGAGGGAGAGGTCGCAGTTTAGAAATCATGTCCTGATTTTTCATTTCACACGCATCTCCCACTCTAGCTTTGAAAATACCTCCCATTCATTCCTATGGGAAAATTGCGCCAGGAAAACGCCAATATTTCGGAAACCGTTTGGCGAAACGTTCCACAAAATATAAGCACACCATTCGGGAACGATCCGCACGTTTTGGTATATTATGGTCTATGTAGTGTCAAAACTGTGGGAGGAGTTACAGTGCAAAAATGCTTGGAATAATAATAATAACTAGACAAAGTGCAATTTCCGGGGAAATTGCGTGAAGTGGTCTTGCCTCCGCCAGTTCTCTACAACTGGAGCGGGCAGAGTAACTGGGTGGAGCGGGCGGAGTCACTGGGTGGAGTGGGTGGAGTAACTGGGTGGAGTGGGCGGAGTAACTGGGTGGAGTGGGCGGAGTAACTGGGTGGAGTGGGCGGAGAAACTGGGTGGAGTGGGCGGGGTAACTGGGTGGAGTGGGCGGGGTAACTGGGTGGAGTGGGCGGAGTAACTGGGTGAAGTGGGCGGAGTAACTGGGTGGAGTGGGCGGAGTAACTGGGTGGAGTGGGCGGAGTAACTGGGTGGAGTGGGCGGGGTAACTGGGTGGAGTGGGCGGGGTAACTGGGTGGAGTGGGCGGAGTAACTGGGTGGAGTGGGCGGAGTAACTGGGTGGAGTGGGCAGAGTAACTGGGTGGAGTGGGCAGAGTAACTGGGTGGAGTGGGCGAAGTAACTGGGTGGAGTTGGCGGAGTAACTGGGTGGAATGACTTGAGTAACTGTTGTGTGGTTGGAGTTGGCGGAGTAACTGGGTGGAGTGACTTGAGTAACTGTTGTGTGGTTGGAGTGGGCGGAGTAACTGGGTGGAGTGACTTGAGTAACTGTTGTGTGGTTGGAGTGGGCGGAGTAACTGGGTGGAGTGACTTGAGTAACTGTTGTGTGGGTGGAGTGGGCGGAGTAACTGGGTGGAGTGGCTGGAGTAACTGGGTGGAGTGGGCGGAGTAACTGGGTGGAGTGGGCGGAGTAACTGGGTGGAGTGGGCGGAGTAACTGGGTGGAGTGGGCGGGGTAACTGGGTGGAGTGGGCGGAGTAACTGGGTGGAGTGGGCGGAGTAACTGGGTGGAGTGGGCGGGGTAACTGGGTGGAGTGGGCGGGGTAACTGGGTGGAGTGGGCGGAGTAACTGGGTGGAGTGGGTGGAGTGGGCGGAGTAACTGGGTGGAGTGGGCGGCGTAACTGGGTGGAGTGGGCTGAGTAACTGGGTGGAATGGGCGGAGTAACTGGGTGGAGTGGGCAGAGTGGGTAGAGTAACTGGGTAGAGTGGGTAGAGTAACTGGGTGGAGTGGGTGGAGTAACTGGGTGGAGTGGGCGGAGTATTTGGGTGGAGTGACTTGAGTTACTGGGTGGAGTGACTTGAGTAACTGTTGTGTGGTTGGAGTCACTAGAGTAACTGTGGAAAGGTGGGACTGGGCAGAGTAACTATATGGAGTAGGCAGAGTAACTGTATGGAGTGTTTTGAGTAAAGATAGTAAGCATTCTTCTTTTTTCTATTGCCAGATTATTTATAGACATGTTAGAAGCTATTGTGTGGCTATTTAATTATTTATCTTTTTTAATGCAAATTTCGCGATACTGCTCCTTTAAGGGGAGTTTCCTGAGACTGGGTGTGTGGGCGGAGCAGCTGTAACGAGCCAGGCTGCAGCTGTGTTGCTATGGAAACTCACTCTGAGGTAAACTGAGAATGCACATTAAAACACATTTCTAATGCACTGGTGGTTGCCATATTCAAATGGCTGTAGCTTAAAAAGTATACATCCTACAGCAAAGAGCTTTATACTGTAAGAATCACAAGAGCTAGGCGAACAATGTGGTGTATCACATGTCTCTGAAATATTAAAAATGAAGGCACAGTCGCAGTTTAGAAATTGCCATTTAAATTTGTGGTGTCTAGAGTGGAGTTTCAATGAATGTCAATGGGAGGTGTGAGTTGCAAACAAAAGGTCATATTGTGAAATCTGTTCGGGCTATGGCTTAGCCTTGGACATTTTTAGCGGCAGCAGGGATAGCTGAACGTTTTGATATAAGATTTGTGTAGGTGGGATTAAAAATGAGTGAGAGGTCGCAGTTTAGAAATCATGTCCTGATTTTTGACTCCACACACATCTCCCACTCTAGCTTTGAAAATACCTCCCATTCATTCCTATGGGAAAATTGCGCCAGGAAAACGCCAATATTTCGGAAACCGTTTGGCGAAACGTTCCACAAAATATAAGCACACCATTCGGGAACGATCCGCACGTTTTGGTATATTATGGTCTATGTAGTGTCAAAACTGTGGGAGGAGTTACAGTGCAAAAATGCTTGGAATAAGAATAAAAATAAGAATAAGAACTAGACAAAGTGCAATTTCCGGGGAAATTGCGTGAAGTGGTCTTGCCTCCGCCAGTTCTCTACAACTGGAGTGGGCGGAGTAACCAGGGTGGAGCGGGCGGAGTAACTGGGTGAAGTGGGTGGAGTGGGCGGAGTAACTGGGTGGAGCGGGCGGAGTAACTGGGTGGAGTGACTTGAGTAACTGTTGTGTGGGTGGAGTGACTTGAGTAACTGTTGTGTGGGTGGAGTGGGCGGAGTAACTGGGTGGAGTGGCTGGAGTAACTGGGTGGAGTGGGCGGGGTAACTGGGTGGAGTGGGCGGGGTAACTGGGTGGAGTGGGTGGAGTGGGCGGAGTAACTGGGTGGAGCGGGCGGAGTAACTGGGTGGAGTGACTTGAGTAACTGTTGTGTGGGTGGAGTGACTTGAGTAACTGTTGTGTGGGTGGAGTGGGCGGAGTAACTGGGTGGAGTGGGCGGAGTAACTGGGTGGAGCGGGCGGAGTAACTGGGTGGAGTGACTTGAGTAACTGTTGTGTGGGTGGAGTGACTTGAGTAACTGTTGTGTGGGTGGAGTGGGCGGGGTAACTGGGTGGAGTGGGCGGAGTAACTGGGTGGAGTGGGTGGAGTGGGCGGAGTAACTGGGTGGAGCGGGCGGAGTAACTGGGTGGAGTGACTTGAGTAACTGTTGTGTGGGTGGAGTGACTTGAGTAACTGTTGTGTGGGTGGAGTGGGCGGGGTAACTGGGTGGAGTGGGCAGAGTGGGCGGAGTAACTGGGTGGAGCGGGCGGAGTAACTGGGTGGAGTGACTTGAGTAACTGTTGTGTGGGCGGAGTAACTGGGTGGAGTGGCTGGAGTAACTGGGTGGAGTGGCTGGAGTAACTGGGTGGAGTGGGCGGGGTAACTGGGTGGAGTGGGCCGGGTAACTGGGTGGAGTGGGCCGGGTAACTGGGTGAAGTGGGTGGAGTAACTGGGTGGAATGGGCGGAGTAACTGGGTGGAATGGGCGGAGTAACTGGGTGGAATGGGCAGAGTGGGTGGAGTAACTGGGTGCAGTGAGCGGAGTAACTGAGTGGAGTGGGCGGAGTAACTAGGTGGAGTGGGCGGAGTATCTGGGTGGAGTGACTTGAGTAACTGGGTGGAGTGACTTGAGTAACTGTTGTGTGGTTGGAGTCACTGGAGTAACTGTGGAAAGGTTTGACTGAGCAGAGTAACTATATGGAGTAGGCAGAGTAACTGTATGGATTGTTTTGAGTAAAGATAGTAAGCATTCTTCTTTTTTCTATTGCCAGATTATTTATAGACATGTTAGAAGCTATTGTGTGGCTATTTAATTATTTATCTTTTTTAATGCAAATTTCGCTATACTGCTCCTTTAAGGGGAGTTTCCTGAGACTGGGTGTGTGGGCGGAGCAGCTGTAACGAGCCAGGCTGCAGCTGTGTTGCTATGGAAACTCACTCTGAGGTAAACTGAGAATGCACATTAAAACACATTTCTAATGCACTGGTGGTTGCATGACATAACATGTCTCTGAAATATTAAAAATGAAGGCACAGTCGCAGTTTAGAAATTGCCATTCAAATTTGTGGTGTCTAGAGTGGAGTTTCAATGAATGTCAATGGGAGGTGTGAGTTGCAAACAAAAGGTCATATTGTGAAATCTTTAGCGGCAGCAGGGAGAGCTGAACATTTTGATATAAGATTTGTGTAGGTGGGATTAAAAATGAGGGAGAGGTCGCAGTTTAGAAATCATGTCCTGATTTTTCATTTCACACTCAGTTCCCACTCTAGTTTTAAAAATTCCTCCCATTCATTCCTATGGGAAAATTGCGCCAGAAAAACGCCAATATTTCGGAAACCGTTTGGCGAAACGTTCCACAAAATATAAGCACACCATTCTGGAACGATCCGCACGTTTTGGTATATTATGGTCTATGTAGTGTCAAAACTGTGGGAGGAGTTACAGTGCAAAAAATGCTTGGAATAATAATAATAATATATCAGCGAGAACAATAAGTGATCTTGGCAAGCAAGACCACTTAATAATATATCAGCAAGAACAATAAGTGATCTTGGCAAGCAAGACCACTTAATAATATATCAGCAAGAACAATAAGTGATCTTGCCAAGCAAGACCACTTAATAAGAACTAGACAAAGTGCAATTTCCGGGGAAATTGCGTGAAGTGGTCTTGCCTCCGCCAGTTCTCTACAACTGGAGCGGGTGGAGTAACTGGGTGGAGTGGGCGGAGTAACTGGGTGGAGTAGGCGGAGTAACTGTTGTGTGGGTGGAGTGAGCGGAGTAACTGGGTGGAGTGACTTGAGTAACTGTTGTGTGGGTGGAGTGGGCGGAGTAACTGGGTCGAGTGGCTGGAGTAACTGGGTGGAGTGGCTGGAGTAACTGGGTGAAGTGGGCGGAGTAACTGGGTGTAGTGGGCGGAGTAACTGGGTGGAGTGGGCGGGGTAACTGGGTGGAGTGGGCGGGGTAACTGGGTGAAGTGGGCGGAGTAACTGGGCGGAGTGGGCGGAGTAACTGGGTGGAGTGGGCGGGGTAACTGGGTGGAGTGGGCGGGGTAACTGGGTGGAGTGGGCGGGGTAACTGGGTGAAGTGGGCGGAGTAACTGGGTGGAGTGGGCAGAGTGGGTGGAGTAACTGGGTGCAGTGGGCGGAGTAACTGAGTGGAGTGGGTGGAGTAACTGGGTGGAGTGGGCGGAGTATCTGGGTGGAGTGACTTGAGTAACTGGGTGGAGTGACTTGAGTAACTGTTGTGTGGTTGGAGTCACTGGAGTAACTGTGGAAAGGTTTGACTGAGCAGAGTAACTATATGGAGTAGGCAGAGTAACTGTATGGATTGTTTTGAGTAAAGATAGTAAGCATTCTTCTTTTTTCTATTGCCAGATTATTTATAGACATGTTAGAAGCTATTGTGTGGCTATTTAATTATTTATCTTTTTTAATGCAAATTTCGCGATACTGCTCCTTTAAGGGGAGTTTCCTGAGACTGGGTGTGTGGGCGGAGCAGCTGTAACGAGCCAGGCTGCAGCTGTGTTGCTATGGAAACTCACTCTGAGGTAAACTGGGAATGCACATTAAAACACATTTCTAATGCACTGGTGGTTGCCATATTCAAATGACTGTAGCTTAAAAAGTATACATCCTACAGCAAAGAGCTTTATACTGTAGGAATCACGAGACCGAGACCCGTACAATGCTGTATAACATGTCTCTGAAATATTAAAAATGAAGGCACAGTCGCAGTTTAGAAATTGCCATTCAAATTTGTGGTGTCTAGAGTGGAGTTTCAATGAATGTCAATGGGAGGTGTGAGTTGCAAACAAAAGGTCATATTGTGAAATCTGTTGGGGCTATGGCTTAGCCTTGGACATTTTTAGCGGCAGCAGGGATAGCTGAACGTTTTGATATAAGATTTGTGTAGGTGGGATTAAAAATGAGGGAGAGGTCGCAGTTTAGAAATCATGTCCTGATTTTTGACTCCACACGCAGTTCCCACTCTAGCTTTTGAACATTCCTCCCATTCATTCCTATGGGAAAATTGCGCCAGAAAAACGCCAATATTTCGGAAACCGTTTGGCGAAACGTTCCACAAAATATAAGCACACCATTCGGGAATGATCCGCACGTTTTGGTATATTATGGTCCATGTAGTGTAAAAACTGTGGGAGGAGTTACAGTGCAAAAAATGCTTGGAATAAAAATAAGAATAAGAACTAGACAAAGTGCAATTTCCGGGGAAATTGCGTGAAGTGGTCTTGCCTCCGCCAGTTCTCTACAACTGGAGCGGGCGGAGTAACTGGGTGGAGTGGGCGGAGTAACTGGGTGGAGTGGGCGGAGTAACTGGGTGGAGTGGGCGGAGTGGGCGGAGTAACTGGGTGGAGTGGGCGGAGTAACTGGGTGGAGTGGGCGGGGTAACTGGGTGGAGTGGGCGGGGTAACTGGGTGGAGTGGGCGGAGTAACTGGGTGGAGTGGGCGGAGTAACTGGGTAGAGTGGGCGGAGTAACTGGGTGGAGTGGGCGGGGTAACTGGGTGGAGTGGGCGGAGTAACTGGGTGGAGTGGGTGGAGTAACTGGGTGGAGTGGGCAGAGTAACTGGGTGGAGTGGGCGGAGTAACTAGGTGGAGTGACTTGAGTAACTGTTGTGTGGGTGGAGTGGGCGGAGTAACTGGGTGGAGTGGCTGGAGTAACTGGGTGGAGTGGGCGGAGTAACTGGGTGGAGTGGGCCGGGTAACTGGGTGGAGTGGGCGGAGTAACTGGGTGAAGTGGGTGGAGTAACTGGGTGGAATGGGCGGAGTAACTGGGTGGAATGGGCAGAGTGGGTGGAGTAACTGGGTGCAGTGGGCGGAGTAACTGAGTGGAGTGGGCGGAGTAACTGAGTGGAGTGGGCGGAGTATCTGGGTGGAGTGACTTGAGTAGCTGGGTGGAGTGACTTGAGTAACTGTTGTGTGGTTGGAGTCACTGGAGTAACTGTGGAAAGGTTTGACTGAGCAAAGTAACTATATGGAGTAGGCAGAATAACTGTATGGATTGTTTTGAGTAAAGATAATAAGCATTCTTCTTTTTTCTATTGCCAGATTATTTATAGACATGTTAGAAGCTATTGTGTGGCTATTTAATTATTTATCTTTTTTAATGCAAATTTTGCGATACTGCTCCTTTAAGGGGAGTTTCCTGGGACTTGGTGTGTGGGCGGAGCAGCTGTAACGAGCCAGGCTGCAGCTGTGTTGCTATGGAAACTCACTCTGAGGTAAACTGAGAATGCACATTAAAACACATTTCTAATGCACTGGTGGTTGCCATATTCAAATGACTGTAGCTTAAAAAGTATACATCCTACAGCAAAAAGTTTTATACTGTAGGAATCACGAGGCCGAGACCTGTACAATGGTGTGTAGCATGTCTCTGAAATATTAAAAATGAAGGCACAGTCGCAGTTTAGAAATTGCCATTCAAATTTGTGGTGTCTAGAGTGGAGTTTCAATGAATGTCAATGGGAGGTGTGAGTTGCAAACAAAAGGTCATATTGTGAAATCTGTTCGGGCTATGGCTTAGCCTTGGACATTTTTAGCGGCAGCAGGGATAGCTGAACGTTTTGATATAAGATTTGTGTAGGTGGGATTAAAAATGAGGGAGAGGTCACAGTTTAGAAATCATGTCCTGATTTTTCATTTCACACGCATCTCCCACTCTAGCTTTGAAAATACCTCCCATTCATTCCTATGGGAAAATTGCGCCAGGAAAACGCCAATATTTCGGAAACCGTTTGGCGAAACGTTCCACAAAATATAAGCACACCATTCGGGAACGATCCGCACGTTTTGGTATATTATGGTCTATGTAGTGTCAAAACTGTGGGAGGAGTTACAGTGCAAAAATGCTTGGAATAATAATAATAACTAGACAAAGTGCAATTTCCGGGGAAATTGCGTGAAGTGGTCTTGCCTCCGCCAATTCTCTACAACTGGAGCGGGCGGAGTAACTGGGTGGAGGGGACGGAGTAACTGGGTGGAGTAGGCGGAGTAACTGGGTGGAGTGGGCGGAGTAACTGTTGTGGTGTTGGAGTGGGCGGGGTAATTGGGTGGGGTGGGTGGAGTAACTGGGTGGAGTGTGCAGAGTAACTGGGTGGAGTGGGCGGAGTAACTGGGTGGAGTGGGCGGAGTAACTGGGTGGAGTGACTTGAGTAACTGTTGTGTGGTTGGAGTGGGTGGAGTAACAGGGTGGAGTGGTCGGAGTAACTGGGTGGAGTGGGCGGAGTAACTGGGTGGAGAGGGCGGAGTAACTGTTGTGTTGTTGGAGTGGGCGGAGTAATTGGGTGAGGTGGGCGGAGTAACTGGGTGGAGTGTGCGGAGCAACTGGGTGGAGTGGGCAGAGTAACTGGGTGGAGTGACTTGAGTAACTGTTGTGTGGTTGGAGTGGGCGGAGTAACTGAGTGGAGTGGGCGGAGTAACTGGGTGGAGTGGGCGGGCTAACTGGGTGGAGTGGGCGGACTAACTGGGTGGAGTGGGCGGGCTAATTGGGTCGAGTGGGCGGGCTAACTGGGTGGAGTGGGTGGAGTGGGCGAGGTGGAGTGGGTGGAGTGGGCGGAGTGGGCGAAGCAACTGGGTGGAGTGGGCGGAGTAACTGGGTGGAGTGGGCAGAGTAACTGGGTGGAGTGGGCAGAGTAACTGGGTGGAGTGGGCAGAGTAACTGGGTGGAGTGGGCAGAGTAACTGGGTGGAGTGTGCAGAGTAACTGGGTGGAGTGGGCGGAGTAACTGGGTGGAGTGGGCGGAGTAACTGGGTGGAGTGGGCAGAGTAACTGGGTGGAGTGACTTGAGTAACTGTTGTGTGGGTGGAGTGGGCGGAGTAACTGGGTGGAGGGACTTGAGTAACTGTTGTGTGGGTGGAGTGGGCGGAGTAACTGGGTGGAGTGGGCGGAGTAACTGGGTGGAGTGGGCGGAGTAACTGGGTGGAGTGGGCGGGGTAACTGGGTGGAGTGGGTGGGGTAACTGAGTGGAGTGGGCGGGGTAACTGGGTGGAGTGGGCGGAGTAACTGGGTGGAGTGGGCGGAGTAACTGGGTGGAGTGGGCGGAGTAACTGGGTGGAGTGGGCGGAGTAACTGGGTGGAGTGGGCGGAGTTACTGGGTGAAGTGGGTGGGGTAACTGGGTGAAGTGGGCGGGGTAACTGGGTGGAGTGGGCGGGGTAACTGGGTGGAGTGGGCGGAGTATCTGGGTGGAGTGACTTGAGTAACTGTTGTGTGGTTGGAGTCACTGGAGTAACTGTGGAAAGGTTTGATTGAGCAGAGTAACTATATGGAGTAGGCAGAGTAACTGTATGGATTGTTTTGAGTAAAGATAGTAAGCATTCTTCTTTTTTCTATCGCCAGATTATTTATAGACATGTTAGAAGCTATTGTGTGGCTATTTAATTATTTATCTTTTTTAATGCAAATTTCGCGATACTGCTCCTTTAAGGGGAGTCTTCCTGAGACTGGGTGTGTGGGCGGAGCAGCTGTAACGAGCCAGGCTGCAGCTGTGTTGCTATGGAAACTCACTCTGAGGTAAACTGAGAATGCACATTAAAACACATTTCTAATGCACTGGTGGTTGCCATATTCAAATGACTGTAGCTTAAAAAGTATACATCCTACAGCAAAGAGCTTTATACTGTAAGAATCACAAGAAGAAGACCTATAATGTGGTGTATAACATGTCTCTGAAATATTAAAAATGAAGGCACAGTTGCAGTTTAGAAATTGCCATTCAAATTTGTGGTGTCTAGAGTGGAGTTTCAATGAATGTCTATGGGAGGTGTGAGTTGCAAACAAAAGGTCATATTGTGAAATCTGTTCGGGCTATGGCTTAGCCTTGGACATTTTTAGTGGCAGCAGGGATAGCTGAACGTTTTGATATAAGATTTGTGTAGGTGGGATTAAAAATGAGGGAGAGGTCGCAGTTTAGAAATCATGTCCTGATTTTTCATTTAACACGCAGTTCCCACTCTAGCTTTGAAAATACCTCCCATTCATTCCTATGGGAAAATTGCGCCAGAAAAACGCAAATATTTCGGAAACCGTTTGGCGAAACGTTCCACAAAATATAAGCACACCATTCGGGAACGATCCGCACGTTTTGGTATATTATGGTCTATGTAGTGTCAAAACTGTGGGAGGAGTTACAGTGCAAAAATGCTTGGAATAATAATAATAAAAATAATATATCAGCAAGAACAATAAGTGATCTTGCCAAGCAAGACCACTTAACTAGACAAAGTGCAATTTCCGGGGAAATTGCGTGAAGTGGTCTTGCCTCCGCCAGTTCTCTACAACTGGAGCGGGCAGAGTAACTGGGTGGAGTGGGTGGAGTAACTGGGTGGAGTGGGCGGAGTAACTGGTTGGAGTGGGCGGAGTAACTGGGTGGAGTGACTTGAGTAACTGTTGTGTGGTTGGAGTGGGCGGAGTAACTGGGTGGAGTGACTTGAGTAACTGTTGTGTGGGTGGAGTGGGCGGAGTACCTGGGTGGAGTGGCTGGAGTAACTGGGTGGAGTGGCTGCAGTAACTGGGTGGAGTGGGCGGGGTAACTGGGCGGAGTAACTGGGTGGAGTGGGCGGAGTAACTGGGTGGAGTGGGTGGAGTAACTGGGTGGAGTGGGCGGAGTAACTGGGTGGAATGGGCGGAGTAACTGGGTGGAGTGGGCAGAGTGGGCAGAGTAACTGGGTGCAGTGGGCGGAGTAACTGGGTGGAGTGGGTGGAGTAACTGGGTGGAGTGGGCAGAGTAACTGGGTGGAGTGGCTGGAGTAACTGGGTGGAGTGGCTGGAGTAACTGGGTGGAGTGGGCGGGGTAACTGGGTGGAGTAACTGGGTGGAGTGGGCGGAGTAACTGGGTGGAGTGGGTGGAGTAACTGGGTGGAGTGGGCGGAGTAACTGGGTGGAATGGGCGGAGTAACTGGGTGGAGTGGGCAGAGTGGGTAGAGTAACTGGGTGCAGTGGGCGGAGTAACTGGGTGGAGTGGGCAGAGTAACTGGGTGGAATGGGCGGAGTAACTGGGTGGAGTGGGCAGAGTGGGCAGAGTAACTGGGTGGAATGGGCGGAGTAACTGGGTGGAGTGGGCAGAGTGGGCAGAGTAACTGGGTGGAGTGGGTGGAGTAACTGGGTGGAGTGGGCAGAGTGGGTAGAGTAACTGGGTGCAGTGGGCGGAGTAACTGGGTGGAGTGGGTGGAGTAACTGGGTGGAGTGGGCGGAGTAACTGGGTGGAGTGGGCAGAGTGGGTAGAGTAACTGGGTGCAGTGGGCGGAGTAACTGGGTGGAGTGGGTGGAGTAACTGGGTGGAGTGGGCGGAGTAACTGGGTGGAGTGGGTGGAGTAACTGGGTGGAGTGGCTGGAGTAACTGGGTGGAGTGGGCGGGGTAACTGGGTGGAGTGGGCGGGGTAACTGGGTGGAGTAACTGGGTGGAGTGGGCGGAGTAACTGGGTGGAGTGGGTGGAGTAACTGGGTGGAGTGGGTGGAGTAACTGGGTGGAGTGGGCAGAGTGGGTAGAGTAACTGGGTGCAGTGGGCAGAGTAACTGGGTGGAGTGGGTGGAGTAACTGGGTGGAGTGGGCGGAGTAACTGGGTGGAGTGGGCAGAGTGGGTAGAGTAACTGGGTGCAGTGGGAGGAGTAACTGGGTGGAGTGGGTGGAGTAACTGGGTGGAGTGGGCGGAGTAACTGGGTGGAGTGGCTGGAGTAACTGGGTGGAGTGGCTGGAGTAACTGGGTGGAGTGGGCGGGGTAACTGGGTGGAGTGGGCGGGGTAACTGGGTGGAGTAACTGGGTGGAGTGGGCGGAGTAACTGGGTGGAGTGGGTGGAGTAACTGGGTGGAGTGGGCGGAGTAACTGGGTGGAATGGGCGGAGTAACTGGGTGGAGTGGGCAGAGTGGGTAGAGTAACTGGGTGCAGTGGGCGGAGTAACTGGGTGGAGTGGGCGGAGTATCTGGGTGGAGTGACTTGAGTAACTGGGTGGAGTGCCTGAGTAACTGTTGTGTGGTTGGAGTCACTGGAGTAACTGTGGAAAGGTTTGACTGAGCACAGTAACTATATGGAGTAGGCAGAGTAACTATATGGATTGTTTTGAGTAAAGATAGTAAGCATTCTTCTTTTTTCTATTGCCAGATTATTTATAGACATGTTAGAAGCTATTGTGTGGCTATTTAAATATTTATCTTTTTTAATGCAAATTTCGCGATACTGCTCCTTTAAGGGGAGTTTCCTGAGACTGGGTGTGTGGGCGGAGCAGCTGTAACGAGCCAGGCTGCAGCTGTGTTGCTATGGAAACTCACTCTGAGGTAAACTGAGAATGCACATTAAAACACATTTCTAATGCACTGGTGGTTGCCATATTCAAATGACTGTAGCTTAAAAAGTATACATCCTACAGCAAAGAGCTTTATACTGTAAGAATCACAAGAGCTAGGCGAACAATGTGGTGTATAACATGTCTCTGAAATATTAAAAATGAAGGCACAGTCGCAGTTTAGATATTGCCATTCAAATTTGTGGTGTCTAGAGTGGAGTTTCAATGAATGTCAATGGGAGGTGTGAGTTGCAAACAAAAGGTCATATTGTGAAATGTGTTCGGGCTATGGCTTAGCCTTGGACATTTTTAGCGGCAGCAGGGATAGCTGAACGTTTTGATATAAGATTTGTGTAGGTGGGATTAAAAATGAGGGAGAGGTCACAGTTTAGAAATCATGTCCTGATTTTTCATTTCACACGCATCTCCCACTCTAGCTTTGAAAATACCTCCCATTCATTCCTATGGGAAAATTGCGCCAGGAAAACGCCAATATTTCGGAAACCTTTTGGCGAAACGTTCCACAAAATATAAGCACACCATTCGGGAACGATCCGCACGTTTTGGTATATTATGGTCTATGTAGTGTCAAAACTGTGGGAGGAGTTACAGTGCAAAAATGCTTGGAATAAGAATAAAAATAAGAACTAGACAAAGTGCAATTTCCGGGGAAATTGCGTGAAGTGGTCTTGCCTCCGCCACTTCTCTACAACTGGAGCGGGCAGAGTAACTGGGTGGAGTGGGTGGAGTAACTGGGTGGAGTGGGTGGAGTAACTGGGTGGAGTGGGCAGAGTAACTGGGTGGAGTGGGCGGAGTAACTGTTGTGTGGGTGGAGTGAGCGGAGTAACTGGGTGGAGTGACTTGAGTAACTGTTGTGTGGTTGGAGTGGGCGGAGTAACTGGGTGGAGTGACTTGAGTAACTGTTGTGTGGGTGGAGTGGGCGGAGTAACTGGGTGGAGTGGCTGGAGTAACTGGGTGGAGTGGCTGGAGTAACTGGGTGGAGTGGGCGGAGTAACTGGGTGGAGTGGGCGGAGTAACTGGGTGGAGTGGGCGGGGTAACTGGGTGGAGTGGGCGGGGTAACTGGGTGAAGTGGGCGGAGTAACTGGGTGGAATGGGCGGAGTAACTAGGTGGAATGGGCGGAGTAACTGGGTAGAGTGGGCAGAGTGGGTGGAGTAACTGGGTGCAGTGGGCGGAGTAACTGAGTGGAGTGGGCGGAGTAACTGGGTGGAGTGGGCGGAGTATCTGGGTGGAGTGACTTGAGTAACTGGGTGGAGTGACTTGAGTAACTGTTGTGTAGTTGGAGTCACTGGAGTAACTGTGGAAAGGTTTGACTGAGCAGAGTAACTATATGGAGTAGGCAGAGTAACTGTATGGATTGTTTTGAGTAAAGATAGTAAGCATGCTTCTTTTTTCTATCGCCAGATTATTTATAGACATGTTAGAAGCTATTGTGTGGCTATTTAATTATTTATCTTTTTTAATGCAAATTTCGCGATACTGCTCCTTTAAGGGGAGTTTCCTGAGACTTGGTGTGTGGGCGGAGCAGCTGTAACGAGCCAGGCTGCAGCTGTGTTGCTATGGAAACTCACTCTGAGGTAAACTGAGAATGCACATTAAAACACATTTCTAATGCACTGGTGGTTGCCATATTCAAATGACTGTAGCTTAAAAAGTATACATCCTACAGCAAAGAGCTTTATACTGTAAGAATCACAAGAGCTAGGCGAACAATGTGGTGTATAACATGTCTCTGAAATATTAAAAATGAAGGCACAGTCGCAGTTTAGAAATTGCCATTCAAATTTGTGGTGTCTAGAGTGGAGTTTCAATGAATGTCAATGGGAGGTGTGAGTTGCAAACAAAAGGTCATATTGTGAAATCTGTTCGGGCTATGGCTTAGCCTTGGACATTTTTAGCGGCAGCAGGGATAGCTGAACGTTTTGATATAAGATTTGTGTAGGTGGGATTAAAAATGAGGGAGAGGTCGCAGTTTAGAAATCATGTCCTGATTTTTCATTTCACACGCATCTCCCACTCTAGCTTTGAAAATACCTCCCATTCATTCCTATGGGAAAATTGCGCCAGGAAAACGCCAATATTTCGGAAACCGTTTGGCGAAACGTTCCACAAAATATAAGCACACCATTCGGGAACGATCCGCACGTTTTGGTATATTATGGTCTATGTAGTGTCAAAACTGTGGGAGGAGTTACAGTGCAAAAATGCTTGGAATAATAATAATAATAATATATCAGCAAGAACAATAAGTGATCTTGCCAAGCAAGACCACTTAATAATATATCAGCAAGAACAATAAGTGATCTTGCCAAGCAAGACCACTTAACTAGACAAAGTGCAATTTCCGGGGAAATTGCGTGAAGTGGTCTTGCCTCCGCCAGTTCTCTACAACTGGAGCGGGCAGAGAAACTGGGTGGAGTGGGCGGAGTAACTGGGTGGAGTGGGCGGAGTAACTGGGTGGAGTGGGCGGAGTAACTGGGTGGAGTGGGCAGAGTAACTGGGTGGAGTGGGCGGAGTAACTGTTGTGTGGGTGGAGTGAGCGGAGTAACTGGGTGGAGTGACTTGAGTAACTGTTGTGTGGTTGGAGTAGGCGGAGTAACTGGGTGGAGTGACTTGAGTAACTGTTGTGTGGGTGGAGTGGGCGGAGTAACTGGGTAGAGTGGCTGGAGTAACTGGGTGGAGTGGGCGGAGTAACTGGGTGGATTGGGCAGAGTAACTGGGTGGAGTGGGCGGAGTAACTGGGTGAAGTGGGCGGAGTAACTGGGTGGAGTGGGCGGAGTAACTGGGTGGAGTGGGCGGAGTAACTGGGTGGAGTGGGCGGAGTAACTGGGTGGAGTGGGCGGGGTAACTGGGTGGAGTAACTGGGTGAAGTGGGCGGAGTAACTGGGTGGAATGGGCGGAGTAACTGGGTGGAATGGGCGGAGTAACTGGGTGGAATGGGTGGAGTAACTGGGTGGAATGGGCGGAGTAACTGGGTAGAGTGGGCAGAGTGGGTGGAGTAACTGGGTGCAGTGGGCGGAGTAACTGAGTGGAGTGGGCGGAGTAACTGGGTGGAGTGGGCGGAGTATCTGGGTGGAGTGACTTGAGTAACTGGGTGGAGTGACTTGAGTAACTGTTGTGTGGTTGGAGTCACTGGAGTAACTGTGGAAAGGTTTGACTGAGCAGAGTAACTATATGGAGTAGGCAGAGTAACTGTATGGATTGTTTTGAGTGAGTAAAGATAGTAAGCATTCTTCTTTTTTCTATCGCCAGATTATTTATAGACATGTTAGAAGCTATTGTGTGGCTATTTAATTATTTATCTTTTTTAATGCAAATTTCGCGATACTGCTCCTTTAAGGGGAGTTTCCTGAGACTTGGTGTGTGGGCGGAGCAGCTGTAACGAGCCAGGCTGCAGCTGTGTTGCTATGGAAACTCACTCTGAGGTAAACTGAGAATGCACATTAAAACACATTTCTAATGCACTGGTGGTTGCCATATTCAAATGACTGTAGCTTAAAAAGTATACATCCTACAGCAAAGAGCTTTATACTGTAGGAATCACGAGGCCGGGACCTGTACAATGGTGTATAGCATGTCTCTGAAATATTAAAAATGAAGGCACAGTCGCAGTTTAGAAATTGCCATTCAAATTTGTGGTGTCTAGAGTGGAGTTTCAATGAATGTCAATGGGAGGTGTGAGTCGCAAACAAAAGGTCATATTGTGAAATCTGTTCGGGCTATTGCTTAGCCTTGGACATTTTTAGCGGCAGCAGGGATAGCTGAACGTTTGGATATAAGATTTGTGTAGGTGGGATTAACAATGAGGGAGAGGTCGCAGTTTAGAAATCATGTCCTGATTTTTCATTTCACACGCATCTCCCACTCTAGCTTTGAAAATACCTCCCATTCATTCCTATGGGAAAATTGCGCCAGGAAAACGCCAATATTTCGGAAACCGTTTGGCGAAACGTTCCACAAAATATAAGCACACCATTCGGGAACGATCCGCACGTTTTGGTATATTATGGTCTATGTAGTGTCAAAACTGTGGGAGGAGTTACAGTGCAAAAATGCTTGGAATAAGAATAATAATAATATATCAGCAAGAACAATAAGTGATCTTGCCAAGCAAGACCACTTAATAATATATCAGCAAGAACAATAAGTGATCTTGGCAAGCAAGACCACTTAATAATATATCAGCAAGAACAATAAGTGATCTTGGCAAGCAAGACCACTTAATAAGTGATCTTGCCAAGCAAGACCACTTAATAATATATCAGCAAGAACAATAAGTGATCTTGCCAAGCAAGACCACTTAACTAGACAAAGTGCAATTTCCGGGGAAATTGCATGAAGTGGTCTTGCCTCCGCCATTTCTCTACAACTCGAGTGGGCAGAGTAACTGGGTGGAGTGGGTGGAGTAACTGGGTGGAGTGGGCAGAGTAACTGGGTGGAGTGGGCGGAGTAACTGTTGTGTGGGTGGAGTGAGCGGAGTAACTGGGTGGAGTGACTTGAGTAATTGTTGTGTGGGTGGAGTGGGCGGATTAACTGGGTGGAGTGGCTGGAGTAACTGGGTGGAGTGGCTGGAGTAACTGGGTGGAGTGGTCGGAGTAACTGGGTGGAGTGAGCAGAGTAACTGGGTGGAGTGGGCGGAGTAACTAGGTGGAGTGGGCGGAGTAACTGGGTGGAGTGGGTGGGGTAACTGGGTGGAGTGGGCGGAGTAACTGGGTGGAATGGGCGGAGTAACTGGGTAGAGTGGGTGGAGTAACTGGGTGCAGTGGGCGGAGTAACTGGGTGGAGTGGGCAGAGTAACTGGGTGGAGTGACTTGAGTAACTGTTGTGTGGTTGGAGTGGGCGGAGTAACTGGGTGGAGTGACTTGAGTAACTGTTGTGTGGTTGTAGTGGGCGGAGTAACTGGGTGGAGTGACTTCAGTAACTGTTGTGTGGGTGGAGTGGGTGGAGTGGCTGGAGTAACTGGGTGGAGTGGCTGGAGTAACTGGGTGGAGTGGGCGGGGTAACTGGGTGGAGTGGGTGGAGTAACTGGGTGCAGTGGGCGGAGTAACTGAGTGGAGTGGGCGGAGTAACTGGGTGGAGTGGGCGGAGTATCTGGGTGGAGTGACTTGAGTAACTGGGTGGAGTGACTTGAGTAACTGTTGTGTGGTTGGAGTCACTGGAGTAACTGTGGAAAGGTTTGACTGAGCAGAGTAACTATATGGAGTAGGCAGAGTAACTGTATGGATTGTTTTGAGTGAGTAAAGATAGTAAGCATTCTTCTTTTTTCTATCGCCAGATTATTTATAGACATGTTAGAAGCTATTGTGTGGCTATTTAATTATTTATCTTTTTTAATGCAAATTTCGCGATACTGCTCCTTTAAGGGGAGTTTCCTGAGACTTGGTGTGTGGGCGGAGCAGCTGTAACGAGCCAGGCTGCAGCTGTGTTGCTATGGAAACTCACTCAGAGGTAAACTGAGAATGCACATTAAAACACATTTCTAATGCACTGGTGGTTGACATATTCAAATGACTGTAGCTTAAAAAGTATACATCCTACAGCAAAGAGCTTTATACTGTAGGAATCACGAGGCCGGGACCTGTACAATGGTGTATAGCATGTCTCTGAAATATTAAAAATGAAGGCACAGTCGCAGTTTAGAAATTGCCATTCAAATTTGTGGTGTCTAGAGTGGAGTTTCAATGAATGTCAATGGGAGGTGTGAGTCGCAAACAAAAGGTCATATTGTGAAATCTGTTCGGGCTATTGCTTAGCCTTGGACATTTTTAGCGGCAGCAGGGATAGCTGAACGTTTGGATATAAGATTTGTGTAGGTGGGATTAACAATGAGGGAGAGGTCGCAGTTTAGAAATCATGTCCTGATTTTTCATTTCACACGCATCTCCCACTCTAGCTTTGAAAATACCTCCCATTCATTCCTATGGGAAAATTGCGCCAGGAAAACGCCAATATTTCGGAAACCGTTTGGCGAAACGTTCCACAAAATATAAGCACACCATTCGGGAACGATCCGCACGTTTTGGTATATTATGGTCTATGTAGTGTCAAAACTGTGGGAGGAGTTACAGTGCAAAAATGCTTGGAATAAGAATAATAATAATATATCAGCAAGAACAATAAGTATCTTGCCAAGCAAGACCACTTAATAATATATCAGCAAGAACAATAAGTGATCTTGGCAAGCAAGACCACTTAATAATATATCAGCAAGAACAATAAGTGATCTTGGCAAGCAAGACCACTTAATAAGTGATCTTGCCAAGCAAGACCACTTAATAATATATCAGCAAGAACAATAAGTGATCTTGCCAAGCAAGACCACTTAACTAGACAAAGTGCAATTTCCGGGGAAATTGCATGAAGTGGTCTTGCCTCCGCCATTTCTCTACAACTCGAGTGGGCAGAGTAACTGGGTGGAGTGGGTGGAGTAACTGGGTGGAGTGGGCAGAGTAACTGGGTGGAGTGGGCGGAGTAACTGTTGTGTGGGTGGAGTGAGCGGAGTAACTGGGTGGAGTGACTTGAGTAACTGTTGTGTGGGTGGAGTGGGCGGATTAACTGGGTGGAGTGGCTGGAGTAACTGGGTGGAGTGGCTGGAGTAACTGGGTGGAGTGGTCGGAGTAACTGGGTAGAGTGAGCAGAGTAACTGGGTGGAGTGGGCGGAGTAACTAGGTGAAGTGGGCGGAGTAACTGGGTGGAGTGGGTGGGGTAACTGGGTGGAGTGGGCGGAGTAACTGGGTGGAATGGGCGGAGTAACTGGGTAGAGTGGGTGGAGTAACTGGGTGCAGTGGGCGGAGTAACTGGGTGGAGTGGGCAGAGTAACTGGGTGGAGTGACTTGAGTAACTGTTGTGTGGTTGGAGTGGGCGGAGTAACTGGGTGGAGTGACTTGAGTAACTGTTGTGTGGTTGGAGTGGGCGGAGTAACTGGGTGGAGTGACTTCAGTAACTGTTGTGTGGGTGGAGTGGGTGGAGTGGCTGGAGTAACTGGGTGGAGTGGCTGGAGTAACTGGGTGGAGTGGGTGGGGTAACTGGGTGGAGTGGGCGGAGTAACTGGGTGGAGTGGGCAGAGTAACTGGGTGGAGTGGGCGGAGTAACTGTTGTGTGGGTGGAGTGAGCGGAGTAACTGGGTGGAGTGACTTGAGTAACTGTTGTGTGGTTGGAGTGGGCGGAGTAACTGGGTGGAGTGACTTGAGTAACTGTTGTGTGGGTGGAGTGGGCGGATTAACTGGGTGGAGTGGCTGGAGTAACTGGGTGGAGTGGCTGGAGTAACTGGGTGGAGTGGGCGGAGTAACTGGGTGGAGTGAGCAGAGTAACTGGGTGGAGTGGGCGGAGTAACTAGGTGGAGTGGGCGGAGTAACTGGGTGGAGTGGGTGGGGTAACTGGGTGGAGTGGGCGGAGTAACTGGGTGGAATGGGCGGAGTAACTAGGTAGAGTGGGTGGAGTAACTGGGTGCAGTGGGCGGAGTAACTGGGTGGAGTGGGCAGAGTAACTGGGTGGAGTGACTTGAGTAACTGTTGTGTGGTTGGAGTGGGCGGAGTAACTGGGTGGAGTGACTTGAGTAACTGTTGTGTGGTTGGAGTGGGCGGAGTAACTGGGTGGAGTGACTTCAGTAACTGTTGTGGCGGTGGAGTGGGTGGAGTGGCTGGAGTAACTGGTTGGAATGGGCGGAGTAACTGGGTGGAGTGGGCGGGGTAACTGGGTGGAGTGGGCGGAGTAACTGGGTGGAGTGGGTGGAGTAACTGGGTGAAGTGGGCGGAGTAACTGGGTGGAATGGGCGGAGTAACTGGGTGGAGTGGGCAGAGTGGGTGGAGTAACTGGGTGCAGTGGGAGGAGTAACTGGGTGGAGTGGGCAGAGTGGGATGAGTAACTGGGTGCAGTGGGCGGAGTAACTGAGTGGAGTGGGCGGAGTAACTAGGTGGAGTGGGCGGAGTATCTGGGTGGAGTGACTTGAGTAACTTAATGGAGTGACTTGAGTAACTGTTGTGTGGTTGGAGTCACTGGAGTAACTGTGGAAAGGTTTGACTGAGCAGAGTAACTATATGGAGTAGGCAGAGTAACTGTATGGATTGTTTTGAGTAAAGATAGTAAGCATTCTTCTTTTTTCTACTGCCAGATTATTTTTAGACATGTTAGAAGCTATTGTGTGGCTATTTAATTATTTATCTTTTTTAATGCAAATTTCGCCATACTGCTCCTTTAAGGGGAGTTTCCTGAGACTTGGTGTGTGGGCGGAGCAGCTGTAACGAGCCAGGCTGCAGCTGTGTTGCTATGGAAACTCACTCTGAGGTAAACTGAGAATGCACATTAAAACACATTTCTAATGCACTGGTGGTTGCCATATTCAAATGACTGTAGCTTAAAAAGTATACATCCTACAGCAAAGTGCTTTATACTGTAGGAATCACGAGGCCGAGACCTGTACAATGGTGTCTCTGAAATATTAAAAATGAAGGCACAGTCGCAGTTTAAAAATTGCCATTCAAATTTGTGGTGTCTAGAGTGGAGTTTCAATGAATGTCAATGGGAGGTGTGAGTTGCAAACAAAAGGTCATATTGTGAAATCTGTTCAGGCTATGGCTTAGCCTTGGACATTTTTAGCGGCAGCAGGGATAGCTGAACGTTTTGATATAAGATTTGTGTAGGTGGGAGTAAAAATGAGGGAGAGGTCGCAGTTTAGAAATCATGTCCTGATTTTTCATTTCACACGCATCTCCCACTCTAGCTTTGAAAATACCTCCCATTCATTCCTATGGGAAAATTGCGCCAGGAAAACGCCAATATTTCGGAAACCGTTTGGCGAAACGTTCCACAAAATATAAGCACACCATTCGGGAACGATCCGCACGTTTTGGTATATTATGGTCTATGTAGTGTCAAAACTGTGGGAGGAGTTACAGTGCAAAAATGCTTGGAATAAGAATAATAATAATATATCAGCAAGAACAATAAGTATCTTGCCAAGCAAGACCACTTAATAATATATCAGCAAGAACAATAAGTGATCTTGGCAAGCAAGACCACTTAATAATATATCAGCAAGAACAATAAGTGATCTTGGCAAGCAAGACCACTTAATAAGTGATCTTGCCAAGCAAGACCACTTAATAATATATCAGCAAGAACAATAAGTGATCTTGCCAAGCAAGACCACTTAACTAGACAAAGTGCAATTTCCGGGGAAATTGCATGAAGTGGTCTTGCCTCCGCCATTTCTCTACAACTCGAGTGGGCAGAGTAACTGGGTGGAGTGGGTGGAGTAACTGGGTGGAGTGGGCAGAGTAACTGGGTGGAGTGGGCGGAGTAACTGTTGTGTGGGTGGAGTGAGCGGAGTAACTGGGTGGAGTGACTTGAGTAACTGTTGTGTGGGTGGAGTGGGCGGATTAACTGGGTGGAGTGGCTGGAGTAACTGGGTGGAGTGGCTGGAGTAACTGGGTGGAGTGGTCGGAGTAACTGGGTAGAGTGAGCAGAGTAACTGGGTGGAGTGGGCGGAGTAACTAGGTGGAGTGGGCGGAGTAACTGGGTGGAGTGGGTGGGGTAACTGGGTGGAGTGGGCGGAGTAACTGGGTGGAATGGGCGGAGTAACTGGGTAGAGTGGGTGGAGTAACTGGGTGCAGTGGGCGGAGTAACTGGGTGGAGTGGGCAGAGTAACTGGGTGGAGTGACTTGAGTAACTGTTGTGTGGTTGGAGTGGGCGGAGTAACTGGGTGGAGTGACTTGAGTAACTGTTGTGTGGTTGGAGTGGGCGGAGTAACTGGGTGGAGTGACTTCAGTAACTGTTGTGTGGGTGGAGTGGGTGGAGTGGCTGGAGTAACTGGGTGGAGTGGCTGGAGTAACTGGGTGGAGTGGGCGGGGTAACTGGGTGGAGTGGGCGGAGTAACTGGGTGGAGTGGGCAGAGTAACTGGGTGGAGTGGGCGGAGTAACTGTTGTGTGGGTGGAGTGAGCGGAGTAACTGGGTGGAGTGACTTGAGTAACTGTTGTGTGGTTGGAGTGGGCGGAGTAACTGGGTGGAGTGACTTGAGTAACTGTTGTGTGGGTGGAGTGGGCGGATTAACTGGGTGGAGTGGCTGGAGTAACTGGGTGGAGTGGCTGGAGTAACTGGGTGGAGTGGGCGGAGTAACTGGGTGGAGTGAGCAGAGTAACTGGGTGGAGTGGGCGGAGTAACTAGGTGGAGTGGGCGGAGTAACTGGGTGGAGTGGGTGGGGTAACTGGGTGGAGTGGGCGGAGTAACTGGGTGGAATGGGCGGAGTAACTAGGTAGAGTGGGTGGAGTAACTGGGTGCAGTGGGCGGAGTAACTGGGTGGAGTGGGCAGAGTAACTGGGTGGAGTGACTTGAGTAACTGTTGTGTGGTTGGAGTGGGCGGAGTAACTGGGTGGAGTGACTTGAGTAACTGTTGTGTGGTTGGAGTGGGCGGAGTAACTGGGTGGAGTGACTTCAGTAACTGTTGTGGCGGTGGAGTGGGTGGAGTGGCTGGAGTAACTGGTTGGAGTGGGCGGAGTAACTGGGTGGAGTGGGCGGGGTAACTGGGTGGAGTGGGCGGAGTAACTGGGTGGAGTGGGTGGAGTAACTGGGTGAAGTGGGCGGAGTAACTGGGTGGAATGGGCGGAGTAACTGGGTGGAGTGGGCAGAGTGGGTGGAGTAACTGGGTGCAGTGGGAGGAGTAACTGGGTGGAGTGGGCAGAGTGGGTGGAGTAACTGGGTGCAGTGGGCGGAGTAACTGAGTGGAGTGGGCGGAGTAACTAGGTGGAGTGGGCGGAGTATCTGGGTGGAGTGACTTGAGTAACTTAATGGAGTGACTTGAGTAACTGTTGTGTGGTTGGAGTCACTGGAGTAACTGTGGAAAGGTTTGACTGAGCAGAGTAACTATATGGAGTAGGCAGAGTAACTGTATGGATTGTTTTGAGTAAAGATAGTAAGCATTCTTCTTTTTTCTACTGCCAGATTATTTTTAGACATGTTAGAAGCTATTGTGTGGCTATTTAATTATTTATCTTTTTTAATGCAAATTTCGCCATACTGCTCCTTTAAGGGGAGTTTCCTGAGACTTGGTGTGTGGGCGGAGCAGCTGTAACGAGCCAGGCTGCAGCTGTGTTGCTATGGAAACTCACTCTGAGGTAAACTGAGAATGCACATTAAAACACATTTCTAATGCACTGGTGGTTGCCATATTCAAATGACAGTAGCTTAAAAAGTATACATCCTACAGCAAAGTGCTTTATACTGTAGGAATCACGAGGCCGAGACCTGTACAATGGTGTCTCTGAAATATTAAAAATGAAGGCACAGTCGCAGTTTAAAAATTGCCATTCAAATTTGTGGTGTCTAGAGTGGAGTTTCAATGAATGTCAATGGGAGGTGTGAGTTGCAAACAAAAGGTCATATTGTGAAATCTGTTCAGGCTATGGCTTAGCCTTGGACATTTTTAGCGGCAGCAGGGATAGCTGAACGTTTTGATATAAGATTTGTGTAGGTGGGAGTAAAAATGAGGGAGAGGTCGCAGTTTAGAAATCATGTCCTGATTTTTGACTCCACACACCGTTCCCACTCTAGCTTTGAACATTCCTCCCATTCATTCCTATGGGAAAATTGCGCCAGAAAAACGCCAATATTTCGGAAACCGTTTGGCGAAACGTTCCACAAAATATAAGCACACCATTCGGGAACGATCCGCACGTTTTGGTATATTATGGTCTATGTAGTGTCAAAACTGTGGGAGGAGTTACAGTGCAAAAATGCTTGGAATAAGAATAATATATCAGCAAGAACAACTAGACAAAGTGCAATTTCCGGGGAAATTGCGTGAAGTGGTCTTGCCTCCACCAGTTCTCTACAACTGGAGTGGGCAGAGTAACTGGGTGAAGTGGGTGGAGTAACTGGGTGGAGTGGGTGGAGTAACTGGGTGGAGTGGGCAGAGTAACTGGGTGGAGTGGGCGGAGTAACTGGGTGGAGTGACTTGAGTAACTGTTGTGTGGGTGGAGTGAGCGGAGTAACTGGGTGGAGTGACTTGAGTAACTGTTGTGTGGTTGGAGTGGGCGGAGTAACTGGGTGGAGTGACTTCAGTAACTGTTGTGTGGGTGGAGTGGGCGGAGTAACTGGGTGGAGTGGCTGGAGTAACTGGGTGGAGTGGGCGGAGTAACTGGGTGGAGTGGGTGGAGTAACTGGGTGGAGTGGGCGGAGTAACTGTGTGGAGTGGGCGGGGTAACTGGGTGGAGTGGGCGGAGTAACTGGGTGGAGTGGGCGGAGTAACTGGGTGAAGTGGGGGGGGTAACTGGGTGGAATGGGCGGAGTAACTGGGTGGAATGGGCAGAGTAACTGGGTGGAGTGGGCAGAGTGGGTGGAGTAACTGGGTGCAGTGGGCGGAGTAATGAGTGGAGTGGGCGGAGTAACTGGGTGGAGTGACTTGAGTAACTGGGTGGAGTGACTTGAGTAACTGTTGTGTGGTTGGAGTCACTGGAGTAACTGTGGAAAGGTTTGACTGAGCAGAGTAACTATATGGAGTAGGCAGAGTAACTGTATGGATTGTTTGGAGTGAGTAAAGATAGTAAGCATTCTTCTTTTTTCTATCGCCAGATTATTTATAGACATGTTAGAAGCTATTGTGTGGCTATTTAATTATCTTTTTTAATGCAAATTTCGCGATACTGCTCCTTTAAGGGGAGTTTCCTGAGACTTGGTGTGTGGGCGGAGCAGCTGTAACGAGCCAGGCTGCAGCTGTGTTGCTATGGAAACTCACTCTGAGGTAAACTGAGAATGCACATTAAAACACATTTCTAATGCACTGGTGGTTGCCATATTCAAATGACTGTAAAAAGTATACATCCTACAGCAAAGGAATCACAAGACCGAGACCTGTACAATGGTGTATAACATGTCTCTGAAATATTAAAAATGAAGGCACAGTCGCAGTTTAGAAATTGCCATTCAAATTTGTGGTGTCTAGAGTGGAGTTTCAATGAATGTCAATGGGAGGTGTGAGTTGCAAACAAAAGGTCATATTGTGAAATCTGTTCGGGCTATGGCTTAGCCTTGGACATTTTTAGCGGCAGCAGGGATAGCTGAACGTTTTGATATAAGATTTGTGTAGGTGGGATTAAAAATGAGGGAGAGGTCGCAGTTTAGAAATCATGTCCTGATTTTTGACTTCACACTCAGTTCCCACTCTAGGTTTGAACATTCCTCCCATTCATTCCTATGGGAAAATTGCACCAGAAAAACGCCAATATTTCGGAAAGCGTTTGGCAAAACGTTCCACAAAATAGTAGCACACCATTCGGTGAACGATCCGCACGTTATGGGATATTACGGTCTATGTAGTGTAAAAACTGTGGGAGGAGTTACAGTGCAAAAATTGCTGGAATAAGAATAAAAATAATATATCAGCAAGAACAATAAGTGATCTTGCCAAGCAAGACCACTTAACTAGACAAAGTGCAATTTCCGGGGAAATTGCGTGAAGTGGTCTTGCCTCCGCCAGTTCTCTACAACTGGAGTGGGCAGAGTAACTGGGTGGAGTGGGCGGAGTAACTGGGTGGAGTGACTTGATTAACTGTTGTGTGGGTGGAGTGAGCGGAGTAACTGGGTGGAGTGACTTGAGTAACTGTTGTGTGGTTGGAGTGGGCGGAGTAACTGGGTGGAGTGACTTGAGTAACTGTTGTGTGGGTGAAGTGGCTGGAGTGGCTGGAGTAACTGGGTGAAGTGGTTGGAGTAACTGGGTGGAGTGGGCGGAGTAACTGGGTGGAGTGGACGGAGTGGGCGGGGTAACTGGGTGAAGTGGGCGGAGTAACTGGGTGGAGTGGGCGGGGTAACTGGGTGGAGTGGTCGGAGTAACTGGGTGAAGTAGGCGGAGTAACTGGGTGGAATGGGCGGAGTAACTGGGTGGAGTGGGCAGAGTGGGTGGAGTAACTGGGTGCAGTGGGCGGAGTAACTGGGTGGAGTGACTTGAGTAACTGGGTGGAGTGACTTGAGTAACTGTTGTGTGGTTGGAGTCACTGGAGTAACTGTGGAAAGGTTTGACTGAGCAGAGTAACTATATGGAGTAGGCAGAGTAACTGTATGGATTGTTTTGAGTAAAGATAGTAAGCATTCTTCTTTTTTCTATTGCCAGATTATTTATAGACATGTTAGAAGCTATTGTGTGGCTATTTAATTATTTATATTTTTTAATGCCAATTTCGCGATACTGCTCCTTTAAGGGGAGTTTCCTGAGACTTGGTGTAACGAGCCAGGCTGCAGCTGTGTTGCTATGGAAACTCACTCTGAGGTAAACTGAGAATGCACATTAAAACACATTTCTAATGCACTGGTGGTTGCCATATTCAAATGACTGTAGCTTAAAAAGTATACATCCTACAGCAAAGAGCTTTATACTGTAAGAATCACAAGAGCTAGGCGAACAATGTGGTGTATGTCTCTGAAATATTAAAAATGAAGGCACAGTCGCAGTTTAGAAATTGCCATTCAAATTTGTGGTGTCTAGAGTGGAGTTTCAATGAATGTCAATGGGAGGTGTGAGTTGCAAACAAAAGGTCATATTGTGAAATCTGTTCGGGCTATGGCTTAGCCTTGGACATTTTTAGCGGCAGCAGGGATAGCTGAACGTTTTGATATAAGATTTGTGTAGGTGGGATTAAAAATGAGGGAGAGGTCGCAGTTTAGAAATCATGTCCTGATTTTTCATTTCACACGCATCTCCCACTCTAACTTTGAAAATACCTCCCATTCATTCCTATAGGAAAATTGCGGCAGGAAAACGCCAATATTTCGGAAACCGTTTGGCGAAACGTTCCACAAAATATAAGCACACCATTCGGGAACGATCCGCACGTTTTGGTATATTATGGTCTATGTAGTGTCAAAACTGTGGGAGGAGTTACAGTGCAAAAATGCTTGGAATAAGAATAAGAACTAGACAAAGTGCAATTTCCGGGGAAATTGCGTGAAGTGGTATTGCCTCCACCAGTTTTCTACAACTGGAGCGGGCAGAGTAACTGGGTGGAGTGGGTGGAGTGGGCGGAGTAACTGGGTGGAGTGGGCGGAGTAACTGGGTGGAGTGGGCGGAGTAACTGGGTGGAGTGGGCGGAGTAACTGTTGTGTGGGTGGAGTGAGCGGAGTAACTGGGTGGAGTGACTTGAGTAACTGTTGTGTGGTTGGAGTATGCGGAGTAACTGGGTGGAGTGGGTGGAGTAACTGGGTGGAGTGGGTGGAGTAACTGGGTGGAGTGGGCAGAGTAACTGGGTGGAGTGGGCGGAGTAACTGTTGTGTGGGTGGAGTGAGCGGAGTAACTGGGTGGAGTGACTTGAGTAACTGTTGTGTGGTTGGAGTGGGCGGAGTAACTGGGTGGAGTGACTTGAGTAACTGTTGTGTGGGTGGAGTGGGCGGAGTAACTGGGTGGAGTGGCTGGAGTAACTGGGTGGAGTGGGCAGAGTAACTTCGTGGAGTGGGCGGAGTAACTGGGTGGAGTGGGCAGAGATACTGGGTAGAGTGGGCGGAGTAACTGGGTGGAGTGGGCGGAGTAACGGTGGAGTGGGCGGAGTGGGCAGAGTAACTGGGTGGAGTGGGCGGAGTAACTGGTTGGAGTGGGTGGAGTAACTGGGTAGAGTGGGCAGAGTAACTGGGTGGAGTGGGCGGAGTAACTGGTTGGAGTGGGTGGAGTAACTGGGTGGAGTGGGCGGGGTAACTGGGTGGAGTGGGCGGAGTAACTGGGTGGAGTGGGCGGAGTAACTGGGTGAAGTGGGCAGAGTAACTGGGTGGAATGGGCAGAGTAACTGGGTGGAATGGGCGGAGTAACTGGGTAGAGTGGGCAGAGTGGGTGGAGTAAGTGCGTGCAGTGGGCGGAGTAACTGAGTGGAGTGGGCGGAACAACTGGGTGGAGTGGGCGGAGTATCTGGGTGGAGTGACTTGAGTAACTGGGTGGAGTGACCTGAGTAACTGTTGTGTGGTTGGAGTCACTGGAGTAACTGTGGAAAGGTTTGACTGAGCAGAGTAACTATATGGAGTAGGCAGAGTAACTGTATGGATTGTTTTGAGTAAAGATAGTAAGCATTCTTCTTTTTTCTATTGCCAGATTATTTATAGACATGTTAGAAGCGATTGTGTGGCTATTTAATTATGTATCTTTTTTAATGCCAATTTCGCGATACTGCTCCTTTAAGGGGAGTTTTCCTGAGACTGGGTGTGTGGGCGGAGCAGCTGTAACGAGCCAGGCTGAAGCTGTGTTGCTATGGAAACTCACTCTGAGGTAAACTGAGAATGCACATTAAAACACATTTCTAATGCACTGGTGGTTGCCATATTCAAATGACTGTAGCTTAAAAAGTATACATCCTACAGCAAAGAGCTTTATACTGTAAGAATCACAAGAGCTAGGCGAACAATGTGGTGTATAACTTGTCTCTGAAATATTAAAAATGAAGGCACAGTCGCAGTTTAGAAATTGCCATTCAAATTTGTGGTGTCTAGAGTGGAGTTTCAATGAATGTCAATGGGAGGTGTGAGTTGCAAACAAAAGGTCATATTGTGAAATCTGTTCGGGCTATGGCTTAGCCTTGGACATTTTTAGCGGCAGCAGGGATAGCTGAACGTTTTGATATAAGATTTGTGTAGGTGGGATTAAAAATGAGGGAGAGGTCACAGTTTAGAAATCATGTCCTGATTTTTCATTTCACACTCATCTCCCACTCTAGCTTTGAAAATACCTCCCATTCATTCCTATGGGAAAATTGCGCCAGAAAAACGCCAATATTTCGGAAACCGTTTGGCGAAATGTTCCACAAAATATAAGCACACCATTCGGGAACGATCCACACGTTTTGGTATATTATGGTCTATGTAGTGTCAAAACTGTGGGAGGAGTTACAGTGCAAAAATGCTTGGAATAATAATAATAAAAATATATCAGCAAGAACAATAAGTGATCTTGCCAAGCAAGACCACTTAATAAGAACTAGACAAAGTGCAATTTCCGGGGAAATTGCGTGAAGTGGTCTTGCCTCCGCCAGTTCTCTACAACTGGAGTGGGCAGAGTAACTGGGTGGAGTGGGCGGAGTAACTGGGTGGAGTGGGCGGAGTAACTGTTGTGTGGGTGGAGTGAGCGGAGAAACTGGGTGGAGTGACTTGAGTAACTGTTGTGTGGTTGGAGTGGGCGGAGTAACTGGGTGGAGTGACTTGAGTAACTGTTGTGTGGGTGGAGTGAGCGGAGTAACTGGGTGGAGTGACTTGAGTAACTGTTGTGTGGGTGGAGTGGGCGGAGTAACTGGGTGGAGTGGCTGGAGTAACTGGGTGGAGTGGCTGGAGTAACTGGGTGGAGTGGGCGGAGTAACTGGGTGGAGTGGGCGGAGTAACTGGCTGGAGTGGGCGGAGTAAATGGGTGGAGTGGGTGGGGTAACTGGGTGGAGTGGGCGGGGTAACTGGGTGGAGTGGGCGGAGTAACTGGGTGAAGTGGGCGGAGTAACTGGGTGGAATGGGCGGAGTAACTAGGTGGAATGGGCGGAGTAACTGGGTAGAGTGGGCAGAGTGGGTGGAGTAACTGGGTGCAGTGGGCGGAGTAACTGAGTGGAGTGGGCGGAGTAACTGGGTGGAGTGGGCGGAGTATCTGGGTGGAGTGACTTGAGTAACTGGGTGGAGTGACTTGAGTAACTGTTGTGTGGTTGGAGTCACTGGAGTAACTGTGGAAAGGTTTGACTGAGCAGAGTAACTATATGGAGTAGGCAGAGTAACTGTATGGATTGTTTTGAGTGAGTAAAGATAGTAAGCATTCTTCTTTTTTCTATCGCCAGATTATTTATAGACATGTTAGAAGCTATTGTGTGGCTATTTAATTATTTATCTTTTTTAATGCAAATTTCGCGATACTGCTCCTTTAAGGGGAGTTTCCTGAGACTGGGTGTGTGGGCGGAGCAGCTGTAACGAGCCAGGCTGCAGCTGTGTTGCTATGGAAACTCACTCTGAGGTAAACTGAGAATGCACATTAAAACACATTTCTAATGCACTGGTGGTTGCCATATTCAAATGACTGTAGCTTAAAAAGTATACATCCTACAGCAAAGAGCTTTATACTGTAAGAATCACAAGGCGAACAATGTGGTGTATAACATGTCTCTGAAATATTAAAAATGAAGGCACAGTCGCAGTTTAGAAATTGCCATTCAAATTTGTGGTGTCTAGAGTGGAGTTTCAATGAATGTCAATGGGAGGTGTGAGTTGCAAACAAAAGGTCATATTGTGAAATCTGTTCGGGCTATGGCTTAGCTTTGGACATTTTTAGCGGCAGCAGGGATAGCTGAACGTTTTGATATAAGATTTGTGTAGGTGGGATTAAAAATGAGGGAGAGGTCACAGTTTAGAAATCATGTCCTGATTTTTCATTTCACACGCATCTCCCACTCTAGCTTTGAAAATACCTCCCATTCATTCCTATGGGAAAATTGCGCCAGGAAAACGCCAATATTTCGGAAACTGTTTGGCGAAACGTTCCACAAAATATAAGCACACCATTCGGGAACGATCCGCACGTTTTGGTATATTATGGTCTATGTAGTGTCAAAACTGTGGGAGGAGTTACAGTGCAAAAATGCTTGGAATAAGAATAATAATAACTAGACAAAGTGCAATTTCCGGGGAAATTGCGTGAAGTGGTCTTGCCTCCGCCAGTTCTCTACAACTGGAGTGGGCAGAGTAACTGGGTGGAGTGGGTGGAGTGGGCAGAGTAACTGGGTGGAGTGGGCGGAGTAACTGTTGTGTGGGTGGAGTGAGCGGAGTAACTGGGTGGAGTGACTTGAGTAACTGTTGTGTGGTTGGAGTGGGCGGAGTAACTGGGTGGAGTGACTTGAGTAACTGTTGTGTGGGTGGAGTGGGCGGAGTAACTGGGTGGAGTGGCTGGAGTAACTGGGTGGAGTGGCTGGAGTAACTGGGTGGAGTGGGCGGAGTAACTGGGTGGAGTGGGCGGAGTAACTGGGTGGAGTGGGCGGGGTAACTGGGTGGAGTGGGCGGAGTAACTGGGTGAAGTGGGCGGAGTAACTGGGTGGAATGGGCGGAGTAACTAGGTGGAATGGGCGGAGTAACTGGGTAGAGTGGGCAGAGTGGGTGGAGTAACTGGGTGCAGTGGGCGGAGTAACTGAGTGGAGTGGGCGGAGTAACTGGGTGGAGTGGGCGGAGTATCTGGGTGGAGTGACTTGAGTAACTGGGTGGAGTGCCTGAGTAACTGTTGTGTGGTTGGAGTCACTGGAGTAACTGTGGAAAGGTTTGACTGAGCAGAGTAACTATATGGAGTAGGCAGAGTAACTGTATGGATTGTTTTGATTAAAGATAGTAAGCATTCTTCTTTTTTCTATCGCCAGATTATTTATAGACATGTTAGAAGCTATTGTGTGGCTATTTAATTATTTATCTTTTTTAATGCAAATTTCGCGATACTGCTCCTTTAAGGGGAGTTTCCTGAGACTTGGTGTGTGGGCGGAGCAGCTGTAACGAGCCAGGCTGCAGCTGTGTTGCTATGGAAACTCACTCTGAGGTAAACTGAGAATGCACATTAAAACACATTTCTAATGCACTGGTGGTTGCCATATTCAAATGACTGTAGCTTAAAAAGTATACATCCTACAGCAAAGAGCTTTATACTGTAAGAATCACAAGAGCCAGACCTACAATGTGGTGTATAACGTGTCTCTGAAATATTAAAAATGAAGGCACAGTCGCAGTTTAGAAATTGCCATTCAAATTTGTGGTGTCTAGAGTGGAGTTTCAATGAATGTCAATGGGAGGTGTGAGTTGCAAACAAAAGGTCATATTGTGAAATCTGTTCGGGCTATGGCTTAGCCTTGGACATTTTTAGCGGCAGCAGGGATAGCTGAACGTTTTGATATAAGATTTGTGTAGGTGGGATTAAAAATGAGGGAGAGGTCACAGTTTAGAAATTATGTCCTGATTTTTCATTTCACACGCATCTCCCACTCTAGCTTTGAAAATACCTCCCATTCATTCCTATGGGAAAATTGCGCCAGGAAAACGCCAATATTTCGGAAACCGTTTGGCGAAACGTTCCACAAAATATAAGCACACCATTCGGGAACGATCCGCACGTTTTGGTATATTATGGTCTATGTAGTGTCAAAACTGTGGGAGGAGTTACAGTGCAAAAATGCTTGGAATAAGAATAATAACTAGACAAAGTGCAATTTCCGGGGAAATTGCGTGAAGTGGTCTTGCCTCCGCCAGTTCTCTACAACTGGAGCGGGCAGAGTAACTGGGTGGAGTGGGTGGAGTAACTGGGTGGAGTAACTGGGTGGAGTGGGCAGAGTAACTGGGTGGAGTGGGCGGAGTAACTGTTGTGTGGGTGGAGTGAGCGGAGTAACTGGGTGGAGTGACTTGAGTAACTGTTGTGTGGTTGGAGTGGGCGGAGTAACTGGGTGGAGTGGCTGGAGTAACTGGGTGGAGTGGCTGGAGTAACTGGGTGGAGTGGGCGGAGTAACTGGGTGGAGTGGGCGGAGTAACTGGGTGGAGTGGGCGGGGTAACTGGGTGGAGTGGGCGGGGTAACTGGGTGAAGTGGGCGGAGTAACTGGGTGGAATGGGTGGAGTAACTAGGTGGAATGGGCGGAGTAACTGGGTAGAGTGGGCAGAGTGGGTGGAGTAACTGGGTGCAGTGGGCGGAGTAACTGAGTGGAGTGGGCGGAGTAACTGGGTGGAGTGGGCGGAGTATTTGGGTGGAGTGACTTGAGTAACTGGGTGGAGTGGGCGGAGTAACTGGGTGGAGTGGGCGGGGTAACTGGGTGGAGTGGGCGAGGTAACTGGGTGGAGTGGTGGGGTAACTGGGTGAAGTGGGCGGAGTAACTGGGTGGAATGGGTGGAGTAACTAGGTGGAATGGGCGGAGTAACTGGGTAGAGTGGGCAGAGTGGGTGGAGTAACTGGGTGCAGTGGGCGGAGTAACTGAGTGGAGTGGGCGGAGTAACTGGGTGGAGTGGGCGGAGTATTTGGGTGGAGTGACTTGAGTTACTGGGTGGAGTGACTTGAGTAACTGTTGTGTGGTTGGAGTCACTGGAGTAACTGTGGAAAGGTTTGACTGAGCAGAGTAACTATATGGAGTAGGCAGAGTAACTGTATGGATTGTTTTGAGTGAGTAAAGATAGTAAGCATTCTTCTTTTTTCTATCGCCAGATTATTTATAGACATGTTAGAAGCTATTGTGTGGCTATTTAATTATTTATCTTTTTTAATGCAAATTTCGCGATACTGCTCCTTTAAGGGGAGTTTCCTGAGACTTGGTGTGTGGGCGGAGCAGCTGTAACGAGCCAGGCTGCAGCTGTGTTGCTATGGAAACTCACTCTGAGGTAAACTGAGAATGCACATTAAAACACATTTCTAATGCACTGGTGGTTGCCATATTCAAATGACTGTAGCTTAAAAAGTTTACATCCTACAGCAAAGAGCTTTATACTGTAAGAATCACAAGAGCTAGGCGAACAATGTGGTGTATAGCATGTCTCGGAAATATTAAAAATGAAGGCACAGTCGCAGTTTAGAAATTGCCATTCAAATTTGTGGTGTCTAGAGTGGAGTTTCAATGAATGTCAATGGGAGGTGTGAGTTGCAAACAAAAGGTCATATTGTGAAATCTGTTCGGGCTATGGCTTAGCCTTGGACATTTTTAGCGGCAGCAGGGATAGCTGAACGTTTTGATATAAGATTTGTGTAGGTGGGATTAAAAATGAGGGAGAGGTCACAGTTTAGAAATCATGTCCTGATTTTTCATTTCACACGCATCTCCCACTCTAGCTTTGAAAATACCTCCCATTCATTCCTATGGGAAAATTGCGCCAGGAAAACGCCAATATTTCGGAAACCGTTTGGCGAAACGTTCCACAAAATATAAGCACACCATTCGGGAACGATCCGCACGTTTTGGTATATTATGGTCTATGTAGTGTCAAAACTGTGGGAGGAGTTGCAGTGCAAAAATGCTTGGAATAATAATATATCAGCAAGAACAATAAGTGATCTTGCCAAGCAAGACCACTTAATAAGAATAATATATCAGCAAGAACAATAAGTGATCTTGCCAAGCAAGACCACTTAATAATATATCAGCAAGAACAATAAGTGATCTTGCCAAGCAAGACCACTTAATAATATATCAGCAAGAACAATAAGTGATCTTGCCAAGCAAGACCACTTAATAATATATCAGCAAGAACAATAAGTGATCTTGGCAAGCAAGACCACTTAATAAGAACTAGACAAAGTGCAATTTCCGGGGAAATTGCGTGAAGTGGTCTTGCCTCCGCCAGTTCTCTACAACTGGAGTGGGCAGAGTAACTGGGTGGAGTGGGCGGAGTAACTGGGTGGAGTGGGCAGAGTAACTGGGTGGAGTGGGCGGAGTAACTGCTGTGTGGGTGGAGTGAGCGGAGTAACTGGGTGGAGTGACTTGAGTAACTGTTGTGTGGTTGGAGTGGGCGGAGTAACTGGGTGGAGTGACTTGAGTAACTGTTGTGTGGGTGGACTGGGCGGAGTAACTGGGTGGAGTGGCTGGAGTAACTGGGTGGAGTGGGTGGAGTAACTGGGTGGAGTGGGCGGGGTAACTGGGTGAAGTGGGCGGAGTAACTGGGTGGAATGGGCAGAGTAACTGGGTGGAATGGGCGGAGTAACTGGGTGGAATGGGCGGAGTAACTGGGTGGAATGGGCGGAGTAACTGGGTAGAGTGGGCAGAGTGGGTGGAGTAACTGGGTGCAGTGGGCGGAGTAACTGAGTGGAGTGGGCGGAGTAACTGGGTGGAGTGGGCGGAGTATCTGGGTGGAGTGACTTGAGTAACTGGGTGGAGTGACTTGAGTAACTGTTGTGTGGTTGGAGTCACTGGAGTAACTGTGGAAAGGTTTGACTGAGCAGAGTAACTATATGGAGTAGGCAGAGTAACTGTATGGATTGTTTTGAGTGAGTAAAGATAGTAAGCATTCTTCTTTTTTCTATCGCCAGATTATTTATAGACATGTTAGAAGCTATTGTGTGGCTATTTAATTATTTATCTTTTTTAATGCAAATTTCGCGATACTGCTCCTTTAAGGGGAGTTTCCTGAGACTTGGTGTGTGGGCGGAGCAGCTGTAACGAGCCAGGCTGCAGCTGTGTTGCTATGGAAACTCACTCAGAGGTAAACTGAGAATGCACATTAAAACACTTTCTAATGCACTGGTGGTTGACATATTCAAATGACTGTAGCTTAAAAAGTATACATCCTACAGCAAAGAGCTTTATACTGTAGGAATCACGAGGCCGGGACCTGTACAATGGTGTATAGCATGTCTCTGAAATATTAAAAATGAAGGCACAGTCGCAGTTTAGAAATTGCCATTCAAATTTGTGGTGTCTAGAGTGGAGTTTCAATGAATGTCAATGGGAGGTGTGAGTCGCAAACAAAAGGTCATATTGTGAAATCTGTTCGGGCTATTGCTTAGCCTTGGACATTTTTAGCGGCAGCAGGGATAGCTGAACGTTTGGATATAAGATTTGTGTAGGTGGGATTAACAATGAGGGAGAGGTCGCAGTTTAGAAATCATGTCCTGATTTTTCATTTCACACGCATCTCCCACTCTAGCTTTGAAAATACCTCCCATTCATTCCTATGGGAAAATTGCGCCAGGAAAACGCCAATATTTCGGAAACCGTTTGGCGAAACGTTCCACAAAATATAAGCACACCATTCGGGAACGATCCGCACGTTTTGGTATATTATGGTCTATGTAGTGTCAAAACTGTGGGAGGAGTTACAGTGCAAAAATGCTTGGAATAAGAATAATAATAATATATCAGCAAGAACAATAAGTGATCTTGCCAAGCAAGACCACTTAATAATATATCAGCAAGAACAATAAGTGATCTTGGCAAGCAAGACCACTTAATAATATATCAGCAAGAACAATAAGTGATCTTGGCAAGCAAGACCACTTAATAAGTGATCTTGCCAAGCAAGACCACTTAATAATATATCAGCAAGAACAATAAGTGATCTTGCCAAGCAAGACCACTTAACTAGACAAAGTGCAATTTCCGGGGAAATTGCATGAAGTGGTCTTGCCTCCGCCATTTCTCTACAACTCGAGTGGGCAGAGTAACTGGGTGGAGTGGGTGGAGTAACTGGGTGGAGTGGGCAGAGTAACTGGGTGGAGTGGGCGGAGTAACTGTTGTGTGGGTGGAGTGAGCGGAGTAACTGGGTGGAGTGACTTGAGTAACTGTTGTGTGGGTGGAGTGGGCGGATTAACTGGGTGGAGTGGCTGGAGTAACTGGGTGGAGTGGCTGGAGTAACTGGGTGGAGTGGTCGGAGTAACTGGGTGGAGTGAGCAGAGTAACTGGGTGGAGTGGGCGGAGTAACTAGGTGGAGTGGGCAGAGTAACTGGGTGGAGTGGGCGGAGTAACTGGGTGGAGTGGGTGGGGTAACTGGGTGGAGTGGGCGGAGTAACTGGGTGGAATGGGCGGAGTAACTGGGTAGAGTGGGTGGAGTAACTGGGTGCAGTGGGCGGAGTAACTGGGTGGAGTGGGCAGAGTAACTGGGTGGAGTGACTTGAGTAACTGTTGTGTGGTTGGAGTGGGCGGAGTAACTGGGTGGAGTGACTTAAGTAACTGTTGTGTGGTTGGAGTGGGCGGAGTAACTGGGTGGAGTGACTTCAGTAACTGTTGTGTGGGTGGAGTGGGTGGAGTGGCTGGAGTAACTGGGTGGAGTGGCTGGAGTAACTGGGTGGAGTGGGCGGGGTAACTGGGTGGAGTGGGCGGAGTAACTGGGTGGAGTGGGCAGAGTAACTGGGTGGAGTGGGCGGAGTAACTGTTGTGTGGGTGGAGTGAGCGGAGTAACTGGGTGGAGTGACTTGAGTAACTGTTGTGTTGTTGGAGTGGGCGGAGTAACTGGGTGGAGTGACTTGAGTAACTGTTGTGTGGGTGGAGTGGGCGGATTAACTGGGTGGAGTGGCTGGAGTAACTGGGTGGAGTGGCTGGAGTAACTGGGTGGAGTGGCTGGAGTAACTGGGTGGAGTGGGCGGAGTAACTAGGTGGAGTGGGCGGAGTAACTGGGTGGAGTGGGTGGGGTAACTGGGTGGAGTGGGCGGAGTAACTGGGTGGAATGGGCGGAGTAACTAGGTAGAGTGGGTGGAGTAACTGGGTGCAGTGGTCGGAGTAACTGGGTTGAGGGGGCAGAGTAACTGGGTGGAGTGACTTGAGTAACTGTTGTGTGGTTGGAGTGGGCGGAGTAACTGGGTGGAGTGACTTGAGTAACTGTTGTGTGGTTGGAGTGGGCGGAGTAACTGGGTGGAGTGACTTCAGTAACTGTTGTGGCGGTGGAGTGGGTGGAGTGGCTGGAGTAACTGGTTGGAGTGGGCGGACTAACTGGGTGGAGGGGGCGGGGTAACTGGGTGGAGTGGGCGGAGTAACTGGGTGGAGTGGGTGGAGTAACTGGGTGAAGTGGGCGGAGTAACTGGGTGGAATGGGCGGAGTAACTGGGTGGAGTGGGCAGAGTGGGTGGAGTAACTGGGTGCAGTGGGAGGAGTAACTGGGTGGAGTGGGCAGAGTGGGTGGAGTAACTGGGTGCAGTGGGCGGAGTAACTGAGTGGAGTGGGCGGAGTAACTAGGTGGAGTGGGCGGAGTATCTGGGTGGAGTGACTTGAGTAACTTAATGGAGTGACTTGAGTAACTGTTGTGTGGTTGGAGTCACTGGAGTAACTGTGGAAAGGTTTGACTGAGCAGAGTAACTATATGGAGTAGGCAGAGTAACTGTATGGATTGTTTTGAGTAAAGATAGTAAGCATTCTTCTTTTTTCTATTGCCAGATTATTTTTAGACATGTTAGAAGCTATTGTGTGGCTATTTATTTATCTTTTTTAATGCAAATTTCGCCATACTGCTCCTTTAAGGGGAGTTTCCTGAGACTTGGTGTGTGGGCGGAGCAGCTGTAACGAGCCAGGCTGCAGCTGTGTTGCTATGGAAACTCACTCTGAGGTAAACTGAGAATGCACATTAAAACACATTTCTAATGCACTGGTGGTTGCCATATTCAAATGACTGTAGCTTAAAAAGTATACATCCTACAGCAAAGAGCTTTATACTGTAGGAATCACGAGGCCGAGACCTGTACAATGGTGTCTCTGAAATATTAAAAATGAAGGCACAGTCGCAGTTTAAAAATTGCCATTCAAATTTGTGGTGTCTAGAGTGGAGTTTCAATGAATGTCAATGGGAGGTGTGAGTTGCAAACAAAAGGTCATATTGTGAAATCTGTTTGGGCTATGGCTTAGCCTTGGACATTTTTAGCGGCAGCAGGGATAGCTGAACGTTTTGATATAAGATTTGTGTAGGTGGGAGTAAAAATGAGGGAGAGGTCGCAGTTTAGAAATCATGTCCTGATTTTTGACTCCACACACAGTTCCCACTCTAGCTTTGAACATTCCTCCCATTCATTCCTATGGGAAAATTGCGCCAGAAAAACGCCAATATTTCGGAAACCGTTTGGCGAAACGTTCCACAAAATATAAGCACACCATTCGGGAACGATCCGCACGTTTTGGTATATTATGGTCTATGTAGTGTCAAAACTGTGGGAGGAGTTACAGTGCAAAAATGCTTGGAATAAAAATAAGAATAATATATCAGCAAGAACAATAAGTGATCTTGGCAAGCAAGACCACTTAACTAGACAAAGTGCAATTTCCGGGGAAATTGCGTGAAATGGTCTTGCCTCCGCCAGTTCTCTACAGCTGGAGCGGGCAGAGTAACTGGGTGGAGTGGGCAGAGTAACTGGGTGGAGTGGGCAGAGTAACTGGGTGGAGTGACTTGATTAACTGTTGTGTGGGTGGAGTGAGCGGAGTAACTGGGTGGAGTGACTTGAGTAACTGTTGTGTGGTTGGAGTGACTTGAGTAACTGTTGTGTGGTTGGAGTGGGCGGAGTAACTGGGTGGAGTGACTTGAGTAACTGTTGTGTGGGTGGAGTGGCTGGAGGGGCTGGAGTAACTGGGTGGAGTGGCTGGAGTAACTGGGTGGAGTGGGCGGAGTAACTGGGTGGAGTGTGTGGAGTAACTGGGTGAAGTGGGCGGAGTAACTGGGTGGAGTGGGCGGGGTAACTGGGTGGAGTGGGCGGAGTAACTGGGTGAAGTGGGCGGAGTAACTGGGTGGAATGGGCGGAGTAACTGGGTGGAGTGGGCAGAGTGGGTGAAGTAACTGGGTGCAGTGGGCGGAGTAACTGGGTGGAGTGACTTGAGTAACTGTTGTGTGGTTGGAGTCACTGGAGTAACTGTGGAAAGGTTTGACTGAGCAGAGTAACTATATGGAGTAGGCAGAGTAACTATATGGATTGTTTTGAGTAAAGATAGTAAGCATTCTTCTTTTTTCTATCGCCAGATTATTTATAGACATGTTAGAAGCTATTGTGTGGCTATTTAATTATTTATCTTTTTTAATGCAAATTTCGCGATACTGCTCCTTTAAGGGGAGTTTCCTGAGACTTGGTGTGTGGGCGGAGCAGCTGTAACGAGCCAGGCTGCAGCTGTGTTGCTAAGGAAACTCACTCTGAGGTAAACTGAGAATGCACATTAAAACACATTTCTAATGCACTGGTGGTTGCCATATTCAAATGACTGTAGCTTAAAAAGTATACATCCTACAGCAAAGAGCTTTATACTGTAGGAATCACGAGGCCGAGACCTGTACAATGGTGTATAGCATGTCGCTGAAATATTAAAAATGAAGGCACAGTCGCAGTTTAGATATTGCCATTCAAATTTGTGGAGTCTAGAGTGGAGTTTCAATGAATGTCAATGGGAGGTGTGAGTTGCAAACAAAAGGTCATATTGTGAAATCTGTTCGGGCTATGGCTTAGCCTTGGACATTTTTAGCGGCAGCAGGGATAGCTGAACGTTTTGATATAAGATTTGTGTAGGTGGGATTAAAAATGAGGGAGAGGTCGCAGTTTAGAAATCATGTCCTGATTTTTCGTTTCACACTCAGTTCCCACTCTAGCTTTGAAAATACCTCCCATTCATTCCTATGGGAAAATTGCGCCAGAAAAACGCCAATATTTCGGAAACCGTTTGGCGAAACGTTCAACAAAATATGAGCACACCATTCGGGAACGATCCGCACGTTTTGGTATATTATGGTCTATGTAGTGTCAAAACTGTGGGAGGAGTTACAGTGCAAAAATGCTTGGAATAAGAATAATATATCAGCAAGAACAACTAGACAAAGTGCAATTTCCGGGGAAATTGCGTGAAGTGGTCTTGCCTCCACCAGTTCTCTACAACTGGAGTGGGCAGAGTAACTGGGTGGAGTGGGTGGAGTAACTGGGTGGAGTGGGTGGAGTAACTGGGTGGAGTGGGCAGAGTAACTGGGTGGAGTGGGCAGAGTAACTGGGTGGAGTGACTTGAGTAACTGTTGTGTGGGTGGAGTGAGCGGAGTAACTGGGTGGAGTGACTTGAGTAACTGTTGTGTGGTTGGAGTGGGCGGAGTAACTGGGTGGAGTGACTTCAGTAACTGTTGTGTGGGTGGAGTGGGCGGAGTAACTGGGTGGAGTGGCTGGAGTAACTGGGTGGAGTGGGCGGAGTAACTGGGTGGAGTGGGCGGAGTAACTGGGTGGAGTGGGCGGGGTAACTGGGTGGAGTGGGCGGAGTAACTGGGTGGAGTGGGCGGAGTAACTGGGTGAAGTGGGGGGGTAACTGGGTGGAATGGGCGGAGTAACTGGGTGGAATGGGCGGAGTAACTGGGTGGAGTGGGCAGAGTGGGTGGAGTAACTGGGTGCAGTGGGCGGAGTAAATGAGTGGAGTGGGCGGAGTAACTGGGTGGAGTGGGCGGAGTATCTGGGTGGAGTGACTTGAGTAACTGGGTGGAGTAACTTGAGTAACTGTTGTGTGGTTGGAGTCACTGGAGTAACTGTGGAAAGGTTTGACTGAGCAGAGTAACTATATGGAGTAGGCAGAGTAACTGTATGGATTGTTTGGAGTGAGTAAAGATAGTAAGCATTCTTCTTTTTTCTATCGCCAGATTATTTATAGACATGTTAGAAGCTATTGTGTGGCTATTTAATTATCTTTTTTAATGCAAATTTCGCGATACTGCTCCTTTAAGGGGAGTTTCCTGAGACTTGGTGTGTGGGCGGAGCAGCTGTAACGAGCCAGGCTGCAGCTGTGTTGCTATGGAAACTCACTCTGAGGTAAACTGAGAATGCACATTAAAACACATTTCTAATGCACTGGTGGTTGCCATATTCAAATGACTGTAGCTTAAAAAGTATACATCCTACAGCAAAGGAATCACAAGACCGAGACCTGTACAATGGTGTATAACATGTCTCTGAAATATTAAAAATGAAGGCACAGTCGCAGTTTCGAAATTGCCATTCAAATTTGTGGTGTCTAGAGTGGAGTTTCAATGAATGTCAATGGGAGGTGTGAGTTGCAAACAAAAGGTCATATTGTGAAATCTGTTCGGGCTATGGCTTAGCCTTGGACATTTTTAGCGGCAGCAGGGATAGCTGAACGTTTTGATATAAGATTTGTGTAGGTGGGATTAAAAATGAGGGAGAGGTCGCAGTTTAGAAATCATGTCCTGATTTTTCATTTCACACGCATCTCCCACTCTAGCTTTGAAAATACCTCCCATTCATTCCTATGGGAAAATTGCGCCAGGAAAACGCCAATATTTCGGAAACCGTTTGGCGAAACGTTCCACAAAATATAAGCACACCATTCGGGAACGATCCGCACGTTTTGGTATATTATGGTCTATGTAGTGTCAAAACTGTGGGAGGAGTTACAGTGCAAAAATGCTTGGAATAAGAATAAGAACTAGACAAAGTGCAATTTCCGGGGAAATTGCGTGAAGTGGTCTTGCCTCCGCCAGGTCTCTACAACTGGAGTGGGCAGAGTAACTGGGTGGAGTGACTTGATTAACTGTTGTGTGGGTGGAGTGAGCGGAGTAACTGGGTGGAGTGACTTGAGTAACTGTTGTGTGGTTGGAGTGGGTGGAGTAACTGGGTGGAGTGTGCGAAGTAACTGGGTGGGGAGGGCGGAGTAACTGGGTGGAGTGGGCGGAGTAACTGGGTGGAGTGGGCGGAGTAATTGTTGTGTTGTTGGAGTGGGCGGAGTAACTGGGTTGGGTGGGGTGGGCGGAATAACTGGGTGGAGTGTGCGGAGTAACTGGGTGGAGTGGGCGGGGAAACTGGGTGGAGTGACTTGAGTAACTGTTGTGTGGTTGGAGTGGGCGGAGTAACTGGGTGGAGTGGGCGGAGTAACTGGGTGGAGTGGGCGGAGTAACTGGGTGGAGTGGGCGGGGTGGAGTGGGTGGAGTGGTCGAGGTGGAGTGGGCGGGGTGGAGTGGGTGGAGTGGGCGGGGTGGAGTGGGTGGAGCAACTGGGTGGAGTGGGTGGAGTAACTGGGTGGAGTGGGTGGAGTAACTGGGTGGAGTGGGCAGAGTAACTGGGTGGAGTGGGCAAAGTAACTCGGTGGAGTGGGCGGAGTAACTGGGTGGAGTGACTTGAGTAATTGTTGTGTGGGTGGAGTGAGCGGAGTAACTGGGTGGAGTGACTTGAGTAACTGTTGTGTGGTTGGAGTGGGCGGAGTAACTGGGTGGAGTGGCTGGAGTAACTGGGTGGAGTGGGCGGAGTAACTGGGTGGAGTGGGCGGGGTAGCTGGGTGGAGTGGGCGGGGTAGCTGGGTGGAGTGGGCGGGGTAACTGGGTGAAGTGGGCGGAGTAACTGGGTGGAGTGGCTGGAGTAACTGGGTGGAGTGGGCGGAGTAACTGGGTGGAGTGGGCGGGGTAGCTGGGTGGAGTGGGCGGGGTAACTGGGTGGAGTGGGCGGGGTAACTGGGTGAAGTGGGCGGAGTAACTGGGTGGAATGGGCGGAGTAACTGGGTGGAATGGGCGGAGTAACTGGGTGGAGTGGGCAGAGTGGGTGGAGTAACTGGGTGCAGTGGGCGGAGTAACTGGGTGCAGTGGGCGGAGTAACTGGGTGGAGTGGGCGGAGTATCTGGGTGGAGTGACTTGAGTAACTGGGTGGAGTGACGAGTAACTGTTGTGTGGTTGGAGTCACTGGAGTAACTGTGAAAAGGTTTGACTGAGCAGAGTAACTATATGGAGTAGGCAGAGTAACTGTATGGATTGTTTTGAGTAAAGATAGTAAGCATTCTTCTTTTTTCTATTGCCAGATTATTTATAGACATGTTAGAAGCTATTGTGTGGCTATTTAATTATTTATCTTTTTTCAATGCAAATTTCGCGATACTGCTCCTTTAAGGGGAGTTTCCTGAGACTTGGTGTGTGGGCGGAGCAGCTGTAACGAGCCAGGCTGCAGCTGTGTTGCTATGGAAACTCACTCTGAGGTAAACTGAGAATGCACATTAAAACACATTTCTAATGCACTGGTGGTTGCCATATTCAAATGACTGTAGCTTAAAAAGTATACATCCTACAGCAAAGAGCTTTATACTGTAACATGTCTCTGAAATTTTAAAAATGAAGGCACAGTCGCAGTTTAGAAATTGCCATTCAAATTTGTGGTGTCTAGAGTGGAGTTTCAATGAATGTCAATGGGAGGTGTGAGTTGCAAACAAAAGGTCATATTGTGAAATCTGTTCGGGCTATGGCTTAGCCTTGGACATTTTTAGCGGCAGCAGGGATAGCTGAACGTTTTGATATAAGATTTGTGTAGGTGGGATTAAAAATGAGGGAGAGGTCGCAGTTTAGAAATCATGTCCTGATTTTTCATTTCACACGCATCTCCCACTCTAGCTTTGAAAATACCTCCCATTCATTCCTATGGGAAAATTGCGCCAGGAAAACGCCAATATTTCGGAAACCGTTTGGCGAAACGTTCCACAAAATATAAGCACACCATTCGGGAACGATCCGCACGTTTTGGTATATTATGGTCTATGTAGTGTCAAAACTGTGGGAGGAGTTACAGTGCAAAAATGCTTGGAATAAGAATAATAACTAGACAAAGTGCAATTTCCGGGGAAATTGCGTGAAGTGGTCTTGCCTCCGCCAGTTCTCTACAACTGGAGCGGGCAGAGTAACTGGGTGGAGTAACTGGGTGGAGTGGGTGGAGTAACTGGGTGGAGTGGGCAGAGTAACTGGGTGGAGTGGGCGGAGTAACTGTTGTGTGGGTGGAGTGAGCGGAGTAACTGGGTGGAGTGACTTGAGTAACTGTTGTGTGGTTGGAGTGGGCGGAGTAACTGGGTGGAGTGGCTGGAGTAACTGGGTGGAGTGGCTGGAGTAACTGGGTGGAGTGGGCGGAGTAACTGGGTGGAGTGGGCGGAGTAACTGGGTGGAGTGGGCGGGGTAACTGGGTGGAGTGGGCGGGGTAACTGGGTGAAGTGGGCGGAGTAACTGGGTGGAATGGGTGGAGTAACTAGGTGGAATGGGCGGAGTAACTGGGTAGAGTGGGCAGAGTGGGTGGAGTAACTGGGTGCAGTGGGCGGAGTAACTGAGTGGAGTGGGCGGAGTAACTGGGTGGAGTGGGCGGAGTATTTGGGTGGAGTGACTTGAGTAACTGGGTGGAGTGGGCGGAGTAACTGGGTGGAGTGGGCGGGGTAACTGGGTGGAGTGGGTGGGGTAACTGGGTGAAGTGGGCGGAGTAACTGGGTGGAATGGGTGGAGTAACTAGGTGGAATGGGCGGAGTAACTGGGTAGAGTGGGCAGAGTGGGTGGAGTAACTGGGTGCAGTGGGCGGAGTAACTGAGTGGAGTGGGCGGAGTAACTGGGTGGAGTGGGCGGAGTATTTGGGTGGAGTGACTTGAGTTACTGGGTGGAGTGACTTGAGTAACTGTTGTGTGGTTGGAGTCACTGGAGTAACTGTGGAAAGGTTTGACTGAGCAGAGTAACTATATGGAGTAGGCAGAGTAACTGTATGGATTGTTTTGAGTGAGTAAAGATCGTAAGCATTCTTCTTTTTTCTATCGCCAGATTATTTATAGACATGTTAGAAGCTATTGTGTGGCTATTTAATTATTTATCTTTTTTAATGCAAATTTCGCGATACTGCTCCTTTAAGGGGAGTTTCCTGAGACTTGGTGTGTGGGCGGAGCAGCTGTAACGAGCCAGGCTGCAGCTGTGTTGCTATGGAAACTCACTCTGAGGTAAACTGAGAATGCACATTAAAACACATTTCTAATGCACTGGTGGTTGCCATATTCAAATGACTGTAGCTTAAAAAGTATACATCCTACAGCAAAGAGCTTTATACTGTAAGAATCACAAGAGCTAGGCGAACAATGTGGTGTATAACATGTCTCTGAAATATTAAAAATGAAGGCACAGTCGCAGTTTAGAAATTGCCATTCAAATTTGTGGTGTCTAGAGTGGAGTTTCAATGAATGTCAATGGGAGGTGTGAGTTGCAAACAAAAGGTCATATTGTGAAATCTGTTCGGGCTATGGCTTAGCCTTGGACATTTTTAGTGGCAGCAGGGATAGCTGAACGTTTTGATATAAGATTTGTGTAGGTGTGAGTAAAAATGAGGGAGAGGTCGCAGTTTAGAAATCATGTCCTGATTTTTCATTTCACACGCATCTCCCACTCTAGCTTTGAAAATACCTCCCATTCATTCCTATGGGAAAATTGCGCCAGGAAAACGCCAATATTTCGGAAACCGTTTGGCGAAACGTTCCACAAAATATAAGCACACCATTCGGGAACGATCCGCACGTTTTGGTATATTATGGTCTATGTAGTGTCAAAACTGTGGGAGGAGTTACAGTGCAAAAATGCTTGGAATAATAATAATATTTCAGCAAGAACAATAAGTGATCTTGGCAAGCAAGACCACTTAATAATATATCAGCAAGAACAATAAGTGATCTTGCCAAGCAAGACCACTTAATAAGAATAATATATCAGCAAGAACAATAAGTGATCTTGCCAAGCAAGACCACTTAACTAGACAAAGTGCAATTTCCGGGGAAATTGTGTGAAGTGGTCTTGCCTCCGCCAGTTCTCTACAACTGGAGCGGGCAGAGTAACTGGGTGGAGTGGGCGGAGTAACTGGGTGGAGTGGGCAGAGTAACTGGGTGGAGTGGGCAGAGTAACTGGGTGGAGTGGGCGGAGTAACTGTTGTGTGGGTGGAGTGAGCGGAGAAACTGGGTGGAGTGACTTGAGTAACTGTTGTGTGGTTGGAGTGGGCGGAGTAACTGGGTGGAGTGACTTGAGTAACTGTTGTGTGGGTGGAGTGGGCGGAGTAACTGGGTGGAGTGGCTGGAGTAACTGGGTGGAGTGGCTGGAGTAACTGGGTGGAGTGGGCGGAGTAACTGGGTGGAGTGGGCGGAGTAACTGGGTGGAGTGGGCGGAGTAACTGGGTGGAGTGGGTGGGGTAACTGGGTGGAGTGGGCGGGGTAACTGGGTGGAGTGGGCGGAGTAACTGGGTGAAGTGGGCAGGGTAACTGGGTGGAATGGGCGGAGTAACTAGGTGGAATGGGCGGAGTAACTGGGTAGAGTGGGCAGAGTGGGTGGAGTAACTGGGTGCAGTGGGCGGAGTAACTGAGTGGAGTGGGCGGAGTAACTGGGTGGAGTGGGCGGAGTATCTGGGTGGAGTGACTTGAGTAACTGGGTGGAGTGACTTGAGTAACTGTTGTGTGGTTGGAGTCACTGGAGTAACTGTGGAAAGGTTTGACTGAGCAGAGTAACTATATGGAGTAGGCAGAGTAACTGTATGGATTGTTTTGAGTGAGTAAAGATAGTAAGCATTCTTCTTTTTTCTATCGCCAGATTATTTATAGACATGTTAGAAGCTATTGTGTGGCTATTTAATTATTTATCTTTTTTAATGCAAATTTCGCGATACTGCTCCTTTAAGGGGAGTTTCCTGAGACTGGGTGTGTGGGCGGAGCAGCTGTAACGAGCCAGGCTGCAGCTGTGTTGCTATGGAAACTCACTCTGAGGTAAACTGAGAATGCACATTAAAACACATTTCTAATGCACTGGTGGTTGCCATATTCAAATGACTGTAGCTTAAAAAGTATACATCCTACAGCAAAGAGCTTTATACTGTAAGAATCACAAGAGCTAGGCGAACAATGTGCTGTATAGCATGTCTCTGAAATATTAAAAATGAAGGCACAGTCACAGTTTAGAAATTGCCATTCAAATTTGTGGTGTCTAGAGTGGAGTTTCAATGAATGTCAATGGGAGGTGTGAGTTGCAAACAAAAGGTCATATTGTGAAATCTGTTCGGGCTATGGCTTAGCCTTGGACATTTTTAGCGGCAGCAGGGATAGCTGAACGTTTTGATATAAGATTTGTGTAGGTGGGATTAAAAATGAGGGAGAGGTCACAGTTTAGAAATCATGTCCTGATTTTTCATTTCACACGCATCTCCCACTCTAGCTTTGAAAATACCTCCCATTCATTCCTATGGGAAAATTGCGCCAGGAAAACGCCAATATTTCGGAAACCGTTTGGCGAAACGTTCCACAAAATATAAGCACACCATTCGGGAACGATCCGCACGTTTTGGTATATTATGGTCTATGTAGTGTCAAAACTGTGGGAGGAGTTACAGTGCAAAAATGCTTGGAATAAGAATAATAACTAGACAAAGTGCAATTTCCGGGGAAATTGCGTGAAGTGGTCTTGCCTCCGCCAGTTCTCTACAACTGGAGCGGGCAGAGTAACTGGGTGGAGTAACTGGGTGGAGTGGGTGGAGTAACTGGGTGGAGTGGGCAGAGTAACTGGGTGGAGTGGGCGGAGTAACTGTTGTGTGGGTGGAGTGAGCGGAGTAACTGGGTGGAGTGACTTGAGTAACTGTTGTGTGGTTGGAGTGGGCGGAGTAACTGGGTGGGGTGGCTGGAGTAACTGGGTGGAGTGGGCGGAGTAACTGGGTGGAGTGGGCGGAGTAACTGGGTGGAGTGGGCGGGGTAACTGGGTGGAGTGGGCGGGGTAACTGGGTGAAGTGGGCGGAGTAACTGGGTGGAATGGGTGGAGTAACTAGGTGGAATGGGCGGAGTAACTGGGTAGAGTGGGCAGAGTGGGTGGAGTAACTGGGTGCAGTGGGCGGAGTAACTGAGTGGAGTGGGCGGAGTAACTGGGTGGAGTGGGCGGAGTATTTGGGTGGAGTGACTTGAGTAACTGGGTGGAGTGGGCGGAGTAACTGGGTGGAGTGGGCGGGGTAACTGGGTGGAGTGGGCGGGGTAACTGGGTGGAGTGGGTGGGGTAACTGGGTGAAGTGGGCGGAGTAACTGGGTGGAATGGGTGGAGTAACTAGGTGGAATGGGCGGAGTAACTGGGTAGAGTGGGCAGAGTGGGTGGAGTAACTGGGTGCAGTGGGCGGAGTAACTGAGTGGAGTGGGCGGAGAAACTGGGTGGAGTGGGCGGAGTATTTGGGTGGAGTGACTTGAGTTACTGGGTGGAGTGACTTGAGTAACTGTTGTGTGGTTGGAGTCACTGGAGTAACTGTGGAAAGGTTTGACTGAGCAGAGTAACTATATGGAGTAGGCAGAGTAACTGTATGGATTGTTTTGAGTGAGTAAAGATCGTAAGCATTCTTCTTTTTTCTATCGCCAGATTATTTATAGACATGTTAGAAGCTATTGTGTGGCTATTTAATTATTTATCTTTTTTAATGCAAATTTCGCGATACTGCTCCTTTAAGGGGAGTTTCCTGAGACTTGGTGTGTGGGCGGAGCAGCTGTAACGAGCCAGGCTGCAGCTGTGTTGCTATGGAAACTCACTCTGAGGTAAACTGAGAATGCACATTAAAACACATTTCTAATGCACTGGTGGTTGCCATATTCAAATGACTGTAGCTTAAAAAGTTTTGATATAAGATTTGTGTAGGTGGGATTAAAAATGAGGGAGAGGTCACAGTTTAGAAATCATGTCCTGATTTTTCATTTCACACGCATCTCCCACTCTAGCTTTGAAAATACCTCCCATTCATTCCTATGGGAAAATTGCGCCAGAAAAACGCCAATATTTCGGAAACCGTTTGGCGAAACGTTCCACAAAATATAAGCACACCATTCGGGAACGATCCGCACGTTTTGGTATATTATGGTCTATGTAGTGTCAAAACTGTGGGAGGAGTTACAGTGCAAAAATGCTTGGAATAATAATAATATATCAGCAAGAACAATAAGTGATCTTGCCAAGCAAGACCACTTAACTAGACAAAGTGCAATTTCCGGGGAAATTGCGTGAAGTGGTCTTGCCTCCGCCAGTTCTCTACAACTGGAGTGGGCAGAGTAACTGGGTGGAGTGGGTGGAGTAACTGGGTGGAGTGGGTGGAGTGGGCAGAGTAACTGGGTGGAGTGGGCGGAGTAACTGTTGTGTGGGTGGAGTGAGCAGAGTAACTGGGTGGAGTGACTTGAGTAACTGTTGTGTGGTTGGAGTGGGCGGAGTAACTGGGTGGAGTGACTTGAGTAACTGTTGTGTGGGTGGAGTGGGCGGAGTAACTGGGTGGAGTGGCTGGAGTAACTGGGTGGAGTGGCTGGAGTAACTGGGTGGAGTGGGCGGAGTAACTGGGTGGAGTGGGCGGGGTAACTGGGTGGAGTGGGCGGGGTAACTGGGTGGAGTGGGCGGGGTAACTGGGTGGAGTGGGCGGAGTAACTAGGTGGAATGGGCGGAGTAACTGGGTAGAGTGGGCAGAGTGGGTGGAGTTACTGGGTGCAGTGGGCGGAGTAACTGAGTGGAGTGGGCGGAGTAACTGGGTGGAGTGGGCGGAGTATCTGGGTGGAGTGACTTGAGTAACTGGGTGGAGTGCCTGAGTAACTGTTGTGTGGTTGGAGTCACTGGAGTAACTGTGGAAAGGTTTGACTGAGCACAGTAACTATATGGAGTAGGCAGAGTAACTGTATGGATTGTTTTGAGTGAGTAAAGATAGAAAGCATTCTTCTTTTTTCTATCGCCAGATTATTTATAGACATGTTAGAAGCTATTGTGTGGCTATTTAATTATTTATCTTTTTTAATGCAAATTTCGCGATACTGCTCCTTTAAGGGGAGTTTCCTGAGACTTGGTGTGTGGGCGGAGCAGCTGTAACGAGCCAGGCTGCAGCTGTGTTGCTATGGAAACTCACTCTGAGGTAAACTGAGAATGCACATTAAAACACATTTCTAATGCACTGGTGGTTGCCATATTCAAATGATTGTAGCTTAAAAAGTATACATCCTACAGCAAAGAGCTTTATACTGTAAGAATCACAAGAGCCAGGCCTACAATGTGGTGTTTAGCATGTCTCTGAAATATTAAAAATGAAGGCACAGTCGCAGTTTAGAAATTGCCATTCAAATTTGTGGTGTCTAGAGTGGAGTTTCAATGAATGTCAATGGGAGGTGTGAGTTGCAAACAAAAGGTCATATTGTGAAATCTGTTCGGGCTATGGCTTAGCCTTGGACATTTTTAGCGGCAGCAGGGATAGCTGAACGTTTTGATATAAGATTTGTGTAGGTGGGATTAAAAATGAGGGAGAGGTCGCAGTTTAGAAATCATGTCCTGATTTTTCTCTTCACGACCATCTCCCACTCTAGCTTTGAAAATACCTCCCATTCATTCCTATGGGAAAATTGCGCCAGAAAAACGCCAATATTTCGGAAACCGTTTGGCGAAACGTTCCACAAAATATAAGCACACCATTCGGGAATGATCCGCACGTTTTGGTATATTATGGTCTATGTAGTGTCAAAACTGTGGGAGGAGTTACAGTGCAAAAATGCTTGGAATAATAATAATATATCAGCAAGAACAATAAGTGATCTTGCCAAGCAAGACCACTTAATAATATATCAGCAAGAACAATAAGTGATCTTGGCAAGCAAGACCACTTAACTAGACAAAGTGCAATTTCCGCGGAAATTGCGTGAAGTGGTCTTGCCTCCGCCAGTTCTCTACAACTGGAGTGGGCAGAGTAACTGGGTGGAGCGGGCGGAGTAACTGGGTGGAGCGGGCGGAGTAACTGGGTGGATTGGGCAGAGTAACTGGGTGGAGTGACTTGATTAACTGTTGTGTGGTTGGAGTGGGCGGAGTAACTGGGTGGAGTGACTTGAGTAACTGTTGTGTGGTTGGAGTGGGCGGAGTAACTGGGTGGAGTGACTTGAGTAACTGTTGTGTGGGTGGAGTGGGCGGAGTAACTGGGTGGAGTGACTTGAGTAACTGTTGTGTGGTTGGAGTGGGCGGAGTAACTGGGTGGAGTGACTTGAGTAACTGTTGTGTGGTTGGAGTGGGCGGAGTAACTGGGTGGAGTGACTTGAGTAACTGTTGTGTGGGTGGAGTGGGTGGAGTGGCTGGAGTAACTGGGTGGAGTGGCTGGAGTAACTGGGTGGAGTGGGCGGAGTAACTGGGTGGAGTGGGCGGAGTAACTGGGTGGAGTGGGCGGAGTAACTGGGTGGAGTGGGGGGAGTAACTGGGTGGAGTGGACGGGGTAAATGGGTGGAGTGGGCGGAGTAACTGGGTGAAGTGGGTGGAGTAACTGGGTGGAGTGGGCAGAGTGGGTGGAGTAACTGGGTGCAGTGGGCGGAGTAACTGGGTGGAGTGACTTGAGTAACTGGGTGGAGTGACTTGAGTAACTGGGTGGAGTGACTTGAGTAACTGTTGTGTGGTTGGAGTCACTGGAGTAACTGTGGAAAGGTTTGACTGAGCAGAGTAACTATATGGAGTAGGCAGAGTAACTGTATGGATTGTTTTGAGTAAAGATAGTAAGCATTCTTCTTTTTTCTATTGCCAGATTATTTATAAACATGTTAGAAGCTATTGTGTGGCTATTTAATAATTTATCTTTTTTAATGCAAATTTCGCGATACTGCTCCTTTAAGGGGAGTTTCCTGAGACTGGGTGTGTGGGCGGAGCAGCTGTAACGAGCCAGGCTGCAGCTGTGTTGCTATGGAAACTCACTCTGAGGTAAACTGAGAATGCACATTAAAACACATTTCTAATGCACTGGTGGTTGCCATATTCAAATGACTGTAGCTTAAAAAGTATACATCCTACAGCAAAGAGCTTTATACTGTAAGAATCACAAAATAAAGACCTATAATGTGTATAACATGTCTCTGAAATATTAAAAATGAAGGCACAGTCGCAGTTTAGAAATTGCCATTCAAATTTGTGGTGTCTAGAGTGGAGTTTCAATGAATGTCAATGGGAGGTGTGAGTTGCAAACAAAAGGTCATATTGTAAAATTTGTTCGGGCTATGGCTTAGCCTTGGACATTTTTAGCGGCAGCAGGGATAGCTGAACGTTTTGATATAAGATTTGTGTAGGTGGGATTAAAAATGAGGGAGAGGTCGCAGTTTAGAAATCATGTCCTGATTTTTGACTCCACACTCAGTTCCCACTCTAGCTTTCGAACATTCCTCCCATTCATTCCTATGGGAAAATTGCGCCAGAAAAACGCCAATATTTCGGAAACCGTTTGGCGAAACGTTCAACAAAATATAAGCACACCATTCGGGAACGATCCGCACGTTTTGGTATATTATGGTCTATGTAGTGTCAAAACTGTGGGAGGAGTTACAGTGCAAAAATGCTTGGAATAAGAATAATATATCAGCAAGAACAACTAGACAAAGTGCAATTTCCGGGGAAATTGCGTGAAGTGGTCTTGCCTCCACCAGTTCTCTACAACTGGAGTGGGCAGAGTAACTGGGTGGAGTGGGTGGAGTAACTGGGTGGAGTGGGCGGAGTAACTGGGTGGAGTGACTTGAGTAACTGTTGTGTGGGTGGAGTGAGCGGAGTAACTGGGTGGAGTGACTTGAGTAACTGTTGTGTGGTTGGAGTGGGCGGAGTAACTGGGTGGAGTGACTTCAGTAACTGTTGTGTGGGTGGAGTGGGCGGAGTAACTGGGTGGAGTGGCTGGAGTAACTGGGTGGAGTGTATACAAAAAAGTATACATCCTACAGCAAAGGAATCACAAGACCGAGACCTGTACAATGGTGTATAACATGTCTCTGAAATATTAAAAATGAAGGCACAGTCGCAGTTTAGAAATTGCCATTCAAATTTGTGGTGTCTAGAGTGGAGTTTCAATGAATGTCAATGGGAGGTGTGAGTTGCAAACAAAAGGTCATATTGTGAAATCTGTTCGGGCTATGGCTTAGCCTTGGACATTTTTAGCGGCAGCAGGGATAGCTGAACGTTTTGATATAAGATTTGTGTAGGTGGGATTAAAAATGAGGGAGAGGTCGCAGTTTAGAAATCATGTCCTGATTTTTGACTTCACACTCAGTTCCCACTCTAGGTTTGAACATTCCTCCCATTCATTCCTATGGGAAAATTGCACCAGAAAAACGCCAATATTTTGGAAAGCGTTTGGCAAAACGTTCCACAAAATAGTAGCACACCATTCGGGAACGATCCGCACGTTTTGGTATATTATGGTCTATGTAGTGTCAAAACTGTGGGAGGAGTTACAGTGCAAAAATGCTTGGAATAATAATAATAACTAGACAAAAGTGCAATTTCCGGGGAAATTGCGTGAAGTGGTCTTGCCTCCGCCAGTTCTCTACAACTGGAGTGGGCAGAGTAACTGGGTGGAGCGGGCGGAGTAACTGGGTGGAGTGGGTGGAGTAACTGGGTGAAGTGGGCGGAGTAACTGGGTGGAGTGGGCGGAGTAACTGGGTGGAGTGGGCGGAGTAACTGGGTGGAGTGGGTGGAGTAACTGGGTGGAGTGGGTGGAGTGGGCGGAGTAACTGGGTGGAGTGGGCGGAGTAACTGGGGGGAGTGGGTGGAGTGGGCGGAGTAACTGGGTGGAGTGGGCGGAGTAACTGGGTGGAGTGGGCGGAGTAACTGGGTGGAGTGGGCGGAGTAACTGGGTGGAGCGGGTGGAGTAACTGGGTGGAGTAACTGGGTGGAGTAACTGGGTGGAGTATCTGGGTGGAGTGACTTGAGTAACTGTTGTGTGGTTGGAGTCACTGGAGTAACTGTGGAAAGGTTTGACTGAGCAGAGTAACTATATGGAGTAGGCAGAGTAACTGTATGGATTGTTTTGAGTAAAGATAGTAAGCATTCTTCTTTTTTCTATTGTCAGATTATTTATAGACATGTTAGAAGCTATTGTGTGGCTATTTAATTATTTATCTTTTTTAATGCAAATTTCACGATACTGCTCCTTTAAGGGGCGTTTCCTGAGACTTGGTGTGTGGGCGGAGCAGCTGTAACGAGCCAGGCTGCAGCTGTGTTGCTATGGAAACTCACTCTGAGGTAAACTGAGAATGCACATTAAAACACATTTCTAATGCACTGGTGGTTGCCATATTCAAATGACTGTAGCTTAAAAAGTATACATCCTACAGCAAAGAGCTTTATACTGTAAGAATCACAAGAGCTAGGCGAACAATGTGGTGTATAACATGTCTCTGAAATATTAAAAATGAAGGCACAGTCGCAGTTTAGAAATTGCCATTCAAATTTGTGGTGTCTAGAGTGGAGTTTCAATGAATGTCAATGGGAGGTGTGAGTTGCAAACAAAAGGTCATATTGTGAAATCTGTTCGGGCTATGGCTTAGCCTTGGACATTTTTAGCGGCAGCAGGGATAGCTGAACGTTTTGATATAAGATTTGTGTAGGTGGGATTAAAAATGAGGGAGAGGTCGCAGTTTAGAAATCATGTCCTGATTTTTCATTTCACACGCATCTCCCACTCTAGCTTTGAAAATACCTCCCATTCATTCCTATGGGAAAATTGCGCCAGGAAAACGCCAATATTTCGGAAACCGTTTGGCGAAACGTTCCACAAAATATAAGCACACCATTCGGGAACGATCCGCACGTTTTGGTATATTATGGTCTATGTAGTGTCAAAACTGTGGGAGGAGTTACAGTGCAAAAATGCTTGGAATAAAAATAAGAATAAGAATAAGAATAAGAATCATATATCAGCAAGAACAATAAGTGATCTTGCCAAGCAAGACCACTTAATAATATATCAGCAAGAACAATAAGTGATCTTGCCAAGCAAGACCACTTAATAAGAATAAGAATAATATATCAGCAAGAACAATAAGTGATCTTGCCAAGCAAGACCACTTAATAAGAATAATATATCAGCAAGAACAATAAGTGATCTTGCCAAGCAAGACCACTTAACTAGACAAAGTGCAATTTCCGGGGAAATTGCGTGAAGTGGTCTTGCCTCCACCAGTTCTCTACAACTGGAGCGGGCAGAGTAACTGGGTGGAGTGGGCGGAGTAACTGGGTGGAGTGGGCAGAGTAACTGGGTGGAGTGGGCAGAGTAACTGGGTGGAGTGGGCGGAGTAACTGTTGTGTGGGTGGAGTGAGCGGAGAAACTGGGTGGAGTGACTTGAGTAACTGTTGTGTGGTTGGAGTGGGCGGAGTAACTGGGTGGAGTGACTTGAGTAACTGTTGTGTGGGTGGAGTGGGCGGAGTAACTGGGTGGAGTGGCTGGAGTAACTGGGTGGAGTGGCTGGAGTAACTGGGTGGAGTGGGCGGAGTAACTGGGTGGAGTGGGCGGAGTAACTGGGTGGAGTGGGTGGGGTAACTGGGTGGAGTGGGCGGGGTAACTGGGTGGAGTGGGCGGAGTAACTGGGTGAAGTGGGCAGGGTAACTGGGTGGAATGGGCGGAGTAACTAGGTGGAATGGGCGGAGTAACTGGGTAGAGTGGGTAGAGTGGGTGGAGTAACTGGGTGCAGTGGGCGGAGTAACTGAGTGGAGTGGGCGGAGTAACTGGGTGGAGTGGGCGGAGTATCTGGGTGGAGTGACTTGAGTAACTGGGTGGAGTGACTTGAGTAACTGTTGTGTGGTTGGAGTCACTGGAGTAACTGTGGAAAGGTTTGACTGAGCAGAGTAACTATATGGAGTAGGCAGAGTAACTGTATGGATTGTTTTGAGTGAGTAAAGATAGTAAGCATTCTTCTTTTTTCTATCGCCAGATTATTTATAGACATGTTAGAAGCTATTGTGTGGCTATTTAATTATTTATCTTTTTTAATGCAAATTTCGCGATACTGCTCCTTTAAGGGGAGTTTCCTGAGACTGGGTGTGTGGGCGGAGCAGCTGTAACGAGCCAGGCTGCAGCTGTGTTGCTATGGAAACTCACTCTGAGGTAAACTGAGAATGCACATTAAAACACATTTCTAATGCACTGGTGGTTGCCATATTCAAATGACTGTAGCTTAAAAAGTATACATCCTACAGCAAAGAGCTTTATACTGTAGGAATCACGAGGCTGAGACCTGTACAGCAGGTGTATAGCATGTTTCTGAAATATTAAAAATGAAGGCACAGTCGCAGTTTAGAAATTGCCATTCAAATTTGTGGTGTCTAGAGTGGAGTTTCAATGAATGTCAATGGGAGGTGTGAGTTGCAACAAAAGGTCATATTGTGAAATCTGTTCGGGCTATGGCTTAGCCTTGGACATTTTTAGCGGCAGCAGGGATAGCTGAACGTTTTGATATAAGATTTGTGTAGGTGGGATTAAAAATGAGGGAGAGGTCGCAGTTTAGAAATCATGTCCTGATTTTTCATTTCACACTCATCTCCCACTCTAGCTTTGAAAATACCTCCCATTCATTCCTATGGGAAAACTGCGCCAGAAAAACGCCAATATTTCGGAAACCGTTTGGCGAAACGTTCCACAAAATATAAGCACACCATTGGGGAACGATCCGCACGTTTTGGTATATTATGGTCTATGTAGTGTCAAAACTGTGGGAGGAGTTACAGTGCAAAAATGCTTGGAATAAGAATAAAAAAAAGAACTAGACAAAGTGCAATTTCCGGGGAAATTGCGTGAAGTGGTCTTGCCTCCGCCAGTTCTCTACAACTGGAGCGGGCAGAGTAACTGGGTGGAGTGGGCGGAGTAACTGGGTGGAGTGGGTGGAGTAACTGGGTGGAGTGGGCAGAGTAACTGAGTGGAGTGGGCGGAGTAACTGTTGTGTGGGTGGAGTGAGCGGAGAAACTGGGTGGAGTGACTTGAGTAACTTGTGTGGTTGGAGTGGGCGGAGTAACTGGGTGGAGTGACTTGAGTAACTGTTGTGTGGGTGGAGTGGGCGGAGTAACTGGGTGGAGTGGCTGGAGTAACTGGGTGGAGTGGCTGGAGTAACTGGGTGGAGTGGGCGGAGTAACTGGGTGGAGTGGGCGGAGTAACTGGGTGGAGTGGGTGGGGTAACTGGGTGGAGTGGGCGGGGTAACTGGGTGGAGTGGGCGGAGTAACTGGGTGAAGTGGGCCGAGTAACTGGGTGGAATGGGCGGAGTAACTAGGTGGAATGGGCAGAGTAACTGGGTAGAGTGGGCACAGAGTGGGTGGAGTAACTGGGTGCAGTGGGCGGAGTAACTGAGTGGAGTGGGCGGAGTAACTGGGTGGAGTGCGCGGAGTACCTGGGTGGAGTGACTTGAGTAACTGGGTGGAGTGACTTGAGTAACTGTTGTGTGGTTGGAGTCACTGGAGTAACTGTGGAAAGGTTTGACTGAGCAGAGTAACTATATGGAGTAGGCAGAGTAACTGTATGGATTGTTTTGAGTGAGTAAAGATAGTAAGCATTCTTCTTTTTTCTATCGCCAGATTATTTATAGACATGTTAGAAGCTATTGTGTGGCTATTTAATTATTTATCTTTTTTAATGCAAATTTCGCGATACTGCTCCTTTAAGGGGAGTTTCCTGAGACTGGGTGTGTGGGCGGAGCAGCTGTAACGAGCCAGGCTGCAGCTGTGTTGCTATGGAAACTCACTCTGAGGTAAACTGAGAATGCACATTAAAACACATTTCTAATGCACTGGTGGTTGCCATATTCAAATGACTGTAGCTTAAAAAGTATACATCCTACAGCAAAGAGCTTTATACTGTAGGAATCACGAGGCTGAGACCTGTACAGCAGGTGTATAGCATGTTTCTGAAATATTAAAAATGAAGGCACAGTCGCAGTTTAGAAATTGCCATTCAAATTTGTGGTGTCTAGAGTGGAGTTTCAATGAATGTCAATGGGAGGTGTGAGTTGCAACAAAAGGTCATATTGTGAAATCTGTTCGGGCTATGGCTTAGCCTTGGACATTTTTAGCGGCAGCAGGGATAGCTGAACGTTTTGATATAAGATTTGTGTAGGTGGGATTAAAAATGAGGGAGAGGTCGCAGTTTAGAAATCATGTCCTGATTTTTCATTTCACACTCATCTCCCACTCTAGCTTTGAAAATACCTCCCATTCATTCCTATGGGAAAACTGCGCCAGAAAAACGCCAATATTTCGGAAACCGTTTGGCGAAACGTTCCACAAAATATAAGCACACCATTGGGGAACGATCCGCACGTTTTGGTATATTATGGTCTATGTAGTGTCAAAACTGTGGGAGGAGTTACAGTGCAAAAATGCTTGGAATAAGAATAAAAAAAAGAACTAGACAAAGTGCAATTTCCGGGGAAATTGCGTGAAGTGGTCTTGCCTCCGCCAGTTCTCTACAACTGGAGCGGGCAGAGTAACTGGGTGGAGTGGGCGGAGTAACTGGGTGGAGTGGGTGGAGTAACTGGGTGGAGTGGGCAGAGTAACTGAGTGGAGTGGGCGGAGTAACTGTTGTGTGGGTGGAGTGAGCGGAGAAACTGGGTGGAGTGACTTGAGTAACTTGTGTGGTTGGAGTGGGCGGAGTAACTGGGTGGAGTGACTTGAGTAACTGTTGTGTGGGTGGAGTGGGCGGAGTAACTGGGTGGAGTGGCTGGAGTAACTGGGTGGAGTGGCTGGAGTAACTGGGTGGAGTGGGCGGAGTAACTGGGTGGAGTGGGCGGAGTAACTGGGTGGAGTGGGTGGGGTAACTGGGTGGAGTGGGCGGGGTAACTGGGTGGAGTGGGCGGAGTAACTGGGTGAAGTGGGCCGAGTAACTGGGTGGAATGGGCGGAGTAACTAGGTGGAATGGGCAGAGTAACTGGGTAGAGTGGGCACAGAGTGGGTGGAGTAACTGGGTGCAGTGGGCGGAGTAACTGAGTGGAGTGGGCGGAGTAACTGGGTGGAGTGCGCGGAGTACCTGGGTGGAGTGACTTGAGTAACTGGGTGGAGTGACTTGAGTAACTGTTGTGTGGTTGGAGTCACTGGAGTAACTGTGGAAAGGTTTGACTGAGCAGAGTAACTATATGGAGTAGGCAGAGTAACTGTATGGATTGTTTTGAGTGAGTAAAGATAGTAAGCATTCTTCTTTTTTCTATCGCCAGATTATTTATAGATATGTTAGAAGCTATTGTGTGGCTATTTAATTATTTATCTTTTTTAATGCAAATTTCGCGATACTGCTCCTTTAAGGGGAGTTTCCTGAGACTTGGTGTGTGGGCGGAGCAGCTGTAACGAGCCAGGCTGCAGCTGTGTTGCTATGGAAACTCACTCTGAGGTAAACTGAGAATGCACATTAAAACACATTTCTAATGCACTGGTGGTTGCCATATTCAAATGACTGTAGCTTAAAAAGTATACATCCTACAGCAAAGAGCTTTATACTGTAAGAATCACAAGAGCTAGGCGAACAATGTGGTGTATAGCATGTCTCTGAAATATTAAAAATGAAGGCACAGTCGCAGTTTAGAAATTGCCATTCAAATTTGTGGTGTCTAGAGTGGAGTTTCAATGAATGTCAATGGGAGGTGTGAGTTGCAAACAAAAGGTCATATTGTGAAATTTGTTCGGGCTATGGCTTAGCCTTGGACATTTTTAGCGGCAGCAGGGATAGCTGAACGTTTTGATATAAGATTTGTGTAGGTGGGATTAAAAATGAGGGAGAGGTCGCAGTTTAGAAATCATGTCCTGATTTTTCATTTCACACGCATCTCCCACTCTAGCTTTGAAAATACCTCCCATTCATTCCTATGGGAAAATTGCGCCAGAAAAACGCCAATATTTCGGAAACCGTTTGGCGAAACGTTCCACAAAATATAAGCACACCATTCGGGAACGATCCACACGTTTTGGTATATTATGGTCTATGTAGTGTCAAAACTGTGGGAGGAGTTACAGTGCAAAAATGCTTGGAATAATAATAAAAATAATATATCAGCAAGAACAATAAGTGATCTTGCCAAGCAAGACCACTTAATAATATATCAGCAAGAACAATAAGTGATCTTGGCAAGCAAGACCACTTAACTAGACAAAGTGCAATTTCCGGGGAAATTGCGTGAAGTGGTCTTGCCCCTGCCAGTTCTCTACAACTGGAGCGGGCGGAGTAACTGGGTTGAGTGGGTGGAGTAACTGGGTGGAGTGGGTGGAGTAACTGGGTGGAGTGGGTGGAGTGGGTGGAGTAACTGGGTGGAGTGGGCGGAGTAACTGGGTGGAGTGGGCGGAGTAACTGGGTGGAGTGGGCAGAGTAACTGGGTGGAGTGGGCGGAGTAACTGGGTGGAGTGGGTGGAGTGGGCAGAGTAACTGGGTGGAGTGGGCAGAGTAACTGGGTGGAGTGGGCGGAGTAACTGGGTGGAGTGGGCAGAGTAACTGGGTGGAGTGGGCGGAGTAACTGGGTGGAGTGGGTGGAGTAACTGGGTGGAGTGACTTGAGTAACTGTTGTGTGGGTGGAGTGAGCGAAGTAACTGGGTGGAGTGGGCGGGGTAACTGGGATGGAGGGAGCGGGGTAACTGGGATGGAGTGGGCGGGGTAACTGGGTGGAGTGGGCGGGGTACCTGGGTGGAGTGGGCGGAGTAACTGGGATGGAGGGAGCGGGGTAACTGGGTGGAGTGGGCAGGGTAACTGGGTGGAGTGGGCGGGGTAACTGGGATGGAGGGAGTGGGGTAACTGGGTGGAGTGGGCGGGGTAACTGGGTGGAGTGGGCAGAGTGGGTGGAGTAACTGGGTGCAGTGGGCGGAGTAACTGGGTGGAGTGGTGACTTCAACATGCCTGATGTGGACTGGAATATCCCAAGTGCATCGACATGCAAGAGCAGTAGTATATTAGAGGCACTTAATGGAGTGTCTCTAAAACAACTTGTGACATTGCCAACTAGAGGAGATAACATTCTGGACTTAGTTCTGACCAATGGGGATCTGGTGTCCGAGGTCAGGGTTGAAGAAAATCTGGGTTCCAGTGACCATCAATGCTTATGGTTCAGAATAAAAACAGACATTGTGCAATCACACACCAGAACCAAAGTGCTAGACTTTAGGAAGACAAACTTCAAGGAAATGGCGGAGTATGTAGAAAGAAAATTAGGTGAGTGGAACAGAGTAGCAGAAGTGAGTGCCCAGTGGTCACTATTAAAAATGGCCATCTTAAAGGCAACTAAGCAATATGTGAAACAAACTAGCAAGAATAAAAGGAAGAAGAAACCATTATGGTTTACTAGGGAAGTCAGCACTATCATAAAAGATAAGAAGTCTGCCTATAAGAAGTATAAAGTAAGTGGAAGTGTAGCTGACAGAGAGGCGTATAAAATTAAACAGAGGGAAGCAAAACTAATTATAAGGACTGCTAAAGGGCAAAAAGAGGAAGAAATGGCCAAATCTATGAAGAGGGGAGATAAAACCTTTTTCCGATATATTGGTGACAGAAAGAAGAAAAACAATGCAGTCTCAAAAATTAGAAATAGGGAAAATAAATATATTGATGGAGATAAGGCTGTGGCTGACCATCTGAATAGCTACTTTTGTTCGGTATTTTCAGATAGTAGCAGGCATGGTCATAGCACAACATCCAGCTGGGAGAGTACAGCTCCGGAGTTTCCGGAGGCTGATGTCTTAGCCGAGCTGGCACATCTAAAGGTAAGTAAGGCGATGGGTCCAGATGGAATCCACCCCAGAGTTCTAAGGGAACTTAGGTTTGTGATTGCAGCCCCTCTAACTGATTTACTTAACCATTCCCTTTCAACTGGTGAGGTTCCAGATGATTGGAGAATGGCCAATGTCGTACCAATCCATAAAAAGGGGAGTAGAGAAGAAGCCAGTAATTACAGGCCAGTTAGTTTAACATCTATAGTGGTCAAATTAATGGAAACACTCTTAAAAAAACAGATAATTTCCCATCTAAAAATTAATGACCTATTGGACCCAAAACAGCACGGCTTTACTGAGGGCAGATCATGTCAGACCAATCTTATTGATTTCTTTGACAATGTCACTAAAGTGTTAGATGAAGGTGGTGCTGTGGATATCGCCTATCTGGATTTTAGCAAAGCCTTTGACACTGTACCACATAAGGAGCTCATAGATAAGTTATTGAAGGTAGGCCTCAATCCCTGGATAGTTCAGTGGATTTCCAGTTGGCTGAGGGATCGGTATTAGAGCGTTGTTGTAAATGGCGTGCAATCTGAACAAAGGCGAGTTACAAGTGGTGTGCCGCAAGGCTCTGTCCTGGGCCCCATTCTTTTTAATATATTTGTAAGTGACATAGGAGAAGGCTTGGTAGGAAAAGTTTGTCTGTTTGCTGATGATACAAAGGTTAGTAATAGGGTGGATATTCCTGGAGGTGTCTGCAACATGGAAAATGATTTAGCTTTACTGGATAGATGGTCAAAACTGTGGAAACTAGAGTTTAATGTCTCTAAATGTAAAATCATGCACTTGGGTAGAAGGAATCCCTGCTCTGAGTACCGTATGGGCAGTACTGTGTTAGCCAGGACCTCGGAGGAGAGAGATTTAGGGGTACTGATTACTGATAGCTGCAAGATGAGTGGACAGTGTAGCCAGGCAGTGGGAAAAGCAAGCAGGATGCTCGGCTGCATAGCTCGAGGCATCACCAGTAGGAAGAGGGAGGTTGGGATGCCGCTGTATAGAGCCCTGGTAAGGCCACAGCTAGAATACTGTGTGCAGTTCTGGAGACCTTACCTGCAAAAAGACATTATTCAAATAGAACGTGTCCAAAGGCAGGCAACGAAAATGGTGGAAGGACTTAAACTTAAAACTTATCAGGAGAGACTTAAAGAACTTAATTTGTACAGTCTGGAGGAAAGAAGGGAGAGGGGGGACATGATTGAGACCTTTAAATATGTGAAAGGATTGAATAAGGTTCAGGAGGGAAGTGTTTTTAAGAAGAAACTTAACGATAGAACAAGGGGGCACAACCTGAAGCTAGTCGGGGGGAAGATCAGGAGCAATGTTAGAAAATATTATTTTACAGAAAGAGTAGTAGGTGCTTGGAACAAACTTCCAGCAGAGGTAGTTGAAACATCAACAGTCACTGAATTTAAACATGCCTGGGATAAGCACACATCTATCCTAAGATAAAGAGTACATACAGTATACACATAAGGGCAGACTAGATGGACCATATGGTCTCCTTCTGCCGTCAACCTTCTATGTTTCTATGTTTCTATGAGTAACTGGGTGGAGTGCAGTGGGCAGAGTAACTGTGTGGAGTGACTTGAGTAACTGGGTGGAGTGACTTGAGTAACTGTTGTGTGGTTGGAGTCACTGGAGTAACTGTGGAAAGGTTTGACTGAGCAGAGTAACTATATGGAGTAGGCAGAGTAACTGTATGGATTGTTTTGAGTAAAGATAGTAAGCATTCTTCTTTTTTCTATTGCCAGATTATTTATAGACATGTTAGAAGCTATTGTGTGGCTATTTAATTATTTATATTTTTTAAGGGGAGTTTCCTGAGACTTGGTGTGTGGGCGGAGCAGCTGTAACGAGCCAGGCTGCAGCTGTGTTGCTATGGAAACTCACTCTGAGGTAAACTGAGAATGCACATTAAAACACATTTCTAATGCACTGGTGGTTGCCATATTCAAATGACTGTAGCTTAAAAAGTATACATCCTACAGCAAAGAGCTTTATACTGTAAGAATCACAATGTGGTGTTTAGCATGTCTCTGAAATATTAAAAATGAAGGCACAGTCGCAGTTTAGAAATTGCCATTCAAATTTGTGGTGTCTAGAGTGGAGTTTCAATGAATGTCAATGGGAGGTGTGAGTTGCAAACAAAAGGTCATATTGTGAAATCTGTTCGGGCTATGGCTTAGCCTTGGACATTTTTAGCGGCAGCAGGGATAGCTGAAAGTTTTGATATAAGATTTGTGTAGGTGGGATTAAAAATGAGGGAGAGGTCACAGTTTAGAAATCATGTCCTGATTTTTCATTTCACACGCATCTCCCACTCTAGCTTTGAAAATACCTCCCATTCATTCCTATGGGAAAATTGCGCCAGGAAAACGCCAATATTTCGGAAACCGTTTGGCGAAACGTTCCACAAAATATAAGCACACCATTCGGGAACGATCCGCACGTTTTGGTATATTATGGTCTATGTAGTGTCAAAACTGTGGGAGGAGTTACAGTGCAAAAATGCTTGGAATAAGAATAATAACTAGACAAAGTGCAATTTCCGGGGAAATTGCGTGAAGTGGTCTTGCCTCCGCCAGTTCTCTACAACTGGAGCGGGCAGAGTAACTGGGTGGAGTGGGTGGAGTAACTGGGTGGAGTGGGTGGAGTAACTGGGTGGAGTGGGCAGAGTAACTGGGTGGAGTGGGCGGAGTAACTGTTGTGTGGGTGGAGTGAGCGGAGTAACTGGGTGGAGTGACTTGAGTAACTGTTGTGTGGTTGGAGTGGGCGGAGTAACTGGGTGGAGTGGCTGGAGTAACTGGGTGGAGTGGCTGGAGTAACTGGGTGGAGTGGGCGGAGTAACTGGGTGGAGTGGGCGGGGTAACTGGGTGGAGTGGGCGGGGTAACTGGGTGGAGTGGGCGGGGTAACTGGGTGAAGTGGGCGGGGTAACTGGGTGGAATGGGTGGAGTAACTAGGTGGAATGGGCGGAGTAACTGGGTAGAGTGGGCAGAGTGGGTGGAGTAACTGGGTGCATTGGGCGGAGTAACTGAGTGGAGTGGGCGGAGTAACTGGGTGGAGTGGGCGGAGTATTTGGGTGGAGTGACTTGAGTAACTGGGTGGAGTGGGCGGAGTAACTGGGTGGAGTGGGCGGGGTAACTGGGTGGAGTGGGCGGGGTAACTGGGTGGAGTGGGTGGGGTAACTGGGTGAAGTGGGCGGAGTAACTGGGTGGAATGGGTGGAGTAACTAGGTGGAATGGGCGGAGTAACTGGGTAGAGTGGGCAGAGTGGGTGGAGTAACTGGATGCAGTGGGCGGAGTAACTGAGTGGAGTGGCTGGAGTAACTGGGTGGAGTGGGCGGAGTAACTGGGTGGAGTGGGCAGAGTAACTGGGTGGAGTGGGCGGAGTAACTGGGTGAAGTGGGCGGAGTAACTGGGTGGAGTGGGCGGAGTAACTGGGTGGAGTGGGCGGAGTAACTGGGTGGAGTGGGCGGGGTAACTGGGTGGAGTGGGCGGGGTAACTGGGTGGAGTAACTGGGTGAAGTGGGCGGAGTAACTGGGTGGAATGGGCGGAGTAACTGGGTGGAATGGGCGGAGTAACTGGGTGGAATGGGCGGAGTAACTGGGTGGAATGGGCGGAGTAACTGGGTAGAGTGGGCAGAGTGGGTGGGGTAACTGGGTGCAGTGGGCGGAGTAACTGAGTGGAGTGGGCGGAGTAACTGGGTGGAGTGGGCGGAGTATCTGGGTGGAGTGACTTGAGTAACTGGGTGGAGTGACTTGAGTAACTGTTGTGTGGTTGGAGTCACTGGAGTAACTGTGGAAAGGTTTGACTGAGCACAGTAACTATATGGAGTAGGCAGAGTAACTGTATGGATTGTTTTGAGTAAAGATCGTAGGCATTCTTTTTTTTTCTATCGCCAGATTATTTATAGACATGTTAGAAGCTATTGTGTGGCTATTTAATTATTTATCTTTTTTAATGCAAATTTCGCGATACTGCTCCTTTAAGGGGAGTTTCCTGAGACTTGGTGTGTGGGCGGAGCAGCTGTAACGAGCCAGGCTGCAGCTGTGTTGCTATGGAAACTCACTCTGAGGTAAACTGAGAATGCACATTAAAACACATTTCTAATGCACTGGTGGTTGCCATATTCAAATGACTGTAGCTTAAAAAGTATACATCCTACAGCAAAGAGCTTTATACTGTAAGAATCACAAGAGCTAGGCGAACAATGTGGTGTGGGTGGAGTGGGCGGGGTAACTGGGTGGAGTGGGCGGGGTAACTGGGTGAAGTGGGCGGGGTAACTGGGTGGAATGGGTGGAAAAATGAAGGCACAGTCGCAGTTTAGAAATTGCCATTCAAATTTGTGGTGTCTAGAGTGGAGTTTCAATGAATGTCAATGGGAGGTGTGAGTTGCAAACAAAAGGTCATATTGTGAAATCTGTTCGGGCTATGGCTTAGCCTTGGACATTTTTAGCGGCAGCAGGGATAGCTGAACGTTTTGATATAAGATTTGTGTAGGTGGGATTAAAAATGAGGGAGAGGTCACAGTTTAGAAATCATGTCCTGATTTTTCATTTCACACGCATCTCCCACTCTAGCTTTGAAAATACCTCCCATTCATTCCTATGGGAAAATTGCGCCAGGAAAACGCCAATATTTCGGAAACCGTTTGGCGAAACGTTCCACAAAATATAAGCACACCATTCGGGAACGATCCGCACGTTTTGGTATATTATGGTCTATGTAGTGTCAAAACTGTGGGAGGAGTTACAGTGCAAAAATGCTTGGAATAATAATAATATATCAGCAAGAACAATAAGTGATCTTGCCAAGCAAGACCACTTAACTAGACAAAGTGCAATTTCCGGGGAAATTACGTGAAGTGGTCTTGCCTCCGCCAGTTCTCTACAACTGGAGCGGGCAGAGTAACTGGGTGGAGTGGGTGGAGTAACTGGGTGGAGTGGGTGGAGTGGGCAGAATAACTGGGTGGAGTGGGTGGAGTAACTGGGTGGAGTGGGTAGAGTAAATGGGTGGAGTGGGTGGAGTAACTGGGTGGAGTGGGTGGAGTAACTGGGTGGAGTGGGTGGAGTAACTAGGTGGAGTGGGCAGAGTAAATGGGTGGAGTAACTGGGTGGAGTAACTGGGTGGAGTGGGTGGAGTGGGCAGAATAACTGGGTGGAGTGGGTGGAGTAACTGGGTGGAGTGGGTGGAGTAACTGGGTGGAGTGGGCAGAGTAAATGGGTGGAGTAACTGGGTGGAGTAACTGGGTGGAGTGGGTGGAGTGGGCAGAATAACTGGGTGGAGTGGGTGGAGTAACTGGGTGGAGTGGGTGGAGTAACTGGGTGGAGTGGGCAGAGTAAATGGGTGGAGTGGGTGGAGTAACTGGGTGGAGTGGGTGGAGTAACTGGGTGGAGTGGGTGGAGTGGGCAGAGTAACTGGGTGGAGTGACTTGAGTAACTGTTGTGTGGGTGGAGTGGGCGGAGTAACTGGGTGGAGTGGCTGGAGTAACTGGGTGGAGTGGCTGGAGTAACTGGGTGGAGTGGGCGGAGTAACTGGGTGGAGTGGGCGGGGTAACTGGGTGGAGTGGGCGGGGTAACTGGGTGGAGTGGGCGGGGTCACTGGGTGGAGTGGGCGGGGTCACTGGGTGGAGTGGGCGGGGTCACTGGGTGCAGTGGGCGGAGTAACTGGGTGGAGTGACTTGAGTAACTGTTGTGTGGTTGGAGTCACTGGAGTAACTGTGGAAAGGTTTAACTGAGCAGAGTAACTATATGGAGTAGGCAGAGTAACTGTATGGATTGTTTTGAGTAAAGATAGTAAGCATTCTTCTTTTTTCTATCGCCATATTATTTATAGACATGTTAGAAGCTATTGTGTGGCTATTTAATTATTTATCTTTTTTAATGCAAATTTCGCGATACTGCTCCTTTAAGGGGAGTTTCCTGAGACTTGGTGTGTGGGCGGAGCAGCTGTAACGAGCCAGGCTGCAGCTGTGTTGCTATGGAAACTCACTCTGAGGTAAACTGAGAATGCACATTAAAACACATTTCTAATGCACTGGTGGTTGCCATATTCAAATGACTGTAGCTTAAAAAGTATACATCCTACAGCAAAGAGCTTTATACTGTAAGAATCACAAGAGCTAGGCGAACAATGTGGTGTATAACATGTCTCTGAAATATTAAAAATGAAGGCACAGTCGCAGTTTAGAAATTGCCATTCAAATTTGTGGTGTCTAGAGTGGAGTTTCAATGAATGTCAATGGGAGGTGTGAGTTGCAAACAAAAGGTCATATTGTGAAATCTGTTCGGGCTATGGCTTAGCCTTGGACATTTTTAGCGGCAGCAGGGATAGCTGAACGTTTTGATATAAGATTTGTGTAGGTGGGATTAAAAATTAGGGAGAGGTCGCAGTTTAGAAATCATGTCCTGATTTATCATTTCACACTGAGTTCCCACTCTAGCTTTGAAAATACCTCCCATTCATTCCTATGGGAAAATTGCGCCAGAAAAACGCCAATATTTCGGAAATCGTTTGGCGAAACGTTCCACAAATTATAAGCACACCATTCGGGAACGATCCGCACGTTTTGGTATGTTATGGTCTATGTAGTGTCAAAACTGTGGGAGGAGTTACAGTGCAAAAATGCTTGGAATAAGAATAAAAATAAGAATAATATATCAGCAAGAACAATAAGTGATCTTGCCAAGCAAGACCACTTAATAATATATCAGCAAGAACAATAAGTGATCTTGCCAAGCAAGACCACTTAATAAGAATAATATATCAGCAAGAACAATAAGTGATCTTGCCAAGCAAGACCACTTAATAAGAATAATATATCAGCAAGAACAATAAGTGATCTTGGCAAGCAAGACCACTTAATAAGTGATCTTGCCAAGCAAGACCACTTAATAATATATCAGCAAGAACAATAAGTGATCTTGCCAAGCAAGACCACTTAACTAGACAAAGTGCAATTTCCGGGGAAATTGCATGAAGTGGTCTTGCCTCCGCCATTTCTCTACAACTCGAGGGGGCAGAGTAACTGGGTGGAGTGGGTGGAGTAACTGGGTGGAGTGGGCAGAGTAACTGGGTGGAGTGGGCGGAGTAACTGTTGTGTGGGTGGAGTGAGCGGAGTAACTGGGTGGAGTGACTTGAGTAACTGTTGTGTGGGTGGAGTGGGCGGATTAACTGGGTGGAGTGGCTGGAGTAACTGGGTGGAGTGGCTGGAGTAACTGGGTGGAGTGGTCGGAGTAACTGGGTGGAGTGAGCAGAGTAACTGGGTGGAGTGGGCGGAGTAACTAGGTGGAGTGGGCGGAGTAACTGGGTGGAGTGGGTGGGGTAACTGGGTGGAGTGGGCGGAGTAACTGGGTGGAATGGGCGGAGTAACTGGGTAGAGTGGGTGGAGTAACTGGGTGCAGTGGGCAGAGTAACTGGGTGGAGTGGGCAGAGTAACTGGGTGGAGTGACTTGAGTAACTGTTGTGTGGTTGAAGTGGGCGGAGTAACTGGGTGGAGTGACTTGAGTAACTGTTGTGTGGTTGGAGTGGGCGGAGTAACTGGGTGGAGTGACTTCAGTAACTGTTGTGTGGGTGGAGTGGCTGGAGTAACTGGGTGGAGTGGCTGGAGTAACTGGGTGGAGTGGGCGGGGTAACTGGGTGGAGTGGGCGGAGTAACTGGGTGGAGTGGGCAGAGTTACTGGGTGGAGTGGGCGGAGTAACTGTTGTGTGGGTGGAGTGAGCGGAGTAACTGGGTGGAGTGACTTGAGTAACTGTTGTGTGGTTGGAGTGGGCGGAGTAACTGGGTGGAGTGACTTGAGTAACTGTTGTGTGGGTGGAGTGGGCGGATTAACTGGGTGGAGTGGCTGGAGTAACTGGGTGGAGTGGCTGGAGTAACTGGGTGGAGTGGGCGGAGTAACTGGGTGGAGTGAGCAGAGTAACTGGGTGGAGTGGGCGGAGTAACTAGGTGGAGTGGGCGGAGTAACTGGGTGGAGTGGGTGGGGTAACTGGGTGGAGTGGGCGGAGTAACTGGGTGGAATGGGCGGAGTAACTAGGTAGAGTGGGTGGAGTAACTGGGTGCAGTGGGCGGAGTAACTGGGTGGAGTGGGCAGAGTAACTGGGTGGAGTGACTTGAGTAACTGTTGTGTGGTTGGAGTGGGCGGAGTAACTGGGTGGAGTGACTTGAGTAACTGTTGTGTGGTTGGAGTGGGCGGAGTAACTGGGTGGAGTGACTTCAGTAACTGTTGTGGCGGTGGAGTGGGTGGAGTGGCTGGAGTAACTGGTTGGAGTGGGCGGAGTAACTGGGTGGAGTGGGCGGGGTAACTGGGTGGAGTGGGCGGAGTAACTGGGTGGAGTGGGTGGAGTAACTGGGTGAAGTGGGCGGAGTAACTGGGTGGAATGGGCGGAGTAACTGGGTGGAGTGGGCAGAGTGGGTGGAGTAACTGGGTGCAGTGGGAGGAGTAACTGGGTGGAGTGGGCAGAGTGGGTGGAGTAACTGGGTGCAGTGGGCGGAGTAACTGAGTGGAGTGGGCGGAGTAACTAGGTGGAGTGGGCGGAGTATCTGGGTGGAGTGACTTGAGTAACTTAATGGAGTGACTTGAGTAACTGTTGTGTGGTTGGAGTCACTGGAGTAACTGTGGAAAGGTTTGACTGAGCAGAGTAACTATATGGAGTAGGCAGAGTAACTGTATGGATTGTTTTGAGTAAAGATAGTAAGCATTCTTCTTTTTTCTACTGCCAGATTATTTTTAGACATGTTAGAAGCTATTGTGTGGCTATTTAATTATTTATCTTTTTTAATGCAAATTTCGCCATACTGCTCCTTTAAGGGGAGTTTCCTGAGACTTGGTGTGTGGGCGGAGCAGCTGTAACGAGCCAGGCTGCAGCTGTGTTGCTATGGAAACTCACTCTGAGGTAAACTGAGAATGCACATTAAAACACATTTCTAATGCACTGGTGGTTGCCATATTCAAATGACTGTAGCTTAAAAAGTATACATCCTACAGCAAAGTGCTTTATACTGTAGGAATCACGAGGCCGAGACCTGTACAATGGTGTCTCTGAAATATTAAAAATGAAGGCACAGTCGCAGTTTAAAAATTGCCATTCAAATTTGTGGTGTCTAGAGTGGAGTTTCATGAATGTCAATGGGAGGTGTGAGTTGCAAACAAAAGGTCATATTGTGAAATCTGTTCAGGCTATGGCTTAGCCTTGGACATTTTTAGCGGCAGCAGGGATAGCTGAACGTTTTGATATAAGATTTGTGTAGGTGGGAGTAAAAATGAGGGAGAGGTCGCAGTTTAGAAATCATGTCCTGATTTTTGACTCCACACACAGTTCCCACTCTAGCTTTGAACATTCCTCCCATTCATTCCTATGGGAAAATTGCGCCAGAAAAACACCAATATTTCGGAAACCGTTTGGCGAAACGTTCCACAAAATATAAGCACACCATTCGGGAACGATCCGCACGTTTTGGTATATTATGGTCTATGTAGTGTCAAAACTGTGGGAGGAGTTACAGTGCAAAAATGCTTGGAATAAGAATAATATATCAGCAAGAACAACTAGACAAAGTGCAATTTCCGGGGAAATTGCGTGAAGTGGTCTTGCCTCCACCAGTTCTCTACAACTGGAGTGGGCAGAGTAACTGGGTGAAGTGGGTGGAGTAACTGGGTGGAGTGGGTGGAGTAACTGGGTGGAGTGGGCAGAGTAACTGGGTGGAGTGGGCGGAGTAACTGGGTGGAGTGACTTGAGTAACTGTTGTGTGGGTGGAGTGAGCGGAGTAACTGGGTGGAGTGACTTGAGTAACTGTTGTGTGGTTGGAGTGGGCGGAGTAACTGGGTGGAGTGACTTCAGTAACTGTTGTGTGGGTGGAGTGGGCGGAGTAACTGGGTGGAGTGGCTGGAGTAACTGGGTGGAGTGGGCGGAGTAACTGGGTGGAGTGGGTGGAGTAACTGGGTGGAGTGGGCGGAGTAACTGTGTGGAGTGGGCGGGGTAACTGGGTGGAGTGGGCGGAGTAACTGGGTGGAGTGGGCGGAGTAACTGGGTGAAGTGGGGGGGGGTAACTGGGTGGAATGGGCGGAGTAACTGGGTGGAATGGGCGGAGTAACTGGGTGGAGTGGGCAGAGTGGGTGGAGTAACTGGGTGCAGTGGGCGGAGTAATGAGTGGAGTGGGCGGAGTAACTGGGTGGAGTGACTTGAGTAACTGGGTGGAGTGACTTGAGTAACTGTTGTGTGGTTGGAGTCACTGGAGTAACTGTGGAAAGGTTTGACTGAGCAGAGTAACTATATGGAATAGGCAGAGTAACTGTATGGATTGTTTGGAGTGAGTAAAGATAGTAAGCATTCTTCTTTTTTCTATCGCCAGATTATTTATAGACATGTTAGAAGCTATTGTGTGGCTATTTAATTATCTTTTTTAATGCAAATTTCGCGATACTGCTCCTTTAAGGGGAGTTTCCTGAGACTTGGTGTGTGGGCGGAGCAGCTGTAACGAGCCAGGCTGCAGCTGTGTTGCTATGGAAACTCACTCTGAGGTAAACTGAGAATGCACATTAAAACACATTTCTAATGCACTGGTGGTTGCCATATTCAAATGACTGTAAAAAGTATACATCCTACAGCAAAGGAATCACAAGACCGAGACCTGTACAATGGTGTATAACATGTCTCTGAAATATTAAAAATGAAGGCACAGTCGCAGTTTAGAAATTGCCATTCAAATTTGTGGTGTCTAGAGTGGAGTTTCAATGAATGTCAATGGGAGGTGTGAGTTGCAAACAAAAGGTCATATTGTGAAATCTGTTCGGGCTATGGCTTAGCCTTGGACATTTTTAGCGGCAGCAGGGATAGCTGAACGTTTTGATATAAGATTTGTGTAGGTGGGATTAAAAATGAGGGAGAGGTCGCAGTTTAGAAATCATGTCCTGATTTTTGACTTCACACTCAGTTCCCACTCTAGGTTTGAACATTCCTCCCATTCATTCCTATGGGAAAATTGCACCAGAAAAACGCCAATATTTCGGAAAGCGTTTGGCAAAACGTTCCACAAAATAGTAGCACACCATTCGGTGAACGATCCGCACGTTATGGGATATTACGGTCTATGTAGTGTAAAAACTGTGGGAGGAGTTACAGTGCAAAAATTGCTGGAATAAGAATAAAAATAATATATCAGCAAGAACAATAAGTGATCTTGCCAAGCAAGACCACTTAACTAGACAAAGTGCAATTTTCGGGGAAATTGCGTGAAGTGGTCTTGCCTCCGCCAGTTCTCTACAACTGGAGTGGGCAGAGTAACTGGGTGGAGTGGGCGGAGTAACTGGGTGGAGTGACTTGATTAACTGTTGTGTGGGTGGAGTGAGCGGAGTAACTGGGTGGAGTGACTTGAGTAACTGTTGTGTGGTTGGAGTGGGCGGAGTAACTGGGTGGAGTGACTTGAGTAACTGTTGTGTGGGTGAAGTGGCTGGAGTGGCTGGAGTAACTGGGTGAAGTGGTTGGAGTAACTGGGTGGAGTGGGCGGAGTAACTGGGTGGAGTGGGCGGAGTAACTGGGTGGAGTGGACGGAGTGGGCGGGGTAACTGGGTGAAGTGGGTGGAGTAACTGGGTGGAGTGGGCGGGGTAACTGGGTGGAGTGGTCGGAGTAACTGGGTGAAGTAGGCGGAGTAACTGGGTGGAATGGGCGGAGTAACTGGGTGGAGTGGGCAGAGTGGGTGGAGTAACTGGGTGCAGTGGGCGGAGTAACTGGGTGGAGTGACTTGAGTAACTGGGTGGAGTGACTTGAGTAACTGTTGTGTGGTTGGAGTCACTGGAGTAACTGTGGAAAGGTTTGACTGAGCAGAGTAACTATATGGAGTAGGCAGAGTAACTGTATGGATTGTTTTGAGTAAAGATAGTAAGCATTCTTCTTTTTTCTATTGCCAGATTATTTATAGACATGTTAGAAGCTATTGTGTGGCTATTTAATTATTTATATTTTTTAATGCCAATTTCGCGATACTGCTCCTTTAAGGGGAGTTTCCTGAGACTTGGTGTAACGAGCCAGGCTGCAGCTGTGTTGCTATGGAAACTCACTCTGAGGTAAACTGAGAATGCACATTAAAACACATTTCTAATGCACTGGTGGTTGCCATATTCAAATGACTGTAGCTTAAAAAGTATACATCCTACAGCAAAGAGCTTTATACTGTAAGAATCACAAGAGCTAGGCGAACAATGTGGTGTATGTCTCTGAAATATTAAAAATGAAGGCACAGTCGCAGTTTAGAAATTGCCATTTAAATTTGTGGTGTCTAGAGTGGAGTTTCAATGAATGTCAATGGGAGGTGTGAGTTGCAAACAAAAGGTCATATTGTGAAATCTGTTCGGGCTATGGCTTAGCCTTGGACATTTTTAGCGGCAGCAGGGATAGCTGAACGTTTTGATATAAGATTTGTGTAGGTGGGATTAAAAATGAGGGAGAGGTCGCAGTTTAGAAATCATGTCCTGATTTTTCATTTCACACGCATCTCCCACTCTAACTTTGAAAATACCTCCCATTCATTCCTATAGGAAAATTGCGGCAGGAAAACGCCAATATTTCGGAAACCGTTTGGCGAAACGTTCCACAAAATATAAGCACACCATTCGGGAACGATCCGCACGTTTTGGTATATTATGGTCTATGTAGTGTCAAAACTGTGGGAGGAGTTACAGTGCAAAAATGCTTGGAATAAGAATAAGAACTAGACAAAGTGCAATTTCCGGGGAAATTGCGTGAAGTGGTATTGCCTCCACCAGTTTTCTACAACTGGAGCGGGCAGAGTAACTGGGTGGAGTGGGTGGAGTGGGCGGAGTAACTGGGTGGAGTGGGCGGAGTAACTGGGTGGAGTGGGCGGAGTAACTGGGTGGAGTGGGCGGAGTAACTGTTGTGTGGGTGGAGTGAGCGGAGTAACTGGGTGGAGTGACTTGAGTAACTGTTGTGTGGTTGGAGTATGCGGAGTAACTGGGTGGAGTGGGTGGAGTAACTGGGTGGAGTGGGTGGAGTAACTGGGTGGAGTGGGCAGAGTAACTGGGTGGAGTGGGCGGAGTAACTGTTGTGTGGGTGGAGTGAGCGGAGTAACTGGGTGGAGTGACTTGAGTAACTGTTGTGTGGTTGGAGTGGGCGGAGTAACTGAATGGAGTGACTTGAGTAACTGTTGTGTGGGTGGAGTGGGCGGAGTAACTGGGTGGAGTGGCTGGAGTAACTGGGTGGAGTGGGCAGAGTAACTTCGTGGAGTGGGCGGAGTAACTGGGTGGAGTGGGCAGAGATACTGGGTAGAGTGGGCGGAGTAACTGGGTGGAGTGGGCGGAGTAACGGTGGAGTGGGCGGAGTGGGCAGAGTAACTGGGTGGAGTGGGCGGAGTAACTGGTTGGAGTGGGTGGAGTAACTGGGTAGAGTGGGCAGAGTAACTGGGTGGAGTGGGCGGAGTAACTGGTTGGAGTGGGTGGAGTAACTGGGTGGAGTGGGCGGGGTAACTGGGTGGAGTGGGCGGAGTAACTGGGTGGAGTGGGCGGAGTAACTGGGTGAAGTGGGCAGAGTAACTGGGTGGAATGGGCAGAGTAACTGGGTGGAATGGGCGGAGTAACTGGGTAGAGTGGGCAGAGTGGGTGGAGTAAGTGCGTGCAGTGGGCGGAGTAACTGAGTGGAGTGGGCGGAACAACTGGGTGGAGTGGGCGGAGTATCTGGGTGGAGTGACTTGAGTAACTGGGTGGAGTGACCTGAGTAACTGTTGTGTGGTTGGAGTCACTGGAGTAACTGTGGAAAGGTTTGACTGAGCAGAGTAACTATATGGAGTAGGCAGAGTAACTGTATGGATTGTTTTGAGTAAAGATAGTAAGCATTCTTCTTTTTTCTATTGCCAGATTATTTATAGACATGTTAGAAGCGATTGTGTGGCTATTTAATTATGTATCTTTTTTAATGCCAATTTCACGATACTGCTCCTTTAAGGGGAGTTTTCCTGAGACTGGGTGTGTGGGCGGAGCAGCTGTAACGAGCCAGGCTGAAGCTGTGTTGCTATGGAAACTCACTCTGAGGTAAACTGAGAATGCACATTAAAACACATTTCTAATGCACTGGTGGTTGCCATATTCAAATGACTGTAGCTTAAAAAGTATACATCCTACAGCAAAGAGCTTTATACTGTAAGAATCACAAGAGCTAGGCGAACAATGTGGTGTATAACTTGTCTCTGAAATATTAAAAATGAAGGCACAGTCGCAGTTTAGAAATTGCCATTCAAATTTGTGGTGTCTAGAGTGGAGTTTCAATGAATGTCAATGGGAGGTGTGAGTTGCAAACAAAAGGTCATATTGTGAAATCTGTTCGGGCTATGGCTTAGCCTTGGACATTTTTAGCGGCAGCAGGGATAGCTGAACGTTTTGATATAAGATTTGTGTAGGTGGGATTAAAAATGAGGGAGAGGTCACAGTTTAGAAATCATGTCCTGATTTTTCATTTCACACTCATCTCCCACTCTAGCTTTGAAAATACCTCCCATTCATTCCTATGGGAAAATTGCGCCAGAAAAACGCCAATATTTCGGAAACCGTTTGGCGAAATGTTCCGCAAAATATAAGCACACCATTCGGGAACGATCCACACGTTTTGGTATATTATGGTCTATGTAGTGTCAAAACTGTGGGAGGAGTTACAGTGCAAAAATGCTTGGAATAATAATAATAAAAATATATCAGCAAGAACAATAAGTGATCTTGCCAAGCAAGACCACTTAATAAGAACTAGACAAAGTGCAATTTCCGGGGAAATTGCGTGAAGTGGTCTTGCCTCCGCCAGTTCTCTACAACTGGAGTGGGCAGAGTAACTGGGTGGAGTGGGCGGAGTAACTGGGTGGAGTGGGCGGAGTAACTGTTGTGTGGGTGGAGTGAGCGGAGAAACTGGGTGGAGTGACTTGAGTAACTGTTGTGTGGTTGGAGTGGGCGGAGTAACTGGGTGGAGTGACTTGAGTAACTGTTGTGTGGGTGGAGTGAGCGGAGTAACTGGGTGGAGTGACTTGAGTAACTGTTGTGTGGGTGGAGTGGGCGGAGTAACTGGGTGGAGTGGCTGGAGTAACTGGGTGGAGTGGCTGGAGTAACTGGGTGGAGTGGGCGGAGTAACTGGGTGGAGTGGGCGGAGTAACTGGGTGGAGTGGGCGGAGTAAATGGGTGGAGTGGGTGGGGTAACTGGGTGGAGTGGGCGGGGTAACTGGGTGGAGTGAGCGGAGTAACTGGGTGAAGTGGGCGGAGTAACTGGGTGGAATGGGCGGAGTAACTAGGTGGAATGGGCGGAGTAACTGGGTAGAGTGGGCAGAGTGGGTGGAGTAACTGGGTGCAGTGGGCGGAGTAACTGAGTGGAGTGGGCGGAGTAACTGGGTGGAGTGGGCGGAGTATCTGGGTGGAGTGACTTGAGTAACTGGGTGGAGTGACTTGAGTAACTGTTGTGTGGTTGGAGTCACTGGAGTAACTGTGGAAAGGTTTGACTGAGCAGAGTAACTATATGGAGTAGGCAGAGTAACTGTATGGATTGTTTTGAGTGAGTAAAGATAGTAAGCATTCTTCTTTTTTCTATCGCCAGATTATTTATAGACATGTTAGAAGCTATTGTGTGGCTATTTAATTATTTATCTTTTTTAATGCAAATTTCGCGATACTGCTCCTTTAAGGGGAGTTTCCTGAGACTGGGTGTGTGGGCGGAGCAGCTGTAACGAGCCAGGCTGCAGCTGTGTTGCTATGGAAACTCACTCTGAGGTAAACTGAGAATGCACATTAAAACACATTTCTAATGCACTGGTGGTTGCCATATTCAAATGACTGTAGCTTAAAAAGTATACATCCTACAGCAAAGAGCTTTATACTGTAAGAATCACAAGGCGAACAATGTGGTGTATAACATGTCTCTGAAATATTAAAAATGAAGGCACAGTCGCAGTTTAGAAATTGCCATTCAAATTTGTGGTGTCTAGAGTGGAGTTTCAATGAATGTCAATGGGAGGTGTGAGTTGCAAACAAAAGGTCATATTGTGAAATCTGTTCGGGCTATGGCTTAGCTTTGGACATTTTTAGCGGCAGCAGGGATAGCTGAACGTTTTGATATAAGATTTGTGTAGGTGGGATTAAAAATGAGGGAGAGGTCACAGTTTAGAAATCATGTCCTGATTTTTCATTTCACACGCATCTCCCACTCTAGCTTTGAAAATACCTCCCATTCATTCCTATGGGAAAATTGCGCCAGGAAAACGCCAATATTTCGGAAACTGTTTGGCGAAACGTTCCACAAAATATAAGCACACCATTCGGGAACGATCCGCACGTTTTGGTATATTATGGTCTATGTAGTGTCAAAACTGTGGGAGGAGTTACAGTGCAAAAATGCTTGGAATAAGAATAATAATAACTAGACAAAGTGCAATTTCCGGGGAAATTGCGTGAAGTGGTCTTGCCTCCGCCAGTTCTCTACAACTGGAGTGGGCAGAGTAACTGGGTGGAGTGGGTGGAGTGGGCAGAGTAACTGGGTGGAGTGGGCGGAGTAACTGTTGTGTGGGTGGAGTGAGCGGAGTAACTGGGTGGAGTGACTTGAGTAACTGTTGTGTGGTTGGAGTGGGCGGAGTAACTGGGTGGAGTGACTTGAGTAACTGTTGTGTGGGTGGAGTGGGCGGAGTAACTGGGTGGAGTGGCTGGAGTAACTGGGTGGAGTGGCTGGAGTAACTGGGTGGAGTGGGCGGAGTAACTGGGTGGAGTGGGCGGAGTAACTGGGTGGAGTGGGCGGGGTAACTGGGTGGAGTGGGCGGAGTAACTGGGTGAAGTGGGCGGAGTAACTGGGTGGAATGGGCGGAGTAACTAGGTGGAATGGGCGGAGTAACTGGGTAGAGTGGGCAGAGTGGGTGGAGTAACTGGGTGCAGTGGGCGGAGTAACTGAGTGGAGTGGGCGGAGTAACTGGGTGGAGTGGGCGGAGTATCTGGGTGGAGTGACTTGAGTAACTGGGTGGAGTGCCTGAGTAACTGTTGTGTGGTTGGAGTCACTGGAGTAACTGTGGAAAGGTTTGACTGAGCAGAGTAACTATATGGAGTAGGCAGAGTAACTGTATGGATTGTTTTGATTAAAGATAGTAAGCATTCTTCTTTTTTCTATCGCCAGATTATTTATAGACATGTTAGAAGCTATTGTTTGGCTATTTAATTATCTTTTTTAATGCAAATTTCGCGATACTGCTCCTTTAAGGGGAGTTTCCTGAGACTTGGTGTGTGGGCGGAGCAGCTGTAACGAGCCAGGCTGCAGCTGTGTTGCTATGGAAACTCACTCTGAGGTAAACTGAGAATGCACATTAAAACACATTTCTAATGCACTGGTGGTTGCCATATTCAAATGACTGTAGCTTAAAAAGTATACATCCTACAGCAAAGAGCTTTATACTGTAAGAATCACAAGAGCCAGGCCTACAATGTGGTGTATAACGTGTCTCTGAAATATTAAAAATGAAGGCACAGTCGCAGTTTAGAAATTGCCATTCAAATTTGTGGTGTCTAGAGTGGAGTTTCAATGAATGTCAATGGGAGGTGTGAGTTGCAAACAAAAGGTCATATTGTGAAATCTGTTCGGGCTATGGCTTAGCCTTGGACATTTTTAGCGGCAGCAGGGATAGCTGAACGTTTTGATATAAGATTTGTGTAGGTGGGATTAAAAATGAGGGAGAGGTCACAGTTTAGAAATCATGTCCTGATTTTTCATTTCACACGCATCTCCCACTCTAGCTTTGAAAATACCTCCCATTCATTCCTATGGGAAAATTGCGCCAGGAAAACGCCAATATTTCGGAAACCGTTTGGCGAAACGTTCCACAAAATATAAGCACACCATTCGGGAACGATCCGCACGTTTTGGTATATTATGGTCTATGTAGTGTCAAAACTGTGGGAGGAGTTACAGTGCAAAAATGCTTGGAATAAGAATAATAACTAGACAAAGTGCAATTTCCGGGGAAATTGCGTGAAGTGGTCTTGCCTCCGCCAGTTCTCTACAACTGGAGCGGGCAGAGTAACTGGGTGGAGTGGGTGGAGTAACTGGGTGGAGTAACTGGGTGGAGTGGGCAGAGTAACTGGGTGGAGTGGGCGGAGTAACTGTTGTGTGGGTGGAGTGAGCGGAGTAACTGGGTGGAGTGACTTGAGTAACTGTTGTGTGGTTGGAGTGGGCGGAGTAACTGGGTGGAGTGGCTGGAGTAACTGGGTGGAGTGGCTGGAGTAACTGGGTGGAGTGGGCGGAGTAACTGGGTGGAGTGGGCGGAGTAACTGGGTGGAGTGGGCGGGGTAACTGGGTGGAGTGGGCGGGGTAACTGGGTGAAGTGGGCGGAGTAACTGGGTGGAATGGGTGGAGTAACTAGGTGGAATGGGCGGAGTAACTGGGTAGAGTGGGCAGAGTGGGTGGAGTAACTGGGTGCAGTGGGCGGAGTAACTGAGTGGAGTGGGCGGAGTAACTGGGTGGAGTGGGCGGAGTATTTGGGTGGAGTGACTTGAGTAACTGGGTGGAGTGGGCGGAGTAACTGGGTGGAGTGGGCGGGGTAACTGGGTGGAGTGGGCGAGGTAACTGGGTGGAGTGGTGGGGTAACTGGGTGAAGTGGGCGGAGTAACTGGGTGGAATGGGTGGAGTAACTAGGTGGAATGGGCGGAGTAACTGGGTAGAGTGGGCAGAGTGGGTGGAGTAACTGGGTGCAGTGGGCGGAGTAACTGAGTGGAGTGGGCGGAGTAACTGGGTGGAGTGGGCGGAGTATTTGGGTGGAGTGACTTGAGTTACTGGGTGGAGTGACTTGAGTAACTGTTGTGTGGTTGGAGTCACTGGAGTAACTGTGGAAAGGTTTGACTGAGCAGAGTAACTATATGGAGTAGGCAGAGTAACTGTATGGATTGTTTTGAGTGAGTAAAGATAGTAAGCATTCTTCTTTTTTCTATCGCCAGATTATTTATAGACATGTTAGAAGCTATTGTGTGGCTATTTAATTATTTATCTTTTTTAATGCAAATTTCGCGATACTGCTCCTTTAAGGGGAGTTTCCTGAGACTTGGTGTGTGGGCGGAGCAGCTGTAACGAGCCAGGCTGCAGCTGTGTTGCTATGGAAACTCACTCTGAGGTAAACTGAGAATGCACATTAAAACACATTTCTAATGCACTGGTGGTTGCCATATTCAAATGACTGTAGCTTAAAAAGTTTACATCCTACAGCAAAGAGCTTTATACTGTAAGAATCACAAGAGCTAGGCGAACAATGTGGTGTATAGCATGTCTCGGAAATATTAAAAATGAAGGCACAGTCGCAGTTTAGAAATTGCCATTCAAATTTGTGGTGTCTAGAGTGGAGTTTCAATGAATGTCAATGGGAGGTGTGAGTTGCAAACAAAAGGTCATATTGTGAAATCTGTTCGGGCTATGGCTTAGCCTTGGACATTTTTAGCGGCAGCAGGGATAGCTGAACGTTTTGATATAAGATTTGTGTAGGTGGGATTAAAAATGAGGGAGAGGTCACAGTTTAGAAATCATGTCCTGATTTTTCATTTCACACGCATCTCCCACTCTAGCTTTGAAAATACCTCCCATTCATTCCTATGGGAAAATTGCGCCAGGAAAACGCCAATATTTCGGAAACCGTTTGGCGAAACGTTCCACAAAATATAAGCACACCATTCGGGAACGATCCGCACGTTTTGGTATATTATGGTCTATGTAGTGTCAAAACTGTGGGAGGAGTTACAGTGCAAAAATGCTTGGAATAATAATATATCAGCAAGAACAATAAGTGATCTTGCCAAGCAAGACCACTTAATAAGAATAATATATCAGCAAGAACAATAAGTGATCTTGCCAAGCAAGACCACTTAATAATATATCAGCAAGAACAATAAGTGATCTTGCCAAGCAAGACCACTTAATAATATATCAGCAAGAACAATAAGTGATCTTGCCAAGCAAGACCACTTAATAATATATCAGCAAGAACAATAAGTGATCTTGGCAAGCAAGACCACTTAATAAGAACTAGACAAAGTGCAATTTCCGGGGAAATTGCGTGAAGTGGTCTTGCCTCCGCCAGTTCTCTACAACTGGAGTGGGCAGAGTAACTGGGTGGAGTGGGCAGAGTAACTGGGTGGAGTGGGCGGAGTAACTGCTGTGTGGGTGGAGTGAGCGGAGTAACTGGGTGGAGTGACTTGAGTAACTGTTGTGTGGTTGGAGTGGGCGGAGTAACTGGGTGGAGTGACTTGAGTAACTGTTGTGTGGGTGGACTGGGCGGAGTAACTGGGTGGAGTGGCTGGAGTAACTGGGTGGAGTGGGTGGAGTAACTGGGTGGAGTGGGCGGGGTAACTGGGTGAAGTGGGCGGAGTAACTGGGTGGAATGGGCAGAGTAACTGGGTGGAATGGGCGGAGTAACTGGGTGGAATGGGCGGAGTAACTGGGTGGAATGGGCGGAGTAACTGGGTAGAGTGGGCAGAGTGGGTGGAGTAACTGGGTGCAGTGGGCGGAGTAACTGAGTGGAGTGGGCGGAGTAACTGGGTGGAGTGGGCGGAGTATCTGGGTGGAGTGACTTGAGTAACTGGGTGGAGTGACTTGAGTAACTGTTGTGTGGTTGGAGTCACTGGAGTAACTGTGGAAAGGTTTGACTGAGCAGAGTAACTATATGGAGTAGGCAGAGTAACTGTATGGATTGTTTTGAGTGAGTAAAGATAGTAAGCATTCTTCTTTTTTCTATCGCCAGATTATTTATAGACATGTTAGAAGCTATTGTGTGGCTATTTAATTATTTATCTTTTTTAATGCAAATTTCGCGATACTGCTCCTTTAAGGGGAGTTTCCTGAGACTTGGTGTGTGGGCGGAGCAGCTGTAACGAGCCAGGCTGCAGCTGTGTTGCTATGGAAACTCACTCAGAGGTAAACTGAGAATGCACATTAAAACACATTTCTAATGCACTGGTGGTTGACATATTCAAATGACTGTAGCTTAAAAAGTATACATCCTACAGCAAAGAGCTTTATACTGTAGGAATCACGAGGCCGGGACCTGTACAATGGTGTATAGCATGTCTCTGAAATATTAAAAATGAAGGCACAGTCGCAGTTTAGAAATTGCCATTCAAATTTGTGGTGTCTAGAGTGGAGTTTCAATGAATGTCAATGGGAGGTGTGAGTCGCAAACAAAAGGTCATATTGTGAAATTGGACATTTTTAGCGGCAGCAGGGATAGCTGAACGTTTGGATATAAGATTTGTGTAGGTGGGATTAACAATGAGGGAGAGGTCGCAGTTTAGAAATCATGTCCTGATTTTTCATTTCACACGCATCTCCCACTCTAGCTTTGAAAATACCTCCCATTCATTCCTATGGGAAAATTGCGCCAGGAAAACGCCAATATTTCGGAAACCGTTTGGCGAAACGTTCCACAAAATATAAGCACACCATTCGGGAACGATCCGCACGTTTTGGTATATTATGGTCTATGTAGTGTCAAAACTGTGGGAGGAGTTACAGTGCAAAAATGCTTGGAATAAGAATAATAACTAGACAAAGTGCAATTTCCGGGGAAATTGCGTGAAGTGGTCTTGCCTCCGCCAGTTCTCTACAACTGGAGCGGGCAGAGTAACTGGGTGGAGTGGGTGGAGTAACTGGGTGGAGTGGGCAGAGTAACTGGGTGGAGTGGGCGGAGTAACTGTTGTGTGGGTGGAGTGAGCGGAGTAACTGGGTGGAGTGACTTGAGTAACTGTTATGTGGTTGGAGTGGGCGGAGTAACTGGGTGGAGTGACTTGAGTAACTGTTGTGTGGGTGGAGTGGGCGGAGTAACTGGGTGGAGTGGCTGGAGTAACTGGGTGGAGTGGCTGGAGTAACTGGGTGGAGTGGCTGGAGTAACTGGGTGGAGTGGGCGGAGTAACTGGGTGGAGTGGGCGGAGTAACTGGGTGGAGTGGGCGGAGTAACTGGGTGGAGTGGGCGGGGTAACTGGGTGGAGTGGGCGGGGTAACTGGGTAGAGTGGGCAGAGTGGGTGGAGTAACTGGGTGCAGTGGGCGGAGTAACTGAGTGGAGTGGGCGGAGTAACTGAGTGGAGTGGGCGGAGTATCTGGGTGGAGTGACTTGAGTAACTGGGTGGAGTGCCTGAGTAACTGTTGTGTGGTTGGAGTCACTGGAGTAACTGTGGAAAGGTTTGACTGAGCAGAGTAACTATATGGAGTAGGCAGAGTAACTGTATGGATTGTTTTGAGTGAGTAAAGATAGTAAGCATTCTTCTTTTTTTCTATTGCCAGATTATTTATAGACATGTTAGAAGCTATTGTGTGGCTATTTAATTATTTATCTTTTTTAATGCAAATTTCGCGATACTGCTCCTTTAAGGGGAGTTTCCTGAGACTTGGTGTGTGGGCGGAGCAGCTGTAAGGAGCCAGGCTGCAGCTGTGTTGCTATGGAAACTCACTCTGAGGTAAACTGAGAATGCACATTAAAACACATTTCTAATTCACTGGTGGCTGCCATATTCAAATGACTGTAGCTTAAAAAGTATACATCCTACAGCAAAGAGCTTTATACTGTAAGAATCACAAGAGCTAGGCGAACAATGTGGTGTATAGCATGTCTCGGAAATATTAAAAATGAAGGCACAGTCGCAGTTTAGAAATTGCCATTCAAATTTGTGGTGTCTAGAGTGGAGTTTCAATGAATGTCAATGGGAGGTGTGAGTTGCAAACAAAAGGTCATATTGTGAAATCTGTTCGGGCTATGGCTTAGCCTTGGACATTTTTAGCGGCAGCAGGGATAGCTGAACGTTTTGATATAAGATTTGTGTAGGTGGGATTAACAATGAGGGAGAGGTCGCAGTTTAGAAATCATGTCCTGATTTTTCATTTCACACGCATCTCCCACTCTAGCTTTGAAAATACCTCCCATTCATTCCTATGGGAAAATTGCGCCAGGAAAACGCCAATATTTCGGAAACCGTTTGGCGAAACGTTCCACAAAATATAAGCACACCATTCGGGAACGATCCGCACGTTTTGGTATATTATGGTCTATGTAGTGTCAAAACTGTGGGAGGAGTTACAGTGCAAAAATGCTTGGAATAAAAATAAGAATAAGAATAAGAATAATATATCAGCAAGAACAATAAGTGATCTTGCCAAGCAAGACCACTTAATAATATATCAGCAAGAACAATAAGTGATCTTGCCAAGCAAGACCACTTAATAATATATCAGCAAGAACAATAAGTGATCTTGGCAAGCAAGACCACTTAATAATATATCAGCAAGAACAATAAGTGATCTTGCCAAGCAAGACCACTTAATAAGTGATCTTGCCAAGCAAGACCACTTAATAATATATCAGCAAGAACAATAAGTGATCTTGCCAAGCAAGACCACTTAACTAGACAAAGTGCAATTTCCGGGGAAATTGCATGAAGTGGTCTTGCCTCCGCCATTTCTCTACAACTCGAGTGGGCAGAGTAACTGGGTGGAGTGGGTGGAGTAACTGGGTGGAGTGGGCAGAGTAACTGGGTGGAGTGGGCGGAGTAACTGTTGTGTGGGTGGAGTGAGCGGAGTAACTGGGTGGAGTGACTTGAGTAACTGTTGTGTGGGTGGAGTGGGCGGATTAACTGGGTGGAGTGGCTGGAGTAACTGGGTGGAGTGGCTGGAGTAACTGGGTGGAGTGGTCGGAGTAACTGGGTGGAGTGAGCAGAGTAACTGGGTGGAGTGGGCGGAGTAACTAGGTGGAGTGGGCGGAGTAACTGGGTGGAGTGGGCGGAGTAACTGGGTGGAGTGGGTGGGGTAACTGGGTGGAGTGGGCGGAGTAACTGGGTGGAATGGGCGGAGTAACTGGGTAGAGTGGGTGGAGTAACTGGGTGCAGTGGGCGGAGTAACTGGGTGGAGTGGGCAGAGTAACTGGGTGGAGTGACTTGAGTAACTGTTGTGTGGTTGGAGTGGGCGGAGTAACTGGGTGGAGTGACTTAAGTAACTGTTGTGTGGTTGGAGTGGGCGGAGTAACTGGGTGGAGTGACTTCAGTAACTGTTGTGTGGGTGGAGTGGGTGGAGTGGCTGGAGTAACTGGGTGGAGTGGCTGGAGTAACTGGGTGGAGTGGGCGGGGTAACTGGGTGGAGTGGGCGGAGTAACTGGGTGGAGTGGGCAGAGTAACTGGGTGGAGTGGGCGGAGTAACTGTTGTGTGGGTGGAGTGAGCGGAGTAACTGGGTGGAGTGACTTGAGTAACTGTTGTGTTGTTGGAGTGGGCGGAGTAACTGGGTGGAGTGACTTGAGTAACTGTTGTGTGGGTGGAGTGGGCGGATTAACTGGGTGGAGTGGCTGGAGTAACTGGGTGGAGTGGCTGGAGTAACTGGGTGGAGTGGCTGGAGTAACTGGGTGGAGTGGGCGGAGTAACTAGGTGGAGTGGGCGGAGTAACTGGGTGGAGTGGGTGGGGTAACTGGGTGGAGTGGGCGGAGTAACTGGGTGGAATGGGCGGAGTAACTAGGTAGAGTGGGTGGAGTAACTGGGTGCAGTGGTCGGAGTAACTGGGTTGAGGGGGCAGAGTAACTGGGTGGAGTGACTTGAGTAACTGTTGTGTGGTTGGAGTGGGCGGAGTAACTGGGTGGAGTGACTTGAGTAACTGTTGTGTGGTTGGAGTGGGCGGAGTAACTGGGTGGAGTGACTTCAGTAACTGTTGTGGCGGTGGAGTGGCTGGAGTGGCTGGAGTAACTGGTTGGAGTGGGCGGACTAACTGGGTGGAGGGGGCGGGGTAACTGGGTGGAGTGGGCGGAGTAACTGGGTGGAGTGGGTGGAGTAACTGGGTGAAGTGGGCGGAGTAACTGGGTGGAATGGGCGGAGTAACTGGGTGGAGTGGGCAGAGTGGGTGGAGTAACTGGGTGCAGTGGGCGGAGTAACTGAGTGGAGTGGGCGGAGTAACTAGGTGGAGTGGGCGGAGTATCTGGGTGGAGTGACTTGAGTAACTTAATGGAGTGACTTGAGTAACTGTTGTGTGGTTGGAGTGGGCGGAGTAACTGGGTGGAGTGACTTCAGTAACTGTTGTGGCGGTGGAGTGGGTGGAGTGGCTGGAGTAACTGGTTGGAGTGGGCGGACTAACTGGGTGGAGGGGGCGGGGTAACTGGGTGGAGTGGGCGGAGTAACTGGGTGGAGTGGGTGGAGTAACTGGGTGAAGTGGGTGGAGTAACTGGGTGCAGTGGGAGGAGTAACTGGGTGGAGTGGGCAGAGTGGGTGGAGTAACTGGGTGCAGTGGGCGGAGTAACTGAGTGGAGTGGGCGGAGTAACTAGGTGGAGTGGGCGGAGTATCTGGGTGGAGTGACTTGAGTAACTTAATGGAGTGACTTGAGTAACTGTTGTGTGGTTGGAGTCACTGGAGTAACTGTGGAAAGGTTTGACTGAGCAGAGTAACTATATGGAGTAGGCAGAGTAACTGTATGGATTGTTTTGAGTAAAGATAGTAAGCATTCTTCTTTTTTCTATTGCCAGATTATTTTTAGACATGTTAGAAGCTATTGTGTGGCTATTTATTTATCTTTTTTAATGCAAATTTCGCCATACTGCTCCTTTAAGGGGAGTTTCCTGAGACTTGGTGTGTGGGCGGAGCAGCTGTAACGAGCCAGGCTGCAGCTGTGTTGCTATGGAAACTCACTCTGAGGTAAACTGAGAATGCACATTAAAACACATTTCTAATGCACTGGTGGTTGCCATATTCAAATGACTGTAGCTTAAAAAGTATACATCCTACAGCAAAGAGCTTTATACTGTAGGAATCACGAGGCCGAGACCTGTACAATGGTGTCTCTGAAATATTAAAAATGAAGGCACAGTCGCAGTTTAAAAATTGCCATTCAAATTTGTGGTGTCTAGAGTGGAGTTTCAATGAATGTCAATGGGAGGTGTGAGTTGCAAACAAAAGGTCATATTGTGAAATCTGTTTGGGCTATGGCTTAGCCTTGGACATTTTTAGCGGCAGCAGGGATAGCTGAACGTTTTGATATAAGATTTGTGTAGGTGGGAGTAAAAATGAGGGAGAGGTCGCAGTTTAGAAATCATGTCCTGATTTTTGACTCCACACACAGTTCCCACTCTAGCTTTGAACATTCCTCCCATTCATTCCTATGGGAAAATTGCGCCAGAAAAACGCCAATATTTCGGAAACCGTTTGGCGAAACGTTCCACAAAATATAAGCACACCATTCGGGAACGATCCGCACGTTTTGGTATATTATGGTCTATGTAGTGTCAAAACTGTGGGAGGAGTTACAGTGCAAAAATGCTTGGAATAAAAATAAGAATAATATATCAGCAAGAACAATAAGTGATCTTGGCAAGCAAGACCACTTAACTAGACAAAGTGCAATTTCCGGGGAAATTGCGTGAAATGGTCTTGCCTCCGCCAGTTCTCTACAGCTGGAGCGGGCAGAGTAACTGGGTGGAGTGGGCGGAGTAACTGGGTGGAGTGGGCAGAGTAACTGGGTGGAGTGACTTGATTAACTGTTGTGTGGGTGGAGTGAGCGGAGTAACTGGGTGGAGTGACTTGAGTAACTGTTGTGTGGTTGGAGTGACTTGAGTAACTGTTGTGTGGTTGGAGTGGGCGGAGTAACTGGGTGGAGTGACTTGAGTAACTGTTGTGTGGGTGGAGTGGCTGGAGGGGCTGGAGTAACTGGGTGGAGTGGCTGGAGTAACTGGGTGGAGTGGGCGGAGTAACTGGGTGGAGTGTGTGGAGTAACTGGGTGAAGTGGGCGGAGTAACTGGGTGGAGTGGGCGGGGTAACTGGGTGGAGTGGGCGGAGTAACTGGGTGAAGTGGGCGGAGTAACTGGGTGGAATGGGCGGAGTAACTGGGTGGAGTGGGCAGAGTGGGTGAAGTAACTGGGTGCAGTGGGCGGAGTAACTGGGTGGAGTGACTTGAGTAACTGTTGTGTGGTTGGAGTCACTGGAGTAACTGTGGAAAGGTTTGACTGAGCAGAGTAACTATATGGAGTAGGCAGAGTAACTATATGGATTGTTTTGAGTAAAGATAGTAAGCATTCTTCTTTTTTCTATCGCCAGATTATTTATAGACATGTTAGAAGCTATTGTGTGGCTATTTAATTATTTATCTTTTTTAATGCAAATTTCGCGATACTGCTCCTTTAAGGGGAGTTTCCTGAGACTTGGTGTGTGGGCGGAGCAGCTGTAACGAGCCAGGCTGCAGCTGTGTTGCTAAGGAAACTCACTCTGAGGTAAACTGAGAATGCACATTAAAACACATTTCTAATGCACTGGTGGTTGCCATATTCAAATGACTGTAGCTTAAAAAGTATACATCCTACAGCAAAGAGCTTTATACTGTAGGAATCACGAGGCCGAGACCTGTACAATGGTGTATAGCATGTCGCTGAAATATTAAAAATGAAGGCACAGTCGCAGTTTAGATATTGCCATTCAAATTTGTGGTGTCTAGAGTGGAGTTTCAATGAATGTCAATGGGAGGTGTGAGTTGCAAACAAAAGGTCATATTGTGAAATCTGTTCGGGCTATGGCTTAGCCTTGGACATTTTTAGCGGCAGCAGGGATAGCTGAACGTTTTGATATAAGATTTGTGTAGGTGGGATTAAAAATGAGGGAGAGGTCGCAGTTTAGAAATCATGTCCTGATTTTTCGTTTCACACTCAGTTCCCACTCTAGCTTTGAAAATACCTCCCATTCATTCCTATGGGAAAATTGCGCCAGAAAAACGCCAATATTTCGGAAACCGTTTGGCGAAACGTTCAACAAAATATAAGCACACCATTCGGGAACGATCCGCACGTTTTGGTATATTATGGTCTATGTAGTGTCAAAACTGTGGGAGGAGTTACAGTGCAAAAATGCTTGGAATAAGAATAATATATCAGCAAGAACAACTAGACAAAGTGCAATTTCCGGGGAAATTGCGTGAAGTGGTCTTGCCTCCACCAGTTCTCTACAACTGGAGTGGGCAGAGTAACTGGGTGGAGTGGGTGGAGTAACTGGGTGGAGTGGGCAGAGTAACTGGGTGGAGTGGGCAGAGTAACTGGGTGGAGTGACTTGAGTAACTGTTGTGTGGGTGGAGTGAGCGGAGTAACTGGGTGGAGTGACTTGAGTAACTGTTGTGTGGTTGGAGTGGGCGGAGTAACTGGGTGGAGTGACTTCAGTAACTGTTGTGTGGGTGGAGTGGGCGGAGTAACTGGGTGGAGTGGCTGGAGTAACTGGGTGGAGTGGGCGGAGTAACTGGGTGGAGTGGGCGGAGTAACTGGGTGGAGTGGGCGGGGTAACTGGGTGGAGTGGGCGGAGTAACTGGGTGGAGTGGGCGGAGTAACTGGGTGAAGTGGGGGGGTAACTGGGTGGAATGGGCGGAGTAACTGGGTGGAATGGGCGGAGTAACTGGGTGGAGTGGGCAGAGTGGGTGGAGTAACTGGGTGCAGTGGGCGGAGTAAATGAGTGGAGTGGGCGGAGTAACTGGGTGGAGTGGGCGGAATATCTGGGTGGAGTGACTTGAGTAACTGGGTGGAGTAACTTGAGTAACTGTTGTGTGGTTGGAGTCACTGGAGTAACTGTGGAAAGGTTTGACTGAGCAGAGTAACTATATGGAGTAGGCAGAGTAACTGTATGGATTGTTTGGAGTGAGTAAAGATAGTAAGCATTCTTCTTTTTTCTATCGCCAGATTATTTATAGACATGTTAGAAGCTATTGTGTGGCTATTTAATTATCTTTTTTAATGCAAATTTCGCGATACTGCTCCTTTAAGGGGAGTTTCCTGAGACTTGGTGTGTGGGCGGAGCAGCTGTAACGAGCCAGGCTGCAGCTGTGTTGCTATGGAAACTCACTCTGAGGTAAACTGAGAATGCACATTAAAACACATTTCTAATGCACTGGTGGTTGCCATATTCAAATGACTGTAGCTTAAAAAGTATACATCCTACAGCAAAGGAATCACAAGACCGAGACCTGTACAATGGTGTATAACATGTCTCTGAAATATTAAAAATGAAGGCACAGTCGCAGTTTCGAAATTGCCATTCAAATTTGTGGTGTCTAGAGTGGAGTTTCAATGAATGTCAATGGGAGGTGTGAGTTGCAAACAAAAGGTCATATTGTGAAATCTGTTCGGGCTATGGCTTAGCCTTGGACATTTTTAGCGGCAGCAGGGATAGCTGAACGTTTTGATATAAGATTTGTGTAGGTGGGATTAAAAATGAGGGAGAGGTCGCAGTTTAGAAATCATGTCCTGATTTTTCATTTCACACGCATCTCCCACTCTAGCTTTGAAAATACCTCCCATTCATTCCTATGGGAAAATTGCGCCAGGAAAACGCCAATATTTCGGAAACCGTTTGGCGAAACGTTCCACAAAATATAAGCACACCATTCGGGAACGATCCGCACGTTTTGGTATATTATGGTCTATGTAGTGTCAAAACTGTGGGAGGAGTTACAGTGCAAAAATGCTTGGAATAAGAATAAGAACTAGACAAAGTGCAATTTCCGGGGAAATTGCGTGAAGTGGTCTTGCCTCCGCCAGGTCTCTACAACTGGAGTGGGCAGAGTAACTGGGTGGAGTGACTTGATTAACTGTTGTGTGGGTGGAGTGAGCGGAGTAACTGGGTGGAGTGACTTGAGTAACTGTTGTGTGGTTGGAGTGGGTGGAGTAACTGGGTGGAGTGTGCGAAGTAACTGGGTGGGGAGGGCGGAGTAACTGGGTGGAGTGGGCGGAGTAACTGGGTGGAGTGGGCGGAGTAATTGTTGTGTTGTTGGAGTGGGCGGAGTAACTGGGTTGGGTGGGGTGGGCGGAATAACTGGGTGGAGTGTGCGGAGTAACTGGGTGGAGTGGGCGGGGAAACTGGGTGGAGTGACTTGAGTAACTGTTGTGTGGTTGGAGTGGGCGGAGTAACTGGGTGGAGTGGGCGGAGTAACTGGGTGGAGTGGGCGGAGTAACTGGGTGGAGTGGGCGGGGTGGAGTGGGTGGAGTGGTCGAGGTGGAGTGGGCGGGGTGGAGTGGGTGGAGTGGGCGGGGTGGAGTGGGTGGAGCAACTGGGTGGAGTGGGTGGAGTAACTGGGTGGAGTGGGTGGAGTAACTGGGTGGAGTGGGCAGAGTAACTGGGTGGAGTGGGCAAAGTAACTCGGTGGAGTGGGCGGAGTAACTGGGTGGAGTGACTTGAGTAATTGTTGTGTGGGTGGAGTGAGCGGAGTAACTGGGTGGAGTGACTTGAGTAACTGTTGTGTGGTTGGAGTGGGCGGAGTAACTGGGTGGAGTGGCTGGAGTAACTGGGTGGAGTGGGCGGAGTAACTGGGTGGAGTGGGCGGGGTAGCTGGGAGGAGTGGGCGGGGTAGCTGGGTGGAGTGGGCGGGGTAACTGGGTGAAGTGGGCGGAGTAACTGGGTGGAGTGGCTGGAGTAACTGGGTGGAGTGGGCGGAGTAACTGGGTGGAGTGGGCGGGGTAGCTGGGTGGAGTGGGCGGGGTAACTGGGTGGAGTGGGCGGGGTAACTGGGTGAAGTGGGCGGAGTAACTGGGTGGAATGGGCGGAGTAACTGGGTGGAATGGGCGGAGTAACTGGGTGGAGTGGGCAGAGTGGGTGGAGTAACTGGGTGCAGTGGGCGGAGTAACTGGGTGCAGTGGGCGGAGTAACTGGGTGGAGTGGGCGGAGTATCTGGGTGGAGTGACTTGAGTAACTGGGTGGAGTGACGAGTAACTGTTGTGTGGTTGGAGTCACTGGAGTAACTGTGAAAAGGTTTGACTGAGCAGAGTAACTATATGGAGTAGGCAGAGTAACTGTATGGATTGTTTTGAGTAAAGATAGTAAGCATTCTTCTTTTTTCTATTGCCAGATTATTTATAGACATGTTAGAAGCTATTGTGTGGCTATTTAATTATTTATCTTTTTTCAATGCAAATTTCGCGATACTGCTCCTTTAAGGGGAGTTTCCTGAGACTTGGTGTGTGGGCGGAGCAGCTGTAACGAGCCAGGCTGCAGCTGTGTTGCTATGGAAACTCACTCTGAGGTAAACTGAGAATGCACATTAAAACACATTTCTAATGCACTGGTGGTTGCCATATTCAAATGACTGTAGCTTAAAAAGTATACATCCTACAGCAAAGAGCTTTATACTGTAAGAATCACAAGAGCTAGGCGAACAATGTGGTGTATAACATGTCTCTGAAATTTTAAAAATGAAGGCACAGTCGCAGTTTAGAAATTGCCATTCAAATTTGTGGTGTCTAGAGTGGAGTTTCAATGAATGTCAATGGGAGGTGTGAGTTGCAAACAAAAGGTCATATTGTGAAATCTGTTCGGGCTATGGCTTAGCCTTGGACATTTTTAGCGGCAGCAGGGATAGCTGAACGTTTTGATATAAGATTTGTGTAGGTGGGATTAAAAATGAGGGAGAGGTCGCAGTTTAGAAATCATGTCCTGATTTTTCATTTCACACGCATCTCCCACTCTAGCTTTGAAAATACCTCCCATTCATTCCTATGGGAAAATTGCGCCAGGAAAACGCCAATATTTCGGAAACCGTTTGGCGAAACGTTCCACAAAATATAAGCACACCATTCGGGAACGATCCGCACGTTTTGGTATATTATGGTCTATGTAGTGTCAAAACTGTGGGAGGAGTTACAGTGCAAAAATGCTTGGAATAAGAATAATAACTAGACAAAGTGCAATTTCCGGGGAAATTGCGTGAAGTGGTCTTGCCTCCGCCAGTTCTCTACAACTGGAGCGGGCAGAGTAACTGGGTGGAGTAACTGGGTGGAGTGGGTGGAGTAACTGGGTGGAGTGGGCAGAGTAACTGGGTGGAGTGGGCGGAGTAACTGTTGTGTGGGTGGAGTGAGCGGAGTAACTGGGTGGAGTGACTTGAGTAACTGTTGTGTGGTTGGAGTGGGCGGAGTAACTGGGTGGAGTGGCTGGAGTAACTGGGTGGAGTGGCTGGAGTAACTGGGTGGAGTGGGCGGAGTAACTGGGTGGAGTGGGCGGAGTAACTGGGTGGAGTGGGCGGGGTAACTGGGTGGAGTGGGCGGGGTAACTGGGTGAAGTGGGCGGAGTAACTGGGTGGAATGGGTGGAGTAACTAGGTGGAATGGGCGGAGTAACTGGGTAGAGTGGGCAGAGTGGGTGGAGTAACTGGGTGCAGTGGGCGGAGTAACTGAGTGGAGTGGGCGGAGTAACTGGGTGGAGTGGGCGGAGTATTTGGGTGGAGTGACTTGAGTAACTGGGTGGAGTGGGCGGAGTAACTGGGTGGAGTGGGCGGGGTAACTGGGTGGAGTGGGCGGGGTAACTGGGTGGAGTGGGTGGGGTAACTGGGTGAAGTGGGCGGAGTAACTGGGTGGAATGGGTGGAGTAACTAGGTGGAATGGGCGGAGTAACTGGGTAGAGTGGGCAGAGTGGGTGGAGTAACTGGGTGCAGTGGGCGGAGTAACTGAGTGGAGTGGGCGGAGTAACTGGGTGGAGTGGGCGGAGTATTTGGGTGGAGTGACTTGAGTTACTGGGTGGAGTGACTTGAGTAACTGTTGTGTGGTTGGAGTCACTGGAGTAACTGTGGAAAGGTTTGACTGAGCAGAGTAACTATATGGAGTAGGCAGAGTAACTGTATGGATTGTTTTGAGTGAGTAAAGATCGTAAGCATTCTTCTTTTTTCTATCGCCAGATTATTTATAGACATGTTAGAAGCTATTGTGTGGCTATTTAATTATTTATCTTTTTTAATGCAAATTTCGCGATACTGCTCCTTTAAGGGGAGTTTCCTGAGACTTGGTGTGTGGGCGGAGCAGCTGTAACGAGCCAGGCTGCAGCTGTGTTGCTATGGAAACTCACTCTGAGGTAAACTGAGAATGCACATTAAAACACATTTCTAATGCACTGGTGGTTGCCATATTCAAATGACTGTAGCTTAAAAAGTATACATCCTACAGCAAAGAGCTTTATACTGTAAGAATCACAAGAGCTAGGCGAACAATGTGGTGTATAACATGTCTCTGAAATATTAAAAATGAAGGCACAGTCGCAGTTTAGAAATTGCCATTCAAATTTGTGGTGTCTAGAGTGGAGTTTCAATGAATGTCAATGGGAGGTGTGAGTTGCAAACAAAAGGTCATATTGTGAAATCTGTTCGGGCTATGGCTTAGCCTTGGACATTTTTAGTGGCAGCAGGGATAGCTGAACGTTTTGATATAAGATTTGTGTAGGTGGGAGTAAAAATGAGGGAGAGGTCGCAGTTTAGAAATCATGTCCTGATTTTTCATTTCACACGCATCTCCCACTCTAGCTTTGAAAATACCTCCCATTCATTCCTATGGGAAAATTGCGCCAGGAAAACGCCAATATTTCGGAAACCGTTTGGCGAAACGTTCCACAAAATATAAGCACACCATTCGGGAACGATCCGCACGTTTTGGTATATTATGGTCTATGTAGTGTCAAAACTGTGGGAGGAGTTACAGTGCAAAAATGCTTGGAATAATAATAATATTTCAGCAAGAACAATAAGTGATCTTGGCAAGCAAGACCACTTAATAATATATCAGCAAGAACAATAAGTGATCTTGCCAAGCAAGACCACTTAATAAGAATAATATATCAGCAAGAACAATAAGTGATCTTGCCAAGCAAGACCACTTAACTAGACAAAGTGCAATTTCCGGGGAAATTGTGTGAAGTGGTCTTGCCTCCGCCAGTTCTCTACAACTGGAGCGGGCAGAGTAACTGGGTGGAGTGGGCGGAGTAACTGGGTGGAGTGGGCAGAGTAACTGGGTGGAGTGGGCAGAGTAACTGGGTGGAGTGGGCGGAGTAACTGTTGTGTGGGTGGAGTGAGCGGAGAAACTGGGTGGAGTGACTTGAGTAACTGTTGTGTGGTTGGAGTGGGCGGAGTAACTGGGTGGAATGACTTGAGTAACTGTTGTGTGGGTGGAGTGGGCGGAGTAACTGGGTGGAGTGGCTGGAGTAACTGGGTGGAGTGGCTGGAGTAACTGGGTGGAGTGGGCGGAGTAACTGGGTGGAGTGGGCGGAGTAACTGGGTGGAGTGGGCGGAGTAACTGGGTGGAGTGGGTGGGGTAACTGGGTGGAGTGGGCGGGGTAACTGGGTGGAGTGGGCGGAGTAACTCGGTGAAGTGGGCAGGGTAACTGGGTGGAATGGGCGGAGTAACTAGGTGGAATGGGCGGAGTAACTGGGTAGAGTGGGCAGAGTGGGTGGAGTAACTGGGTGCAGTGGGCGGAGTAACTGAGTGGAGTGGGCGGAGTAACTGGGTGGAGTGGGCGGAGTATCTGGGTGGAGTGACTCGAGTAACTGGGTGGAGTGACTTGAGTAACTGTTGTGTGGTTGGAGTCACTGGAGTAACTGTGGAAAGGTTTGACTGAGCAGAGTAACTATATGGAGTAGGCAGAGTAACTGTATGGATTGTTTTGAGTGAGTAAAGATAGTAAGCATTCTTCTTTTTTCTATCGCCAGATTATTTATAGACATGTTAGAAGCTATTGTGTGGCTATTTAATTATTTATCTTTTTTAATGCAAATTTCGCGATACTGCTCCTTTAAGGGGAGTTTCCTGAGACTGGGTGTGTGGGCGGAGCAGCTGTAACGAGCCAGGCTGCAGCTGTGTTGCTATGGAAACTCACTCTGAGGTAAACTGAGAATGCACATTAAAACACATTTCTAATGCACTGGTGGTTGCCATATTCAAATGACTGTAGCTTAAAAAGTATACATCCTACAGCAAAGAGCTTTATACTGTAAGAATCACAAGAGCTAGGCGAACAATGTGGTGTATAGCATGTCTCTGAAATATTAAAAATGAAGGCACAGTCACAGTTTAGAAATTGCCATTCAAATTTGTGGTGTCTAGAGTGGAGTTTCAATGAATGTCAATGGGAGGTGTGAGTTGCAAACAAAAGGTCATATTGTGAAATCTGTTCGGGCTATGGCTTAGCCTTGGACATTTTTAGCGGCAGCAGGGATAGCTGAACGTTTTGATATAAGATTTGTGTAGGTGGGATTAAAAATGAGGGAGAGGTCACAGTTTAGAAATCATGTCCTGATTTTTCATTTCACACGCATCTCCCACTCTAGCTTTGAAAATACCTCCCATTCATTCCTATGGGAAAATTGCGCCAGGAAAACGCCAATATTTCGGAAACCGTTTGGCGAAACGTTCCACAAAATATAAGCACACCATTCGGGAACGATCCGCACGTTTTGGTATATTATGGTCTATGTAGTGTCAAAACTGTGGGAGGAGTTACAGTGCAAAAATGCTTGGAATAAGAATAATAACTAGACAAAGTGCAATTTCCGGGGAAATTGCGTGAAGTGGTCTTGCCTCCGCCAGTTCTCTACAACTGGAGCGGGCAGAGTAACTGGGTGGAGTAACTGGGTGGAGTGGGCAGAGTAACTGGGTGGAGTGGGCGGAGTAACTGTTGTGTGGGTGGAGTGAGCGGAGTAACTGGGTGGAGTGACTTGAGTAACTGTTGTGTGGTTGGAGTGGGCGGAGTAACTGGGTGGGGTGGCTGGAGTAACTGGGTGGAGTGGGCGGAGTAACTGGGTGGAGTGGGCGGAGTAACTGGGTGGAGTGGGCGGGGTAACTGGGTGGAGTGGGCGGGGTAACTGGGTGAAGTGGGCGGAGTAACTGGGTGGAATGGGTGGAGTAACTAGGTGGAATGGGCGGAGTAACTGGGTAGAGTGGGCAGAGTGGGTGGAGTAACTGGGTGCAGTGGGCGGAGTAACTGAGTGGAGTGGGCGGAGTAACTGGGTGGAGTGGGCGGAGTATTTGGGTGGAGTGACTTGAGTAACTGGGTGGAGTGGGCGGAGTAACTGGGTGGAGTGGGCGGGGTAACTGGGTGGAGTGGGCGGGGTAACTGGGTGGAGTGGGCGGGGTAACTGGGTGAAGTGGGCGGAGTAACTGGGTGGAATGGGTGGAGTAACTAGGTGGAATGGGCGGAGTAACTGGGTAGAGTGGGCAGAGTGGGTGGAGTAACTGGGTGCAGTGGGCGGAGTAACTGAGTGGAGTGGGCGGAGAAACTGGGTGGAGTGGGCGGAGTATTTGGGTGGAGTGACTTGAGTTACTGGGTGGAGTGACTTGAGTAACTGTTGTGTGGTTGGAGTCACTGGAGTAACTGTGGAAAGGTTTGACTGAGCAGAGTAACTATATGGAGTAGGCAGAGTAACTGTATGGATTGTTTTGAGTGAGTAAAGATCGTAAGCATTCTTCTTTTTTCTATCGCCAGATTATTTATAGACATGTTAGAAGCTATTGTGTGGCTATTTAATTATTTATCTTTTTTAATGCAAATTTCGCGATACTGCTCCTTTAAGGGGAGTTTCCTGAGACTTGGTGTGTGGGCGGAGCAGCTGTAACGAGCCAGGCTGCAGCTGTGTTGCTATGGAAACTCACTCTGAGGTAAACTGAGAATGCACATTAAAACACATTTCTAATGCACTGGTGGTTGCCATATTCAAATGACTGTAGCTTAAAAAGTTTTGATATAAGATTTGTGTAGGTGGGATTAAAAATGAGGGAGAGGTCACAGTTTAGAAATCATGTCCTGATTTTTCATTTCACACGCATCTCCCACTCTAGCTTTGAAAATACCTCCCATTCATTCCTATGGGAAAATTGCGCCAGAAAAACGCCAATATTTCGGAAACCGTTTGGCGAAACGTTCCACAAAATATAAGCACACCATTCGGGAACGATCCGCACGTTTTGGTATATTATGGTCTATGTAGTGTCAAAACTGTGGGAGGAGTTACAGTGCAAAAATGCTTGGAATAATAATAATATATCAGCAAGAACAATAAGTGATCTTGCCAAGCAAGACCACTTAACTAGACAAAGTGCAATTTCCGGGGAAATTGCGTGAAGTGGTCTTGCCTCCGCCAGTTCTCTACAACTGGAGTGGGCAGAGTAACTGGGTGGAGTGGGTGGAGTAACTGGGTGGAGTGGGTGGAGTGGGCAGAGTAACTGGGTGGAGTGGGCGGAGTAACTGTTGTGTGGGTGGAGTGAGCAGAGTAACTGGGTGGAGTGACTTGAGTAACTGTTGTGTGGTTGGAGTGGGCGGAGTAACTGGGTGGAGTGACTTGAGTAACTGTTGTGTGGGTGGAGTGGGCGGAGTAACTGGGTGGAGTGGCTGGAGTAACTGGGTGGAGTGGCTGGAGTAACTGGGTGGAGTGGGCGGAGTAACTGGGTGGAGTGGGCGGGGTAACTGGGTGGAGTGGGCGGGGTAACTGGGTGGAGTGGGCGGGGTAACTGGGTGGAGTGGGCGGAGTAACTAGGTGGAATGGGCGGAGTAACTGGGTAGAGTGGGCAGAGTGGGTGGAGTTACTGGGTGCAGTGGGCGGAGTAACTGAGTGGAGTGGGCGGAGTAACTGGGTGGAGTGGGCGGAGTATCTGGGTGGAGTGACTTGAGTAACTGGGTGGAGTGCCTGAGTAACTGTTGTGTGGTTGGAGTCACTGGAGTAACTGTGGAAAGGTTTGACTGAGCACAGTAACTATATGGAGTAGGCAGAGTAACTGTATGGATTGTTTTGAGTGAGTAAAGATAGAAAGCATTCTTCTTTTTTCTATCGCCAGATTATTTATAGACATGTTAGAAGCTATTGTGTGGCTATTTAATTATTTATCTTTTTTAATGCAAATTTCGCGATACTGCTCCTTTAAGGGGAGTTTCCTGAGACTTGGTGTGTGGGCGGAGCAGCTGTAACGAGCCAGGCTGCAGCTGTGTTGCTATGGAAACTCACTCTGAGGTAAACTGAGAATGCACATTAAAACACATTTCTAATGCACTGGTGGTTGCCATATTCAAATGATTGTAGCTTAAAAAGTATACATCCTACAGCAAAGAGCTTTATACTGTAAGAATCACAAGAGCCAGGCCTACAATGTGGTGTTTAGCATGTCTCTGAAATATTAAAAATGAAGGCACAGTCGCAGTTTAGAAATTGCCATTCAAATTTGTGGTGTCTAGAGTGGAGTTTCAATGAATGTCAATGGGAGGTGTGAGTTGCAAACAAAAGGTCATATTGTGAAATCTGTTCGGGCTATGGCTTAGCCTTGGACATTTTTAGCGGCAGCAGGGATAGCTGAACGTTTTGATATAAGATTTGTGTAGGTGGGATTAAAAATGAGGGAGAGGTCGCAGTTTAGAAATCATGTCCTGATTTTTCTCTTCACGACCATCTCCCACTCTAGCTTTGAAAATACCTCCCATTCATTCCTATGGGAAAATTGCGCCAGAAAAACGCCAATATTTCGGAAACCGTTTGGCGAAACGTTCCACAAAATATAAGCACACCATTCGGGAATGATCCGCACGTTTTGGTATATTATGGTCTATGTAGTGTCAAAACTGTGGGAGGAGTTACAGTGCAAAAATGCTTGGAATAATAATAATATATCAGCAAGAACAATAAGTGATCTTGCCAAGCAAGACCACTTAATAATATATCAGCAAGAACAATAAGTGATCTTGGCAAGCAAGACCACTTAACTAGACAAAGTGCAATTTCCGGGGAAATTGCGTGAAGTGGTCTTGCCTCCGCCAGTTCTCTACAACTGGAGTGGGCAGAGTAACTGGGTGGAGCGGGCGGAGTAACTGGGTGGAGCGGGCGGAGTAACTGGGTGGATTGGGCAGAGTAACTGGGTGGAGTGACTTGATTAACTGTTGTGTGGTTGGAGTGGGCGGAGTAACTGGGTGGAGTGACTTGAGTAACTGTTGTGTGGTTGGAGTGGGCGGAGTAACTGGGTGGAGTGACTTGAGTAACTGTTGTGTGGGTGGAGTGGGCGGAGTAACTGGGTGGAGTGACTTGAGTAACTGTTGTGTGGTTGGAGTGGGCGGAGTAACTGGGTGGAGTGACTTGAGTAACTGTTGTGTGGTTGGAGTGGGCGGAGTAACTGGGTGGAGTGACTTGAGTAACTGTTGTGTGGGTGGAGTGGGTGGAGTGGCTGGAGTAACTGGGTGGAGTGGCTGGAGTAACTGGGTGGAGTGGGCGGAGTAACTGGGTGGAGTGGGCGGAGTAACTGGGTGGAGTGGGCGGAGTAACTGGGTGGAGTGGGGGGAGTAACTGGGTGGAGTGGACGGGGTAAATGGGTGGAGTGGGCGGAGTAACTGGGTGAAGTGGGTGGAGTAACTGGGTGGAGTGGGCAGAGTGGGTGGAGTAACTGGGTGCAGTGGGCGGAGTAACTGGGTGGAGTGACTTGAGTAACTGGGTGGAGTGACTTGAGTAACTGGGTGGAGTGACTTGAGTAACTGTTGTGTGGTTGGAGTCACTGGAGTAACTGTGGAAAGGTTTGACTGAGCAGAGTAACTATATGGAGTAGGCAGAGTAACTGTATGGATTGTTTTGAGTAAAGATAGTAAGCATTCTTCTTTTTTCTATTGCCAGATTATTTATAAACATGTTAGAAGCTATTGTGTGGCTATTTAATAATTTATCTTTTTTAATGCAAATTTCGCGATACTGCTCCTTTAAGGGGAGTTTCCTGAGACTGGGTGTGTGGGCGGAGCAGCTGTAACGAGCCAGGCTGCAGCTGTGTTGCTATGGAAACTCACTCTGAGGTAAACTGAGAATGCACATTAAAACACATTTCTAATGCACTGGTGGTTGCCATATTCAAATGACTGTAGCTTAAAAAGTATACATCCTACAGCAAAGAGCTTTATACTGTAAGAATCACAAAATAAAGACCTATAATGTGGTGTATAACATGTCTCTGAAATATTAAAAATGAAGGCACAGTCGCAGTTTAGAAATTGCCATTCAAATTTGTGGTGTCTAGAGTGGAGTTTCAATGAATGTCAATGGGAGGTGTGAGTTGCAAACAAAAGGTCATATTGTAAAATTTGTTCGGGCTATGGCTTAGCCTTGGACATTTTTAGCGGCAGCAGGGATAGCTGAACGTTTTGATATAAGATTTGTGTAGGTGGGATTAAAAATGAGGGAGAGGTCGCAGTTTAGAAATCATGTCCTGATTTTTGACTCCACACTCAGTTCCCACTCTAGCTTTCGAACATTCCTCCCATTCATTCCTATGGGAAAATTGCGCCAGAAAAACGCCAATATTTCGGAAACCGTTTGGCGAAACGTTCAACAAAATATAAGCACACCATTCGGGAACGATCCGCACGTTTTGGTATATTATGGTCTATGTAGTGTCAAAACTGTGGGAGGAGTTACAGTGCAAAAATGCTTGGAATAAGAATAATATATCAGCAAGAACAACTAGACAAAGTGCAATTTCCGGGGAAATTGCGTGAAGTGGTCTTGCCTCCACCAGTTCTCTACAACTGGAGTGGGCAGAGTAACTGGGTGGAGTGGGTGGAGTAACTGGGTGGAGTGGGCGGAGTAACTGGGTGGAGTGACTTGAGTAACTGTTGTGTGGGTGGAGTGAGCGGAGTAACTGGGTGGAGTGACTTGAGTAACTGTTGTGTGGTTGGAGTGGGCGGAGTAACTAGGTGGAGTGACTTCAGTAACTGTTGTGTGGGTGGAGTGGGCGGAGTAACTGGGTGGAGTGGCTGGAGTAACTGGGTGGAGTGTATACAAAAAAGTATACATCCTACAGCAAAGGAATCACAAGACCGAGACCTGTACAATGGTGTATAACATGTCTCTGAAATATTAAAAATGAAGGCACAGTCGCAGTTTAGAAATTGCCATTCAAATTTGTGGTGTCTAGAGTGGAGTTTCAATGAATGTCAATGGGAGGTGTGAGTTGCAAACAAAAGGTCATATTGTGAAATCTGTTCGGGCTATGGCTTAGCCTTGGACATTTTTAGCGGCAGCAGGGATAGCTGAACGTTTTGATATAAGATTTGTGTAGGTGGGATTAAAAATGAGGGAGAGGTCGCAGTTTAGAAATCATGTCCTGATTTTTGACTTCACACTCAGTTCCCACTCTAGGTTTGAACATTCCTCCCATTCATTCCTATGGGAAAATTGCACCAGAAAAACGCCAATATTTTGGAAAGCGTTTGGCAAAACGTTCCACAAAATAGTAGCACACCATTCGGGAACGATCCGCACGTTTTGGTATATTATGGTCTATGTAGTGTCAAAACTGTGGGAGGAGTTACAGTGCAAAAATGCTTGGAATAATAATAATAACTAGACAAAAGTGCAATTTCCGGGGAAATTGCGTGAAGTGGTCTTGCCTCCGCCAGTTCTCTACAACTGGAGTGGGCAGAGTAACTGGGTGGAGCGGGCGGAGTAACTGGGTGGAGTGGGTGGAGTAACTGGGTGGAGTGGGCGGAGTAACTGGGTGGAGTGGGCGGAGTAACTGGGTGGAGTGGGCGGAGTAACTGGGTGGAGTGGGTGGAGTAACTGGGTGGAGTGGGTGGAGTGGGCGGAGTAACTGGGTGGAGTGGGCGGAGTAACTGGGTGGAGTGGGTGGAGTGGGCGGAGTAACTGGGTGGAGTGGGCGGAGTAACTGGGTGGAGTGGGCGGAGTAACTGGGTGGAGTGGGCGGAGTAACTGGGTGGAGCGGGTGGAGTAACTGGGTGGAGTAACTGGGTGGAGTAACTGGGTGGAGTATCTGGGTGGAGTGACTTGAGTAACTGTTGTGTGGTTGGAGTCACTGGAGTAACTGTGGAAAGGTTTGACTGAGCAGAGTAACTATATGGAGTAGGCAGAGTAACTGTATGGATTGTTTTGAGTAAAGATAGTAAGCATTCTTCTTTTTTCTATTGTCAGATTATTTATAGACATGTTAGAAGCTATTGTGTGGCTATTTAATTATTTATCTTTTTTAATGCAAATTTCACGATACTGCTCCTTTAAGGGGCGTTTCCTGAGACTTGGTGTGTGGGCGGAGCAGCTGTAACGAGCCAGGCTGCAGCTGTGTTGCTATGGAAACTCACTCTGAGGTAAACTGAGAATGCACATTAAAACACATTTCTAATGCACTGGTGGTTGCCATATTCAAATGACTGTAGCTTAAAAAGTATACATCCTACAGCAAAGAGCTTTATACTGTAAGAATCACAAGAGCTAGGCGAACAATGTGGTGTATAACATGTCTCTGAAATATTAAAAATGAAGGCACAGTCGCAGTTTAGAAATTGCCATTCAAATTTGTGGTGTCTAGAGTGGAGTTTCAATGAATGTCAATGGGAGGTGTGAGTTGCAAACAAAAGGTCATATTGTGAAATCTGTTCGGGCTATGGCTTAGCCTTGGACATTTTTAGCGGCAGCAGGGATAGCTGAACGTTTTGATATAAGATTTGTGTAGGTGGGATTAAAAATGAGGGAGAGGTCGCAGTTTAGAAATCATGTCCTGATTTTTCATTTCACACGCATCTCCCACTCTAGCTTTGAAAATACCTCCCATTCATTCCTATGGGAAAATTGCGCCAGGAAAACGCCAATATTTCGGAAACCGTTTGGCGAAACGTTCCACAAAATATAAGCACACCATTCGGGAACGATCCGCACGTTTTGGTATATTATGGTCTATGTAGTGTCAAAACTGTGGGAGGAGTTACAGTGCAAAAATGCTTGGAATAAAAATAAGAATAAGAATAAGAATAAGAATCATATATCAGCAAGAACAATAAGTGATCTTGCCAAGCAAGACCACTTAATAATATATCAGCAAGAACAATAAGTGATCTTGCCAAGCAAGACCACTTAATAAGAATAAGAATAATATATCAGCAAGAACAATAAGTGATCTTGCCAAGCAAGACCACTTAATAAGAATAATATATCAGCAAGAACAATAAGTGATCTTGCCAAGCAAGACCACTTAACTAGACAAAGTGCAATTTCCGGGGAAATTGCGTGAAGTGGTCTTGCCTCCACCAGTTCTCTACAACTGGAGCGGGCAGAGTAACTGGGTGGAGTGGGCGGAGTAACTGGGTGGAGTGGGCAGAGTAACTGGGTGGAGTGGGCAGAGTAACTGGGTGGAGTGGGCGGAGTAACTGTTGTGTGGGTGGAGTGAGCGGAGAAACTGAGTGGAGTGACTTGAGTAACTGTTGTGTGGTTGGAGTGGGCGGAGTAACTGGGTGGAGTGACTTGAGTAACTGTTGTGTGGGTGGAGTGGGCGGAGTAACTGGGTGGAGTGGCTGGAGTAACTGGGTGGAGTGGCTGGAGTAACTGGGTGGAGTGGGCGGAGTAACTGGGTGGAGTGGGCGGAGTAACTGGGTGGAGTGGGTGGGGTAACTGGGTGGAGTGGGCGGGGTAACTGGGTGGAGTGGGCGGAGTAACTGGGTGAAGTGGGCAGGGTAACTGGGTGGAATGGGCGGAGTAACTAGGTGGAATGGGCGGAGTAACTGGGTAGAGTGGGCAGAGTGGGTGGAGTAACTGGGTGCAGTGGGCGGAGTAACTGAGTGGAGTGGGCGGAGTAACTGGGTGGAGTGGGCGGAGTATCTGGGTGGAGTGACTTGAGTAACTGGGTGGAGTGACTTGAGTAACTGTTGTGTGGTTGGAGTCACTGGAGTAACTGTGGAAAGGTTTGACTGAGCAGAGTAACTATATGGAGTAGGCAGAGTAACTGTATGGATTGTTTTGAGTGAGTAAAGATAGTAAGCATTCTTCTTTTTTCTATCGCCAGATTATTTATAGACATGTTAGAAGCTATTGTGTGGCTATTTAATTATTTATCTTTTTTAATGCAAATTTCGCGATACTGCTCCTTTAAGGGGAGTTTCCTGAGACTGGGTGTGTGGGCGGAGCAGCTGTAACGAGCCAGGCTGCAGCTGTGTTGCTATGGAAACTCACTCTGAGGTAAACTGAGAATGCACATTAAAACACATTTCTAATGCACTGGTGGTTGCCATATTCAAATGACTGTAGCTTAAAAAGTATACATCCTACAGCAAAGAGCTTTATACTGTAGGAATCACGAGGCTGAGACCTGTACAGCAGGTGTATAGCATGTTTCTGAAATATTAAAAATGAAGGCACAGTCGCAGTTTAGAAATTGCCATTCAAATTTGTGGTGTCTAGAGTGGAGTTTCAATGAATGTCAATGGGAGGTGTGAGTTGCAACAAAAGGTCATATTGTGAAATCTGTTCGGGCTATGGCTTAGCCTTGGACATTTTTAGCGGCAGCAGGGATAGCTGAACGTTTTGATATAAGATTTGTGTAGGTGGGATTAAAAATGAGGGAGAGGTCGCAGTTTAGAAATCATGTCCTGATTTTTCATTTCACACTCATCTCCCACTCTAGCTTTGAAAATACCTCCCATTCATTCCTATGGGAAAACTGCGCCAGAAAAACGCCAATATTTCGGAAACCGTTTGGTGAAACGTTCCACAAAATATAAGCACACCATTGGGGAACGATCCGCACGTTTTGGTATATTATGGTCTATGTAGTGTCAAAACTGTGGGAGGAGTTACAGTGCAAAAATGCTTGGAATAAGAATAAAAAAAAGAACTAGACAAAGTGCAATTTCCGGGGAAATTGCGTGAAGTGGTCTTGCCTCCGCCAGTTCTCTACAACTGGAGCGGGCAGAGTAACTGGGTGGAGTGGGCGGAGTAACTGGGTGGAGTGGGTGGAGTAACTGGGTGGAGTGGGCAGAGTAACTGAGTGGAGTGGGCGGAGTAACTGTTGTGTGGGTGGAGTGAGCGGAGAAACTGGGTGGAGTGACTTGAGTAACTGTTGTGTGGTTGGAGTGGGCGGAGTAACTGGGTGGAGTGACTTGAGTAACTGTTGTGTGGGTGGAGTGGGCGGAGTAACTGGGTGGAGTGGCTGGAGTAACTGGGTGGAGTGGCTGGAGTAACTGGGTGGAGTGGGCGGAGTAACTGGGTGGAGTGGGCGGAGTAACTGGGTGGAGTGGGTGGGGTAACTGGGTGGAGTGGGCGGGGTAACTGGGTGGAGTGGGCGGAGTAACTGGGTGAAGTGGGCCGAGTAACTGGGTGGAATGGGCGGAGTAACTAGGTGGAATGGGCAGAGTAACTGGGTAGAGTGGGCACAGAGTGGGTGGAGTAACTGGGTGCAGTGGGCGGAGTAACTGAGTGGAGTGGGCGGAGTAACTGGGTGGAGTGCGCGGAGTACCTGGGTGGAGTGACTTGAGTAACTGGGTGGAGTGACTTGAGTAACTGTTGTGTGGTTGGAGTCACTGGAGTAACTGTGGAAAGGTTTGACTGAGCAGAGTAACTATATGGAGTAGGCAGAGTAACTGTATGGATTGTTTTGAGTGAGTAAAGATAGTAAGCATTCTTCTTTTTTCTATCGCCAGATTATTTATAGATATGTTAGAAGCTATTGTGTGGCTATTTAATTATTTATCTTTTTTAATGCAAATTTCGCGATACTGCTCCTTTAAGGGGAGTTTCCTGAGACTTGGTGTGTGGGCGGAGCAGCTGTAACGAGCCAGGCTGCAGCTGTGTTGCTATGGAAACTCACTCTGAGGTAAACTGAGAATGCACATTAAAACACATTTCTAATGCACTGGTGGTTGCCATATTCAAATGACTGTAGCTTAAAAAGTATACATCCTACAGCAAAGAGCTTTATACTGTAAGAATCACAAGAGCTAGGCGAACAATGTGGTGTATAGCATGTCTCTGAAATATTAAAAATGAAGGCACAGTCGCAGTTTAGAAATTGCCATTCAAATTTGTGGTGTCTAGAGTGGAGTTTCAATGAATGTCAATGGGAGGTGTGAGTTGCAAACAAAAGGTCATATTGTGAAATTTGTTCGGGCTATGGCTTAGCCTTGGACATTTTTAGCGGCAGCAGGGATAGCTGAACGTTTTGATATAAGATTTGTGTAGGTGGGATTAAAAATGAGGGAGAGGTCGCAGTTTAGAAATCATGTCCTGATTTTTCATTTCACACGCATCTCCCACTCTAGCTTTGAAAATACCTCCCATTCATTCCTATGGGAAAATTGCGCCAGAAAAACGCCAATATTTCGGAAACCGTTTGGCGAAACGTTCCACAAAATATAAGCACACCATTCGGGAACGATCCGCACGTTTTGGTATATTATGGTCTATGTAGTGTCAAAACTGTGGGAGGAGTTACAGTGCAAAAATGCTTGGAATAATAATAAAAATAATATATCAGCAAGAACAATAAGTGATCTTGCCAAGCAAGACCACTTAATAATATATCAGCAAGAACAATAAGTGATCTTGGCAAGCAAGACCACTTAACTAGACAAAGTGCAATTTCCGGGGAAATTGCGTGAAGTGGTCTTGCCCCTGCCAGTTCTCTACAACTGGAGCGGGCGGAGTAACTGGGTTGAGTGGGTGGAGTAACTGGGTGGAGTGGGTGGAGTAACTGGGTGGAGTGGGTGGAGTGGGTGGAGTAACTGGGTGGAGTGGGCGGAGTAACTGGGTGGAGTGGGCAGAGTAACTGGGTGGAGTGGGCGGAGTAACTGGGTGGAGTGGGTGGAGTGGGTGGAGTGGGCAGAGTAACTGGGTGGAGTGGGCAGAGTAACTGGGTGGAGTGGGCGGAGTAACTGGGTGGAGTGGGCAGAGTAACTGGGTGGAGTGGGCGGAGTAACTGGGTGGAGTGGGTGGAGTAACTGGGTGGAGTGACTTGAGTAACTGTTGTGTGGGTGGAGTGAGCGAAGTAACTGGGTGGAGTGGGCGGGGTAACTGGGATGGAGGGAGCGGGGTAACTGGGATGGAGTGGGCGGGGTAACTGGGTGGAGTGGGCGGGGTACCTGGGTGGAGTGGGCGGAGTAACTGGGATGGAGGGAGCGGGGTAACTGGGTGGAGTGGGCAGGGTAACTGGGTGGAGTGGGCGGGGTAACTGGGATGGAGGGAGTGGGGTAACTGGGTGGAGTGGGCGGGGTAACTGGGTGGAGTGGGCAGAGTGGGTGGAGTAACTGGGTGCAGTGGGCGGAGTAACTGGGTGGAGTGGTGACTTCAACATGCCTGATGTGGACTGGAATATCCCAAGTGCATCGACATGCAAGAGCAGTAGTATATTAGAGGCACTTAATGGAGTGTCTCTAAAACAACTTGTGACATTGCCAACTAGAGGAGATAACATTCTGGACTTAGTTCTGACCAATGGGGATCTGGTGTCCGAGGTCAGGGTTGAAGAAAATCTGGGTTCCAGTGACCATCAATGCTTATGGTTCAGAATAAAAACAGACATTGTGCAATCACACACCAGAACCAAAGTGCTAGACTTTAGGAAGACAAACTTCAAGGAAATGGCGGAGTATGTAGAAAGAAAATTAGGTGAGTGGAACAGAGTAGCAGAAGTGAGTGCCCAGTGGTCACTATTAAAAATGGCCATCTTAAAGGCAACTAAGCAATATGTGAAACAAACTAGCAAGAATAAAAGGAAGAAGAAACCATTATGGTTTACTAGGGAAGTCAGCACTATCATAAAAGATAAGAAGTCTGCCTATAAGAAGTATAAAGTAAGTGGAAGTGTAGCTGACAGAGAGGCGTATAAAATTAAACAGAGGGAAGCAAAACTAATTATAAGGACTGCTAAAGGGCAAAAAGAGGAAGAAATGGCCAAATCTATGAAGAGGGGAGATAAAACCTTTTTCCGATATATTGGTGACAGAAAGAAGAAAAACAATGCAGTCTCAAAAATTAGAAATAGGGAAAATAAATATATTGATGGAGATAAGGCTGTGGCTGACCATCTGAATAGCTACTTTTGTTCGGTATTTTCAGATAGTAGCAGGCATGGTCATAGCACAACATCCAGCTGGGAGAGTACAGCTCCGGAGTTTCCGGAGGCTGATGTCTTAGCCGAGCTGGCACATCTAAAGGTAAGTAAGGCGATGGGTCCAGATGGAATCCACCCCAGAGTTCTAAGGGAACTTAGGTTTGTGATTGCAGCCCCTCTAACTGATTTACTTAACCATTCCCTTTCAACTGGTGAGGTTCCAGATGATTGGAGAATGGCCAATGTCGTACCAATCCATAAAAAGGGGAGTAGAGAAGAAGCCAGTAATTACAGGCCAGTTAGTTTAACATCTATAGTGGTCAAATTAATGGAAACACTCTTAAAAAAACAGATAATTTCCCATCTAAAAATTAATGACCTATTGGACCCAAAACAGCACGGCTTTACTGAGGGCAGATCATGTCAGACCAATCTTATTGATTTCTTTGACAATGTCACTAAAGTGTTAGATGAAGGTGGTGCTGTGGATATCGCCTATCTGGATTTTAGCAAAGCCTTTGACACTGTACCACATAAGGAGCTCATAGATAAGTTATTGAAGGTAGGCCTCAATCCCTGGATAGTTCAGTGGATTTCCAGTTGGCTGAGGGATCGGTATCAGAGCGTTGTTGTAAATGGCGTGCAATCTGAACAAAGGCGAGTTACAAGTGGTGTGCCGCAAGGCTCTGTCCTGGGCCCCATTCTTTTTAATATATTTGTAAGTGACATAGGAGAAGGCTTGGTAGGAAAAGTTTGTCTGTTTGCTGATGATACAAAGGTTAGTAATAGGGTGGATATTCCTGGAGGTGTCTGCAACATGGAAAATGATTTAGCTTTACTGGATAGATGGTCAAAACTGTGGAAACTAGAGTTTAATGTCTCTAAATGTAAAATCATGCACTTGGGTAGAAGGAATCCCTGCTCTGAGTACCGTATGGGCAGTACTGTGTTAGCCAGGACCTCGGAGGAGAGAGATTTAGGGGTACTGATTACTGATAGCTGCAAGATGAGTGGACAGTGTAGCCAGGCAGTGGGAAAAGCAAGCAGGATGCTCGGCTGCATAGCTCGAGGCATCACCAGTAGGAAGAGGGAGGTTGTGATGCCGCTGTATAGAGCCCTGGTAAGGCCACAGCTAGAATACTGTGTGCAGTTCTGGAGACCTTACCTGCAAAAAGACATTATTCAAATAGAACGTGTCCAAAGGCAGGCAACGAAAATGGTGGAAGGACTTAAACTTAAAACTTATCAGGAGAGACTTAAAGAACTTAATTTGTACAGTCTGGAGGAAAGAAGGGAGAGGGGGGACATGATTGAGACCTTTAAATATGTGAAAGGATTGAATAAGGTTCAGGAGGGAAGTGTTTTTAAGAAGAAACTTAACGATAGAACAAGGGGGCACAACCTGAAGCTAGTCGGGGGGAAGATCAGGAGCAATGTTAGAAAATATTATTTTACAGAAAGAGTAGTAGGTGCTTGGAACAAACTTCCAGCAGAGGTAGTTGAAACATCAACAGTCACTGAATTTAAACATGCCTGGGATAAGCACACATCTATCCTAAGATAAAGAGTACATACAGTATACACATAAGGGCAGACTAGATGGACCATATGGTCTCCTTCTGCCGTCAACCTTCTATGTTTCTATGTTTCTATGAGTAACTGGGTGGAGTGCAGTGGGCAGAGTAACTGTGTGGAGTGACTTGAGTAACTGGGTGGAGTGACTTGAGTAACTGTTGTGTGGTTGGAGTCACTGGAGTAACTGTGGAAAGGTTTGACTGAGCAGAGTAACTATATGGAGTAGGCAGAGTAACTGTATGGATTGTTTTGAGTAAAGATAGTAAGCATTCTTCTTTTTTCTATTGCCAGATTATTTATAGACATGTTAGAAGCTATTGTGTGGCTATTTAATTATTTATATTTTTTAAGGGGAGTTTCCTGAGACTTGGTGTGTGGGCGGAGCAGCTGTAACGAGCCAGGCTGCAGCTGTGTTGCTATGGAAACTCACTCTGAGGTAAACTGAGAATGCACATTAAAACACATTTCTAATGCACTGGTGGTTGCCATATTCAAATGACTGTAGCTTAAAAAGTATACATCCTACAGCAAAGAGCTTTATACTGTAAGAATCACAATGTGGTGTTTAGCATGTCTCTGAAATATTAAAAATGAAGGCACAGTCGCAGTTTAGAAATTGCCATTCAAATTTGTGGTGTCTAGAGTGGAGTTTCAATGAATGTCAATGGGAGGTGTGAGTTGCAAACAAAAGGTCATATTGTGAAATCTGTTCGGGCTATGGCTTAGCCTTGGACATTTTTAGCGGCAGCAGGGATAGCTGAAAGTTTTGATATAAGATTTGTGTAGGTGGGATTAAAAATGAGGGAGAGGTCACAGTTTAGAAATCATGTCCTGATTTTTCATTTCACACGCATCTCCCACTCTAGCTTTGAAAATACCTCCCATTCATTCCTATGGGAAAATTGCGCCAGGAAAACGCCAATATTTCGGAAACCGTTTGGCGAAACGTTCCACAAAATATAAGCACACCATTCGGGAACGATCCGCACGTTTTGGTATATTATGGTCTATGTAGTGTCAAAACTGTGGGAGGAGTTACAGTGCAAAAATGCTTGGAATAAGAATAATAACTAGACAAAGTGCAATTTCCGGGGAAATTGCGTGAAGTGGTCTTGCCTCCGCCAGTTCTCTACAACTGGAGCGGGCAGAGTAACTGGGTGGAGTGGGTGGAGTAACTGGGTGGAGTGGGTGGAGTAACTGGGTGGAGTGGGCAGAGTAACTGGGTGGAGTGGGCGGAGTAACTGTTGTGTGGGTGGAGTGAGCGGAGTAACTGGGTGGAGTGACTTGAGTAACTGTTGTGTGGTTGGTGTGGGCGGAGTAACTGGGTGGAGTGGCTGGAGTAACTGGGTGGAGTGGCTGGAGTAACTGGGTGGAGTGGGCGGAGTAACTGGGTGGAGTGGGCGGGGTAACTGGGTGGAGTGGGCGGGGTAACTGGGTGGAGTGGGCGGGGTAACTGGGTGAAGTGGGCGGGGTAACTGGGTGGAATGGGTGGAGTAACTAGGTGGAATGGGCGGAGTAACTGGGTAGAGTGGGCAGAGTGGGTGGAGTAACTGGGTGCAGTGGGCGGAGTAACTGAGTGGAGTGGGCGGAGTAACTGGGTGGAGTGGGCGGAGTATTTGGGTGGAGTGACTTGAGTAACTGGGTGGAGTGGGCGGAGTAACTGGGTGGAGTGGGCGGGGTAACTGGGTGGAGTGGGCGGGGTAACTGGGTGGAGTGGGTGGGGTAACTGGGTGAAGTGGGCGGAGTAACTGGGTGGAATGGGTGGAGTAACTAGGTGGAATGGGCGGAGTAACTGGGTAGAGTGGGCAGAGTGGGTGGAGTAACTGGATGCAGTGGGCGGAGTAACTGAGTGGAGTGGCTGGAGTAACTGGGTGGAGTGGGCGGAGTAACTGGGTGGAGTGGGCAGAGTAACTGGGTGGAGTGGGCGGAGTAACTGGGTGAAGTGGGCGGAGTAACTGGGTGGAGTGGGCGGAGTAACTGGGTGGAGTGGGCGGAGTAACTGGGTGGAGTGGGCGGGGTAACTGGGTGGAGTGGGCGGGGTAACTGGGTGGAGTAACTGGGTGAAGTGGGCGGAGTAACTGGGTGGAATGGGCGGAGTAACTGGGTGGAATGGGCGGAGTAACTGGGTGGAATGGGCGGAGTAACTGGGTGGAATGGGCGGAGTAACTGGGTAGAGTGGGCAGAGTGGGTGGGGTAACTGGGTGCAGTGGGCGGAGTAACTGAGTGGAGTGGGCGGAGTAACTGGGTGGAGTGGGCGGAGTATCTGGGTGGAGTGACTTGAGTAACTGGGTGGAGTGACTTGAGTAACTGTTGTGTGGTTGGAGTCACTGGAGTAACTGTGGAAAGGTTTGACTGAGCACAGTAACTATATGGAGTAGGCAGAGTAACTGTATGGATTGTTTTGAGTAAAGATCGTAGGCATTCTTTTTTTTTCTATCGCCAGATTATTTATAGACATGTTAGAAGCTATTGTGTGGCTATTTAATTATTTATCTTTTTTAATGCAAATTTCGCGATACTGCTCCTTTAAGGGGAGTTTCCTGAGACTTGGTGTGTGGGCGGAGCAGCTGTAACGAGCCAGGCTGCAGCTGTGTTGCTATGGAAACTCACTCTGAGGTAAACTGAGAATGCACATTAAAACACATTTCTAATGCACTGGTGGTTGCCATATTCAAATGACTGTAGCTTAAAAAGTATACATCCTACAGCAAAGAGCTTTATACTGTAAGAATCACAAGAGCTAGGCGAACAATGTGGTGTGGGTGGAGTGGGCGGGGTAACTGGGTGGAGTGGGCGGGGTAACTGGGTGAAGTGGGCGGGGTAACTGGGTGGAATGGGTGGAAAAATGAAGGCACAGTCGCAGTTTAGAAATTGCCATTCAAATTTGTGGTGTCTAGAGTGGAGTTTCAATGAATGTCAATGGGAGGTGTGAGTTGCAAACAAAAGGTCATATTGTGAAATCTGTTCGGGCTATGGCTTAGCCTTGGACATTTTTAGCGGCAGCAGGGATAGCTGAACGTTTTGATATAAGATTTGTGTAGGTGGGATTAAAAATGAGGGAGAGGTCACAGTTTAGAAATCATGTCCTGATTTTTCATTTCACACGCATCTCCCACTCTAGCTTTGAAAATACCTCCCATTCATTCCTATGGGAAAATTGCGCCAGGAAAACGCCAATATTTCGGAAACCGTTTGGCGAAACGTTCCACAAAATATAAGCACACCATTCGGGAACGATCCGCACGTTTTGGTATATTATGGTCTATGTAGTGTCAAAACTGTGGGAGGAGTTACAGTGCAAAAATGCTTGGAATAATAATAATATATCAGCAAGAACAATAAGTGATCTTGCCAAGCAAGACCACTTAACTAGACAAAGTGCAATTTCCGGGGAAATTACGTGAAGTGGTCTTGCCTCCGCCAGTTCTCTACAACTGGAGCGGGCAGAGTAACTGGGTGGAGTGGGTGGAGTAACTGGGTGGAGTGGGTGGAGTAACTGGGTGGAGTGGGTGGAGTGGGCAGAATAACTGGGTGGAGTGGGTGGAGTAACTGGGTGGAGTGGGTAGAGTAAATGGGTGGAGTGGGTGGAGTAACTGGGTGGAGTGGGTGGAGTAACTGGGTGGAGTGGGTGGAGTAACTAGGTGGAGTGGGCAGAGTAAATGGGTGGAGTAACTGGGTGGAGTAACTGGGTGGAGTGGGTGGAGTGGGCAGAATAACTGGGTGGAGTGGGTGGAGTAACTGGGTGGAGTGGGTGGAGTAACTGGGTGGAGTGGGCAGAGTAAATGGGTGGAGTAACTGGGTGGAGTAACTGGGTGGAGTGGGTGGAGTGGGCAGAATAACTGGGTGGAGTGGGTGGAGTAACTGGGTGGAGTGGGTGGAGTAACTGGGTGGAGTGGGCAGAGTAAATGGGTGGAGTGGGTGGAGTAACTGGGTGGAGTGGGTGGAGTAACTGGGTGGAGTGGGTGGAGTGGGCAGAGTAACTGGGTGGAGTGACTTGAGTAACTGTTGTGTGGGTGGAGTGGGCGGAGTAACTGGGTGGAGTGGCTGGAGTAACTGGGTGGAGTGGCTGGAGTAACTGGGTGGAGTGGGCGGAGTAACTGGGTGGAGTGGGCGGGGAAACTGGGTGGAGTGGGCGGGGTAACTGGGTGGAGTGGGCGGGGTCACTGGGTGGAGTGGGCGGGGTCACTGGGTGGAGTGGGCGGGGTCACTGGGTGCAGTGGGCGGAGTAACTGGGTGGAGTGACTTGAGTAACTGTTGTGTGGTTGGAGTCACTGGAGTAACTGTGGAAAGGTTTAACTGAGCAGAGTAACTATATGGAGTAGGCAGAGTAACTGTATGGATTGTTTTGAGTAAAGATAGTAAGCATTCTTCTTTTTTCTATCGCCATATTATTTATAGACATGTTAGAAGCTATTGTGTGGCTATTTAATTATTTATCTTTTTTAATGCAAATTTCGCGATACTGCTCCTTTAAGGGGAGTTTCCTGAGACTTGGTGTGTGGGCGGAGCAGCTGTAACGAGCCAGGCTGCAGCTGTGTTGCTATGGAAACTCACTCTGAGGTAAACTGAGAATGCACATTAAAACACATTTCTAATGCACTGGTGGTTGCCATATTCAAATGACTGTAGCTTAAAAAGTATACATCCTACAGCAAAGAGCTTTATACTGTAAGAATCACAAGAGCTAGGCGAACAATGTGGTGTATAACATGTCTCTGAAATATTAAAAATGAAGGCACAGTCGCAGTTTAGAAATTGCCATTCAAATTTGTGGTGTCTAGAGTGGAGTTTCAATGAATGTCAATGGGAGGTGTGAGTTGCAAACAAAAGGTCATATTGTGAAATCTGTTCGGGCTATGGCTTAGCCTTGGACATTTTTAGCGGCAGCAGGGATAGCTGAACGTTTTGATATAAGATTTGTGTAGGTGGGATTAAAAATGAGGGAGAGGTCGCAGTTTAGAAATCATGTCCTGATTTATCATTTCACACTGAGTTCCCACTCTAGCTTTGAAAATACCTCCCATTCATTCCTATGGGAAAATTGCGCCAGAAAAACGCCAATATTTCGGAAATCGTTTGGCGAAACGTTCCACAAATTATAAGCACACCATTCGGGAACGATCCGCACGTTTTGGTATATTATGGTCTATGTAGTGTCAAAACTGTGGGAGGAGTTACAGTGCAAAAATGCTTGGAATAAGAATAAAAATAAGAATAATATATCAGCAAGAACAATAAGTGATCTTGCCAAGCAAGACCACTTAATAATATATCAGCAAGAACAATAAGTGATCTTGCCAAGCAAGACCACTTAATAAGAATAATATATCAGCAAGAACAATAAGTGATCTTGCCAAGCAAGACCACTTAATAAGAATAATATATCAGCAAGAACAATAAGTGATCTTGGCAAGCAAGACCACTTAATAAGTGATCTTGCCAAGCAAGACCACTTAATAATATATCAGCAAGAACAATAAGTGATCTTGCCAAGCAAGACCACTTAACTAGACAAAGTGCAATTTCCGGGGAAATTGCATGAAGTGGTCTTGCCTCCGCCATTTCTCTACAACTCGAGGGGGCAGAGTAACTGGGTGGAGTGGGTGGAGTAACTGGGTGGAGTGGGCAGAGTAACTGGGTGGAGTGGGCGGAGTAACTGTTGTGTGGGTGGAGTGAGCGGAGTAACTGGGTGGAGTGACTTGAGTAACTGTTGTGTGGGTGGAGTGGGCGGATTAACTGGGTGGAGTGGCTGGAGTAACTGGGTGGAGTGGCTGGAGTAACTGGGTGGAGTGGTCGGAGTAACTGGGTGGAGTGAGCAGAGTAACTGGGTGGAGTGGGCGGAGTAACTAGGTGGAGTGGGCGGAGTAACTGGGTGGAGTGGGTGGGGTAACTGGGTGGAGTGGGCGGAGTAACTGGGTGGAATGGGCGGAGTAACTGGGTAGAGTGGGTGGAGTAACTGGGTGCAGTGGGCAGAGTAACTGGGTGGAGTGGGCAGAGTAACTGGGTGGAGTGACTTGAGTAACTGTTGTGTGGTTGAAGTGGGCGGAGTAACTGGGTGGAGTGACTTGAGTAACTGTTGTGTGGTTGGAGTGGGCGGAGTAACTGGGTGGAGTGACTTCAGTAACTGTTGTGTGGGTGGAGTGGCTGGAGTAACTGGGTGGAGTGGCTGGAGTAACTGGGTGGAGTGGGCGGGGTAACTGGGTGGAGTGGGCGGAGTAACTGGGTGGAGTGGGCAGAGTTACTGGGTGGAGTGGGCGGAGTAACTGTTGTGTGGGTGGAGTGAGCGGAGTAACTGGGTGGAGTGACTTGAGTAACTGTTGTGTGGTTGGAGTGGGCGGAGTAACTGGGTGGAGTGACTTGAGTAACTGTTGTGTGGGTGGAGTGGGCGGATTAACTGGGTGGAGTGGCTGGAGTAACTGGGTGGAGTGGCTGGAGTAACTGGGTGGAGTGGGCGGAGTAACTGGGTGGAGTGAGCAGAGTAACTGGGTGGAGTGGGCGGAGTAACTAGGTGGAGTGGGCGGAGTAACTGGGTGGAGTGGGTGGGGTAACTGGGTGGAGTGGGCGGAGTAACTGGGTGGAATGGGCGGAGTAACTAGGTAGAGTGGGTGGAGTAACTGGGTGCAGTGGGCGGAGTAACTGGGTGGAGTGGGCAGAGTAACTGGGTGGAGTGACTTGAATAACTGTTGTGTGGTTGGAGTGGGCGGAGTAACTGGGTGGAGTGACTTGAGTAACTGTTGTGTGGTTGGAGTGGGCGGAGTAACTGGGTGGAGTGACTTCAGTAACTGTTGTGGGGGTGGAGTGGGTGGAGTGGCTGGAGTAACTGGTTGGAGTGGGCGGAGTAACTGGGTGGAGTGGGCGGGGTAACTGGGTGGAGTGGGCGGAGTAACTGGGTGGAGTGGGTGGAGTAACTGGGTGAAGTGGGCGGAGTAACTGGGTGGAATGGGCGGAGTAACTGGGTGGAGTGGGCAGAGTGGGTGGAGTAACTGGGTGCAGTGGGAGGAGTAACTGGGTGGAGTGGGCAGAGTGGGTGGAGTAACTGGGTGCAGTGGGCGGAGTAACTGAGTGGAGTGGGCGGAGTAACTGGGTGGAGTGGGCGGAGTATCTGGGTGGAGTGACTTGAGTAACTTAATGGAGTGACTTGAGTAACTGTTGTGTGGTTGGAGTCACTGGAGTAACTGTGGAAAGGTTTGACTGAGCAGAGTAACTATATGGAGTAGGCAGAGTAACTGTATGGATTGTTTTGAGTAAAGATAGTAAGCATTCTTCTTTTTTCTATTGCCAGATTATTTTTAGACATGTTAGAAGCTATTGTGTGGCTATTTAATTATTTATCTTTTTTAATGCAAATTTCGCCATACTGCTCCTTTAAGGGGAGTTTCCTGAGACTTGGTGTGTGGGCGGAGCAGCTGTAACGAGCCAGGCTGCAGCTGTGTTGCTATGGAAACTCACTCTGAGGTAAACTGAGAATGCACATTAAAACACATTTCTAATGCACTGGTGGTTGCCATATTCAAATGACTGTAGCTTGAAAAGTATACATCCTACAGCAAAGAGCTTTATACTGTAGGAATCACGAGGCCGAGACCTGTACAATGGTGTATAGCATGTCTCTGAAATATTAAAAATGAAGGCACAGTCGCAGTTTAAAAATTGCCATTCAAATTTGTGGTGTCTAGAGTGGAGTTTCAATGAATGTCAATGGGAGGTGTGAGTTGCAAACAAAAGGTCATATTGTGAAATCTGTTCAGGCTATGGCTTAGCCTTGGACATTTTTAGCGGCAGCAGGGATAGCTGAACGTTTTGATATAAGATTTGTGTAGGTGGGAGTAAAAATGAGGGAGAGGTCGCAGTTTAGAAATCATGTCCTGATTTTTGACTCCACACACAGTTCCCACTCTAGCTTTGAACATTCCTCCCATTCATTCCTATGGGAAAATTGCGCCAGAAAAACGCCAATATTTCGGAAACCGTTTGGCGAAACGTTCCACAAAATATAAGCACACCATTCGGGAACGATCTGCACGTTTTGGTATATTATGGTCTATGTAGTGTCAAAACTGTGGGAGGAGTTACAGTGCAAAAATGCTTGGAATAAAAATAAGAATAATATATCAGCAAGAACAATAAGTGATCTTGGCAAGCAAGACCACTTAACTAGACAAAGTGCAATTTCCAGGGAAATTGCGTGAAATGGTCTTGCCTCCGCCAGTTCTCTACAGCTGGAGCGGGCAGAGTAACTGGGTGGAGTGGGCGGAGTAACTGGGTGGAGTGGGCAGAGTAACTGGGTGGAGTGGGCAGAGTAACTGGGTGGAGTGACTTGATTAACTGTTGTGTGGGTGGAGTGAGCGGAGTAACTGGGTGGAGTGACTTGAGTAACTGTTGTGTGGTTGGAGTGGGCGGAGTAACTGGGTGGAGTGACTTGAGTAACTGTTGTGTGGTTGGAGTGGGCGGAGTAACTGGGTGGAGTGACTTGAGTAACTGTTGTGTGGGTGGAGTGGCTGGAGTGGCTGGAGTAACTGGGTGGAGTGGCTGGAGTAACTGGGTGGAGTGGGCGGAGTAACTGGGTGGAGTGTGCGGAGTAACTGGGTGGAGTGGGTGGAGTAACTGGGTGAAGTGGGCGGAGTAACTGGGTGGAGTGGGCGGGGTAACTGGGTGGAGTGGGCGGAGTAACTGGGTGAAGTGGGCGGAGTAACTGGGTGGAATGGGCGGAGTAACTGGGTGGAGTGGGCAGAGTGGGTGAAGTAACTGGGTGCAGTGGGCGGAGTAACTGGGTGGAGTGACTTGAGTAACTGTTGTGTGGTTGGAGTCACTGGAGTAACTGTGGAAAGGTTTGACTGAGCAGAGTGACTATATGGAGTAGGCAGAGTAACTGTATGGATTGTTTTGAGTAAAGATAGTAAGCATTCTTCTTTTTTCTATTGCCAGATTATTTATAGACATGTTAGAAGCTATTATGTGGCTATTTAATTATTTATCTTTTTTAATGCAAATTTCGCGATACTGCTCCTTTAAGGGGAGTTTCCTGAGACTTGGTGTGTGGGCGGAGCAGCTGTAACGAGCCAGGCTGCAGCTGTGTTGCTATGGAAACACACTCTGAGGTAAACTGAGAATGCACATTAAAACACATTTCTAATGAAGGCACAGTCGCAGTTTAGAAATTGCCATTCAAATTTGTGGTGTCTAGAGTGGAGTTTCAATGAATGTCAATGGGAGGTGTGAGTTGCAAACAAAAGGTCATATTGTGAAATCTGTTCGGGCTATGGCTTAGCCTTGGACATTTTTAGCGGCAGCAGGGATAGCTGAACGTTTTGATATAAGATTTGTGTAGGTGGGATTAAAAATGAGGGAGAGGTCGCAGTTTAGAAATCATGTCCTGATTTTTCATTTCACACTCATCTCCCACTCTAGCTTTGAAAATACCTCCCATTCATTCCTATGGGAAAACTGCGCCAGAAAAACGCCAATATTTCGGAAACCGTTTGGCGAAACGTTCCAGAAAATATAAGCACACCATTCGGGAACGATCCGCACGTTTTGGTATATTATGGTCTATGTAGTGTCAAAACTGTGGGAGGAGTTACAGTGCAAAAATGCTTGGAATAAAAATAAAAAGAAGAACTAGACAAAGTGCAATTTCCGGGGAAATTGCGTGAAGTGGTCTTGCCTCCGCCAGTTCTCTACAACTGGAGCGGGCAGAGTAACTGGGTGGAGTGGGCGGAGTAACTGGGTGGAGTGGGTGGAGTAACTGGGTGGAGTGGGAAGAGTAACTGGGTGGAGTGGGCGGAGTAACTGTTGTGTGGGTGGAGTGAGCGGAGAAACTGGGTGGAGTGACTTGAGTAACTGTTGTGTGGTTGGAGTGGGCGGAGTAACTGGGTGGAGTGACTTGAGTAACTGTTGTGTGGGTGAAGTGGGCGGAGTAACTGGGTGGAGTGGCTGGAGTAACTGGGCGGAGTGGCTGGAGTAACTGGGTGGAGTGGGCGGAGTAACTGGGTGGAGTGGGCGGAGTAACTGGGTGGAGTGGGTGGGGTAACTGGGTGGAGTGGGCGGGGTAACTGGGTGGAGTGGGCGGAGTAACTGGGTGAAGTGGGCGGAGTAACTGGGTGGAATGGGCGGAGTAACTAGGTGGAATGGGCGGAGTAACTGGGTAGAGTGGGCAGAGTGGGTGGAGTAACTGGGTGCAGTGGGCAGAGTAACTGAGTGGAGTGGGCGGAGTAACTGGGTGGAGTGGGCGGAGTATCTGGGTGGAGTGACTTGAGTAACTGGGTGGAGTGACTTGAGTAACTGTTGTGTGGTTGGAGTCACTGGAGTAACTGTGGAAAGGTTTGACTGAGCAGAGTAACTATATGGAGTAGGCAGAGTAACTGTATGGATTGTTTTGAGTGAGTAAAGATAGTAAGCATTCTTCTTTTTTCTATCGCCAGATTATTTATAGACATGTTAGAAGCTATTGTGTGGCTATTTAATTATTTATCTTTTTTAATGCAAATTTCGCGATACTGCTCCTTTAAGGGGAGTTTCCTGAGACTTGGTGTGTGGGCGGAGCAGCTGTAACGAGCCAGGCTGCAGCTGTGTTGCTATGGAAACTCACTCTGAGGTAAACTGAGAATGCACATTAAAACACATTTCTAATGCACTGGTGGTTGCCATATTCAAATGACTGTAGCTTAAAAAGTAATCATCCTACAGCAAAGAGCTTTATACTGTAAGAATCACAAGAGCTAGGCGAACAATGTGGTGTATAGCATGTCTCTGAAATATTAAAAATGAAGGCACAGTCGCAGTTTAGAAATTGCCATTCAAATTTGTGGTGTCTAGAGTGGAGTTTCAATGAATGTCAATGGGAGGTGTGAGTTGCAAACAAAAGGTCATATTGTGAAATCTGTTCGGGCTATGGCTTAGCCTTGGACATTTTTAGCGGCAGCAGGGATAGCTGAACGTTTTGATATAAGATTTGTGTAGGTGGGATTAAAAATGAGGGAGAGGTCACAGTTTAGAAATCATGTCCTGATTTTTCATTTCACACGCATCTCCCACTCTAGCTTTGAAAATACCTCCCATTCATTCCTATGGGAAAATTGCGCCAGGAAAACGCCAATATTTCGGAAACCGTTTGGCGAAACGTTCCACAAAATATAAGCACACCATTCGGGAACGATCCGCACGTTTTGGTATATTATGGTCTATGTAGTGTCAAAACTGTGGGAGGAGTTACAGTGCAAAAATGCTTGGAATAAGAATAATAACTAGACAAAGTGCAATTTCCGGGGAAATTGCGTGAAGTGGTCTTGCCTCCGCCAGTTCTCTACAACTGGAGCGGGCAGAGTAACTGGGTGGAGCGGGCAGAGTAACTGGGTGGAGGGGGCGGAGTAACTGGGTGGAGTGGGCGGAGTAACTGGGTGGAGTGGGCGGAGTAACTGGGTGGAGTGGGCGGAGTAACTGGGTGGAGTGGGCGGAGTAACTGGGTGGAGTGGGTGGAGTGGGTGGAGTAACTGGGTGGAGTGGGTGGAGTGGGCAGAGTTACTTGGTGGAGTGGGCAGAGTAACTGGGTGGAGTGGGCGGAGTAACTGGGTGGAGTGGGTGGAGTGGGCAGAGTAACTTGGTGGAGTGGGCAGAGTAACTGGGTGGAATGGGCTGAGTAACTGGGTGGAGTGGGTGGAGTAACTGGGTGGAGTGGGTGGAGTAACTGGGTGGAGTGGGCAGAGTAACTGGGTGGAGTGGGCGGAGTAACTGTTGTGTGGGTGGAGTGAGCGGAGTAACTGGGTGGAGTGACTTGAGTAACTGTTGTGTGGTTGGAGTGGGCGGAGTAACTGGGTGGAGTGACTTGAGTAACTGTTGTGTGGGTGGAGTGGGCGGAGTAAATGGGTGGAGTGGCTGGAGTAACTGGGTGGAGTGGCTGGAGTAACTGGGTGGAGTGGGCGGAGTAACTGGGTGGAGTGGGCGGAGTAACTGGGTGGAGTGGGCGGAGTAACTGGGTGGAGTGGGCGGGGTAACTGGGTGGAGTGGGCGGAGTAACTGGGTGAAGTGGGCGGAGTAACTGGGTGGAATGGGCGGAGTAACTGGGTGGAATGGGCGGAGTAACTGGGTGGAATGGGCGGAGTAACTGGGTAGAGTGGGCAGAGTGGGTGGAGTAACTGGGTGCAGTGGGCGGAGTAACTGAGGGGAGTGGGCGGAGTAGCTGGGTGGAGTGGGCGGAGTAACTGGGTGGAGTGGGCGGAGTAACTGGGTGGAGTGGGCGGAGTATCTGGGTGGAGTGACTTGAGTAACTGTTGTGTGGTTGGAGTCACTGGAGTAACTGTGGAAAGGTTTGACTGAGCAGAGTAACTATATGGAGTAGGCAGAGTAACTGTATGGATTGTTTGGAGTAAAGATAGTAAGCATTCTTCTTTTTTCTATTGCCAGATTATTTATAGACATGTTAGAAGCTATTGTGTGGCTATTTAATTATTTATCTTTTTTAATGCAAATTTCGCGATACTGCTCCTTTAAGGGGAGTTTCCTGAGACTGGGTGTGTGGGCGGAGCAGCTGTAACGAGCCAGGCTGCAGCTGTGTTGCTATGGAAACTCACTCTGAGGTAAACTGAGAATGCACATTAAAACACATTTCTAATGCACTGGTGGTTGCCATATTCAAATGACTGTAGCTTAAAAAGTAATCATCCTACAGCAAAGAGCTTTATACTGTAAGAATCACAAGAGCTAGGCGAACAATGTGGTGTATAACATGTCTCTGAAATATTAAAAATGAAGGCACAGTCACAGTTTAGAAATTGCCATTCAAATTTGTGGTGTCTAGAGTGGAGTTTCAATGAATGTCAATGGGAGGTGTGAGTTGCAAACAAAAGATCATATTGTGAAATCTGTTCGGGCTATGGCTTAGCCTTGGACATTTTTAGCGGCAGCAGGGATAGCTGAACGTTTTGATATAAGATTTGTGTAGGTGGGATTAAAAATGAGGGAGAGGTCGCAGTTTAGAAATCATGTCCTGATTTTTCATTTCACACTCATCTCCCACTCTAGCTTTGAAAATACCTCCCATTCATTCCTATGGGAAAACTGCGCCAGAAAAACGCCAATATTTCGGAAACCGTTTGGCGAAACGTTCCACAAAATATAAGCACACCATTCGGGAACGATCCGCACGTTTTGGTATATTATGGTCTATGTAGTGTCAAAACTGTGGGAGGAGTTACAGTGCAAAAATGCTTGGAATAAAAATAAAAAGAAGAACTAGACAAAGTGCAATTTCCAGGGAAATTGCGTGAAGTGGTCTTGCCTCCGCCAGTTCTCTACAACTGGAGCGGGCAGAGTAACTGGGTGGAGTGGGCGGAGTAACTGGGTGGAGTGGGTGGAGTAACTGGGTGGAGTGGGAAGAGTAACTGGGTGGAGTGGGCGGAGTAACTGTTGTGTGGGTGGAGTGAGCGGAGAAACTGGGTGGAGTGACTTGAGTAACTGTTGTGTGGTTGGAGTGGGCGGAGTAACTGGGTGGAGTGACTTGAGTAACTGTTGTGTGGGTGGAGTGGGCGGAGTAACTGGGTGGAGTGGCTGGAGTAACTGGGCGGAGTGGCTGGAGTAACTGGGTGGAGTGGGCGGAGTAACTGGGTGGAGTGGGCGGAGTAACTGGGTGGAGTGGGTGGGGTAACTGGGTGGGGTGGGCGGGGTAACTGGGTGGAGTGGGCGGAGTAACTGGGTGAAGTGGGCGGAGTAACTGGGTGGAATGGGCGGAGTAACTAGGTGGAATGGGCGGAGTAACTGGGTAGAGTGGGCAGAGTGGGTGGAGTAACTGGGTGCAGTGGGCAGAGTAACTGAGTGGAGTGGGCGGAGTAACTGGGTGGAGTGGGCGGAGTATCTGGGTGGAGTGACTTGAGTAACTGGGTGGAGTGACTTGAGTAACTGTTGTGTGGTTGGAGTCACTGGAGTAACTGTGGAAAGGTTTGACTGAGCAGAGTAACTATATGGAGTAGGCAGAGTAACTGTATGGATTGTTTTGAGTGAGTAAAGATAGTAAGCATTCTTCTTTTTTCTATCGCCAGATTATTTATAGACATGTTAGAAGCTATTGTGTGGCTATTTAATTATTTATCTTTTTTAATGCAAATTTCGCGATACTGCTCCTTTAAGGGGAGTTTCCTGAGACTTGGTGTGTGGGCGGAGCAGCTGTAACGAGCCAGGCTGCAGCTGTGTTGCTATGGAAACTCACTTTGAGGTAAACTGAGAATGCACATTAAAACACATTTCTAATGCACTGGTGGTTGCCATATTCAAATGACTGTAGCTTAAAAAGTAATCATCCTACAGCAAAGAGCTTTATACTGTAAGAATCACAAGAGCTAGGCGAACAATGTGGTGTATAGCATGTCTCTGAAATATTAAAAATGAAGGCACAGTCGCAGTTTAGAAATTGCCATTCAAATTTGTGGTGTCTAGAGTGGAGTTTCAATGAATGTCAATGGGAGGTGTGAGTTGCAAACAAAAGGTCATATTGTGAAATCTGTTCGGGCTATGGCTTAGCCTTGGACATTTTTAGCGGCAGCAGGGATAGCTGAACGTTTTGATATAAGATTTGTGTAGGTGGGATTAAAAATGAGGGAGAGGTCACAGTTTAGAAATCATGTCCTGATTTTTCATTTCACACGCATCTCCCACTCTAGCTTTGAAAATACCTCCCATTCATTCCTATGGGAAAATTGCGCCAGGAAAACGCCAATATTTCGGAAACCGTTTGGCGAAACGTTCCACAAAATATAAGCACACCATTCGGGAACGATCCGCACGTTTTGGTATATTATGGTCTATGTAGTGTCAAAACTGTGGGAGGAGTTACAGTGCAAAAATGCTTGGAATAAGAATAATAACTAGACAAAGTGCAATTTCCGGGGAAATTGCGTGAAGTGGTCTTCCCTCCGCCAGTTCTCTACAACTGGAGCGGGCAGAGTAACTGGGTGGAGCGGGCAGAGTAACTGGGTGGAGGGGGCGGAGTAACTGGGTGGAGTGGGCGGAGTAACTGGGTGGAGTGGGTGGAGTGGGCAGAGTAACTGGGTGGAGTGGGTGGAGTAACTGGGTGGAGTGGGTGGAGTGGGTGGAGTAACTGGGTGGAGTGGGTGGAGTGGGCAGAGTTACTTGGTGGAGTGGGCAGAGTAACTGGGTGGAGTGGGCGGAGTAACTGGGTGGAGTGGGTGGAGTGGGCAGAGTAACTTGGTGGAGTGGGCAGAGTAACTGGGTGGAATGGGCTGAGTAACTGGGTGGAGTGGGTGGAGTAACTGGGTGGAGTGGGTGGAGTAACTGGGTGGAGTGGGCAGAGTAACTGGGTGGAGTGGGCGGAGTAACTGTTGTGTGGGTGGAGTGAGCGGAGTAACTGGGTGGAGTGACTTGAGTAACTGTTGTGTGGTTGGAGTGGGCGGAGTAACTGGGTGGAGTGACTTGAGTAACTGTTGTGTGGGTGGAGTGGGCGGAGTAAATGGGTGGAGTGGCTGGAGTAACTGGGTGGAGTGGCTGGAGTAACTGGGTGGAGTGGGCGGAGTAACTGGGTGGAGTGGGCGGAGTAACTGGGTGGAGTGGGCGGGGTAACTGGGTGGAGTGGGCGGAGTAACTGGGTGAAGTGGGCGGAGTAACTGGGTGGAATGGGCGGAGTAACTGGGTGGAATGGGCGGAGTAACTGGGTGGAATGGGCGGAGTAACTGGGTAGAGTGGGCAGAGTGGGTGGAGTAACTGGGTGCAGTGGGCGGAGTAACTGAGGGGAGTGGGCGGAGTAGCTGGGTGGAGTGGGCGGAGTAACTGGGTGGAGTGGGCGGAGTAACTGGGTGGAGTGGGCGGAGTATCTGGGTGGAGTGACTTGAGTAACTGTTGTGTGGTTGGAGTCACTGGAGTAACTGTGGAAAGGTTTGACTGAGCAGAGTAACTATATGGAGTAGGCAGAGTAACTGTATGGATTGTTTGGAGTAAAGATAGTAAGCATTCTTCTTTTTTCTATTGCCAGATTATTTATAGACATGTTAGAAGCTATTGTGTGGCTATTTAATTATTTATCTTTTTTAATGCAAATTTCGCGATACTGCTCCTTTAAGGGGAGTTTCCTGAGACTTGGTGTGTGGGCGGAGCAGCTGTAACGAGCCAGGCTGCAGCTGTGTTGCTATGGAAACTCACTCTGAGGTAAACTGAGAATGCACATTAAAACACATTTCTAATGCACTGGTGGTTGCCATATTCAAATGACTGTAGCTTAAAAAGTAATCATCCTACAGCAAAGAGCTTTATACTGTAAGAATCACAAGAGCTAGGCGAACAATGTGGTGTATAGCATGTCTCTGAAATATTAAAAATGAAGGCACAGTCGCAGTTTAGAAATTGCCATTCAAATTTGTGGTGTCTAGAGTGGAGTTTCAATGAATGTCAATGGGAGGTGTGAGTTGCAAACAAAAGGTCATATTGTGAAATCTGTTCGGGCTATGGCTTAGCCTTGGACATTTTTAGCGGCAGCAGGGATAGCTGAACGTTTTGATATAAGATTTGTGTAGGTGGGATTAAAAATGAGGGAGAGGTCACAGTTTAGAAATCATGTCCTGATTTTTCATTTCACACGCATCTCCCACTCTAGCTTTGAAAATACCTCCCATTCATTCCTATGGGAAAATTGCGCCAGGAAAACGCCAATATTTCGGAAACCGTTTGGCGAAACGTTCCACAAAATATAAGCACACCATTCGGGAACGATCCGCACGTTTTGGTATATTATGGTCTATGTAGTGTCAAAACTGTGGGAGGAGTTACAGTGCAAAAATGCTTGGAATAAGAATAATAACTAGACAAAGTGCAATTTCCGGGGAAATTGCGTGAAGTGGTCTTGCCTCCGCCAGTTCTCTACAACTGGAGCGGGCAGAGTAACTGGGTGGAGCGGGCAGAGTAACTGGGTGGAGGGGGCGGAGTAACTGGGTGGAGTGGGCGGAGTAACTGGGTGGAGTGGGCGGAGTAACTGGGTGGAGTGGGTGGAGTGGGCAGAGTAACTGGGTGGAGTGGGTGGAGTAACTGGGTGGAGTGGGTGGAGTGGGTGGAGTAACTGGGTGGAGTGGGTGGAGTGGGCAGAGTTACTTGGTGGAGTGGGCAGAGTAACTGGGTGGAGTGGGCGGAGTAACTGGGTGGAGTGGGTGGAGTGGGCAGAGTAACTTGGTGGAGTGGGCAGAGTAACTGGGTGGAATGGGCTGAGTAACTGGGTGGAGTGGGTGGAGTAACTGGGTGGAGTGGGTGGAGTAACTGGGTGGAGTGGGCAGAGTAACTGGGTGGAGTGGGCGGAGTAACTGTTGTGTGGGTGGAGTGAGCGGAGTAACTGGGTGGAGTGACTTGAGTAACTGTTGTGTGGTTGGAGTGGGCGGAGTAACTGGGTGGAGTGACTTGAGTAACTGTTGTGTGGGTGGAGTGGGCGGAGTAAATGGGTGGAGTGGCTGGAGTAACTGGGTGGAGTGGCTGGAGTAACTGGGTGGAGTGGGCGGAGTAACTGGGTGGAGTGGGCGGAGTAACTGGGTGGAGTGGGCGGAGTAACTGGGTGGAGTGGGCGGGGTAACTGGGTGGAGTGGGCGGAGTAACTGGGTGAAGTGGGCGGAGTAACTGGGTGGAATGGGCGGAGTAACTGGGTGGAATGGGCGGAGTAACTGGGTGGAATGGGCGGAGTAACTGGGTAGAGTGGGCAGAGTGGGTGGAGTAACTGGGTGCAGTGGGCGGAGTAACTGAGGGGAGTGGGCGGAGTAGCTGGGTGGAGTGGGCGGAGTAACTGGGTGGAGTGGGCGGAGTAACTGGGTGGAGTGGGCGGAGTATCTGGGTGGAGTGACTTGAGTAACTGTTGTGTGGTTGGAGTCACTGGAGTAACTGTGGAAAGGTTTGACTGAGCAGAGTAACTATATGGAGTAGGCAGAGTAACTGTATGGATTGTTTGGAGTAAAGATAGTAAGCATTCTTCTTTTTTCTATTGCCAGATTATTTATAGACATGTTAGAAGCTATTGTGTGGCTATTTAATTATTTATCTTTTTTAATGCAAATTTCGCGATACTGCTCCTTTAAGGGGAGTTTCCTGAGACTGGGTGTGTGGGCGGAGCAGCTGTAACGAGCCAGGCTGCAGCTGTGTTGCTATGGAAACTCACTCTGAGGTAAACTGAGAATGCACATTAAAACACATTTCTAATGCACTGGTGGTTGCCATATTCAAATGACTGTAGCTTAAAAAGTATACATCCTACAGCAAAGAGCTTTATACTGTAAGAATCACAAGAGCTAGGCGAACAATGTGGTGTATAACATGTCTCTGAAATATTAAAAATGAAGGCACAGTCACAGTTTAGAAATTGCCATTCAAATTTGTGGTGTCTAGAGTGGAGTTTCAATGAATGTCAATGGGAGGTGTGAGTTGCAAACAAAAGATCATATTGTGAAAACTGTTCGGGCTATGGCTTAGCCTTGGACATTTTTAGCGGCAGCAGGGATAGCTGAACGTTTTGATATAAGATTTGTGTAGGTGGGATTAAAAATGAGGGAGAGGTCACAGTTTAGAAATCATGTCCTGATTTTTCATTTCACACGCATCTCCCACTCTAGCTTTGAAAATACCTCCCATTCATTCCTATGGGAAAATTGCGCCAGGAAAACGCCAATATTTCGGAAACCGTTTGGCGAAACGTTCCACAAAATATAAGCACACCATTCGGGAACGATCCGCACGTTTTGGTATATTATGGTCTATGTAGTGTCAAAACTGTGGGAGGAGTTACAGTGCAAAAATGCTTGGAATAATAATAATATATCAGCAAGAACAACTAGACAAAGTGCAATTTCCGGGGAAATTGCGTGAAGTGGTCTTGCCACCGCCAGTTCTCTACAACTGGAGCGGGCAGAGTAACTGGGTGGAGCGGGCGGAGTAACTGGGTGGAGTGGGTGGAGTAACTGTGTGAAGTGGGCGGAGTAACTGGTGAAGTGGGCAGAGTGGGTGGAGTGGGCGGAGTAACTGGGTGGAGTGGGCGGAGTAACTGGGTGGAGTGGGCGGAGTAACTGGGTGGAGTGGGTGGAGTAACTGGGTGGAGTGGGCAGAGTAACTGTTGTGTGGGTGGAGTGGAGTAACTGGGTGGAGTGGGCGGAGTAACTGGGTGGAGTGACTTGAGTAACTGTTGTGTGGGTGGAGTGGGCGGAGTAACTGGGTGGAGTGGGCGGAGTAACTGGGTGGAGTGGGTGGGGTAACTGGGTGGAGTGGGCGGGGTAACTGGGTGGAGTGGGCAGAGTGGGCGGAGTAACTGGGTGGAGTGGGCGGAGTAACTGTGTGCATTGGGCGGAGTAACTGGGTGGAGTGGGCGGAGTAACTGGGTGGAGTGGGCGGGGTAACTGGGTGGAGTGGGCGGAGTAACTGGGTGGAGTGGGCGGGGTAACTGGGTGGAGTGGGCGGGGTAACTGGGTGGAGTGGGCAGAGTAACTGGGTGGAGTGGGCAGAGTAACTGGGTGGAGTAACTGGGTGCATTGGGCGGAGTAACTGGGTGGAGTGGGCGGAGTAACTGGGTGGAGTGGGCGGAGTAACTGGGTGGAGTGGGCGGAGTAACTGGGTGGAGTGGGCAGAGTGGGTGGAGTAACTGGGTGCAGTGGGCGGACTAACTGAGTGGAGTGGGCGTAGTAACTGGGTGGAGTGGGCGGAGTATCTGGGTGGAGTGACTTGAGTAACTGTTGTGTGGTGAGAGTCACTGGAGTAACTGTGGAAAGGTTTGACTGAGCAGAGTAACTGGGTGGAGTGGGCGGAGTAACTGGGTGGAGTGGGTGGAGTAACTGGGTGGAGTGGGTGGAGTGGGCAGAGTAACTGGGTGGAGTGGGCGGAGTAACTGGGTGGAGTGACTTGAGTAGCTGTTGTGTGGGTGGAGTGAGCGAAGTAACTCGGTGGAGTGGGCGGGGTAACTGGGATGGAGGGAGCGGGGTAACTGGGATGGAGTGGGCGGGGTAACTGGGTGGAGTGGGCAGGGTAACTGGGTGGAGTGGGTGGAGTAACTGGGTAGAGTGGGCGGAGTTGGTGGAGTAACTGTGTGCAGTGGGCGGAGTATCTGGGTGGAGTGACTAGAGTAAGTGGGTGGAGTGACTTGAGTAACTGTTGTGTGGTTGGAGTCACTGGAGTAACTGTGGAAAGGTTTGACTGAGCAGAGTAACTATATGGAGTAGGCAGAGTAACTGTATGGATTGTTTTGAGTAATGATAGTAGGCATTCTTCTTTTTTCTATTGCCAGATTATTTATAGACATGTTAGAAGCTATTGTGTGGCTATTTAAGTATTTATCTTTTTTAATGCAAATTTCGCAATACTGCTCCTTTAAGGGGAGTTTCCTGAGACTGGGTGTGTGGGCGGAGCAGCTGTAACGAGCCAGGCTGCAGCTGTGTTGCTATGGAAACTCACTCTGAGGTAAACTGAGAATGCACATTAAAACACATTTCTAATGCACTGGTGGTTGCCATATTCAAATGACTGTAGCTTAAAAAGTATACATCCTACAGCAAAGAGCTTTATACTGTAAGAATCACAAGAGCTAGGCGAACAATGTGGTGTATAACATGTCTCTGAAATATTAAAAATGAAGGCACAGTCGCAGTTTAGAAATTGCCATTCAAATTTGTGGTGTCTAGAGTGGAGTTTCAATGAATGTCAATGGGAGGTGTGAGTTGCAAACAAAAGGTCATATTGTGAAATCTGTTCGGGCTATGGCTTAGCCTTGGACATTGTTAGCGGCAGCAGGGATAGCTGAACGTTTTGATATAAGATTTGTGTAGGTGGGATTAAAAATGAGGGAGAGGTCGCAGTTTAGAAATCATGTCCTGATTTTTCATTTCACACGCATCTCCCACTCTAGCTTTGAAAATACCTCCCATTCATTCCTATGGGAAAATTGCGCCAGAAAAACGCCAATATTTCGGAAACCGTTTGGTGAAACGTTCCACAAAATATAAGCACACCATTCGGGAACGATCCGCACGTTTTGGTATATTATGGTCTATGTAGTGTCAAAACTGTGGGAGGAGTTACAGTGCAAAAATGCTTGGAATAATAATAATAACTAGACAAAAGTGCAATTTCCGGGGAAATTGCGTGAAGTGGTCTTGCCTCCGCCAGTTCTCTACAACTGGAGTGGGCAGAGTAACTGGGTGGAGCGGGCGGAGTAACTGGGTGGAGTGGGTGGAGTAACTGGGTGGAGTAACTGGGTGAAGTGGGCGGAGTAACTGGGTGGAGCGGGCGGAGTAACTGGGTGAAGCGGGCGGAGTAACTGGGTGGAGTGGGCAGAGTAACTGGGTGGAGCGGGTGGAGTAACTGGGTGGAGTAACTGGGTGGAGTAACTGGGTGGAGTATCTGGGTGGAGTGGGTGGAGTGTCTGGGTGGAGTGACTTGAGTAACTGTTGTGTGGTTGGAGTCACTGGAGTAACTGTGGAAAGGTTTGACTGAGCAGAGTAACTATATGGAGTAGGCAGAGTAACTGTATGGATTGTTTTGAGTAAAGATAGTAAGCATTCTTCTTTTTTCTATTGTCAGATTATTTATAGACATGTTAGAAGCTATTGTGTGGCTATTTAATTATTTATCTTTTTTAATGCAAATTTCGCGATACTGCTCCTTTAAGGGGAGTTTCCTGAGACTTGGTGTGTGGGCGGAGCAGCTGTAACGATCCAGGCTGCAGCTGTGTTGCTATGGAAACTCACTCTGAGGTAAACTGAGAATGCACATTAAAACACATTTCTAATGCACTGGTGGTTGCCATATTCAAATGACTGTAGCTTAAAAAGTATACATCCTACAGCAAAGAGCTTTATACTGTAAGAATCACAAGAGCTAGGCGATCAATGTGGTGTATAACATGTCTCTGAAATATTAAAAATGAAGGCACAGTCGCAGTTTAGAAATTGCCATTCAAATTTGTGGTGTCTAGAGTGGAGTTTCAATGAATGTCAATGGGAGGTGTGAGTTGCAAACAAAAGGTCATATTGTGAAATATATTCGGGCTATGGCTTAGCCTTGGACATTTTTAGCGGCAGCAGGGATAGCTGAACGTTTTGATATAAGATTTGTGTAGGTGGGATGAAAAATGAGGGAGAGGTCACAGTTTAGAAATCATGTCCTGATTTTTCATTTCACACGCATCTCCCACTCTAGCTTTGAAAATACCTCCCATTCATTCCTATGGGAAAATTGCGCCAGGAAAACGCCAATATTTCGGAAACCGTTTGGCGAAACGTTCCACAAAATATAAGCACACCATTCGGGAACGATCCGCACGTTTTGGTATATTATGGTCTATGTAGTGTCAAAACTGTGGGAGGAGTTACAGTGCAAAAATGCTTGGAATAAGAATAATAATAATATATCAGCAAGAACAATAAGTGATCTTGGCAAGCAAGACCACTTAATAATATATCAGCAAGAACAATAAGTGATCTTGCCAAGCAAGACCACTTAATAAGTGATCTTGCCAAGCAAGACCACTTAATAATATATCAGCAAGAACAATAAGTGATCTTGCCAAGCAAGACCACTTAATAATATATCAGCAAGAACAATAAGTGATCTTGCCAAGCAAGACCACTTAATAATATATCAGCAAGAACAATAAGTGATCTTGGCAAGCAAGACCACTTAACTAGACAAAGTGCAATTTCCGGGGAAATTGCGTGAAGTGGTCTTGCCCCTGCCAGTTCTCTACAACTGGAGCGGGCGGAGTAACTGGGTTGAGTGGGTGGAGTAACTGGGTGGAGTAACTGGGTGGAGTGGGCGGAGTAACTGGGTGGAGTGGGCGGAGTAACTGGGTGGAGTGGGTGGAGTGGGCAGAGTAACTGGGTGGAGTGGGCAGAGTAACTGGGTGGAGTGGGCGGAGTAACTGGGTGGAGTGGGCAGAGTAACTGGGTGGAGTGGGCGGAGTAACTGGGTGGAGTGGGTGGAGTAACTTGGTGGAGTGACTTGAGTAACTGTTGTGTGGGTGGAGTGAGCGAAGTAACTGGGTGGAGTGGGCGGGGTAACTGGGATGGAGGGAGCGGGGTAACTGGGATGGAGTGGGCGGGGTAACTGGGTGGAGTGGGCGGGGTAACTGGGTGGAGTGGGCGGGGTACCTGGGTGGAGTGGGCGGAGTAACTGGGATGGAGGGAGCGGGGTAACTGGGTGGAGTGGGCAGGGTAACTGGGTGGAGTGGGCGGGGTAACTGGGTGGAGTGGGCGGGGTAACTGGGATGGAGGGAGTGGGGTAACTGGGTGGAGTGGGCGGGGTAACTGGGTGGAGTGGGCGGAGTAACTGGGTGGAATGGGCGGAGTAACTGGGTGGAGTGGGCAGAGTGGGTGGAGTAACTGGGTGCAGTGGGCGGAGTAACTGGGTGGAGTGGTGACTTCAACATGCCTGATGTGGGCTGGAATATCCCAAGTGCATCGACATGCAAGAGCAGGAGTATATTAGAGGCACTTAATGGAGTGTCTCTAAAACAACTTGTGACATTGCCAACTAGAGGAGATAACATTCTGGACTTAGTTCTGACCAATGGGGATCTGGTGTCCGAGGTCAGGGTTGAAGAAAATCTGGGTTCCAGTGACCATCAATGCTTATGGTTCAGAATAAAAACAGACATTGTGCAATCACACACCAGAACCAAAGTGCTAGACTTTAGGAAGACAAACTTCAAGGAAATGGCGGAGTATGTAGAAAGAAAATTAGGTGAGTGGAACAGAGTAGCAGAAGTGAGTGCCCAGTGGTCACTATTAAAAATGGCCATCTTAAAGGCAACTAAGCAATATGTGAAACAAACTAGCAAGAATAAAAGGAAGAAGAAACCATTATGGTTTACTAGGGAAGTCAGCACTATCATAAAAGATAAGAAGTCTGCCTATAAGAAGTATAAAGTAAGTGGAAGTGTAGCTGACAGAGAGGCGTATAAAATTAAACAGAGGGAAGCAAAACTAATTATAAGGACTGCTAAAGGGCAAAAAGAGGAAGAAATGGCCAAATCTATGAAGAGGGGAGATAAAACCTTTTTCCGATATATTGGTGACAGAAAGAAGAAAAACAATGCAGTCTCAAAAATTAGAAATAGGGAAAATAAATATATTGATGGAGATAAGGCTGTGGCTGACCATCTGAATAGCTACTTTTGTTCGGTATTTTCAGATAGTAGCAGGCATGGTCATAGCACAACATCCAGCTGGGAGAGTACAGCTCCGGAGTTTCCGGAGGCTGATGTCTTAGCCGAGCTGGCACATCTAAAGGTAAGTAAGGCGATGGGTCCAGATGGAATCCACCCCAGAGTTCTAAGGGAACTTAGGTTTGTGATTGCAGCCCCTCTAACTGATTTACTTAACCATTCCCTTTCAACTGGTGAGGTTCCAGATGATTGGAGAATGGCCAATGTCGTACCAATCCATAAAAAGGGGAGTAGAGAAGAAGCCAGTAATTACAGGCCAGTTAGTTTAACATCTATAGTGGTCAAATTAATGGAAACACTCTTAAAAAAACAGATAATTTCCCATCTAAAAATTAATGACCTATTGGACCCAAAACAGCACGGCTTTACTGAGGGCAGATCATGTCAGACCAATCTTATTGATTTCTTTGACAATGTCACTAAAGTGTTAGATGAAGGTGGTGCTGTGGATATCGCCTATCTGGATTTTAGCAAAGCCTTTGACACTGTACCACATAAGGAGCTCATAGATAAGTTATTGAAGGTAGGCCTCAATCCCTGGATAGTTCAGTGGATTTCCAGTTGGCTGAGGGATCGGTATCAGAGCGTTGTTGTAAATGGCGTGCAATCTGAACAAAGGCGAGTTACAAGTGGTGTGCCGCAAGGCTCTGTCCTGGGCCCCATTCTTTTTAATATATTTGTAAGTGACATAGGAGAAGGCTTGGTAGGAAAAGTTTGTCTGTTTGCTGATGATACAAAGGTTAGTAATAGGGTGGATATTCCTGGAGGTGTCTGCAACATGGAAAATGATTTAGCTTTACTGGATAGATGGTCAAAACTGTGGAAACTAGAGTTTAATGTCTCTAAATGTAAAATCATGCACTTGGGTAGAAGGAATCCCTGCTCTGAGTACCGTATGGGCAGTACTGTGTTAGCCAGGACCTCGGAGGAGAGAGATTTAGGGGTACTGATTACTGATAGCTGCAAGATGAGTGGACAGTGTAGCCAGGCAGTGGGAAAAGCAAGCAGGATGCTCGGCTGCATAGCTCGAGGCATCACCAGTAGGAAGAGGGAGGTTGTGATGCCGCTGTATAGAGCCCTGGTAAGGCCACAGCTAGAATACTGTGTGCAGTTCTGGAGACCTTACCTGCAAAAAGACATTATTCAAATAGAACGTGTCCAAAGGCAGGCAACGAAAATGGTGGAAGGACTTAAACTTAAAACTTATCAGGAGAGACTTAAAGAACTTAATTTGTACAGTCTGGAGGAAAGAAGGGAGAGGGGGGACATGATTGAGACCTTTAAATATGTGAAAGGATTGAATAAGGTTCAGGAGGGAAGTGTTTTTAAGAAGAAACTTAACGATAGAACAAGGGGGCACAACCTGAAGCTAGTCGGGGGGAAGATCAGGAGCAATGTTAGAAAATATTATTTTACAGAAAGAGTAGTAGGTGCTTGGAACAAACTTCCAGCAGAGGTAGTTGAAACATCAACAGTCACTGAATTTAAACATGCCTGGGATAAGCACACATCTATCCTAAGATAAAGAGTACATACAGTATACACATAAGGGCAGACTAGATGGACCATATGGTCTCCTTCTGCCGTCAACCTTCTATGTTTCTATGTTTCTATGTTTCTATGAGTAACTGGGTGGAGTGACTTGAGTAACTGTTGTGTGGTTGGAGTCACTGGAGTAACTGTGGAAAGGTTTGACTGAGCAGAGTAACTATATGGAGTAGGCAGAGTAACTTTATGGATTGTTTTGAGTAAAGATAGTAAGCATTCTTCTTTTTTCTATTGCCAGATTATTTATAGACATGTTAGAAGCTATTGTGTGGCTATTTAATTATTTATCTTTTTTAATGCAAATTTCGCGATACTGCTCCTTTAAGGGGAGTTTCCTGAGACTTGGTGTGTGGGCGGAGCAGCTGTAACGAGTCAGGCTGCAGCTGTGTTGCTATGGAAACTCACTCTGAGGTAAACTGAGAATGCACATTAAAACACATTTCTAATGCACTGGTGGTTGCCATATTCAAATGACTGTAGCTTAAAAAGTATACATCCTACAGCAAAGAGCTTTATACTGTAGGAATCACGAGACCTGTACAATGGTGTATATCATGTCTCTGAAATATTAAAAATGAAGGCACAGTCGCAGTTTAGAAATTGCCATTCAAATTTGTGGTGTCTAGAGTGGAGTTTCAATGAATGTCAATGGGAGGTGTGAGTTGCAAACAAAAGGTCATATTGTGAAATCTGTTCGGGCTATGGCTTAGCCTTGGACATTTTTAGCGGCAGCAGGGATAGCTGAACGTTTTGATATAAGATTTGTGTAGGTGGGATTAAAAATGAGGGAGAGGTCGCAGTTTAGAAATCATGTCCTGATTTTTGACTCCACACTCAGTTCCCACTCTAGCTTTTGAACATTCCTCCCATTCATTCCTATGGGAAAATTGCGCCAGAAAAACGCCAATATTTCGGAAACCGTTTGGCGAAACGTTCCACAAAATATAAGCACACCATTCGGGAACGATCCGCACGTATATTATGGTCTATGTAGTGTCAAAACTGTGGGAGGAGTTACAGTGCAAAAATGCTTGGAATAAGAATAATATATCAGCAAGAACAATAAGTGATCTTGCCAAGCAAGACCACTTAATAATATATCAGCAAGAACAATAAGTGATCTTGGCAAGCAAGACCACTTAATGAGAATAATATATCAGCAAGAACAATAAATGATCTTGGCAAGCAAGACCACTTAATAATATATCAGCGAGAACAATAAGTGATCTTGGCAAGCAAGACCACTTAATAATATATCAGCAAGAACAATAAGTGATCTTGGCAAGCAAGACCACTTAATAATATATCAGCAAGAACAATAAGTGATCTTGGCAAGCAAGACCACTTAATAATATATCAGCAAGAACAATAGGTGATCTTGGCAAGCAAGACCACTTAATAATATATCAGCGAGAACAATAAGTGATCTTGGCAAGCAAGACCACTTAACTAGACAAAGTGCAATTTCGGGGGAAATTGCGTGAAGTGGTCTTGCCTCCACCAGTTCTCCACCAGGCGGAGTAACTGGGTGGAGTGAGCGGAGTAACTGTTGTGTGGTTGGAGTGGGCGGAGTAATTGGGTGGAGTGGGCGGAGTAATTGGGTGGAGTGGGCGGAGTAACTGGGTGGAGTGGGCTGAGTAACTGGGTGGAGTGACTTGAGTAACTGTGGTGTGGTTGGAGTGGGCGGAGGAACTGGGTGGAGTGGGTGGAGTAACTGTTGTGTGGTTGGAGTGGGCGGAGGAACTTGAGTAACTGTTGTGTGGGTGGAGTGGGCGGAGTAACTGGGTGGAGGGACTTGAGTAACTGTTGTGTGGTTGGAGTTGGCGGAGTAACTGGCTGGAGTGACTTGAGTAACTGTTGTGTGGTTGGAGTGGGCAGAGTAACTGGCTGGAGTGACTTGAGTAACTGTTGTGTGGTTGGAGTGGGCAGAGTAACTGGCTGGAGTGACTTGAGTAACTGTTGTGTAGGTGGAGTGTGCGGAGTAACTGGGTGGAGTGGGCGGAATAACTGGGTGGAGTGGGCGGAGTAACTGGGTGGAGTGGGCGGAGTAACTGTTGTGTTGTTGGAGTGGGCGGAGTAATTGGGTGGGGTGGGCAGAGTAACTGGGTGGAGTAAGTGGAGTAACTGGGTGGAGTGGGCGGAGTAACTGGGTGGAGTGACTTGAGTAACTGTTGTGTGGTTGGAGTGGGTCAAGTAACTGGGTGAAGTGTGCGGAGTAACTGGGTGGAGAGGGCGAAGTAACTGGGTGGAGTGGGCAGAGTAACTGGGTGGAGTGGGCGGAGTAACTGGGTGGAGTGGGCGGAGTAACTGGGTGAAGCGGGCGGAGTAACTGGGTGGAGTGACTTGAGTAACTGTTGTGTGGTTGGAGTGGGTCGAGTAACTGGGTGGAGTGTGCGGAGTAACTGGGTGGAGTGCACCTTGCACCCTATCTGTTATACAGCATAAGCGTTGATCAGCATCAGCTTCATTAAGCTACTTCAGTTTGCACTTTTTTGACTGCTTTCAATAAACCAGGTCGCAGGGCACCCCAAAGCTGCACCTTGCACCCTATCTGTTATACAACATAAGCGTTGATCAGCATCAGCTGCTTTATTAAGCTCCTTCAGTTTGCACTTGTTTTTGACTGCTTTCAATAAACCAAGCCACAGAGCACCCAAAAGCTGCACTTTGCACCCTATCTGTTATACAACATAAGCGTCGATCAGCATCAGCTGCTTCATTAAGCTACTTCAGTTTGCACTTCCTTTTTGACTGCTTTCAATAGACCAGGCCGCAGGGCACCCCAAAGCTGCACCTTGCACCCTATCTGTTATACAACATAAGCGTTGATCAGCATCAGCTTCATTAAGCTACTTCAGTTTGCACTGGTTTTTGACTACTTTCAACAAACCAGGCCGCAGGGCACCCCAAAGTTGCATCTTGCACCCTATCTTTTACACAACATAAGCGTTGATCAGCATCAGCTGCTTTATTAAGCTACTTCAGTTTGCACTTGTTTTTGACTGCTTTCAATAAACCAGGCCGCAGGGCACCCCAAAGCTGCACCTTGCACCCTATCTGTTATACAACATAAGCGTTGATCAGCATCAGCTGCTTTATTAAGCTACTTTAGTTTGCACTTCCTTTTTGACTGCTTTCAATAAACCAGGCCGCAGGGCACCCCAAAGCTGCACCTTGCACCCTATCTGTTATACAACATAAGCGTTGATCAGCATGAGCTGCTTTTTAAGCTACTTCAGTTTGCACTTGTTTTTGACTGCTTTCAATAAACCAGGCCGCAGGGCACCCCAAAGCTGCACCTTGCACCCTATCTGTTATACAACATAAACGTTGTTCAGCATCAGCTTCATTAGGCAACTTCAGTTTGCACTTCCTTTTTAACTGCTTTCAATAAACCAGGCCGCAGGGCACCCCAAAGCTGCACCTTGCACCCTATCTGTTATACAACATAAGCGTTGATCAGCATCAGCTGCTTTATTAAGCTACTTCAGTTTGCACTTCCTTTTTGACTGCTTTCAATAAACCAGGCCGCAGGGCACCCCAAAGCTGCACCTTGCACCCTATCTGTTATACAACATAAGCGTTGATCAGCATCAGCTTCATTAAGCTACTTCAGTTTGCACTTGTTTTTGACTGCTTTCAAAAAACCAGGCCGCAGGGCACCCCAAAGCTGCACCTTGCACCCTATCTGTTATACAACATAAGCGTTGATCAGCATCAGCTGCTTTATTAAGCTCCTTCAGTTTGCACTTGTTTTTGACTGCTTTCAATAAACCAAGCCACAGAGCACCCCAAAGCTGCACCTTGCACCCTATCTGTTATACAACATAAGCGTCGATCAGCATCAGCTGCTTCATTAAGCTACTTCAGTTTGCACTTCCTTTTTGACTGCTTTCAATAGACCAGGCCGCAGGGCACCCCAAAGCTGCACCTTGCACCCTATCTGTTATACAACATAAGCGTTGATCAGCATCAGCTTCATTAAGCTACTTCAGTTTGCACTTGTTTTTGACTGCTTTCAATAAACCAGGCCGTAGGGCACCCCAAAGCTGCACCTTGCACCCTATCTGTTACACAACATAAGCGTTGATCAGCATCAGCTGCTTTATTAAGCTACTTCAGTTTGCACTTCCTTTTTGACTGCTTTCAATAAACCAGGCCGCAGGGCACCCCAAAGCTGCACCTTGCACCGTCTTATACAACATAAGCGTTGATCAGCATCAGCTGCTTTTTTAAGCTACTTCAGTTTGCATTTGTTTTTGACTGCTTTCAATAAACCAGGCCGCAGGGCACCCCAAAGCTGCACCTTGCACCCTGTTATACAACATAAACGTTGTTCAGCATCAGCTGCTTTATTAAGCTACTTCAGTTTGCACTTGTTTTTGACTGCTTTCAATAAACCAGGCCGCAGGGCACCCCAAAGCTGCACCTTGCACCCTATCTATTATACAACATAAGCGTTGAACAGCATCAGCTGCTTTTTTAAGCTACTTCAGTTTGCACTTGTTTTTGACTGCTTTCAATAAACCAGGCCGCAGGGCACCCCAAAGCTGCACCTTGCACCCTATCTGTTACACAACATAAGCGTTGATCAGCATCAGCTGCTTTATTAAGCTACTTCAGTTTGCACTTCCTTTTTGACTGCTTTCAATAAACCAGGCCGCAGGGCACCCCAAAGCTGCACCTTGCACCCTATCTGTTATACAACATAAGCGTTGATCAGCATCAGCTGCTTTTTTAAGCTACTTCAGTTTGCACTTGTTTTTGACTGCTTTCAATAAACCAGGCCGCAGGGCACCCCAAAGCTGCACCTTGCACCCTGTTATACAACATAAGCCTTGATGAGCATCAGCTGCTTTATTAAGCTACTTCTGTTTGCACTTGTTTTTGACTGCTTTCAATAAACCAGGCCGCAGGGCACCCCAAAGCTGCACCTTGCACCCTATCTGTTATACAACATAAGCGTTGATCAGCATCAGCTTCATTAAGCTACTTCAGTTTGCACTTGTTTTTGACTGCTTTCAATAAACCAGGCCGCAGGGCACCCCAAAGCTGCACCTTGCACCCTATCTGTTATACAACATAAGCGTTGATCAGCATCAGCTGCTTTTTTAAGCTACTTCAGTTTGCACTTGTTTTTGACTGCTTTCAATAAACCAGGCCGCAGGGCACTCCAAAGCTGCACCTTGCACCCTATCTGTTATACAACATAAGCGTTGATCAGCATCAGCTTTAATAAGCTCCTTCAGTTTGCACTTCCTTTTTGGCTGCTTTCAATAAACCAGGCCGCAGGGCACCCCAAAGCTGCACCTTGCACCCTATCTGTTATACAACATAAGCGTTGATCAGCATCAGCTTCATTAAGCTACTTCAGTTTGCACTTGTTTTTGACTGCTTTCAATAAACCTGGCCGCAGGGCACCCCAAGCTGCACCTTGCACCCTATCTGTTATACAACATAAGCGTTGATCAGCATCAGCTGCTTTATTAAGCTACTTCAGATTGCACTTGTTTTTAACTGCTTTCAATAAACCAGGCCGCAGGGCACCCCAAAGCTGCACCTTGCACCCTATCTGTTATACAACATAAGCGTTGATCAGCATCGGCTGCTTTATTAAGCTACTTCAGTTTCCCCTTGTTTTTGGCTGCTTTCAATAAACCAGGCCGCAGGGCACCCCAAGCTGCACCTTGCACTCTATCTGTTGTACAACATAAGCGTTGATCAGCATCAGCTGCTTTATTAAGCTACTTCACATTGCACTTGTTTTTAACTGCTTTCAATAAACCAGGCCGCAGGGCACCCCAAAGCTGCACCTTGCACCCTATCTGTTATACAACATAAGCGTTGATCAGCATCAGCTGCTTCATTAAGCTACTTCAGTTTGCACTTGTTTTTGACTGCTTTCAATAAACCAGGCCGCAGGGCACCCAAAGCTGCACCTTGCACCCTATATGTTATACAACATAAGCGTTGATCAGCATCAGCTGCTTTATTAAGCTACTTCAGTTTGCACTTGTTTTTGACTGCTTTCAATAAACCAGGCTGCAGGGCACCCCAAAGCTGCACCTTGCACCCTATCTATTATACAACATAAGCGTTGATCAGCATCAGCTTCATTAAGCTACTTCAGTTTGCACTTCCTTTTTAACTGCTTTCAATAAACCAGGCCGCAGGGCACCCCAAAGCTGCACCTTGCACCCTATCTGTTATACAACATAAGCGTTGATCAGCATCAGCTGCTTTATTTAGCTACTTCAATTTGCACTTGTTTTTGACTGCTTTCAATAAACCAGGCCGCAGGGCACCCCAAAGCTGCACCTTGCACCCTATCTGTTATACAGCATAAGCGTTGATCAGCATCAGCTTCATTAAGCTACTTCAGTTTGCACTTTTTTGACTGCTTTCAATAAACCAGGCCGCAGGGCACCCCAAAGCTGCACCTTGCACCCTATCTGTTATACAACATAAGCGTTGATCAGCATCAGCTGCTTTATTAAGCTCCTTCAGTTTGCACTTGTTTTTGACTGCTTTCAATAAACCAAGCCACAGAGCACCCAAAAGCTGCACCTTGCACCCTATCTGTTATACAACATAAGCGTCGATCAGCATCAGCTGCTTCATTAAGCTACTTCAGTTTGCACTTCCTTTTTGACTGCTTTCAATAGACCAGGCCGCAGGGCACCCCAAAGCTGCACCTTGCACCCTATCTGTTATACAACATAAGCGTTGATCAGCATCAGCTTCATTAAGCTACTTCAGTTTGCACTGGTTTTTGACTGCTTTCAACAAACCAGGCCGCAGGGCACCCCAAAGTTGCATCTTGCACCCTATCTGTTATACAACATAAGCGTTGATCAGCATCAGCTGCTTTATTAAGCTACTTTAGTTTGCACTTCCTTTTTGACTGCTTTCAATAAACCAGGCCGCAGGGCACCCCAAAGCTGCACCTTGCACCCTATCTGTTATACAACATAAGCGTTAATCAGCATGAGCTGCTTTTTAAGCTACTTCAGTTTGCACTTGTTTTTGACTGCTTTCAATAAACCAGGCCGCAGGGCACCACAAAGCTGCACCTTGCACCCTATCTGTTATACAACATAAACGTTGTTCAGCATCAGCTTCATTAAGCTACTTCAGTTTGCACTTGTTTTTGACTGCTTTCAATAAACCAGGCCGCAGGGCACTCCAAAGCTGCACCTTGCACCCTATCTGTTATACAACATAAGCGTTGATCAGCATCAGCTTTAATAAGCTCCTTCAGTTTGCACTTCCTTTTTGACTGCTTTCAATAAACCAGGCCGCAGGGCACCCCAAAGCTGCACCTTGCACCCTATCTGTTATACAACATAAGCGTTGATCAGCATCAGCTTCATTAAGCTACTTCAGTTTGCACTTGTTTTTGACTGCTTTCAATAAACCTGGCCGCAGGGCACCCCAAGCTGCACCTTGCACCCTATCTGTTATACAACATAAGCGTTGATCAGCATCAGCTGCTTTATTAAGCTACTTCAGATTGCACTTGTTTTTAACTGCTTTCAATAAACCAGGCCGCAGGGCACCCCAAAGCTGCACCTTGCACCCTATCTGTTATACAACATAAGCGTTGATCAGCATCGGCTGCTTTATTAAGCTACTTCAGTTTCCCCTTGTTTTTGGCTGCTTTCAATAAACCAGGCCGCAGGGCACCCCAAGCTGCACCTTGCACTCTATCTGTTGTACAACATAAGCGTTGATCAGCATCAGCTGCTTTATTAAGCTACTTCACATTGCACTTGTTTTTAACTGCTTTCAATAAACCAGGCCGCAGGGCACCCCAAAGCTGCACCTTGCACCCTATCTGTTATACAACATAAGCGTTGATCAGCATCAGCTGCTTCATTAAGCTACTTCAGTTTGCACTTGTTTTTGACTGCTTTCAATAAACCAGGCCGCAGGGCACCCAAAGCTGCACCTTGCACCCTATATGTTATACAACATAAGCGTTGATCAGCATCAGCTGCTTTATTAAGCTACTTCAGTTTGCACTTGTTTTTGACTGCTTTCAATAAACCAGGCTGCAGGGCACCCCAAAGCTGCACCTTGCACCCTATCTATTATACAACATAAGCGTTGATCAGCATCAGCTTCATTAAGCTACTTCAGTTTGCACTTCCTTTTTAACTGCTTTCAATAAACCAGGCCGCAGGGCACCCCAAAGCTGCACCTTGCACCCTATCTGTTATACAACATAAGCGTTGATCAGCATCAGCTGCTTTATTTAGCTACTTCAATTTGCACTTGTTTTTGACTGCTTTCAATAAACCAGGCCGCAGGGCACCCCAAAGCTGCACCTTGCACCCTATCTGTTATACAGCATAAGCGTTGATCAGCATCAGCTTCATTAAGCTACTTCAGTTTGCACTTTTTTGACTGCTTTCAATAAACCAGGCCGCAGGGCACCCCAAAGCTGCACCTTGCACCCTATCTGTTATACAACATAAGCGTTGATCAGCATCAGCTGCTTTATTAAGCTCCTTCAGTTTGCACTTGTTTTTGACTGCTTTCAATAAACCAAGCCACAGAGCACCCAAAAGCTGCACCTTGCACCCTATCTGTTATACAACATAAGCGTCGATCAGCATCAGCTGCTTCATTAAGCTACTTCAGTTTGCACTTCCTTTTTGACTGCTTTCAATAGACCAGGCCGCAGGGCACCCCAAAGCTGCACCTTGCACCCTATCTGTTATACAACATAAGCGTTGATCAGCATCAGCTTCATTAAGCTACTTCAGTTTGCACTGGTTTTTGACTGCTTTCAACAAACCAGGCCGCAGGGCACCCCAAAGTTGCATCTTGCACCCTATCTGTTATACAACATAAGCGTTGATCAGCATCAGCTGCTTTATTAAGCTACTTTAGTTTGCACTTCCTTTTTGACTGCTTTCAATAAACCAGGCCGCAGGGCACCCCAAAGCTGCACCTTGCACCCTATCTGTTATACAACATAAGCGTTAATCAGCATGAGCTGCTTTTTAAGCTACTTCAGTTTGCACTTGTTTTTGACTGCTTTCAATAAACCAGGCCGCAGGGCACCACAAAGCTGCACCTTGCACCCTATCTGTTATACAACATAAACGTTGTTCAGCATCAGCTTCATTAAGCAACTTCAGTTTGCACTTCCTTTTTAACTGCTTTCAATAAACCAGGCCGCAGGGCACCCCAAAGCTGCACCTTGCACCCTATCTGTTATACAACATTAGCGTTGATCAGCATCAGCTGCTTTATTAAGCTACTTCAGTTTGCACTTCCTTTTTGACTGCTTTCAATAAACCAGGCCGCAGGGCACCCCAAAGCTGCACCTTGCACCCTATCTGTTATACAACATAAGCGTTGATCAGCATCAGCTTCATTAAGCTACTTCAGTTTGCACTTGTTTTTGACTGCTTTCAATAAACCAGGCCGCAGGGCACCCCAAAGCTGCACCTTGCACCCTATCTGTTATACAACATAAGCGTTGATCAGCATCAGCTGCTTTATTAAGCTCCTTCAGTTTGCACTTGTTTTTGACTGCTTTCAATAAACCAAGCCACAGAGCACCCCAAAGCTGTACCTTGCACCCTATCTGTTATACAACATAAGCGTCGATCAGCATCAGCTGCTTCATTAAGCTACTTCAGTTTGCACTTCCTTTTTGACTGCTTTCAATAGACCAGGCCGCAGGGCACCCCAAAGCTGCACCTTGCACCCTATCTGTTATACAACATAAGCGTTGATCAGCATCAGCTTCATTAAGCTACTTCAGTTTGCACTGGTTTTTGACTGCTTTCAACAAACCAGGCCGCAGGGCACCCCAAAGTTGCATCTTGCACCCTATCTTTTACACAACATAAGCGTTGATCAGCATCAGCTGCTTTATTAAGCTACTTCAGTTTGCACTTGTTTTTGACTGCTTTCAATAAACCAGGCCGCAGGGCACCCCAAAGCTGCACCTTGCACCCTATCTGTTATACAACATATGCGTTGATCAGCATCAGCTGCTTTATTAAGCTACTTCAGTTTGCACTTGTTTTTGACTGCTTTCAATAAACCAGGCCGCAGGGCACCCCAAGCTGCACCTTGCAGCCTATCTGTTATGCAACATAAGCGTTGATCAGCATCAGCTGTTTTATTAAGCTACTTCAGTGTGCACTTCCTTTTTGACTGCTTTCAATAAACCAGGCCGCAGGGCACCCCAAAGCTGTACCTTGCACCCTATCTGTTATACAACATAAGCGTTGATCAGCATCAGCTTCATTAAGCTACTTCAGTTTGCACTTGTTCTTGACTGCTTTCAATAAACCAGGCCGCAGGGCACCCCAAAGCTGCACCTTGCACCCTATCTGTTATACAACATAAGCGTTGATCAGCATCAGCTGCTTTATTAAGCTACTTCAGTTTGCACTTGTTTTTGACTGCTTTTAATAAACCAGGCCGCAGAGCACCCCAAAGCTGCACCTTGCACCCTATCTGTTATACAACATAAGCGTTGATCAGCATCAGCTGCTTCATTAAGCTACTTCAGTTTGCACTTGTTTTTGACTGCTTTCAATAAACCAGGCCGCAGGGCACCCCAAAGCTGCACCTTGCACCCTATCTGTTATACAACATAAACGTTCTTCAGCATCAGCTTCATTAAGCAACTTCAGTTTGCACTTGTTTTTGACTGCTTTCAATAAACCAGGCCGCAGGGCACCCCAAAGCTGCCCCTTGCACCCTATTTGTTATACAACATAAGTGTTGATTAGCATCAGCTGCTTTATTAAGCTACTTCAATTTGCACTTCCTTTTTGACTGCTTTCAATAAACCAGGCCGCAGGGCACCCCAAAGCTGCACCTTGCACCCTATCTGTTATACAACATAAGCGTTGATCAGCATCAGCTGCTTTATTAAGCTACTTCACATTGCACTTGTTTTTAACTGCTTTCAATAAACCAGGCCGCAGGGCACCCCAAAGCTGCACCTTGCACCCTATCTGTTATACAACATAAGCGTTGATCAGCATCAGCTGATTCATTAAGCTACTTCAGTTTGCACTTGTTTTTGACTGCTTTCAATAAACCAGGCCGCAGGGCACCCAAAGCTGCACCTTGCACCCTATATGTTATACAACATAAGCGTTGATCAGCATCAGCTGCTTTATTAAGCTACTTCAGTTTGCACTTGTTTTTGACTGCTTTCAATAAACCAGGCCGCAGGGCACCCCAAAGCTGCACCTTGCACCCTATCTATTATACAACATAAGCGTTGATCAGCATCAGCTTCATTAAGCTACTTCAGTTTGCACTTTCTTTTTAACTGCTTTCAATAAACCAGGCCGCAGGGCACCCCAAAGCTGCACCTTGCACCCTATCTGTTATACAACATAAGCGTTGATCAGCATCAACTGCTTTATTTAGCTACTTCAGTTTGCACTTGTTTTTGACTGCTTTCAATAAACCAGGCCGCAGGGCACCCCAAAGCTGCACCTTGCACCCTATCTGTTATACAGCATAAGCGTTGATCAGCATCAGCTTCATTAAGCTACTTCAGTTTGCACTTTTTTGACTGCTTTCAATAAACCAGGCCGCAGGGCACCCCAAAGCTGCACCTTGCACCTTATCTGTTATACAACATAAGCGTTGATCAGCATCAGCTGCTTTATTAAGCTCCTTCAGTTGGCACTTGTTTTTGACTGCTTTCAATAAACCAAGTCACAGAGCACCCAAAAGCTGCACTTTGCACCCTATCTGTTATACAACATAAGCGTCGATCAGCATCAGCTGCTTCATTAAGCTACTTCAGTTTGCACTTCCTTTTTGACTGCTTTCAATAGACCAGGCCGCAGGGCACCCCAAAGCTGCACCTTGCACCCTATCTGTTATACAACATAAGCGTTGATCTGCATCAGCTTCATTAGGCTACTTCAGTTTGCACTGGTTTTTGACTGCTTTCAAAAAACCAGGCCGCAGGGCACCCCAAAGTTGCATCTTGCACCCTATCTTTTACACAACATAAGCGTTGATCAGCATCAGCTGCTTTATTAAGCTACTTCAGTTTGCACTTGTTTTTGACTGCTTTCAATAAACCAGGCCGCAGGGCACCCCAAAGCTGCACCTTGCACCCTATCTGTTATACAACATAAGTGTTGATCAGCATCAGCTGCTTTATTAAGCTACTTTAGTTTGCACTTCCTTTTTGACTGCTTTCAATAAACCAGGCCGCAGGGCACCCCAAAGCTGCACCTTGCACCCTATCTGTTATACAACATAAGCGTTGATCAGCATGAGCTGCTTTTTGAGCTACTTCAGTTTGCACTTGTTTTTGACTGCTTTCAATAAACCAGGCCGCAGGGCACCCCAAAGCTGCACCTTGCACCCTATCTGTTATACAACATAAACGTTGTTCAGCATCAGCTTCATTAAGCAACTTCAGTTTGCACTTCCTTTTTAACTGCTTTCAATAAACCAGGCCGCAGGGCACCCCAAAGCTGCACCTTGCACCCTATCTGTTATACAACATAAGCGTTGATCAGCATCAGCTGCTTCATTAAGCTACTTCAGTTTGCACTTGTTTTTGACTGCTTTCAATAAACCAGGCCGCAGGGCACCCCAAAGCTGCACCTTGCACCCTATCTGTTATACAACATAAGCGTTGATCAGCATCAGCTGCTTTATTAAGCTCCTTCAGTTTGCACCTGTTTTTGACTGCTTTCAATAAACCAAGCCACAGAGCACCCCAAAGCTGCACCTTGCACCCTATCTGTTATACAACATAAGCGTCGATCAGCATCAGCTGCTTCATTAAGCTACTTCAGTTTGCACTTCCTTTTTGACTGCTTTCAATAGACCAGGCCGCAGGGCACCCCAAAGCTGCACCTTGCACCCTATCTGTTATACAACATAAGCGTTGATCAGCATCAGCTTCATTAAGCTACTTCAGTTTACACTTGTTTTTGACTGCTTTCAATAAACCAGGCCGTAGGGCACCCCAAAGCTGCACCTTGCACCCTATCTGTTACACAACATAAGCGTTGATCAGCATCAGCTACTTTATTAAGCTACTTCAGTTTGCACTTCCTTTTTGACTGCTTTCAATAAACCAGGCCGCAGGGCACCCCAAAGCTGCACCTTGCACCGTCTTATACAACATAAGCGTTGATCAGCATCAGCTGCTTTTTTAAGCTACTTCAGTTTGCACTTGTTTTTGACTGCTTTCAATAAACCAGGCCGCAGGGCACCCCAAAGCTGCACCTTGCACCCTGTTATACAACATAAACGTTGTTCAGCATCAGCTGCTTTATTAAGCTACTTCAGTTTGCACTTGTTTTTGACTGCTTTCAATAAACCAGGCCGCAGGGCACCCCAAAGCTGCACCTTGCACCCTATCTATTATACAACATAAGCGTTGAACAGCATCAGCTGCTTTTTTAAGCTACTTCAGTTTGCACTTGTTTTTGACTGCTTTCAATAAACCAGGCCGCAGGGCACCCCAAAGCTGCACCTTGCACCCTATCTGTTATACAACATAAGCGTTGATCAGCATCAGCTGCTTTATTAAGCTACTTCAGTTTGCACTTCCTTTTTGACTGCTTTCAATAAACCAGGCCGCAGGGCACCCCAAAGCTGCACCTTGCACCCTATCTTTTATACAACATAAGCGTTGATCAGTATCAGCTGCTTTTTTAAGCTACTTCAGTTTGCACTTGTTTTTGACTGCTTTCAATAAACCAGGCCGCAGGGCACCCCAAAGCTGCACCTTGCACCCTGTTATACAACATAAGCCTTGATGAGCATCAGCTGCTTTATTAAGCTACTTCAGTTTGCACTTGCTTTTTAACTGCTTTCAATAAACCAGGCCGCAGGGCACCCCAAAGCTGCACCTTGCACCCTGTTATACAACATAAGCATTGATGAGCATCAGCTGCTTTATTAAGGTACTTCTGTTTGCACTTGTTTTTGACTGCTTTCAATAAACCAGGCCGCAGGGCACCCCAAAGCTGCACCTTGCACCCTATCTGTTATACAACATAAGCGTTGATCAGCATCAGCTTCATTAAGCTACTTCAGTTTGCACTTGTTTTTGACTGCTTTCAATAAACCAGGCCGCAGGGCACTCCAAAGCTGCACCTTGCACCCTATCTGTTATACAACATAAGCGTTGATCAGCATTAGCTGCTTTTTTAAGCTACTTCAGTTTGCACTTGTTTTTGACTGCTTTCAATAAATTAGGCCGCAGGGCACTCCAAAGCTGCACCTTGCACCCTATCTGTTATACAACATAAGCGTTGATCAGCATCAGCTTTAATAAGCTCCTTCAGTTTGCACTTCCTTTTTGGCTGCTTTCAATAAACCAGGCCGCAGGGCACCCCAAAGCTGCACCTTGCACCCTATCTGTTATACAACATAAGCGTTGATCAGCATCAGCTTCATTAAGCTACTTCAGTTTGCACTTGTTTTTGACTGCTTTCAATAAACCAGGCCGCAGGGCACCCCAAGCTGCACCTTGCACCCTATCTGTTATACAACATAAGCGTTGATCAGCATCAGCTGCTTTATTAAGCTACTTCAGATTGCACTTGTTTTTAACTGCTTTCAATAAACCAGGCCGCAGGGCACCCCAAAGCTGCACCTTGCACCCTATCTGTTATACAACATAAGCGATGATCAGCATCGGCTGCTTTATTAAGCTACTTCAGTTTCCCCTTGTTTTTGGCTGCTTTCAATAAACCAGGCCGCAGGGCACCCCAAGCTGCACCTTGCACTCTATCTGTTGTACAACATAAGCGTTGATCAGCATCAGCTGCTTTATTAAGCTACTTCACATTGCACTTGTTTTTAACTGCTTTCAATAAACCAGGCCGCAGGGCACCCCAAAGCTGCACCTTGCACCCTATCTGTTATACAACATAAGCGTTGATCAGCATCAGCTGCTTCATTAAGCTACTTCAGTTTGCACTTGTTTTTGACTGCTTTCAATAAACCAGGCCGCAGGGCACCCAAAGCTGCACCTTGCACCCTATATGTTATACAACATAAGCGTTGATCAGCATCAGCTGCTTTATTAAGCTACTTCAGTTTGCACTTGTTTTTGACTGCTTTCAATAAACCAGGCCGCAGGGCACCCCAAAACTGCACCTTGCACCCTATCTATTATACAACATAAGCGTTGATCAGCGTCAGCTTCATTAAGCTACTTCAGTTTACACTTGTTTTTGACTGCTTTCAATAAACCAGGCCGTAGGGCACCCCAAAGCTGCACCTTGCACCCTATCTGTTACACAACATAAGCGTTGATCAGCATCAGCTACTTTATTAAGCTACTTCAGTTTGCACTTCCTTTTTGACTGCTTTCAATAAACCAGGCCGCAGGGCACCCCAAAGCTGCACCTTGCACCGTCTTATACAACATAAGCGTTGATCAGCATCAGCTGCTTTTTTAAGCTACTTCAGTTTGCACTTGTTTTTGACTGCTTTCAATAAACCAGGCCGCAGGGCACCCCAAAGCTGCACCTTGCACCCTGTTATACAACATAAACGTTGTTCAGCATCAGCTGCTTTATTAAGCTACTTCAGTTTGCACTTGTTTTTGACTGCTTTCAATAAACCAGGCCGCAGGGCACCCCAAAGCTGCACCTTGCACCCTATCTATTATACAACATAAGCGTTGAACAGCATCAGCTGCTTTTTTAAGCTACTTCAGTTTGCACTTGTTTTTGACTGCTTTCAATAAACCAGGCCGCAGGGCACCCCAAAGCTGCACCTTGCACCCTATCTGTTATACAACATAAGCGTTGATCAGCATCAGCTGCTTTATTAAGCTACTTCAGTTTGCACTTCCTTTTTGACTGCTTTCAATAAACCAGGCCGCAGGGCACCCCAAAGCTGCACCTTGCACCCTATCTTTTATACAACATAAGCGTTGATCAGTATCAGCTGCTTTTTTAAGCTACTTCAGTTTGCACTTGTTTTTGACTGCTTTCAATAAACCAGGCCGCAGGGCACCCCAAAGCTGCACCTTGCACCCTGTTATACAACATAAGCCTTGATGAGCATCAGCTGCTTTATTAAGCTACTTCAGTTTGCACTTGCTTTTTAACTGCTTTCAATAAACCAGGCCGCAGGGCACCCCAAAGCTGCACCTTGCACCCTGTTATACAACATAAGCATTGATGAGCATCAGCTGCTTTATTAAGGTACTTCTGTTTGCACTTGTTTTTGACTGCTTTCAATAAACCAGGCCGCAGGGCACCCCAAAGCTGCACCTTGCACCCTATCTGTTATACAACATAAGCGTTGATCAGCATCAGCTTCATTAAGCTACTTCAGTTTGCACTTGTTTTTGACTGCTTTCAATAAACCAGGCCGCAGGGCACTCCAAAGCTGCACCTTGCACCCTATCTGTTATACAACATAAGCGTTGATCAGCATTAGCTGCTTTTTTAAGCTACTTCAGTTTGCACTTGTTTTTGACTGCTTTCAATAAACCAGGCCGCAGGGCACTCCAAAGCTGCACCTTGCACCCTATCTGTTATACAACATAAGCGTTGATCAGCATCAGCTTTAATAAGCTCCTTCAGTTTGCACTTCCTTTTTGGCTGCTTTCAATAAACCAGGCCGCAGGGCACCCCAAAGCTGCACCTTGCACCCTATCTGTTATACAACATAAGCGTTTATCAGCATCAGCTTCATTAAGCTACTTCAGTTTGCACTTGTTTTTGACTGCTTTCAATAAACCAGGCCGCAGGGCACCCCAAGCTGCACCTTGCACCCTATCTGTTATACAACATAAGCGTTGATCAGCATCAGCTGCTTTATTAAGCTACTTCAGATTGCACTTGTTTTTAACTGCTTTCAATAAACCAGGCCGCAGGGCACCCCAAAGCTGCACCTTGCACCCTATCTGTTATACAACATAAGCGTTGATCAGCATCAGCTGCTTCATTAAGCTACTTCAGTTTGCACTTGTTTTTGACTGCTTTCAATAAACCAGGCCGCAGGGCACCCAAAGCTGCACCTTGCACCCTATATGTTATACAACATAAGCGTTGATCAGCATCAGCTGCTTTATTAAGCTACTTCAGTTTGCACTTGTTTTTGACTGCTTTCAATAAACCAGGCCGCAGGGCACCCCAAAGCTGCACCTTGCACCCTATCTGTTATACAACATAAGCGTTTATCAGCATCAGCTTCATTAAGCTACTTCAGTTTGCACTTTTTTGACTGCTTTCAATAAACCAGGCCGCAGGGCACCCCAAAGCTGCACCTTGCACCCTATCTGTTATACAACATAAGCGTTGATCAGCATCAGCTGCTTTATTAAGCTCCTTCAGTTTGCACTTGTTTTTGACTGCTTTCAATAAACCAAGCCACAGAGCACCCAAAAGCTGCACTTTGCACCCTATCTGTTATACAACATAAGCGTCGATCAGCATCAGCTGCTTCATTAAGCTACTTCAGTTTGCACTTCCTTTTTGACTGCTTTCAATAGACCAGGCCGCAGGGCACCCCAAAGCTGCACCTTGCACCCTATCTGTTATACAACATAAGCGTTGATCTGCATCAGCTTCATTAAGCTACTTCAGTTTGCACTGGTTTTTGACTGCTTTCAACAAACCAGGCCGCAGGGCACCCCAAAGTTGCATCTTGCACCCTATCTTTTACACAACATAAGCGTTGATCAGCATCAGCTGCTTTATTAAGCTACTTCAGTTTGCACTTGTTTTTGACTGCTTTCAATAAACCAGGCCGCAGGGCACCCCAAAGCTGCACCTTGCACCCTATCTGTTATACAACATAAGTGTTGATCAGCATCAGCTGCTTTATTAAGCTACTTTAGTTTGCACTTCCTTTTTGACTGCTTTCAATAAACCAGGCCGCAGGGCACCCCAAAGCTGCACCTTGCACCCTATCTGTTATACAACATAAGCGTTGATCAGCATGAGCTGCTTTTTAAGCTACTTCAGTTTGCACTTGTTTTTGACTGCTTTCAATAAACCAGGCCGCAGGGCACCCCAAAGCTGCACCTTGCACCCTATCTGTTATACAACATAAACGTTGTTCAGCATCAGCTTCATTAAGCAACTTCAGTTTGCACTTCCTTTTTAACTGCTTTCAATAAACCAGGCTGCAGGGCACCCCAAAGCTGCACCTTGCACCCTATCTGTTATACAACATAAGCGTTGATCAGCATCAGCTGCTTTATTAAGCTACTTCAGTTTGCACTTCCTTTTTGACTGCTTTCAATAAACCAGGCCGCAGGACACCCCAAAGCTGCACCTTGCACCCTATCTGTTATACAACATAAGCGTTGATCAGCATCAGCTTCATTAAGCTACTTCAGTTTGCACTTGTTTTTGACTGCTTTCAATAAACCAGGCCGCAGGGCACCCCAAAGCTGCACCTTGCACCCTATCTGTTATACAACATAAGCGTTGATCAGCATCAGCTGCTTTATTAAGCTCCTTCAGTTTGCACTTGTTTTTGACTGCTTTCAATAAACCAAGCCACAGAGCACCCCAAAGCTGCACCTTGCACCCTATCTGTTATACAACATAAGCGTCGATCAGCATCAGCTGCTTCATTAAGCTACTTCAGTTTGCACTTCCTTTTTGACTGCTTTCAATAGACCAGGCCGCAGGGCACTCCAAAGCTGCACCTTGCACCCTATCTGTTATACAACATAAGCGTTGATCAGCATTAGCTGCTTTTTTAAGCTACTTCAGTTTGCACTTGTTTTTGACTGCTTTCAATAAATTAGGCCGCAGGGCACTCCAAAGCTGCACCTTGCACCCTATCTGTTATACAACATAAGCGTTGATCAGCATCAGCTTTAATAAGCTCCTTCAGTTTGCACTTCCTTTTTGGCTGCTTTCAATAAACCAGGCCGCAGGGCAACCCAAAGCTGCACCTTGCACCCTATCTGTTATACAACATAAGCGTTTATCAGCATCAGCTTCATTAAGCTACTTCAGTTTGCACTTGTTTTTGGCTGCTTTCAATAAACCAGGCCGCAGGGCACCCCAAGCTGCACCTTGCACCCTATCTGTTATACAACATAAGCGTTGATCAGCATCAGCTGCTTTATTAAGCTCCTTCAGTTTGCACTTGTTTTTGACTGCTGTCAATAAACCAAGCCACAGAGCACCCCAAAGCTGCACCTTGCACCCTATCTGTTATACAACATAAGCGTCGATCAGCATCAGCTGCTTCATTAAGCTACTTCAGTTTGCACTTCCTTTTTAACTGCTTTCAATAAACCAGGCCGCAGGGCACCCCAAAGTTGCACCTTGCACCCTATCTGTTATACAACATAAGCGTTGATCAGCATCAGCTGCTTTATTTAGCTACTTCAGTTTGCACTTGTTTTTGACTGCTTTCAATAAACCAGGCCACAGGGCACCCCAAAGCTGCACCTTGCACCCTATCTGTTATACAACATAAGCGTTGATCAGCATCAGCTTCATTAAGCTACTTCAGTTTGCACTTGTTTTTGACTGCTTTCAATAAACCAGGCCGCAGGGCACCCCAAAGCTGCACCTTGCACCCTATCTGTTATACAACATAAGCGTTGATCAGCATCAGCTGCTTTATTAAGCTCCTTCAGTTTGCACTTGTTTTTGACTGCTGTCAATAAACCAAGCCACAGAGCACCCCAAAGCTGCACCTTGCACCCTATCTGTTATACAACATAAGCGTCGATCAGCATCAGCTGCTTCATTAAGCTACTTCAGTTTGCACTTCCTTTTTGACTGCTTTCAATAGACCAGGCCGCAGGGCACCCCAAAGCTGCACCTTGCACCCTATCTGTTATACAACATAAGCGTTGATCAGCATCAGCTTCATTAAGCTACTTCAGTTTGCACTTGTTTTTGACTGCTTTCAATAAACCAGGCCGCAGGGCACTCCAAAGCTGCACCTTGCACCCTATCTGTTATACAACATAAGCGTTGATCAGCATTAGCTGCTTTTTTAAGCTACTTCAGTTTGCACTTGTTTTTGACTGCTTTCAATAAATTAGGCCGCAGGGCACTCCAAAGCTGCACCTTGCACCCTATCTGTTATACAACATAAGCGTTGATCAGCATCAGCTTTAATAAGCTCCTTCAGTTTGCACTTCCTTTTTGGCTGCTTTCAATAAACCAGGCCGCAGGGCAACCCAAAGCTGCACCTTGCACCCTATCTGTTATACAACATAAGCGTTTATCAGCATCAGCTTCATTAAGCTACTTCAGTTTGCACTTGTTTTTGACTGCTTTCAATAAACCAGGCCGCAGGGCACCCCAAGCTGCACCTTGCACCCTATCTGTTATACAACATAAGCGTTGATCATCATCAGCTGCTTTATTAAGCTACTTCAGATTGCACTTGTTTTTAACTGCTTTCAATAAACCAGGCCGCAGGGCACCCCAAAGCTGCACCTTGCACCCTATCTGTTATACAACATAAGCGATGATCAGCATCGGCTGCTTTATTAAGCTACTTCAGTTTCCCCTTGTTTTTGGCTGCTTTCAATAAACCAGGCCGCAGGGCACCCCAAGCTGCACCTTGCACTCTATCTGTTGTACAACATAAGCGTTGATCAGCATCAGCTGCTTTATTAAGCTACTTCACATTGCACTTGTTTTTAACTGCTTTCAATAAACCAGGCCGCAGGGCACCCCAAAGCTGCACCTTGCACCCTATCTGTTATACAACATAAGCGTTGATCAGCATCAGCTGCTTCATTAAGCTACTTCAGTTTGCACTTGTTTTTGACTGCTTTCAATAAACCAGGCCGCAGGGCACCCAAAGCTGCACCTTGCACCCTATATGTTATACAACATAAGCGTTGATCAGCATCAGCTGCTTTATTAAGCTACTTCAGTTTGCACTTGTTTTTGACTGCTTTCAATAAACCAGGCCGCAGGGCACCCCAAAACTGCACCTTGCACCCTATCTATTATACAACATAAGCGTTGATCAGCGTCAGCTTCATTAAGCTACTTCAGTTTACACTTGTTTTTGACTGCTTTCAATAAACCAGGCCGCAGGGCACCCAAAGCTGCACCTTGCACCCTATCTGTTATACAACATAAGCGTTGATCAGCGTCAGCTTCATTAAGCTACTTCAGTTTACACTTGTTTTTGACTGCTTTCAATAAACCAGGCCGTAGGGCACCCCAAAGCTGCACCTTGCACCCTATCTGTTACACAACATAAGCGTTGATCAGCATCAGCTACTTTATTAAGCTACTTCAGTTTGCACTTCCTTTTTGACTGCTTTCAATAAACCAGGCCGCAGGGCACCCCAAAGCTGCACCTTGCACCGTCTTATACAACATAAGCGTTGATCAGCATCAGCTGCTTTTTTAAGCTACTTCAGTTTGCACTTGTTTTTGACTGCTTTCAATAAACCAGGCCGCAGGGCACCCCAAAGCTGCACCTTGCACCCTGTTATACAACATAAACGTTGTTCAGCATCAGCTGCTTTATTAAGCTACTTCAGTTTGCACTTGTTTTTGACTGCTTTCAATAAACCAGGCCGCAGGGCACCCCAAAGCTGCACCTTGCACCCTATCTATTATACAACATAAGCGTTGAACAGCATCAGCTGCTTTTTTAAGCTACTTCAGTTTGCACTTGTTTTTTACTGCTTTCAATAAACCAGGCCGCAGGGCACCCCAAAGCTGCACCTTGCACCCTATCTGTTATACAACATAAGCGTTGATCAGCATCAGCTGCTTTATTAAGCTACTTCAGTTTGCACTTCCTTTTTGACTGCTTTCAATAAACCAGGCCGCAGGGCACCCCAAAGCTGCACCTTGCACCCTATCTTTTATACAACATAAGCGTTGATCAGTATCAGCTGCTTTTTTAAGCTACTTCAGTTTGCACTTGTTTTTGACTGCTTTCAATAAACCAGGCCGCAGGGCACCCCAAAGCTGCACCTTGCACCCTGTTATACAACATAAGCCTTGATGAGCATCAGCTGCTTTATTAAGCTACTTCAGTTTGCACTTGCTTTTTAACTGCTTTCAATAAACCAGGCCGCAGGGCACCCCAAAGCTGCACCTTGCACCCTGTTATACAACATAAGCATTGATGAGCATCAGCTGCTTTATTAAGGTACTTCTGTTTGCACTTGTTTTTGACTGCTTTCAATAAACCAGGCCGCAGGGCACCCCAAAGCTGCACCTTGCACCCTATCTGTTATACAACATAAGCGTTGATCAGCATCAGCTTCATTAAGCTACTTCAGTTTGCACTTGTTTTTGACTGCTTTCAATAAACCAGGCCGCAGGGCACTCCAAAGCTGCACCTTGCACCCTATCTGTTATACAACATAAGCGTTGATCAGCATTAGCTGCTTTTTTAAGCTACTTCAGTTTGCACTTGTTTTTGACTGCTTTCAATAAACCAGGCCGCAGGGCACTCCAAAGCTGCACCTTGCACCCTATCTGTTATACAACATAAGCGTTGATCAGCATCAGCTTTAATAAGCTCCTTCAGTTTGCACTTCCTTTTTGGCTGCTTTCAATAAACCAGGCCGCAGGGCACCCCAAAGCTGCACCTTGCACCCTATCTGTTATACAACATAAGCGTTTATCAGCATCAGCTTCATTAAGCTACTTCAGTTTGCACTTGTTTTTGACTGCTTTCAATAAACCAGGCCGCAGGGCACCCCAAGCTGCACCTTGCACCCTATCTGTTATACAACATAAGCGTTGATCAGCATCAGCTGCTTTATTAAGCTACTTCAGATTGCACTTGTTTTTAACTGCTTTCAATAAACCAGGCCGCAGGGCACCCCAAAGCTGCACCTTGCACCCTATCTGTTATACAACATAAGCGTTGATCAGCATCAGCTGCTTCATTAAGCTACTTCAGTTTGCACTTGTTTTTGACTGCTTTCAATAAACCAGGCCGCAGGGCACCCAAAGCTGCACCTTGCACCCTATATGTTATACAACATAAGCGTTGATCAGCATCAGCTGCTTTATTAAGCTACTTCAGTTTGCACTTGTTTTTGACTGCTTTCAATAAACCAGGCCGCAGGGCACCCCAAAACTGCACCTTGCACCCTATCTATTATACAACATAAGCGTTGATCAGCGTCAGCTTCATTAAGCTACTTCAGTTTGCACTTCCTTTTTAACTGCTTTCAATAAACCAGGCCGCAGGGCACCCCAAAGTTGCACCTTGCACCCTATCTGTTATACAACATAAGCGTTGATCAGCATCAGCTGCTTTATTTAGCTACTTCAGTTTGCACTTGTTTTTGACTGCTTTCAATAAACCAGGCCACAGGGCACCCCAAAGCTGCACCTTGCACCCTATCTGTTATGCAACATAAGCGTTGATCAGCATCAGCTTCATTAAGCTACTTCAGTTTGCACTTGTTTTTGACTGCTTTCAATAAACCAGGCCGCAGGGCACCCCAAAGCTGCACCTTGCACCCTATCTGTTATACAACATAAGCGTTGATTAGCATCAGCTGCTTTATTAAGCTCCTTCAGTTTGCACTTGTTTTTGACTGCTGTCAATAAACCAAGCCACAGAGCACCCCAAAGCTGCACCTTGCACCCTATCTGTTATACAACATAAGCGTCGATCAGCATCAGCTGCTTCATTAAGCTACTTCAGTTTGCACTTCCTTTTTGACTGCTTTCAATAGACCAGGCCGCAGGGCACCCCAAAGCTGCACCTTGCACCCTATCTGTTATACAACATAAGCGTTGATCAGCATCAGCTTCATTAAGCTACTTCAGTTTGCACTGGTTTTTGACTGCTTTCAACAAACCAGGCCGCAGGGCACCCCAAAGTTGCATCTTGCACCCTATCTTTTACACAACATAAGCGTTGATCAGCATTAGCTGCTTTATTAAGCTACTTCAGTTTGCACTTGTTTTTGACTGCTTTCAATAAACCAGGCCGCAGGGCACCCCAAAGCTGCACCTTGCACCCTATCTGTTATACAACATAAGCGTTGATCAGCATCAGCTGCTTTATTAAGCTACTTCAGTTTGCACTTGTTTTTGACTGCTTTCAATAAACCAGGCCGCAGGGCACCCCAAGCTGCACCTTGCAGCCTATCTGTTATGCAACATAAGCGTTGATCAGCATCAGCTGCTTTATTAAGCTACTTCAGTGTGCACTTCCTTTTTGACTGCTTTCAATAAAACAGGCCGCAGGGCACCCCAAAGCTGCACCTTGCACCCTATCTGTTATACAACATAAGCGTTGATCAGCATCAGCTGCTTTATTAAGCTACTTCAGTTTGCACTTGTTTTTGACTGCTTTCAATAAACCAGGCCGCAGAGCACCCCAAAGCTGCACTTTGCACCCTATCTGTTATACAACATAAGCGTTGATCAGCATCAGCTGCTTCATTAAGCTACTTCAGTTTGCACTTGTTTTTGACTGCTTTAAATAAACCAGGCCGCAGGGCACCCCAAAGCTGCACCTTGCACCCTATCTGTTATACAACATAAGCGTTGATCAGCATCAGCTGCTTTATTAAGCTACTTCAGTTTGCACTTCCTTTTTGACTGCTTTCAATAAACCAGGCCGCAGGGCACCCCAAAGCTGCACCTTGCACCCTATCTGTTATACAACATAAACGTTGTTCAGCATCAGCTTCATTAAGCAACTTCAGTTTGCACTTGTTTTTGACTGCTTTCAATAAACCAGGCCGCAGGGCACCCCAAAGCTGCCCCTTGCACCCTATTTGTTATACAACATAAGTGTTGATTAGCATCAGCTGCTTTATTAAGCTACTTCAGTTTGCACTTCCTTTTTGACTGCTTTCAATAAACCAGGCCGCAGGGCACCCCAAAGCTGCACCTTGCACCCTATCTGTTATACAACATAAGCGTTGATCAGCATCAGCTGCTTTATTAAGCTACTTCACATTGCACTTGTTTTTAACTGCTTTCAATAAACCAGACCGCAGGGCACCCCAAAGCTGCACCTTGCACCCTATCTGTTATACAACATAAGCGTTGATCAGCATCAGCTGCTTCATTAAGCTACTTCAGTTTGCACTTGTTTTTGACTGCTTTCAATAAACCAGGCCGCAGGGCACCCAAAGCTGCACCTTGCACCCTATATGTTATACAACATAAGCGTTGATCAGCATCAGCTGCTTTATTAAGCTACTTCAGTTTGCACTTGTTTTTGACTGCTTTCAATAAACCAGGCCGCAGGGCACCCCAAAGCTGCACCTTGCTCCCTATCTATTATACAACATAAGCGTTGATCAGCATCAGCTTCATTAAGCTACTTCAGTTTGCACTTCCTTTTTAACTGCTTTCAATAAACCAGGCCGCAGGGCACCCCAAAGCTGCACCTTGCACCCTATCTGTTATACAACATAAGCGTTGATCAGCATCAGCTGCTTTATTTAGCTACTTCAGTTTGCACTTGTTTTTGACTGCTTTCAATAAACCAGGCCGCAGGGCACCCCAAAGCTGCACCTTGCACCCTATCTGTTATACAGCATAAGCGTTGATCAGCATCAGCTTCATTAAGCTACTTCAGTTTGCACTGGTTTTTGACTGCTTTCAACAAACCAGGCCGCAGGGCACCCCAAAGTTGCATCTTGCACCCTATCTTTTACACAACATAAGCGTTGATCAGCATCAGCTGCTTTATTAAGCTACTTCAGTTTGCACTTGTTTTTGACTGCTTTCAATAAACCAGGCCGCAGGGCACCCCAAAGCTGCACCTTGCACCCTATCTGTTATACAACATAAGTGTTGATCAGCATCAGCTGCTTTATTAAGCTACTTTAGTTTGCACTTCCTTTTTGACTGCTTTCAATAAACCAGGCCGCAGGGCACCCCAAAGCTGCACCTTGCACCCTATCTGTTATACAACATAAGCGTTGATCAGCATGAGCTGCTTTTTAAGCTACTTCAGTTTGCACTTGTTTTTGACTGCTTTCAATAAACCAGGCCGCAGGGCACCCCAAAGCTGCACCTTGCACCCTATCTGTTATACAACATAAGTGTTGATCAGCATCAGCTGCTTTATTAAGCTACTTTAGTTTGCACTTCCTTTTTGACTGCTTTCAATAAACCAGGCCGCAGGGCACCCCAAAGCTGCACCTTGCACCCTATCTTTTACACAACATAAGCGTTGATCAGCATCAGCTGCTTTATTAAGCTCCTTCAGTTTGCACTTGTTTTTGACTGCTTTCAATAAACCAAGCCACAGAGCACCCCAAAGCTGCACCTTGCACCCTATCTGTTATACAACATAAGCGTCGATCAGCATCAGCTGCTTCATTAAGCTACTTCAGTTTGCACTTCCTTTTTGACTGCTTTCAATAGACCAGGCCGCAGGGCACCCCAAAGCTGCACCTTGCACCCTATCTGTTATACAACATAAGCGTTGATCAGCATCAGCTTCATTAAGCTACTTCAGTTTGCACTGGTTTTTGACTGCTTTCAACAAACCAGGCCGCAGGGCACCCCAAAGTTGCATCTTGCACCCTATCTTTTACACAACATAAGCGTTGATCAGCATTAGCTGCTTTATTAAGCTACTTCAGTTTGCACTTGTTTTTGACTGCTTTCAATAAACCAGGCCGCAGGGCACCCCAAAGCTGCACCTTGCACCCTATCTGTTATACAACATAAGCGTTGATCAGCATCAGCTGCTTTATTAAGCTACTTCAGTTTGCACTTCTTTTTGACTGCTTTCAATAAACCAGGCCGCAGGGCACCCCAAGCTGCACCTTGCAGCCTATCTGTTATGCAACATAAGCGTTGATCAGCATCAGCTGCTTTATTAAGCTACTTCAGTGTGCACTTCCTTTTTGACTGCTTTCAATAAAACAGGCCGCAGGGCACCCCAAAGCTGCACCTTGCACCCTATCTGTTATACAACATAAGCGTTGATCAGCATCAGCTGCTTTATTAAGCTACTTCAGTTTGCACTTGTTTTTGACTGCTTTCAATAAACCAGGCCGCAGAGCACCCCAAAGCTGCACCTTGCACCCTATCTGTTATACAACATAAGCGTTGATCAGCATCAGCTGCTTCATTAAGCTACTTCAGTTTGCACTTGTTTTTGACTGCTTTAAATAAACCAGGCCGCAGGGCACCCCAAAGCTGCACCTTGCACCCTATCTGTTATACAACATAAGCGTTGATCAGCATCAGCTGCTTTATTAAGCTACTTCAGTTTGCACTTCCTTTTTGACTGCTTTCAATAAACCAGGCCGCAGGGCACCCCAAAGCTGCACCTTGCACCCTATCTGTTATACAACATAAACGTTGTTCAGCATCAGCTTCATTAAGCAACTTCAGTTTGCACTTGTTTTTGACTGCTTTCAATAAACCAGGCCGCAGGGCACCCCAAAGCTGCCCCTTGCACCCTATTTGTTATACAACATAAGTGTTGATTAGCATCAGCTGCTTTATTAAGCTACTTCAGTTTGCACTTCCTTTTTGACTGCTTTCAATAAACCAGGCCGCAGGGCACCCCAAAGCTGCACCTTGCACCCTATCTGTTATACAACATAAGCGTTGATCAGCATCAGCTGCTTTATTAAGCTACTTCACATTGCACTTGTTTTTAACTGCTTTCAATAAACCAGACCGCAGGGCACCCCAAAGCTGCACCTTGCACCCTATCTGTTATACAACATAAGCGTTGATCAGCATCAGCTGCTTCATTAAGCTACTTCAGTTTGCACTTGTTTTTGACTGCTTTCAATAAACCAGGCCGCAGGGCACCCAAAGCTGCACCTTGCACCCTATATGTTATACAACATAAGCGTTGATCAGCATCAGCTGCTTTATTAAGCTACTTCAGTTTGCACTTGTTTTTGACTGCTTTCAATAAACCAGGCCGCAGGGCACCCCAAAGCTGCACCTTGCTCCCTATCTATTATACAACATAAGCGTTGATCAGCATCAGCTTCATTAAGCTACTTCAGTTTGCACTTCCTTTTTAACTGCTTTCAATAAACCAGGCCGCAGGGCACCCCAAAGCTGCACCTTGCACCCTATCTGTTATACAACATAAGCGTTGATCAGCATCAGCTGCTTTATTTAGCTACTTCAGTTTGCACTTGTTTTTGACTGCTTTCAATAAACCAGGCCGCAGGGCACCCCAAAGCTGCACCTTGCACCCTATCTGTTATACAGCATAAGCGTTGATCGGCATCAGCTTCATTAAGCTACTTCAGTTTGCAGTTTTTTGACTGCTTTCAATAAACCAGGCCGCAGGGCACCCCAAAGCTGCACCTTGCACCCTATCTGTTATACAACATAAGCGTTGATCAGCATCAGCTGCTTTATTAAGCTCCTTCAGTTTGCACTTGTTTTTGACTGCTTTCAATAAACCAAGCCACAGAGCACCCAAAAGCTGCACTTTGCACCCTATCTGTTATACAACATAAGCGTCGATCAGCATCAGCTGCTTCATTAAGCTACTTCAGTTTGCACTTCCTTTTTGACTGCTTTCAATAGACCAGGCCGCAGGGCACCCCAAAGCTGCACCTTGCACCCTATCTGTTATACAACATAAGCGTTGATCAGCATCAGCTTCATTAAGCTACTTCAGTTTGCACTGGTTTTTGACTGCTTTCAACAAACCAGGCCGCAGGGCACCCCAAAGTTGCATCTTGCACCCTATCTTTTACACAACATAAGCGTTGATCAGCATCAGCTGCTTTATTAAGCTACTTCAGTTTGCACTTGTTTTTGACTGCTTTCAATAAACCAGGCCGCAGGGCACCCCAAAGCTGCACCTTGCACCCTATCTGTTATACAACATAAGTGTTGATCAGCATCAGCTGCTTTATTAAGCTACTTTAGTTTGCACTTCCTTTTTGACTGCTTTCAATAAACCAGGCCGCAGGGCACCCCAAAGCTGCACCTTGCACCCTATCTGTTATACAACATAAGCGTTGATCAGCATGAGCTGCTTTTTAAGCTACTTCAGTTTGCACTTGTTTTTGACTGCTTTCAATAAACCAGGCCGCAGGGCACCCCAAAGCTGCACCTTGCACCCTATCTGTTATACAACATAAACGTTGTTCAGCATCAGCTTCATTAAGCAACTTCAGTTTGCACTTCCTTTTTAACTGCTTTCAATAAACCAGGCTGCAGGGCACCCCAAAGCTGCACCTTGCACCCTATCTGTTATACAACATAAGCGTTGATCAGCATCAGCTGCTTTATTAAGCTACTTCAGTTTGCACTTCCTTTTTGACTGCTTTCAATAAACCAGGCCGCAGGACACCCCAAAGCTGCACCTTGCACCCTATCTGTTATACAACATAAGCGTTGATCAGCATCAGCTTCATTAAGCTACTTCAGTTTGCACTTGTTTTTGACTGCTTTCAATAAACCAGGCCGCAGGGCACCCCAAAGCTGCACCTTGCACCCTATCTGTTATACAACATAAGCGTTGATCAGCATCAGCTGCTTTATTAAGCTCCTTCAGTTTGCACTTGTTTTTGACTGCTTTCAATAAACCAAGCCACAGAGCACCCCAAAGCTGCACCTTGCACCCTATCTGTTATACAACATAAGCGTCGATCAGCATCAGCTGCTTCATTAAGCTACTTCAGTTTGCACTTCCTTTTTGACTGCTTTCAATAGACCAGGCCGCAGGGCACCCCAAAGCTGCACCTTGCACCCTATCTGTTATACAACATAAGCGTTGATCAGCATCAGCTTCATTAAGCTACTTCAGTTTACACTTGTTTTTGACTGCTTTCAATAAACCAGGCCGTAGGGCACCCCAAAGCTGCACCTTGCACCCTATCTGTTACACAACATAAGCGTTGATCAGCATCAGCTGCTTTATTAAGCTACTTCAGTTTGCACTTCCTTTTTGACTGCTTTCAATAAACCAGGCCGCAGGGCACCCCAAAGCTGCACCTTGCACCGTCTTATACAACATAAGCGTTGATCAGCATCAGCTGCTTTTTTAAGCTACTTCAGTTTGCACTTGTTTTTGACTGCTTTCAATAAACCAGGCCGCAGGGCACCCCAAAGCTGCACCTTGCACCCTGTTATACAACATAAACGTTGTTCAGCATCAGCTGCTTTATTAAGCTACTTCAGTTTGCACTTGTTTTTGACTGCTTTCAATAAACCAGGCCGCAGGGCACCCCAAAGCTGCACCTTGCACCCTATCTATTATACAACATAAGCGTAGAACAGCATCAGCTGCTTTTTTTAAGCTACTTCAGTTTGCACTTGTTTTTGACTGCTTTCAATAAACCAGGCCGCAGGGCACCCCAAAGCTGCACCTTGCACCCTATCTGTTATACAACATAAGCATTGATCAGCATCAGCTGCTTTATTAAGCTACTTCAGTTTGCACTTCCTTTTTGACTGCTTTCAATAAACCAGGCCGCAGGGCACCCCAAAGCTGCATCTTGCACCCTATCTTTTATACAACATAAGCGTTGATCAGTATCAGCTGCTTTTTTAAGCTACTTCAGTTTGCACTTGTTTTTGACTGCTTTCAATAAACCAGGCCGCAGGGCACCCCAAAGCTGCACCTTGCACCCTGTTATACAACATAAGCCTTGATGAGCATCAGCTGCTTTATTAAGCTACTTCAGTTTGCACTTGCTTTTTGACTGCTTTCAATAAACCAGGCCGCAGGGCACCCCAAAGCTGCACCTTGCACCCTGTTATACAACTTAAGCATTGATGAGCATCAGCTGCTTTATTAAGGTACTTCTGTTTGCACTTGTTTTTGACTGCTTTCAATAAACCAGGCCGCAGGGCACCCCAAAGCTGCACCTTGCACCCTATCTGTTATACAACATAAGCGTTGATCAGCATCAGCTTCATTAAGCTACTTCAGTTTGCACTTGTTTTTGACTGCTTTCAATAAACCAGGCCGCAGGGCACCCCAAAGCTGCACCTTGCACCCTATCTGTTATACAACATAAGCGTTGATCAGCATCAGCTGCTTTTTTAAGCTACTTCAGTTTGCCCTTGTTTTTGACTGCTTTCAATAAACCAGGCCGCAGGGCACTCCAAAGCTGCACCTTGCACCCTATCTGTTATACAACATAAGCGTTGATCAGCATCAGCTTTAATAAGCTCCTTCAGTTTGCACTTCCTTTTTGGCTGCTTTCAATAAACCAGGCCGCAGGGCACCCCAAAGCTGCACCTTGCACCCTATCTGTTATACAACATAAGCGTTTATCAGCATCAGCTTCATTAAGCTACTTCAGTTTGCACTTGTTTTTGACTGCTTTCAATAAACCAGGCCGCAGGGCACCCCAAGCTGCACCTTGCACCCTATCTGTTATACAACATAAGCGTTGATCAGCATCAGCTGCTTTATTAAGCTACTTCAGATTGCACTTGTTTTTAACTGCTTTCAATAAACCAGGCCGCAGGGCACCCCAAAGCTGCACCTTGCACCCTATCTGTTATACAACATAAGCGATGATCAGCATCGGCTGCTTTATTAAGCTACTTCAGTTTCCCCTTGTTTTTGGCTGCTTTCAATAAACCAGGCCGCAGGGCACCCCAAGCTGCACCTTGCACTCTATCTGTTTTACAACATAAGCGTTGATCAGCATCAGCTGCTTTATTAAGCTACTTCACATTGCACTTCCTTTTTAACTGCTTTCAATAAACCAGGCCGCAGGGCACCCCAAAGCTGCACCTTGCACCCTATCTGTTATACAACATAAGCGTTGATCAGCATCAGCTGCTTCATTAAGCTACTTCAGTTTGCACTTGTTTTTGACTGCTTTCAATAAACCAGGCCGCAGGGCACCCAAAGCTGCACCTTGCACCCTATATGTTATACAACATAAGCGTTGATCAGCATCAGCTGCTTTATTAAGCTACTTCAGTTTGCACTTGTTTTTGACTGCTTTCAATAAACCAGGCCGCAGGGCACCCCAAAGCTGCACCTTGCACCCTATCTATTATACAACATAAGCGTTGATCAGCATCAGCTTCATTAAGCTACTTCAGTTTGCTCTTCCTTTTTAACTGCTTTCAATAAACCAAGCCGCAGGGCACCCCAAAGTTGCACCTTGCACCCTATCTGTTATACAACATAAGCGTTGATCAGCATCAGCTGCTTTATTTAGCTACTTCAGTTTGCACTTGTTTTTGACTGCTTTCAATAAACCAGGCCGCAGGGCACCCCAAAGCTGCACCTTGCACCCTATCTGTTATACAGCATAAGCGTTGATCAGCATCAGCTTCATTAAGCTAGTTCAGTTTGCACTTTTTTGACTGCTTTCAATAAACCAGGCCGCAGGGCACCCCAAAGCTGCACCTTGCACCCTATCTGTTATACAACATAAGCGTTGATCAGCATCAGCTGCTTTATTAAGCTCCTTCAGTTTGCACTTGTTTTTGACTGCTTTCAATAAACCAAGCCACAGAGCACCCAAAAGCTGCACCTTGCACCCTATCTGTTATACAACATAAGCGTCGATCAGCATCAGCTGCTTCATTAAGCTACTTCAGTTTGCACTTCCTTTTTGACTGCTTTCAATAGACCAGGCCGCAGGGCACCCCAAAGCTGCACCTTGCACCCTATCTGTTATACAACATAAGCGTTGATCAGCATCAGCTTCATTAAGCTACTTCAGTTTGCACTGGTTTTTGACTGCTTTCAACAAACCAGGCCGCAGGGCACCCCAAAGTTGCATCTTGCACCCTATCTTTTACACAACATAAGCGTTGATCAGCATCAGCTGCTTTATTAAGCTACTTCAGTTTGCACTTGTTTTTGACTGCTTTCAATAAACCAGGCCGCAGGGCACCCCAAAGCTGCACCTTGCACCCTATCTGTTATGCAACATAAGCGTTGATCAGCATCAGCTGCTTTATTAAGCTACTTCGGTTTGCACTTCCTTTTTGACTGCTTTCAATAAACCAGGCCGCAGGGCACCCCAAAGCTGCACCTTGCACCCTATCTTTTATACAACATAAGCGTTGATCAGCATGAGCTGCTTTTTAAGCTACTTCAGTTTGCACTTGTTTTTGACTGCTTTCAATAAACCAGGCCGCAGGGCACCCCAAAGCTGCACCTTGCACCCTATCTGTTATACAACATAAACGTTGTTCAGCATCAGCTTCATTAAGCAACTTCAGTTTGCACTTCCTTTTTAAGTGCTTTCAATAAACCAGGCCGCAGGGCACCCCAAAGCTGCACCTTGCACCCTATCTGTTATACAACATAAGCGTTGATGAGCATCAGCTGCTTTATTAAGCTACTTCAGTTTTTACTTCCTTTTTGACTGCTTTCAATAAACCAGGCCGCAGGGCACCCCAAAGCTGCACCTTGCACCCTATCTGTTATACAACATAAGCGTTGATCAGCATCAGCTTCATTAAGCTACTTCAGTTTGCACTTGTTTTTGACTGCTTTCAATAAACCAGGCCGCAGGGCACCCCAAAGCTGCACCTTGCACCCTATCTGTTATACAACATAAGCGTTGATCAGCATCAGCTGCTTTATTAAGCTCCTTCAGTTTGCACTTGTTTTTGACTGCTTTCAATAAACCAAGCCACAGAGCACCCCAAAGCTGCACCTTGCACCCTATCTGTTATACAACATAAGCGTCGATCAGCATCAGCTGCTTCATTAAGCTACTTCAGTTTGCACTTCCTTTTTGACTGCTTTCAATAGACCAGGCCGCAGGGCACCCCAAAGCTGCACCTTGCACCCTATCTGTTATACAACATAAGCGTTGATCAGCATCAGCTTCATTAAGCTACTTCAGTTTGCACTGGTTTTTGACTGCTTTCAACAAACCAGGCCGCAGGGCACCCCAAAGTTGCATCTTGCACCCTATCTTTTACACAACATAAGCGTTGATCAGCATCAGCTGCTTTATTAAGCTACTTCAGTTTGCACTTGTTTTTGACTGCTTTCAATAAACCAGGCCGCAGGGCACCCCAAAGCTGCACCTTGCACCCTATCTGTTATACAACATAAGCGTTGATCAGCATCAGCTGCTTTATTAAGCTACTTCAGTTTGCACTTGTTTTTGACTGCTTTCAATAAACCAGGCCGCAGGGCACCCCAAGCTGCACCTTGCAGCCTATCTGTTATACAGCATAAGCGTTGATCAGCATCAGCTTCATTAAGCTACTTCAGTTTGCACTTTTTTGACTGCTTTCAATAAACCAGGCCGCAGGGCACCCCAAAGCTGCACCTTGCACCCTATCTGTTATACAACATAAGCGTTGATCAGCATCAGCTGCTTTATTAAGCTCCTTCAGTTTGCACTTGTTTTTGACTGCTTTCAATAAACCAAGCCACAGAGCACCCAAAAGCTGCACCTTGCACCCTATCTGTTATACAACATAAGCGTCGATCAGCATCAGCTGCTTCATTAAGCTACTTCAGTTTGCACTTCCTTTTTGACTGCTTTCAATAGACCAGGCCGCAGGGCACCCCAAAGCTGCACCTTGCACCCTATCTGTTATACAACATAAGCGTTGATCAGCATCAGCTTCATTAAGCTACTTCAGTTTGCACTGGTTTTTGACTGCTTTCAACAAACCAGGCCGCAGGGCACCCCAAAGTTGCATCTTGCACCCTATCTTTTACACAACATAAGCGTTGATCAGCATCAGCTGCTTTATTAAGCTACTTCAGTTTGCACTTGTTTTTGACTGCTTTCAATAAACCAGGCCGCAGGGCACCCCAAAGCTGCACCTTGCACCCTATCTGTTATGCAACATAAGCGTTGATCAGCATCAGCTGCTTTATTAAGCTACTTCGGTTTGCACTTCCTTTTTGACTGCTTTCAATAAACCAGGCCACAGGGCACCCCAAAGCTGCACCTTGCACCCTATCTGTTATACAACATAAGCGTTGATCAGCATGAGCTGCTTTTTAAGCTACTTCAGTTTGCACTTGTTTTTGACTGCTTTCAATAAACCAGGCCGCAGGGCACCCCAAAGCTGTACCTTGCACCCTATCTGTTATACAACATAAACGTTGTTCAGCATCAGCTTCATTAAGCAACTTCAGTTTGCACTTCCTTTTTAACTGCTTTCAATAAACCAGGCCGCAGGGCACCCCAAAGCTGCACCTTGCACCCTATCTGTTATACAACATAAGCGTTGATGAGCATCAGCTGCTTTATTAAGCTACTTCAGTTTGCACTTCCTTTTTGACTGCTTTCAATAAACCAGGCCGCAGGGCACCCCAAAGCTGCACCTTGCACCCTATCTGTTATACAACATAAGCGTTGATCAGCATCAGCTTCATTAAGCTACTTCAGTTTGCACTTGTTTTTGACTGCTTTCAATAAACCAGGCCGCAGGGCACCCCAAAGCTGCACCTTGCACCCTATCTGTTATACAACATAAGCGTTGATCAGCATCAGCTGCTTTATTAAGCTCCTTCAGTTTGCACTTGTTTTTGACTGCTTTCAATAAACCAAGCCACAGAGCACCCCAAAGCTGCACCTTGCACCCTATCTGTTATACAACATAAGCGTCGATCAGCATCAGCTGCTTCATTAAGCTACTTCAGTTTGCACTTCCTTTTTGACTGCTTTCAATAGACCAGGCCGCAGGGCACCCCAAAGCTGCACCTTGCACCCTATCTGTTATACAACATAAGCGTTGATCAGCATCAGCTTCATTAAGCTACTTCAGTTTGCACTGGTTTTTGACTGCTTTCAACAAACCAGGCCGCAGGGCACCCCAAAGTTGCATCTTGCACCCTATCTTTTACACAACATAAGCGTTGATCAGCATCAGCTGCTTTATTAAGCTACTTCAGTTTGCACTTGTTTTTGACTGCTTTCAATAAACCAGGCCGCAGGGCACCCCAAAGCTGCACCTTGCACCCTATCTGTTATACAACATAAGCGTTGATCAGCATCAGCTGCTTTATTAAGCTACTTCAGTTTGCACTTGTTTTTGACTGCTTTCAATAAACCAGGCCGCAGGGCACCCCAAGCTGCACCTTGCAGCCTATCTGTTATGCAACATAAGCGTTGATCAGCATCAGCTGCTTTATTAAGCTACTTCAGTTTGCACTTCCTTTTTGACTGCTTTCAATAAACCAGGCCGCAGGGCACCCCAAAGCTGTACCTTGCACCCTATCTGTTATACAACATAAGCGTTGATCAGCATCAGCTTCATTAAGCTACTTCAGTTTGCACTTGTTTTTGACTGCTTTCAATAAACCAGGCCGCAGGGCACCCCAAAGCTGCACCTTGCACCCTATCTGTTATACAACATAAGCATTGATCAGCATCAGCTGCTTTATTAAGCTACTTCAGTTTGCACTTGTTTTTGACTGCTTTCAATAAACCAGGCCGCAGAGCACCCCAAAGCTGCACCTTGCACCCTATCTGTTATACAACATAAGCGTTGATCAGCATCAGCTGCTTCATTAAGCTACTTCAGTTTGCACTTGTTTTTGACTGCTTTAAATAAACCAGGCCGCAGGGCACCCCAAAGCTGCACCTTGCACCCTATCTGTTATACAACATAAGCGTTGATCAGCATGAGCTGCTTTATTAAGCTACTTCAGTTTGCACTTCCTTTTTGACTGCTTTCAATAAACCAGGCCGCAGGGCACCCCAAAGCTGCACCTTGCACCCTATCTGTTATACAACATAAACGTTGTTCAGCATCAGCTTCATTAAGCAACTTCAGTTTGCACTTGTTTTTGACTGCTTTCAATAAACCAGGCCGCAGGGCACCCCAAAGCTGCCCCTTGCACCCTATTTGTTATACAACATAAGTGTTGATTAGCATCAGCTGCTTTATTAAGCTACTTCAGTTTGCACTTCCTTTTTGACTGCTTTCAATAAACCAGGCCGCAGGGCACCCCAAAGCTGCACCTTGCACCCTATCTGTTATACAACATAAGCGTTGATCAGCATCAGCTTCATTAAGCTACTTCAGTTTGCACTTGTTTTTGGCTGCTTTCAATAAACCAGGCCGCAGGGCACCCCAAAGCTGCACCTTGCACCCTATCTGTTATACAACTTAAGCGTTGATCAGCATCAGCTTCATTAAGCTACTTCAGTTTGCACTAGTTTTTGACTGCTTTCAATAAACCAGGCCGCAGGGCACCCCAAAGCTGCACCTGGCATCATATCTGTTATACAACATAAGCGTTGATCAGCATCAGCTTTATTAAGCTACTTCAGTTTGCACTTGTTTTTGACTGCTTTCAATAAACCAGGCCGCAGGGCACCCCAAAGCTGCACCTTGCACCCTATCTGTTATACAACATAAGCGTTGATCAGCATCAGCTTTATTAAGCTACTTCAGTTTGCACTTGTTTTTGACTGTTTTCAATAAACCAGGCCGCAGGGCACCCCAAAGCTGCACCTTGCACCCTATCTGTTATACAACATAAGCGTCGATCAGCATCAGCTGCTTCATTAAGCTACTTCAGTTTGCACTTCCTTTTTGACTGCTTTCAATAGACCAGGCCGCAGGGCACCCCAAAGCTGCACCTTGCACCCTATCTGTTATACAACATAAGCGTTGATCAGCATCAGCTTCATTAAGCTACTTCAGTTTGCACTGGTTTTTGACTGCTTTCAACAAACCAGGCCGCAGGGCACCCCAAAGTTGCATCTTGCACCCTATCTTTTACACAACATAAGCGTTGATCAGCATCAGCTGCTTTATTAAGCTACTTCAGTTTGCACTTGTTTTTGACTGCTTTCAATAAACCAGGCCGCAGGGCACCCCAAAGCTGCACCTTGCACCCTATCTGTTATGCAACATAAGCGTTGATCAGCATCAGCTGCTTTATTAAGCTACTTCGGTTTGCACTTCCTTTTTGACTGCTTTCAATAAACCAGGCCGCAGGGCACCCCAAAGCTGCACCTTGCACCCTATCTGTTATACAACATAAGCGTTGATCAGCATGAGCTGCTTTTTAAGCTACTTCAGTTTGCACTTGTTTTTGACTGCTTTCAATAAACCAGGCCGCAGGGCACCCCAAAGCTGCACCTTGCACCCTATCTGTTATACAACATAAACGTTGTTCAGCATCAGCTTCATTAAGCAACTTCAGTTTGCACTTCCTTTTTAAGTGCTTTCAATAAACCAGGCCGCAGGGCACCCCAAAGCTGCACCTTGCACCCTATCTGTTATACAACATAAGCGTTGATGAGCATCAGCTGCTTTATTAAGCTACTTCAGTTTTTACTTCCTTTTTGACTGCTTTCAATAAACCAGGCCGCAGGGCACCCCAAAGCTGCACCTTGCACCCTATCTGTTATACAACATAAGCGTTGATCAGCATCAGCTTCATTAAGCTACTTCAGTTTGCACTTGTTTTTGACTGCTTTCAATAAACCAGGCCGCAGGGCACCCCAAAGCTGCACCTTGCACCCTATCTGTTATACAACATAAGCGTTGATCAGCATCAGCTTCATTAAGCTACTTCAGTTTGCACTGGTTTTTGACTGCTTTCAACAAACCAGGCCGCAGGGCACCCCAAAGTTGCATCTTGCACCCTATCTTTTACACAACATAAGCGTTGATCAGCATCAGCTGCTTTATTAAGCTACTTCAGTTTGCACTTGTTTTTGACTGCTTTCAATAAACCAGGCCGCAGGGCACCCCAAAGCTGCACCTTGCACCCTATCTGTTATACAACATAAGCGTTGATCAGCATCAGCTGCTTTATTAAGCTACTTCAGTTTGCACTTGTTTTTGACTGCTTTCAATAAACCAGGCCGCAGGGCACCCCAAGCTGCACCTTGCAGCCTATCTGTTATACAGCATAAGCGTTGATCAGCATCAGCTTCATTAAGCTACTTCAGTTTGCACTTTTTTGACTGCTTTCAATAAACCAGGCCGCAGGGCACCCCAAAGCTGCACCTTGCACCCTATCTGTTATACAACATAAGCGTTGATCAGCATCAGCTGCTTTATTAAGCTCCTTCAGTTTGCACTTGTTTTTGACTGCTTTCAATAAACCAAGCCACAGAGCACCCAAAAGCTGCACCTTGCACCCTATCTGTTATACAACATAAGCGTCGATCAGCATCAGCTGCTTCATTAAGCTACTTCAGTTTGCACTTCCTTTTTGACTGCTTTCAATAGACCAGGCCGCAGGGCACCCCAAAGCTGCACCTTGCACCCTATCTGTTATACAACATAAGCGTTGATCAGCATCAGCTTCATTAAGCTACTTCAGTTTGCACTGGTTTTTGACTGCTTTCAACAAACCAGGCCGCAGGGCACCCCAAAGTTGCATCTTGCACCCTATCTTTAACACAACATAAGCGTTGATCAGCATCAGCTGCTTTATTAAGCTACTTCAGTTTGCACTTGTTTTTGACTGCTTTCAATAAACCAGGCCGCAGGGCACCCCAAAGCTGCACCTTGCACCCTATCTGTTATGCAACATAAGCGTTGATCAGCATCAGCTGCTTTATTAAGCTACTTCGGTTTGCACTTCCTTTTTGACTGCTTTCAATAAACCAGGCCACAGGGCACCCCAAAGCTGCACCTTGCACCCTATCTGTTATACAACATAAGCGTTGATCAGCATGAGCTGCTTTTTAAGCTACTTCAGTTTGCACTTGTTTTTGACTGCTTTCAATAAACCAGGCCGCAGGGCACCCCAAAGCTGCACCTTGCACCCTATCTGTTATACAACATAAACGTTGTTCAGCATCAGCTTCATTAAGCAACTTCAGTTTGCACTTCCTTTTTAACTGCTTTCAATAAACCAGGCCGCAGGGCACCCCAAAGCTGCACCTTGCACCCTATCTGTTATACAACATAAGCGTTGATGAGCATCAGCTGCTTTATTAAGCTACTTCAGTTTGCACTTCCTTTTTGACTGCTTTCAATAAACCAGGCCGCAGGGCACCCCAAAGCTGCACCTTGCACCCTATCTGTTATACAACATAAGCGTTGATCAGCATCAGCTTCATTAAGCTACTTCAGTTTGCACTTGTTTTTGACTGCTTTCAATAAACCAGGCCGCAGGGCACCCCAAAGCTGCACCTTGCACCCTATCTGTTATACAACATAAGCGTTGATCAGCATCAGCTGCTTTATTAAGCTCCTTCAGTTTGCACTTGTTTTTGACTGCTTTCAATAAACCAAGCCACAGAGCACCCCAAAGCTGCACCTTGCACCCTATCTGTTATACAACATAAGCGTCGATCAGCATCAGCTGCTTCATTAAGCTACTTCAGTTTGCACTTCCTTTTTGACTGCTTTCAATAGACCAGGCCGCAGGGCACCCCAAAGCTGCACCTTGCACCCTATCTGTTATACAACATAAGCGTTGATCAGCATCAGCTTCATTAAGCTACTTCAGTTTGCACTGGTTTTTGACTGCTTTCAACAAACCAGGCCGCAGGGCACCCCAAAGTTGCATCTTGCACCCTATCTTTTACACAACATAAGCGTTGATCAGCATCAGCTGCTTTATTAAGCTACTTCAGTTTGCACTTGTTTTTGACTGCTTTCAATAAACCAGGCCGCAGGGCACCCCAAAGCTGCACCTTGCACCCTATCTGTTATACAACATAAGCGTTGATCAGCATCAGCTGCTTTATTAAGCTACTTCAGTTTGCACTTGTTTTTGACTGCTTTCAATAAACCAGGCCGCAGGGCACCCCAAGCTGCACCTTGCAGCCTATCTGTTATGCAACATAAGCGTTGATCAGCATCAGCTGCTTTATTAAGCTACTTCAGTTTGCACTTCCTTTTTGACTGCTTTCAATAAACCAGGCCGCAGGGCACCCCAAAGCTGTACCTTGCACCCTATCTGTTATACAACATAAGCGTTGATCAGCATCAGCTTCATTAAGCTACTTCAGTTTGCACTTGTTTTTGACTGCTTTCAATAAACCAGGCCGCAGGGCACCCCAAAGCTGCACCTTGCACCCTATCTGTTATACAACATAAGCATTGATCAGCATCAGCTGCTTTATTAAGCTACTTCAGTTTGCACTTGTTTTTGACTGCTTTCAATAAACCAGGCCGCAGAGCACCCCAAAGCTGCACCTTGCACCCTATCTGTTATACAACATAAGCGTTGATCAGCATCAGCTGCTTCATTAAGCTACTTCAGTTTGCACTTGTTTTTGACTGCTTTAAATAAACCAGGCCGCAGGGCACCCCAAAGCTGCACCTTGCACCCTATCTGTTATACAACATAAGCGTTGATCAGCATCAGCTGCTTTATTAAGCTACTTCAGTTTGCACTTCCTTTTTGACTGCTTTCAATAAACCAGGCCGCAGGGCACCCCAAAGCTGCACCTTGCACCCTATCTGTTATACAACATAAACGTTGTTCAGCATCAGCTTCATTAAGCAACTTCAGTTTGCACTTGTTTTTGACTGCTTTCAATAAACCAGGCCGCAGGGCACCCCAAAGCTGCCCCTTGCACCCTATTTGTTATACAACATAAGTGTTGATTAGCATCAGCTGCTTTATTAAGCTACTTCAGTTTGCACTTCCTTTTTGACTGCTTTCAATAAACCAGGCCGCAGGGCACCCCAAAGCTGCACCTTGCACCCTATCTGTTATACAACATAAGCGTTGATCAGCATCAGCTTCATTAAGCTACTTCAGTTTGCACTTGTTTTTGGCTGCTTTCAATAAACCAGGCCGCAGGGCACCCCAAAGCTGCACCTTGCACCCTATCTGTTATACAACTTAAGCGTTGATCAGCATCAGCTTCATTAAGCTACTTCAGTTTGCACTAGTTTTTGACTGCTTTCAATAAACCAGGCCGCAGGGCACCCCAAAGCTGCACCTGGCATCATATCTGTTATACAACATAAGCGTTGATCAGCATCAGCTTTATTAAGCTACTTCAGTTTGCACTTGTTTTTGACTGCTTTCAATAAACCAGGCCGCAGGGCACCCCAAAGCTGCACCTTGCACCCTATCTGTTATACAACATAAGCGTTGATCAGCATCAGCTTTATTAAGCTACTTCAGTTTGCACTTGTTTTTGACTGTTTTCAATAAACCAGGCCGCAGGGCACCCCAAAGCTGCACCTTGCACCCTATCTGTTATACAACATAAGCGTCGATCAGCATCAGCTGCTTCATTAAGCTACTTCAGTTTGCACTTCCTTTTTGACTGCTTTCAATAGACCAGGCCGCAGGGCACCCCAAAGCTGCACCTTGCACCCTATCTGTTATACAACATAAGCGTTGATCAGCATCAGCTTCATTAAGCTACTTCAGTTTGCACTGGTTTTTGACTGCTTTCAACAAACCAGGCCGCAGGGCACCCCAAAGTTGCATCTTGCACCCTATCTTTTACACAACATAAGCGTTGATCAGCATCAGCTGCTTTATTAAGCTACTTCAGTTTGCACTTGTTTTTGACTGCTTTCAATAAACCAGGCCGCAGGGCACCCCAAAGCTGCACCTTGCACCCTATCTGTTATGCAACATAAGCGTTGATCAGCATCAGCTGCTTTATTAAGCTACTTCGGTTTGCACTTCCTTTTTGACTGCTTTCAATAAACCAGGCCGCAGGGCACCCCAAAGCTGCACCTTGCACCCTATCTGTTATACAACATAAGCGTTGATCAGCATGAGCTGCTTTTTAAGCTACTTCAGTTTGCACTTGTTTTTGACTGCTTTCAATAAACCAGGCCGCAGGGCACCCCAAAGCTGCACCTTGCACCCTATCTGTTATACAACATAAACGTTGTTCAGCATCAGCTTCATTAAGCAACTTCAGTTTGCACTTCCTTTTTAAGTGCTTTCAATAAACCAGGCCGCAGGGCACCCCAAAGCTGCACCTTGCACCCTATCTGTTATACAACATAAGCGTTGATGAGCATCAGCTGCTTTATTAAGCTACTTCAGTTTTTACTTCCTTTTTGACTGCTTTCAATAAACCAGGCCGCAGGGCACCCCAAAGCTGCACCTTGCACCCTATCTGTTATACAACATAAGCGTTGATCAGCATCAGCTTCATTAAGCTACTTCAGTTTGCACTTGTTTTTGACTGCTTTCAATAAACCAGGCCGCAGGGCACCCCAAAGCTGCACCTTGCACCCTATCTGTTATACAACATAAGCGTTGATCAGCATCAGCTGCTTTATTAAGCTCCTTCAGTTTGCACTTGTTTTTGACTGCTTTCAATAAACCAAGCCACAGAGCACCCCAAAGCTGCACCTTGCACCCTATCTGTTATACAACATAAGCGTCGATCAGCATCAGCTGCTTCATTAAGCTACTTCAGTTTGCACTTCCTTTTTGACTGCTTTCAATAGACCAGGCCGCAGGGCACCCCAAAGCTGCACCTTGCACCCTATCTGTTATACAACATAAGCGTTGATCAGCATCAGCTTCATTAAGCTACTTCAGTTTGCACTGGTTTTTGACTGCTTTCAACAAACCAGGCCGCAGGGCACCCCAAAGTTGCATCTTGCACCCTATCTTTTACACAACATAAGCGTTGATCAGCATCAGCTGCTTTATTAAGCTACTTCAGTTTGCACTTGTTTTTGACTGCTTTCAATAAACCAGGCCGCAGGGCACCCCAAAGCTGCACCTTGCACCCTATCTGTTATACAACATAAGCGTTGATCAGCATCAGCTGCTTTATTAAGCTACTTCAGTTTGCACTTGTTTTTGACTGCTTTCAATAAACCAGGCCGCAGGGCACCCCAAGCTGCACCTTGCAGCCTATCTGTTATACAGCATAAGCGTTGATCAGCATCAGCTTCATTAAGCTACTTCAGTTTGCACTTTTTTGACTGCTTTCAATAAACCAGGCCGCAGGGCACCCCAAAGCTGCACCTTGCACCCTATCTGTTATACAACATAAGCGTTGATCAGCATCAGCTGCTTTATTAAGCTCCTTCAGTTTGCACTTGTTTTTGACTGCTTTCAATAAACCAAGCCACAGAGCACCCAAAAGCTGCACCTTGCACCCTATCTGTTATACAACATAAGCGTCGATCAGCATCAGCTGCTTCATTAAGCTACTTCAGTTTGCACTTCCTTTTTGACTGCTTTCAATAGACCAGGCCGCAGGGCACCCCAAAGCTGCACCTTGCACCCTATCTGTTATACAACATAAGCGTTGATCAGCATCAGCTTCATTAAGCTACTTCAGTTTGCACTGGTTTTTGACTGCTTTCAACAAACCAGGCCGCAGGGCACCCCAAAGTTGCATCTTGCACCCTATCTTTTACACAACATAAGCGTTGATCAGCATCAGCTGCTTTATTAAGCTACTTCAGTTTGCACTTGTTTTTGACTGCTTTCAATAAACCAGGCCGCAGGGCACCCCAAAGCTGCACCTTGCACCCTATCTGTTATGCAACATAAGCGTTGATCAGCATCAGCTGCTTTATTAAGCTACTTCGGTTTGCACTTCCTTTTTGACTGCTTTCAATAAACCAGGCCACAGGGCACCCCAAAGCTGCACCTTGCACCCTATCTGTTATACAACATAAGCGTTGATCAGCATGAGCTGCTTTTTAAGCTACTTCAGTTTGCACTTGTTTTTGACTGCTTTCAATAAACCAGGCCGCAGGGCACCCCAAAGCTGCACCTTGCACCCTATCTGTTATACAACATAAACGTTGTTCAGCATCAGCTTCATTAAGCAACTTCAGTTTGCACTTCCTTTTTAACTGCTTTCAATAAACCAGGCCGCAGGGCACCCCAAAGCTGCACCTTGCACCCTATCTGTTATACAACATAAGTGTTGATGAGCATCAGCTGCTTTATTAAGCTACTTCAGTTTGCACTTCCTTTTTGACTGCTTTCAATAAACCAGGCCGCAGGGCACCCCAAAGCTGCACCTTGCACCCTATCTGTTATACAACATAAGCGTTGATCAGCATCAGCTTCATTAAGCTACTTCAGTTTGCACTTGTTTTTGACTGCTTTCAATAAACCAGGCCGCAGGGCACCCCAAAGCTGCACCTTGCACCCTATCTGTTATACAACATAAGCGTTGATCAGCATCAGCTGCTTTATTAAGCTCCTTCAGTTTGCACTTGTTTTTGACTGCTTTCAATAAACCAAGCCACAGAGCACCCCAAAGCTGCACCTTGCACCCTATCTGTTATACAACATAAGCGTCGATCAGCATCAGCTGCTTCATTAAGCTACTTCAGTTTGCACTTCCTTTTTGACTGCTTTCAATAGACCAGGCCGCAGGGCACCCCAAAGCTGCACCTTGCACCCTATCTGTTATACAACATAAGCGTTGATCAGCATCAGCTTCATTAAGCTACTTCAGTTTGCACTGGTTTTTGACTGCTTTCAACAAACCAGGCCACAGGGCACCCCAAAGTTGCATCTTGCACCCTATCTTTTACACAACATAAGCGTTGATCAGCATCAGCTGCTTTATTAAGCTACTTCAGTTTGCACTTGTTTTTGACTGCTTTCAATAAACCAGGCCGCAGGGCACCCCAAAGCTGCACCTTGCACCCTATCTGTTATACAACATAAGCGTTGATCAGCATCAGCTGCTTTATTAAGCTACTTCAGTTTGCACTTGTTTTTGACTGCTTTCAATAAACCAGGCCGCAGGGCACCCCAAGCTGCACCTTGCAGCCTATCTGTTATGCAACATAAGCGTTGATCAGCATCAGCTGCTTTATTAAGCTACTTCAGTTTGCACTTCCTTTTTGACTGCTTTCAATAAACCAGGCCGCAGGGCACCCCAAAGCTGTACCTTGCACCCTATCTGTTATACAACATAAGCGTTGATCAGCATCAGCTTCATTAAGCTACTTCAGTTTGCACTTGTTTTTGACTGCTTTCAATAAACCAGGCCGCAGGGCACCCCAAAGCTGCACCTTGCACCCTATCTGTTATACAACATAAGCATTGATCAGCATCAGCTGCTTTATTAAGCTACTTCAGTTTGCACTTGTTTTTGACTGCTTTCAATAAACCAGGCCGCAGAGCACCCCAAAGCTGCACCTTGCACCCTATCTGTTATACAACATAAGCGTTGATCAGCATCAGCTGCTTCATTAAGCTACTTCAGTTTGCACTTGTTTTTGACTGCTTTAAATAAACCAGGCCGCAGGGCACCCCAAAGCTGCACCTTGCACCCTATCTGTTATACAACATAAGCGTTGATCAGCATCAGCTGCTTTATTAAGCTACTTCAGTTTGCACTTCCTTTTTGACTGCTTTCAATAAACCAGGCCGCAGGGCACCCCAAAGCTGCACCTTGCACCCTATCTGTTATACAACATAAACGTTGTTCAGCATCAGCTTCATTAAGCAACTTCAGTTTGCACTTGTTTTTGACTGCTTTCAATAAACCAGGCCGCAGGGCACCCCAAAGCTGCCCCTTGCACCCTATTTGTTATACAACATAAGTGTTGATTAGCATCAGCTGCTTTATTAAGCTACTTCAGTTTGCACTTCCTTTTTGACTGCTTTCAATAAACCAGGCCGCAGGGCACCCCAAAGCTGCACCTTGCACCCTATCTGTTATACAACATAAGCGTTGATCAGCATCAGCTTCATTAAGCTACTTCAGTTTGCACTTGTTTTTGGCTGCTTTCAATAAACCAGGCCGCAGGGCACCCCAAAGCTGCACCTTGCACCCTATCTGTTATACAACTTAAGCGTTGATCAGCATCAGCTTCATTAAGCTACTTCAGTTTGCACTAGTTTTTGACTGCTTTCAATAAACCAGGCCGCAGGGCACCCCAAAGCTGCACCTGGCATCATATCTGTTATACAACATAAGCGTTGATCAGCATCAGCTTTATTAAGCTACTTCAGTTTGCACTTGTTTTTGACTGCTTTCAATAAACCAGGCCGCAGGGCACCCCAAAGCTGCACCTTGCACCCTATCTGTTATACAACATAAGCGTTGATCAGCATCAGCTTTATTAAGCTACTTCAGTTTGCACTTGTTTTTGACTGTTTTCAATAAACCAGGCCGCAGGGCACCCCAAAGCTGCACCTTGCACCCTATCTGTTATACAACATAAGCGTTGATCAGCATCAGCTGGTTTATTAAGCTACTTCAGTTTGCACTTCCTTTTTGACTCCTTTCAATAAACCAGGCCGCAGGGCACCGCAAAGCTGCACTTAGCAGCCTATCTGTTATACTAAATATGCTTGTTCATCCTTCCTCAGATTAATCAAGGTATTTCATTTTGAATTGGTTTTTGGTCTGCCTTTATAAAAAAAAACACCAGGCAGCAGGGCATCCCAAACCTGCATTAGCCAGCCTATCTGTTATACTAAATACGCTTGTTGATCCTTCCTCAGCTGAATCTGAGCATTGCATTTTGAATTGGTTTTTGTCCTGCAGTCAAAACACCAGCCCATATGGGCATCCCAAACCAGCACGTCACCCTATCTTTTATACTAAATAAGCTTGTTCAGCCTCAGTTTTATTAAGCCTTTGCATTTTGAATTGGTTTTTGTCCTGCTGTCAAAACACTGGCCCACATGGGCATCCCAAACCAGCACATATCACCCTATCTGTTATACTAAATAAGCTTCTACAGGCCCTTTTTTCATTTATTTATTTTTTTTTTTATATAGAGCTGTAATAGATTTTATAGTGAGGTCAATTCGCCATTTTGCACCATTATATAGAGAAGGCCACTGTGTAAATCTGAGGAGCAATAGTTTATACAGTATTGTGAGGTAAATTCGCTGTTTTGCACTATTATATATATCAACCTAAATCCCTGTGTAAATCTGAGGAGCAATAGTTTATATTGTGAGGTAAAATTGCCATTTTATAGAGCAGGCCCTGTCTGAAAATCTCATTTTGCAATCTATGTTATATTGTGAGCTACATTCGCCATGTTGCACCATTCTTTAGAGTGGCCCTCCTATGTAAATCAGAGCAGCAATAGTTTATATTGGACAATACATTTGCCCTGTTTTGCACCATTATATGGAGCAGCCCCTGAGTAAACCTGGGGGGCAATAGTTTATATTATGAGGTAAAATCATGGTTTTGCACCATTACATAGAGCAGTCCCTATATAAACCTAAGAAATAGGTTATATTGTGTGAGTTAAATCCGCTCTTGGTTTTGTAGCATTCTATAGAGCAGGCCCTGTGTAAATCTGAGGGGCAGTAGCTTATACTGTGAGGTAAATTTGCCATTTTGCAGCATAATATAGAGCAGGCCCTGTGTAAATCTGAGGGGCAATAGTTTATATTTTGAGGCAAATTCATGGTTTTGCACTGTTATATACAGCAGCCCCTATATAAACGTGAGGAATAATAGTTTATATTGTGAGATAAATTCAGTTTTGCACCATTATATGGAGCAGCAATAGTTTATATTGTAGGTAAATTCATGGTTTTGCACCATTACATAGAGCAGTCCCTATACAAACCTGAGAAATAGGTTATATTGTGTGAGTTAAATCCGCTCTTGGTTTTGTAGCATTATATAGAGCAGCTCCTGTGTCAATCTGAGGGGCAATAGCTTATACTGTGAGGTAAATTTGCCAGTTTGCAGCATAATATAGAGCAGGCCCTGTGTAAATCTGAGGGGCAATATTTTATACTGTGAGGTAAATTTGCCAATTTGCAGCATAATATAGAGCAGCCCCTGTGTAAATCTGAGGGGCATTAGCTTATATAGTGAGGTAAATTTGCCATTTTGCAGCATTATATAGAGCAGCCCCTGTGTAAATCTGAGGGGCAATAGCTTATATTGTGAGGTAAATTTGCCATTTTGCTGCATAATATAGAGCATCCCCTGTGTACATCTGAGGGGCATTAGCTTATATAGTAAGGTAAATTTGCCATTTTGCAGCATTATATAGAGCAGGCCCTGTGTAAATCTGAGGGGCGATAGCTTATATTGTGAAGTAAATTTGCCATTTTGGAGCATAATATAGAGCAGTCCCTGTGTACATCTGAGGGGCAATAGCTTATACTGTGAGGTAAATTTGCAATTTTGCAGCATAATATAGAGCAGCCCATTTGCCATCTAAATCAACTACTGGCCGGGCAGGACAGCTTTTCCAGGGCAAACTCTGCTAGTTGCGGCCACAAGTCAAGTTTGGCTTCCCAGAAGTCCAGCAGATCCTCAAGGTGTGTTGGCATGATCATGTCAAGGTATGACATGACCTGCTGCTCCAGGTCTTCCTGCTGCTCATGAGTAGACTCACTATGCGGGTGTAGAAAGCTACTCATTAGCGACTGAAGACTGAGGCTGCTGCTGATGGAGCTGCTGCTGTTGCCACCCCCCCCGGCAGCCATGGCAGTGGAAGGTGAACGCAGAGGTCCCCCTGAGTAAGACCTGTGAGAGTATGGACCATGGCGCAGATAGACATCGCCCAACTGACTACGTAGGATGTCTCTGTAGTAGGTCAGTTTGTCCTCCCTCTCAGTGGGTGTAAAAAATGTCCCCATTTTGTGCCAGAAGCGAGGGTCCAATAAGGTGGAGAGCCAGAAGTCATCCCACTGACAAATGGAGACAATTCTGTGGTCACTACGCAAGCACGTGAGCATGCATCGTGCCATTTGTGCAAGTGACTCGGAGGGACTACTTGTCTCCATCTCCACTTCAAACTTCCACGGTGTGTCTGGGTCCTCTGTCTCGCCTTCCTCACAACCCTCTAGCTCCTGTGGCTGCTCCTGCTCCTCCTCTCCTGTCAGATGACTAGATAAAATGGTCATTTTGTCAAACCTAAACTGTGCTTCGCTGTGCCCCACCCCTCCTCCTCCTCCACTTCAGCCCCCACAGGCTTCATGTGGCTGTGAAATGTATGCGCCATGTCTCTAGTGCCCTGACCAGCCATGGTTTCCAACATGTGTTGTAGTACATGTGTTAGGATGTCTTGCATATGGGGGGAAGACTTCAGAAAACGCTTGACAACTATATTGAACACGTGTGCCATGGCAGGACGCATGGCTCAGGCTTCCTTGTCGCAGCGCAGACAAGATGTTCTTCCCAGTGTCAGTCACCATGGGTCCCATTTGCAGTTTTCGTGGAGTAAGCCATGATTTAATTTATTGAGTTCTCATTTTTAGCATTTCCTCCCATGTGTGGCTCTGTGGCTCAAGGCAAACAATGTGAAGAACAGCGTGAAACCACCGTGTCCTGCACACATGGTAGGCTGGAAGGGCACTGGGGAAAAAAAATTAAAAAAAAATATTTTGAAAAATCAAAATACAAAAAAAAAAAATTGTACAAAAATTCACAAAATATTAAAAGAAGACAATGGAAAAAAAAATATTGAAAAAAATATAACATATATATATATATATATATGTTTTTTAAAAATACAAAATAGTAAAAAAAAATTAAAAAAATAAAACATTTTTGATAAATTATATATGTTACTGTTATCATGTTAGATGTTATTGTTGCTATGTTATATGTTATTATATGTTATTATTATAAATATGTTCAAATAAGATAAATGTTAAATATTAATATGTAACTGACAATTAGCCACTTTTTTCTGTGACACCATTGCTAAGTGCAAGTGCACTGTCACAGGCACAAAGGCCTAGGAGCTTGGAGGCCACAGCGGAGGGACCTGTTGCTGTTGTGCAGGAACCACAATCACCCAGTGGGCCTTCAAGGATATGTATTGTCCCTGACCGTAGTTACAGCTCCAGACGTAGGCACTGCTGTGCACTTTGGTACACACTGACAGGCTAAAGGACTGGCCCACCTTCTGTTCAACAAAATTGTACAGGGCTGGTACTGCCTTCTTCGCAAAGAAATGACAGCATGGGACTCTCCACCTCGGCTCGGCACAAGCCATCAGTTCTCTGAAAGGTCCACCAACTCAAAAGGGAGGGACTGCAGCACCAGAAACTTATACAGGAGCACATTTAGCTTCTGCACGTTGGATGAGTGGGCACATACTGTTGTCTCTTGGAAATGGCTTGGCCAATGGATTGCTGGCGGAATGACTCGGATTAAGAGGAGGAGGAGCATCTGGAGCGAGAGAGGATGGGTATGACACACAGGAGGTGGTGGAGCCTTGACTGGCTGGAACAGAGAGCGGCGTGCCAATGGGTAATGCAGCAGGCTGGACCACCACTTTGGAGCCAACTCTCCCAGGCCGCTTTATGGTGACGCTGCAAATGTTGACGCAGGGCTGTGGGTCCAACATTGGAACCCTGGTCACACTTCACCTTCTGCCTACACATCTTTCATATAGCCATGTTAACCTCCTGCGGATGCTTGATGAAAAACTGCCACATGACCTTGTAGCTGATTTTTCGTACCAACAGTCCGCACTAATTCACTGCTGCTGCTGCCGCCAACTCCAGGGACCCTCTTCCACTATCTCCTGGGAAGATAGCCTGCCCCGCAAGTGGTCTACCCCGAGCACATTTGCCTCCATACTTTCCCCTTCTGCCACCATGCTGGCCGCTAAATCTGTCACTCTCCATCACTCCAAGCCTTTAAAAGTGCCCTCAAAACTCACTGATGTCCTCCTCAGGTTCCTCAACAGTGTCTGTTTAAGAAGCCAAAAAGCTTGCAACACCACCTCCCACGCCACTCTCCTCATCACTACTTGCCGCCTAGTGGAAGTAGCGGCGAGTGTCTCCACTTCTTGGCTGGGCAGTAGCTGCTGATTTTTCTGATTATCAGATCGTCTTCACTGAATAGTGGAGCTGAACCCTAAGCAGAAGACATAACCGACAGTTGACTGGGGGTGTCAGATGTCACTTGTGATGGAGTAGATGATCGTGTTAACCAATGGATGTTGGCAGATGGGTTGCTGGTCAAGACACGACCACTAGCTGATCCCGGGAGATCAGTCCTCTCACTGAGACTCCTGCTGCCACTCACCCCTAGTCTGCTGCAACCTCTGCTTGATGAATTTAGGCCTCTGCAACTTCTCTGTGCCCATCCTACCCCTTCTCTGGCTGACATACTTAGTGCGTATATGAGGGGAGGACAAAACGCTACACTACACTTAAAACAGGGTTTGTCGAAAAGAGCAGCAGGTGTGTAACTATCTATGGTCTTTCACTAAGTAGTAACTAGGCCCTGAAGACTTTAACACAAACAAAATGATGAAACTCTTAGATGTGCGTAAGTGATGCTCTGATGAGAGCAATTCAATGTGCTTCAGTATGCTTCAAAAATGTTTTTTTTTCAGAGACTGGCCTGCGTGGAAATGAATCGGGCATGGATCAGCCAAGATTTCCACCCACCAATGCCTGATGCATTAGAGTAGATTGATCATGGGGCCAGACCAACACTAAACAAACATGGATCGTGCAAAACTGATTTAAGGAGCTGCTCTCCAGTTACAGACATTTCTCCGCATCAGACCACAAGTAATTATTGAGAAAATGCTTTACGTTACTCTTACTTTTTATTAATATTCTTCTGATAAGATATCTGTGCCGAAAATCTGTATATGTTCTCTTAATGCTGCTGCCAACTCCAGGGTGTGTCTTTCAAGCTATGTGTGGGCTCTTGCTGCTGCTGCTTGCAACTCCAGTGTGTCTTTCAAGCAATGTTTGGACTCCTGCTGCTCCTGCTGCCAACTCCAGTGTGTCTTTCAAGCAATGTTTGGGCTCCTGCTGCTCCTGCTGCCAACTCCAGTGTGTCTTTCAAGCAATGTTTGGGCTCCTGCTGCTCCTGCTGCCAACTCCAGTGTCTTTTTCAAGCAATATTTGGGCTCCTGCTGCTCCTGCTGCCAACTCCAGTGTCTCTTTCAAGCAATGTTTGGGCTCCTGCTGCTGCTGCTGCCAACTCCAGTGTGTCTTTCAAGCAATGTTTGGGCTCCTGCTGCTCCTGCTGCCAACTCCAGTGTGTCTTTCAAGCAATGTTTGGGCTCCTGCTGCTCCTGCTGCCAACTCCAGTTTGTCTTTCAAGCAATTTTGGGCTCCTGCTGCTGCTGCTTGCAACTCCAGGGTGTGATTCATCCAATTTTTGGCCTCCTGAAGCAAACTCCAGTGTCTCTTTCAAGCTATGTTTGGGCTGCTGCTGCTGCTTGCAACTCCAGGGTGTGATTCATCCAATTTTTGGGCTCCTGCTGCCAACTCCAGTGTCTCTTGCAAGCTATGTTTGGGCTGCTGCTGCTGCTTGCAACTCCAGGGTGTGATTCATCCAATTTTTGGGCTCCTGCTGCCAACTCCAGTGTCTCTTTCAAGCCATGTTTGGGCTGCTGCTGCTGCTTGCAACTCCAGGGTGTGATTCATCCAATTTTTGGGCTCCTGTTGCCAACTCCAGTGTCTCTTTCAAGCTATGTTTGGGCTGCTGCTGCTGCTGCTGCTTGCAACTCCAGGGTGTGATTCATCCAATTTTTGGGCTCCTGCAGCCAACTCCAGTGTCTCTTTAAAGCAATGTTTGGGCTCCTGCAGCTGCTGCTGCTTGCAACTCCAGGGTGTGAATCAGCTAATTTTTGGGCTTCTGCTGCTGCCAGCTCCAGGGTGTGTTTTTCAGGCACTATAGGGCCCCCTCATAGTGATGCCACTTCAACTCTCTGCAATTGTGTCGCTCTGCGATTCTATTAGCAATGCCTCTGATCTGCATGTGATAATTATTTACAGTATTATTTCACTAACCCAGCACGCATCCTATGCGTGTTACAGCAAGGCAGAATGGTTTACAACCCTATTGAGGCTCTAGGAGGCTCAGAAATAGCAGTTTTTAATAGCGATTCGTCGCGAATAAATTCGGGTCGAACCGGTTTTTGTCGGAAAATTTGGCGAATCAGTCGAATCAAATTTTTCAAAAGTTCGCTCATCTCTAATACTTACCATATAGAAATCTTCATTTGCTTCACTCCTTGAATAGACATTTTTTGAAGTGCTTGCATCAGTACTTGGTAGTTGTAATTCCTGGGTGGCCATGTGTGTTTGTTGTTAGTTTTCTGCAGTGATAAAAGGACTTAATGTTAATCTAGACACAAACTTTGCCTGCATAATCAATGGCTAATCCATCTGCTTCCATGTTTGAAAAGTTATAATTGTATTGGAACAGACACATTAATAAAAAGTTTATTGATGGTCCACCAACAAGACTTAAGCCATGATGGTATCATGAACTAGACAAATGAAACGAGTTATATGTCTTTGGATACAAAGCAACCCAAACATTAGGGGCGTTATTTAAGAAAGGATAGCGTCAGGTAGCGCCTGGTTAATGAGAGGTAGCGACAGATAGCGACTGGTCAACGCCGGACACGGCACGCAATTCCACATTTATCAAGCAGAATCTGTTTAGCGACTGAGATAGCGGCATGTAGCGTCTGATTCATAATTTTCAAAGCCTCTGCGATCAGCGCCAGCGTTCAGCCTTGCACAGCGCCAGGTATGACCTCTCGCTACCTGACGCTCCCCCATACATTTCAATGGACGAACCTTTTCTTCTCTTTAAACTGTTTTTTTTTCCCCCAAAAGTCACAAATAATTCTGTGACCTCTTCTGGCACTGAAAAAGCAGTTTTTTACATTTTTAAATATTTCTTTAGAAATGACAATACAGGTCTGGCATTAAAGTGTTCATGTTACAATATTGCTACAATATGTTTCGCTTCGCATATGCTTCCATATGTTTTTGCTTTGTTACTAGTTGATAGATGCTTGAGGCTTTAAACACACCGCCTCCTGTGCACTGGGCTTCAAACAAGTATTTTTCAGCGCCAGAGATTTGGGAGGCTGTTTTTTTCCTGAATATGTTGTGAGTTGGTCGCTATGAGCAGTCGCTAACATGCGCTCCCATACAGCGCTGTACTGGTCAAATAGCGACTCCTCACAATGTATTCAACATTACTGAACAGCTACTAAGTCGCTATAAAGTAGCGACCCACGGCTGAGCACAGTGACTACTAGCGGGTGCTCTGAAAATGCCTGCTACAGACGCTCATCTGTCGCCACCTGCCGCTAATGATGAATCTGCCTCTAGAACTACTTACCTACTGCAGCAGCATTCAGGTCGGAATCAATTGTCTCTAGCAAGCCCTGGAGTGTGGCAGGGTTTAGTAGCCCATAAACCATTTCCTCTGCCGGTGTAAATTGTAGTTTTAGTGGTAGTAAATTCCACAAAAAATTATGGCTCCAGCACCCATCAAAATCACAACCAAAGTATAGCATCAACCACAGCAATCAACCAACCAAAATATCTTTTAGAAATTCATTTTATTTTATTATTCCTGGGTTTTCCATTAAAAAGACACATATACATACGGGAAAAATGCCCAAGGTCCCTCATTATAGAGGGCATCCCATGTTGACCCGCAATCCTAAAGCCAGTGCAAATATTTTTCCAAACACTTCCAATATAGTTAAAAAAATGGCAAAAGGAGTAAGGTGCAGAGTAATCACAAAAAAATCAATCAAGCAGCAAAGAAAAAATTCACCTATAAAGTGAGCGAGTCCCCGAGATGTTCCCACATGAGCAGACCAAGGAATGGGCCCCCACGCATTCCGTAGTCAAGCCCCCGACTACTTTTTCATGGTTCAGGTTCCCCCCAGCTCCAGCGCCTTTTAAAAAAGTACAAAGACCCAGATGATAAGCACGTGCAGCTGGGCAAAGTATTCCAGAATAGCCTTAAGGATGTCTACCTTAACCCCCGGGTCTTGTAGGAGGGAGCTGTTCAACCTCCATTGGCCCCTCAGAGGGGCTGTGTCAGGGATGGAGATGTTCAGAGATATTGGGGCGTGATCTGAAACAGTGATCTGTCCGATGTCCATATCGACTATGAGGTGCAAAAATTTGTGGGGGACTAAGAACCAATCAATGCGCGAATAGGAATTGTGGGGTGCTGAGAAAAATGTATAGTCCCTACCCCTGGGGTTTAATGTCTGCCATGCGTCCATCAGCTGATTCCTAAAGAGCAGTGTTCTAAGCTTTTTCAGGGAGGAGAAAGGGGTATGGGAGGACCCGCAGGAAGTGTCCAGAGCCGGATCGAGAACTGTGTTAAAATCACCCCCCAGCAGGAGAACCCCCTCCGCGAACTCATCGAGTTTGCTCAGCATGGAACACATAAATTTGAGTTGGTTAATGTTGGGACAATAGCATGTCGCCAGTGTCACTTTCAAGGAGAAGAGGGTGCCCTGAACAAACAGGAACCTTCCCTCCCGGTCCTGAAGTGACGCTGAATGTGTCCACGGCAAAGACCCCGCCAAAAGGACGGCTACTCCTCTAGATTTAGAGTCAGGCGAGAGGGAGTGGTATTGGGTCTTGTAATAACGGTTGGTGACATTATGCGTTCTCCCCTCCTTAACGTGGGTCTCCTGCAGGAAGGCAACTTGTGTGTGTAAGCGCCTCAATTCCCTGAGGACTACGGCTCTCTTTAAGGGGGAGTTGAGCCCCTTTACATTGAGGGATGTACACTTCACTTTGGACATACCGAATTCCCCTCGCCCTCACCTTCTGTAGCTCAGGGAGAACTCTGTACGGAGGGTTCGCCGGCGATGGGCCTGTCTGGAAAGAGAAGGGTTAGGAATGGGGCGGGTGAAGGGGGGGAAAGGGGGGAGAGGAGAGACACTACAAAAAGACAACAAGGGTTAAGACGAGACAGATAGCAAGGAGTTAAACAATTCAACAAGCTTGATGGGAAAATAAAACAGAACAAATTCACAAACTAAACCAGGTCTGAAGCAAACTTCTTTCGCAACAACCCAGTTGGGGAACAACTAGTTTCCCAAAAACGACTCCACCCCCGCACCACCAAGGCAGGCAGGGGGGACTCCGGCCTACTGTGGGGACGAGACGGGTCCGAGTAGCATGGAGGAGTCCCCTCGGCCAACCAAGACAACATGTGGAGGGCACTCCCAGGGACCTACCAGGATCCCTTGGAGACCTTATATTTTGGCATATCCCACCCAGATCACATGATAGGGTGTTAGCATCCCCAGCGCATCCCCATGCCGCACCCAAAAGCGCCGGAGATGCAAAATACAAAAGGACATACAGCACAGGCTAATCCTACAATAACACGGCATCAAACAAAGGCATCCTTGAAGTCAAATAGGAAGGTAAAGGATATCAGGACGTAGGGCCGACCCGACATACGATCCGCGGAAAGTCCCTCCGTCACGGCTCATTTGTCAGAGACGGCGGCTCTCCAGGAGGTCTTCTGGACCTTCTTGGCCGTGAGGTATTTGCGGCTCTCCTTTGATGTGGCCTCTGGGGTTGGTAGTCTCCCAGAAAGGCCTGGGGGGGCAGAGGGGAGGGCTCTAACCAGTCCCGAACTTCCATTGGAGGGGAGTCCAGAAAGGTGAAAGTGAAAGGAAAGTTCCGAGTGGTCGGCATGGGCAAGGCGAACACCCTCTGGTTCTTGTGGATGAGTAGGTGGAAGGGGTATCCCCATCGATAAGTGGCTCTGCACTCCTGAATTCTGAGAAGAAGGGGTTTCAGGCAACGATGCATCTGGAGTGTTCGTCTTGAAACATCCGGAAACACCTGGATCGTCGCCCCATCAAAGTTGATCCTTTCTATGTCCAAGGCATGTCTAAGGATCTCTTCTTTGACCGTGCAATAATGTAAGCGGCATATCACGTCCCATGGGCAGTTGGGGTCTGCAGCTCTCGGCCCTAGGGCCCTGTGGAGGCGATCAATCACGATTTCGGTGTTGGGCGGACGGCTAAGGATCTCGTTAAAGATGCCCACGACAGTGGGTAGTAGCTAGTCTTGACCGGTTGCCTCCGGCAGGCCTCTAACCCTAATATTGTTGCGTCTGCTCCTGTTTTCAAGATCGTCCAAGTGGAGAACCGTGGCTTGGGATATGGCTTGTTGGAGCGACATGTTCTTTTCCAGGGCTTCAATCCTTTGTATGGTCGTGAGGTGAGAATGTTCCAGACCAGTGACTTTGGAGTCCAGGGTTTCCACCGAGTTTTGCAGATTGGTAATATTCTTAAAGGAGTTCTCAACCCTCAAGATAAAGGATTCGAGGTCCGCCTTGGTGGGGAGAGCCTTGAGCTCGGCTCTAATGTCAGCCAAAATTGGGTCAAGGGAAAAAGTGGCATGCGGTAGGGGCGAAGCTCTGGCGGTCGGGAACCCTCCATCAGCCGCCGGTCCTGTAACTGAAGTGTCAGCTCGGCCCTGGCCGGGTGAAGAGCCCAATCTTATCGAAGGGGAGCCGGACAGACCGACGGAGCCGCTCCCTCGCCGGTGTGCTCCTGATGGGCCAGGCCGCTGCCCGCCACCAAATGCGGGTGGAGTAATTGTGGAACTGGACGCTGGGATTTCCTGGTCCATGGGCCATGAGGCCCCCGCAGAGCTGCTTTCTGTAAGCCACTGAGGAGAATGGCAAGCCTCGCCTCGGGCCCCTGATGAGAACCAGTCCCTCGGGGGGACTTGTCGAGGTCCCCGCTAACGCCAGTGATTCTGGGCTTGGAGGGGAGATTCTAGGGACAGTGTTTAGCCCAGAAGATGAGGGGCGCATGTCTCCCCATGACTTGGTGGGGCTTCTCCCACTGGAGGGGGGTGCCAAAAGTTGATGAGCCAGAGGGTCTCCAATCCCGTGACCCGGGAGCCCCCTTAACCGAGTGTGCCTCCTATTTAGTGGGGAGGTGGGGATGTATCCTGCTGCTATACGAGGGGTGGTTTCCTCGCTGTCCCCTAGTTGTTTGGGAATCCCCGGGACTAGGCTCATCTGCCCTGGGGACATAGGACTGCAGCCTGACCGGCCCAGCATTGCTCGGTCTGCACCTCCCCCGCAAGCACCAACGCCAGCACCTGCCCGGCTCACCTCTTCAGCCGGCGGGGAAGCATCAGTACTCGTCTCATTCCCTCCGCCCGAGCCACTCGTCATGCCTGGGCATGGGCTGGCGGGGAGACGCTCCTCTTCAGCCGCCTCAGCAGCCGCCGACACACCGTCACCTCTATCTTCAGGCTGACCTCCTTGCCGCGCGCACTGCCGATGGGGGAATCCGACCTGCCAGCCAGAGGTCGGGCTGCCTCCCTCGCCGCCTCATCGTTTGCCCAGGTATCTGCCACTGTCCTCCGCTCCCGATCTGGAGCAGCTTCGGGCTCACCACGGGCCGCGGACCCGCCATCTCTACCCGCCGCCATCTTGGGCTCTTCTGCTCCTCTGCCCCCCACGTGGTCCAGGGCCAGGTAGGAGCTAATCTTCCTGTGTGAGGGAGGTGAAATGTTCTTTACCCCCTTCCTCTTCTTCGCCATGATGCTTTCCACAAAACTGGGTGGGTTTAAAACCTTTAAAATTTAATAAAACTGGGTCTGCAGAGGGGGGAATGTGAGAGTGAGCGTCCTCACGCCTTCATCGCCGGCCACGCCCCCCTAGATATTATCTTTTTAATAAGAATAATAATATAAATAGGATTAATTTGGGATTAAGGATTTTTGTATTTAATTGGTTGGTTATTTAATCAAATTATTTATTATAGATTGGATCATATTATTTTAAATTATATCATTATTATTTTTCTAATTTATTTTAATTACTTTACTTAGACTGGATAATTTGAACAGTAGGGGCACATGCATAACCATATCCTTTGCCCCAAGAGAGAGAAGGAAAAAAATGGGGACAGTATAAACTAAAAGATATATATATTTACATAGAAAATGGGGACATCATTTGATATATATATATATATATATATATATATATATATATATATATTCCACCTAAAAAATGAAGCTGTTGAGGAGTCCTTTATAGTGCCCCCTCTGATGTGAGTAATATTCATATCACCCTTTGGAGGTTGGGTTTATTGAAATACTAATATTAGGCATGAAACTATATTTTGCCTGTATACCAATGGAATTAATGAAATTATTTAACAATATAACCCACCTCATCGCAAAATTTGATATGGGGATCCTGTAGTATGCGGGAAATAAATGTACCCGCAGCATTAGATTGGAGATAAAAAAACAACATATTTCTGTATTGGCTTGAATATGCATAACCATGTAACACTTTTGTCTGGGGAGAATTTGTTTTTAATCATGTAACTTTATTTGTGTAATTTGTCTTTGTATGTCTTTGGGAGGGGGGGATCTGAAATGTGAGTGCACATTTTTAACTATCTTTTAAAGAGATATATTAAAACGGTATTACACTAGATGTTTCTATCGATTTTTTTTTTTTATGGCATCCGGTTTGATACTTTATAAAAACTACAATTGGGAGCTTTATTGTCTGATAAGGATTACATGTTTTGAAAAGAAAGAGACCTATATAGCAACAAAAGAAAGGCTTCATTTGGAGTATATTACTCCATACATCATCTGGTAAGAGTAACCTATACAGGTGGTGGGCACGTGGTGGAAAGTTGAAGTGGATTGCTTATAGACATCACTAAAAATCCAGTATAACTGCACGTGCTTTGGGATACCCACTTCGAATTTATATGAAAGCTGGCTGATGTCTGATTTTAAGAAACTAATTGTGGATGCTCAATAACTTTTGGACTTTATTTGTTATTTGAAACTGCATGCTCTGTGTTTATTGTTTTATGTTTATGTAACCTAAAGGGATAATAGGATTTTACACGTCGAGCATTTCATTTCATTTCATAAAAACTATATATTGAAAAGGTGTAAGCGCAGGTTTCTCCCTTATAAATTCTTTGAAACAATGGACGCTTGTCGAGCAGGAGTCATCGGAGATACCCCTTCCAGGGCTCCCTTGGATTCCGCTGGACTGTGTCCTCTCCCTGAACAAACACCCTACAATAGGCCCTATTCGAAAAGTAGTGGGCAGGTTTTTCCCAAAACTGGGCATCCAGCCCTCCATCTCGCCATTGACCCCAGTAGTGGGACATCCGGACTTCCGGCAGGCCTATCAGATAGCACGTTTCGATCATGGGTGAAACAGGATCGGTTCAGGGTCATGCATCTGCAGGATGAGTCGAGATGGTCTCGGGCAGAGGATATGGTGGCGAGATACTCTGAACTCCTGGCAGACCTTGCAGCTAACACACTATCAGGGTTCCCTGGACAGGTTAGCGGGAGCTACAGTTCCTCTGACCCCGTTCGAGCGAACTTGCCTGGGGAGCGGCCACTTCAGGGGAGCACTGTCCTATGCATTTTCTTTACTAACCTCGCCCCCCGATTCCTACAAGCTCCCATTTGTGGTGGGGTGGGAAAAGGAACTGAATAAGGTGTTCACGGAGGAGCAGACACAAGCCATGCTTCAAGTGGCCCACAAGTCATCAATGTCATGCAGATATCAGGAAGCCTCCTATAAAGTTCTCTCACGCTGGTATTTGGTTCCATCTAGATTGGCAAAAATATTTCCCTCCTCCTCCCCCATGTGTTGGAGATGCTCCGGGGCTAGGGGTACAATGTTGCATATCTTCTGGGAGTGTGGGGCCTTGGCGGGGTTCTGGGGAAATGTCAGGAAAATAGTTTTGAAGCTTATGGACATAGATTTAGGCGAGGATCCGGCGTGTTACCTTCTGGTGCTAGCCCCCACTTCTATCAGGAGAAGGACCAGGTCCCTATTGGCCCCCCTCTTAAATGTTACCAGGACTTGCATCCCTTCCTGTTGAAAGTCTACCGCCCCTCCCACTACGGCTTTGTGGCTTACCAGGGTAGCCGACATTAGCAGGATGGAGGAGATGACGGCCTCCCTGAGGGGGAAGGAGGACGAGCATAGAGAGAAGTGGTGCGTGTGGGACTGTTTCACATTTTCGGCAGAGTACCTGACCTTCTTGCAAGAATAGGTGATAATGTGTTTGATGGGAAGAGGCTCCTTACTGGTGCATGTAGCGGGCCCTCCCCCTTTCCTTCTTCCCCCCTTGTTTTTTCCCTATCCTCCCTTCACCATTATTTGTTTATCTGCTGTCTTGTCTTCCCCCTCCCTATGTTTCATAGGTTCTTTATTGTTGTCAAGTGTTCTTATTTTCTGTCTATAACAAAAAGGAAAATGTATGAGGCATGATGAGCGGTTTACATGCTTTATTTTACTTTGTTGCCCTTTGAGAAACGGTGGTCAAAGAACGAGCTTCCATAGCTTTTGACGCTGAGGGTTGATGAGGGTGGCTCTTATTCAAGGTTTAATTTGTTATTGGCGCCCCATTGCCCCCATGGACAGCCCCCGTAATCTCGACCCGGTAGGGTCGCGTCTGTAGGCCTTATCGTTTCTCAGGGTTGTTTCACAAGTTACTTATCGTGCCTTTATGTACTGTCTTTGTAAACGGATGTACAATTGTATCACACGTGTTCTGTCTTATTACATGCCTCTGCAATAAAAATCTACAATTTAAAAAAAAAAAAAATAATAATATCTATATATCCACATGGGTATGGAGATAGAATACACATATATATATCATGAATTTATTGCTCATGACGTGATAAATCAATTAATTACAAATCATGTAGCATAATCCTCAAATACTTAATAATGTATAAATATATCATTAATAACTATTTAATAAATTAATAATAATGGATAACTTAAAAGCATAAGTAATTAAATGGTGCATCAATTAATAAGTGAAATAATTATAAATTAATCAAAAATGTGTATATATATACGTCTTTATAATTATATAATTAATTGTTAATTAATCATAAATAAAGAAATCAAGCCATATATTAATTATAAATAAATCAATGATTAATTCTAAATTATTAAATAGTGAAACAAATAATTGGTGTAAAAGTCTGTGAATTACTCAAAAAAATTAATTAATTACACACATATATACAAATAAACACCCAATCAATTAATTGATTATAGAGATCTTTCTTACCCCTAAATTAATCTTATTCTGATTTTTATCATGATATCCATATCTTGTATCTCTAGTAATATATCAACCACAAATAAGCTGTATAACCCTCAATAATTAATGATATTTAATTATTTAATTATTTAATTAATTAAAAATCCTATAATTATTGGTGAAGTAAAGAAAAAAGACCCCATATATATTCAAAACAATTCTAAACAATTCATAAGTGCAACAATTAGTTAATAATAATCTATACATTAATGTAATATATATATAACTAAATAGTTAACTATCAATTAATTAATATGAACACAAAAAATAAAACCATATATTAATTATAACCAAACATAGATTATAAAGTAATAAAACAATTAATTATTGAAATAATTTATAAATTAGTCCAAAAATATAAATATACATATCTAAACACCCTTTACTCACGATTAGTGATATTAGTGATATTAACATTGACAACCCCCCCACAAATTTTCTTAAGGCGTCCCATTGTTTTCAAGGATAATTTCTTAAGGAAGCAGATGTAATTCTTTCAAGATTCTTTTATAAACACACTTTTCTCATGATGATATGGTGGGATATGTATCTAATTAATGAAAAAAAGGAAAAAGAATCACCAACCAAATATATATAAAGACAAAAACCTATTATTGGAACCTTGTTCATAAATTTCATGCACATGCATAATTAAATGAACTACATATCCAATAGATCTACCTTCCCAAGAAGGGTCCGAATGAAATGTCTTCATTGAGGCCTCCCGGGGCCATCGTACCTAGTCTAAATATCCACCTTAACTGCCTTTGGAGTAAAGCTTTTTTTTTCAGATTGCCCCCTCATATCTCTAAGGAGACCTTTTCCAAAGGAGTAACCTTTAAGGTTTCTATTTGGCCCCCATGAAACCTTCGGAAATGTTCTGGCACTGGTGATATGATCCTGTTGTTTTTGATATCCCTTTCAGCTAATTTTATGTTTGAGATATGGGCCTGCACTTGTATTTTTAACATATTCTTTGTTTCGCCCACATATCCCATACTACAACCACATTCTAATAGGTATATAGTCCCCTCCGTCTTACAATTTTGAGCTTGTTTTATCCAAAATCTCTCCCCTGAATCAGCATTTCAGGCCTGGTCCGTTATTACTACAAACCTGCAAATTAAACATTTTCCACATGGTCGGCTACACTTCATATCCATCCTCTTCAGCCAAGTTGGAGCTCTTGCAAAGTGGCTTCTGCAGAGGCGGTCCTTAAGGTTTGGGGCTCGCCTTGCAGTTAAATTTGGCTTCTCCTGTATAAACGGATTTAGAGATGAATCTAAAGTCAGAATATTCCAATGTTTTTCTAAGATTTTTCTCATGGTTTGCCAACTATTATTGTATCCAGTGATGAATCTTAGCATATTTTCTTCCTTGCGCATGCCTGGTTTCAACATCTCACCTCGGTCACCCAATTTGGCTTAGAGATTATCTTTTTGGTATATCTCCGATCCCGGAAGCGTTGAGTTAAGTTCTTCGCTTACTCCTTTTACCATTTTTCTTAACCATATGGGAAGTGTTTGGAAAAATATTTGCACTGGCTTGCACTGAAGCACTTTATTGGATAATTGAATTGCACTTTATATGCTAGTTTTTTTTTTTTTTTATTGGGAAGGATTTAGGATTGCGGGTCAACATGGGATGTCCTCTATAATGAGGGACTTTGGGCATTTTTAGATTATGTATGTATATGTGTCTTTTTATTGGAAATTGATGATGATTGGTTGATTGCTGTGGAGGGGGTGCTATACTTTGGTGGTGATTTGGAGGGGTGCTGGAACCATCATTTTTTGTGGAATGTATTACTTATATTTAGCCCTTAGTAGAAGGCATGGCCACAGTAAACATAGGAAAATATTAACTATAGGTGGTGGTGGGGCAAAATACATTTTTCCTATATAGTTTTAGTGGTAGACCACCTTCAGTTTGCAACCTTAAAGAAACACAAAAAAAATGTTGTCATGCCAAGGTCACGCCCAACATCATCATCCACAACAGCATCGTTACCCCTTATGCTTACGCTTGTTTATTTTCTGGTGCAGTGCATATTTCATGTCGGCAAATTTATGTTGGATCTGATCGACATCCTTTTCTCCAGCCCCCAACTATTCAACTACCAGTTGATGGCCTCCCAGATGTGGTATTTAAGAGGTAGCTCTTAACTAGGGATGAGCGAATCGATCCGGACGAACCCGGATTCGATCCGAATTTCATGAAAAATTTGATTCGGATCGAATACGAATTTCCCCGTGCTTCGATCGCTCGAAGTTTTTCTTTAACATCCATTCATTTACAATACAGGCATTCTAAGATGGCGGACGGGATATGTCCAGACATCTACCCCGCTCCAGTGCATACTGGGGCAGTCACATGCAGCCTATCAGCAGCCAGCAAGCCCGGTGACGTCACAGCGCTATTTAAGGCGGCGGACATCTTGCTTTTCTTCATTTCTCTATTGCATTCGTGAGAGACAGGACACTGCTGTATTCAGGGAGAGACAGTTAGAGAGCCAGGGACAGCCAGGGACAGGCAGGAGACAGGCAGGAAGTCAGCGATAAGCAGGGAAAGTTAGGAAAAATCAGAGGCAGTGACAGGGAGATTTTTTTTTTTTCATCCAGCCTGATTGTTACTGGCTGGCTGACTGGCTTTGTTAGCTGTTTCAGGCTGCTTATACACTTTTGATGTTGTGCATATATACTGAACTGATCTCCAGTCTGCTGTGGGAACATTACCATTTTGTAAGATCTCATTAGCCTCTGTATTTCCTCTAAGCTGCACACTTATTTAAAGTAATTTGGCCTGTTGCAGCCTGCTTAGACACTTTTGCTGTGCATATATACTGATCTCAAGTCTGCTGTGGGGGCATCCCATTAGCCTCTGTATTTCCTCTAAGCTGCACACTTATTTAAACTAATTTGGCCTGTTGCAGCCTGCTTAGACACTTTTGCTGTGCATATATACTGATCTCAAGTCTGCTGTGGGGGCATCCCATTCTGTAACATCCCATTAGCCTCTGTATTTCCTCTAAGCTACAAACTTTTTTAAAGTAATTTGGCCTGTCGGAGCCTGCTTAGACACTTTTACTGTGCATATATACTGATCTCAGGTCTGCTGTGGGGGCATACCATTCTGTAACATACCATACCCCTCTTGATCTTCACTAAGCTGCACACTTATTTAAAGTAATTTGGCCTGTTGGAGCCTGCTTATTCACTGTTGCTGTGCATATATACTGATCTCAGGTCTGCTGTGGGGGCATCCCATTCTGTAAAATACCATACCCCTCTTGATCTTCACTAAGCTGCACACTTATTTAAAGTAATTTGGCCTGTTGGAGCCTGCTTAGACATTTTTACTGTGCATATATACTGATCTCAGGTCTGCTGTGGGGCATCCCATTCTATAACATACCATACCCCTCTTGATCTTCACTAAGCTGCACACTTATTTAAAGTAATTTGGCCTGTTGGAGCCTGCTTATCCACTGTTGCTGTGCATATATACTGATCACAGGTCTGCTGTGGGGGCATCCCATTCTATAACATACCATACCCCTCTTGATCTTCACTAAGCTGCACACTTATTTAAAGTAATTTGGCTTGTTGGAGCCTGCTTAGACACTTTTACTGTGCATATATACTGATCTCAGGTCTGCTGTGGGGGCATCCCATTCTATAACATACCATACCCCTCTTGATCTTCACTAAGCTGCACACTTATTTAAAGTAATTTGGCCTGTTGGAGCCTGCTTAGACACTGTTGCTGTGCATATATACTGATCTCAGGTCTGCTGTGGGGGCATCCCATTCTATAACATACCATACCCCTCTTGATCTTCACTAAGCTGCACACTTATTTAAAGTAATTTGGCCTGTTGGAGCCTGCTTAGACACTTTTACTGTGCATATATACTGATCTCAGGTCTGCTGTGGGGGCATCCCATTCTGTAACATACCATACCCCTCTTGATCTTCACTAAGCTGCACACCTATTTAAAGTAATTTGGCCTGCTGGAGCCTGCTTATCCACTGTTGCTGTGCATATATACTGTTCTAAAGCCTGCTTGGGGGTATCCCTCTCTATAACATACCATACCCCTCTTGATCTTCACTAAGCTGCACACTTATTTAAAGTAATTTGGCCTGTTGGAGCCTGCTTATCCACGGTTGCTGTGCATATATACTGATCTCAGGTCTGCTGTGGGGGCATCCCATTCTATAACATACCATACCCCTCTTGATCTTCACTAAGCTGCACACTTACTTAAAGTAATTTGGCCTGTTGGAGTCTGCTTAGACACTTTTACTGTGCATATATACTGATCTCAAGTCTGCTGTGGGGGCATCCCATTCTGTAACATACCATACCCCTCTTGATCTTCAATAAGCTGCACACTTATTTAAAGTAATTTGGCCTGTTGGAGCCTGCTTATCCACTGTTGCTGTGCATATATACTGATCTCAGGTCTGCTGTGGCGGCATCCCATTCTATAACATACCATACCCCTCTTGATCTTCACTAAGCTGCACACTTATTTAAAGTAATTTGGCCTGCTGGAGCCTGCTTAGACACTTTTACTGTGCATATATACTGATCTCAGGTCTGCTGTGGGGGCATCCCATTCTATAACATACCATACCCCTCTTGATCTTCACTAAGCTGCACACTTATTTAAAGTAATTTGGCCAGTTGGAGCCTGCTTAGACACTGTTGCTGTGCATATATACTGATCTCAGGTCTGCTGTGGGGGCATCCCATTCTATAAAATACCATACCCCTCTTGATCTTCACTAAGCTGCACACTTATTTAAAGTAATTTGGCCTGTTGGAGCCTGCTTATCCACTGTGGCTGTGCATATATACTGATCTCAGGTCTGCTGTGGGGGCATCCCATTCTGTAAAATACCGGACTCCTCTTGATCTTCACTAAGCTGCACACTTATTTATAGTAATTTGGCCTGTTGGAGCCTGCTTAGACACTTTTACTGTGCATATATACTGATCTCAGGTCTGCTGTGGGGGCATCCCATTCTGTAAAATACCTAAGTCCTCTTGATCTTCACTAAGCTGCACACTTACTTAAAGTAATTTGGCCTGTTGGAGTCTGCTTAGACACTTTTACTGTGCATATATACTGATCTCAAGTCTGCTGTGGGGGCATCCCATTCTGTAACATACCATACCCCTCTTGATCTTCAATAAGCTGCACACTTATTTAAAGTAATTTGGCCTGTTGGAGCCTGCTTATCCACTGTTGCTGTGCATATATACTGATCTCAGGTCTGCTGTGGCGGCATCCCATTCTATAACATACCATACCCCTCTTGATCTTCACTAAGCTGCACACTTATTTAAAGTAATTTGGCCTGCTGGAGCCTGCTTAGACACTTTTACTGTGCATATATACTGATCTCAGGTCTGCTGTGGGGGCATCCCATTCTGTAAAATACCATACCCCTCTTGATCTTCACTAAGCTGCACACTTATTTAAAGTAATTTGGCCTGTTGGAGCCTGCTTAGACACTTTTACTGTGCATATATACTGATCTCAGGTCTGCTGTGGGGGCATCCCATTCTATAACATACCATACCCCTCTTGATCTTCACTAAGCTGCACACTTATTTCAATTAATGTGGCCTGTTGGAGCCTGCTTATACACTGTTGCTGTGCATATATACTGATCTCAGGTCTGCTGTGGGGGCATGCCATTCTATAACATACCATACCCCTCTTGATCTTCACTAAGCTGCACACTTATTTAAAGTAATTTGGCCTGTTGGAGCCTACTTAGACACTTTTACTGTGCATATATACTGATCTCAGGTCTGCTGTGGGGGCATCCTATTCTATAACATACCATACCCCTCTTGATCTTCACTAAGCTGCACACTTATTTAAAGTAATTTGGCCTGTTGGAGCCTGCTTATCCACTGTTGCTGTGCATATATACTGATCTCAAGTCTGCTGTCGGGACATCCCATTCTGTAACATCCCATTAGCCTCTGTATTTCCTCTAAGCTGCACACTTATTTAAAGTAATTTGGCCTGTTGGAGCGTGCTTAGACACTTTTACTGTGCATATATACTGATCTCAGGTCTGCTGTGGGGGCATCCCATTCTGTAACATACCATACCCCTCTTGATCTTCACTAAGTTGCACACTTATTTAAAGTGATTTGGCCTGTTGGAGCCTGCTTAGACACTGTTGCTGTGCATATATACTGATCTCAGGTCTGCTGTGGGGGCATCCCATTCTGTAAAATACCATACTCCTCTTGATCTTCACTAAGCTGCACACTTATTTATAGTAATTTGGCCTGTTGGAGCCTGCTTAGACACTTTTACTGTGCATATATACTGATCTCAGGTCTGCTGTGGGGGCATCCCATTCTATAACATACCATACCCCTCTTGATCTTCACTAAGCTGCACACTTATTTAAAGTAATTTGGCCTGTTGGAGCCTGATTATCCACTGTTGCTGTGCATATATACTGATCTCAGGTCTGCTGTGGGGGCATCCCATTCTATAACATACCATACCCCTCTTGATCTTCACTAAGCTGCACACTTATTTAAAGTAATTTGGCCAGTTGGAGCCTGCTTAGGCACTGTTGCTGTGCATATATACTGATCTCAGGTCTGCTGTGGGGGCATCCCATTCTATAAAATACCATACCCCTCTTGATCTTCACTAAGCTGCACACTTATTTAAAGTAATTTGGCCTGTTGGAGCCTGCTTATCCACTGTGGCTGTGCATATATACTGATCTCAGGTCTGCTGTGGGGGCATCCCATTCTGTAAAATACCGGACTCCTCTTGATCTTCACTAAGCTGCACACTTATTTATAGTAATTTGGCCTGTTGGAGCCTGCTTAGACACTTTTACTGTGCATATATACTGATCTCAGGTCTGCTGTGGGGGCATCCCATTCTGTAAAATACCTAACTCCTCTTGATCTTCACTAAGCTGCACACTTATTTATAGTAATTTGGCCTGTTGGAGCCTGCTTATCTACTGTTGCTGTGCATATATACTGATCTCAGGTCTGCTGTGGGGGCATCCCATTCTATAACATACCATACCCCTCTTGATCTTCACTAAGCTGCACACTTATTTAAAGTAATTTGGCCTGTTGGAGCCTGCTTATCCACTGTTGCTGTGCATATATACTGATCTCAGGTCTGCTGTGGGGGCATCCCATTCTATAACATACCATACCCCTCTTGATCTTCACTAAGCTGCACACTTATTTAAAGTAATTTGGCCTGTTGGAGCCAGCTTATCCACTGTTGCTGTGCATATATACTGATCTCAGGTCTGCTGTGGGGGCATCCCATTCTATAAAATACCATACCCCTCTTGATCTTCACTAAGCTGCACACTTATTTAAAGTAATTTGGCCTGTTGGAGCCTGCTTATCCACTGTGGCTGTGCATATATACTGATCTCAGGTCTGCTGTGGGGGCATCCCATTCTGTAAAATACCGGACTCCTCTTGATTTTCACTAAGCTGCACACTTATTTATAGTAATTTGGCCTGTTGGAGCCTGCTTAGACACTTTTACTGTGCATATATACTGATCTCAGGTCTGCTGTGGGGGCATCCCATTCTGTAAAATACCTAACTCCTCTTGATCTTCACTAAGCTGCACACTTATTTATAGTAATTTGGCCTGTTGGAGCCTGCTTATCCACTGTTGCTGTGCATATATACTGATCTCAGGTCTGCTGTGGGGGCATCCCATTCTATAACATACCATACCCCTCTTGATCTTCACTAAGCTGCACACTTATTTAAAGTAATTTGGCCTGTTGGAGCCTGCTTATCCACTGTTGCTGTGCATATATACTGATCTCAGGTCTGCTGTGGGGGCATCCCATTCTATAACATACCATACCCCTCTTGATCTTCACTAAGCTGCACACTTATTTAAAGTAATTTGGCCTGTTGGAGCCAGCTTATCCACTGTTGCTGTGCATATATACTGATCTCAGGTCTGCTGTGGGGGCATCCCATTCTATAAAATACCATACCCCTCTTGATCTTCACTAAGCTGCACACTTATTTAAAGTAATTTGGCCTGTTGGAGCCTGCTTATCCACTGTGGCTGTGCATATATACTGATCTCAGGTCTGCTGTGGGGGCATCCCATTCTATAACATACCATACCCCTCTTGATCTTCACTAAGCTGCACACTTATTTAAAGTAATTTGGCCTGTTGGAGCCTGCTTAGACACTTTTTCTGTGCATATATACTGATCTCAAGTCTGCTGTGGGGGCATCCCATCCTGTAACATACCATACCCCTCTTGATCTTCACTAAGCTGCACACTTATTTAAAGTAATTTGGCCTGCTGGAGCCTGCTTATCCACTGTGGCTGTGCATATATACTGATCTCAGGTCTGCTGTGGGGGCATCCCATTCTATAACATACCATACCCCTCTTGATCTTCACTAAGCTGCACACTTATTTAAAGTAATTTGGCCTGTTGGAGCCTGCTTAGACACTTTTACTGTGCATATATACTGATCTCAAGTCTGCTGTGGGGGCATCCCATCCTGTAACATACCATACCCCTCTTGATCTTCACTAAGCTGCACACTTATTTAAAGTAATTTGGCCTGCTGGAGCCTGCTTATCCACTGTTGCTGTGCATATATACTGTTCTAAAGCCTGCTTGGGGTTATCCCTCTCTATACCATACCATACCCCTCTTGATCTTCACTAAGCTGCACACTTATTTAAAGTAATTTGGCCTGTTGGAGCCTGCTTAGACACTTTTACTGTGCATATATACTGATCTCAAGTCTGCTGTGGGGGCATCACATTCTGTAACATGACATACCCCTCTTGATCTTTACTAAGCTGCACACATATTTAAAGTAATTTGGCCTGTTGGAGCCTGCTTAGACACTTTTACTGTGCATATATACTGATCTCAGGTCTGCTGTGGGGGCATCCCATTCTATAACATACCATACCCCTCTTGAACTTCACTAAGCTGCACACTTATTTAAAGTAATTTGGCCTGTTGGAGCCTGCTTAGACACTGTTGCTGTGCATATATATTGATCTCAGGTCTGCTGTGGGGGCATCCCATTCTGTAAAATACCATACCCCTCTTGATCTTCACTAAGCTGCACACTTATTTAAAGTAATTTGGCCTGTTGGAGCCTGCTTAGACACTTTTGCTGTGCATATATACTGATCTCAGGTCTGCTGTGGGGGCATCCCATTCTGTAAAATACCATACCCCTCTTGATCTTCACTAAGCTGCACACTTATTTAAAGTAATTTGGCCTGTTGGAGCCTGCTTAGACACTTTTACTGTGCATATATACTGATCTCAGGTCTGCTGTGGGGGCATCCCATTCTGTAAAATACCATACCCCTCTTGATCTTCACTAAGCTGCACACTTATTTAAAGTAATTTGGCCTGTTGGAGCCTGCTTAGACACTTTTGCTGTGCATATATACTGATCTCAGGTCTGCTGTGGGGGCATCCCATTCTGTAAAATACCATACCCCTCTTGATCTTCACTAAGCTGCACACTTATTTAAAGTAATTTGGCCTGTTGGAGCCTGCTTAGACACTTTTACTGTGCATATATACTGATCTCAGGTCTGCTGTGGGGGCATCCCATTGTATAACATACCATACCCCTCTTGATCTTCACTAAGCTGCACACTTATTTAAAGTAATGTGGCCTGTTGGAGCCTGCTTATACACTGTTGCTGTGCATATATACTGATCTCAGGTCTGCTGTGGGGGCATGCCATTCTATAACATACCATACCCCTCTTGATCTTAACTAAGCTGCACACTTATTTAAAGTAATTTGGCCTGTTGGAGCCTGCTTAGACACTTTTACTGTGCATATATACTGATCTCAGGGCTGCTGTGGGGGCATCCCATTCTATAACATACCATACCCCTCTTGATCTTCACTAAGCTGCACACTTATTTAAAGTAATTTGGCCTGTTGGAGCCTGCTTATCCACTGTTGCTGTGCATCTATACTGATCTCAGGTCTGCTGTGGGGGCATCCCATTCTATAACATACCATACCCCTCTTGATCTTCACTAAGCTGCACACTTATTTAAAGTAATTTGGCCTGTTGGAGCCAGCTTACCCACTGCTGCTGTGCATATATACTGATCTCAGGTCTGCTGTGGGGGCATCCCATTCTATAAAATACCATACCCCTCTTGATCTTCACTAAGCTGCACACTTATTTAAAGTAATTTGGCCTGTTGGAGCCTGCTTATCCACTGTGGCTGTGCATATATACTGATCTCAGGTCTGCTGTGGGGGCATCCCATTCCGTAAAATACCGGACTCCTCTTGATCTTCACTAAGCTGCACACTTATTTATAGTAATTTGGCCTGTTGGAGCCTGCTTAGACACTTTTACTGTGCATATATACTGATCTCAGGTCTGCTGTGGGGGCATCCCATTCTGTAAAATACCTAACTCCTCTTGATCTTCACTAAGCTGCACACTTATTTATAGTAATTTGGCCTGTTGGAGCCTGCTTAGACACTTTTACTGTGCATATATACTGATCTCAGGTCTGCTGTGGGGGCATCCCATTCTATAACATACCATACCCCTCTTGATCTTCACTAAGCTGCACACTTATTTAAAGTAATTTGGCCTGTTGGAGCCAGCTTATCCACTGTTGCTGTGCATATATACTGATCTCAGGTCTGCTGTGGGGGCATCCCATTCTATAAAATACTATACCCCTCTTGATCTTCACTAAGCTGCACACTTATTTAAAGTAATTTGGCCTGTTGGAGCCTGCTTATCCACTGTGGCTGTGCATATATACTGATCTCAGGTCTGCTGTGGGGGCATCCCATTCTATAACATACCATACCCCTCTTGATCTTCACTAAGCTGCACACTTATTTAAAGTAATTTGGCCTGTTGGAGCCTGCTTAGACACTTTTACTGTGCATATATACTGATCTCAAGTCTGCTGTGGGGGCATCCCATTCTGTAACATACCATACCCCTCTTGATCTTCACTAAGCTGCACACCTATTTAAAGTAATTTGGCCTGCTGGAGCCTGCTTATCCACTGTTGCTGTGCATATATACTGTTCTAAAGCCTGCTTGGGGTTATCCCTCTCTATAACATACCATACCCCTCTTGATCTTCACTAAGCTGCACACTTATTTAAAGTAATTTGGCCTGTTGGAGCCTGCTTAGACACTTTTACTGTGCATATATACTGATCTCAAGTCTGCTGTGGGGGCATCCCATTCTATAACATACCATACCCCTCTTGATCTTCACTAAGCTGCACACTTACTTAAAGTAATTTGGCCTGTTGGAGCCTGCTTATCCACTGTTGCTGTGCATATATACTGATCTCAGGTCTGCTGTGGGGGCATCCCATTCTATAACATACCATACCCCTCTTGATCTTCACTAAGCTGCACACTTATTTAAAGTAATTTGGCCTGTTGGAGCCTGCTTAGACACTTTTACTGTGCATATATACTGATCTCAGGTCTGCTGTGGGGGCATCCCATTGTATAACATACCATACCCCTCTTGATCTTCACTAAGCTGCACACTTATTTAAAGTAATGTGGCCTGTTGGAGCCTGCTTATACACTGTTGCTGTGCATATATACTGATCTCAGGTCTGCTGTGGGGGCATGCCATTCTATAACATACCATACCCCTCTTGATCTTCACTAAGCTGCACACTTATTTAAAGTAATTTGGCCTGTTGGAGCCTGCTTAGACACTTTTACTGTGCATATATACTGATCTCAGGGCTGCTGTGGGGGCATCCCATTCTATAACATACCATACCCCTCTTGATCTTCACTAAGCTGCACACTTATTTAAAGTAATTTGGCCTGTTGGAGCCTGCTTATCCACTGTTGCTGTGCATATATACTGATCTCAGGTCTGCTGTGGGGGCATCCCATTCTATAACATACCATACCCCTCTTGATCTTCACTAAGCTGCACACTTATTTAAAGTAATTTGGCCTGTTGGAGCCAGCTTACCCACTGCTGCTGTGCATATATACTGATCTCAGGTCTGCTGTGGGGGCATCCCATTCTATAAAATACCATACCCCTCTTGATCTTCACTAAGCTGCACACTTATTTAAAGTAATTTGGCCTGTTGGAGCCTGCTTATCCACTGTGGCTGTGCATATATACTGATCTCAGGTCTGCTGTGGGGGCATCCCATTCTGTAAAATACCGGACTCCTCTTGATCTTCACTAAGCTGCACACTTATTTATAGTAATTTGGCCTGTTGGAGCCTGCTTAGACACTTTTACTGTGCATATATACTGATCTCAGGTCTGCTGTGGGGGCATCCCATTCTGTAAAATACCTAACTCCTCTTGATCTTCACTAAGCTGCACACTTATTTATAGTAATTTGGCCTGTTGGAGCCTGCTTAGACACTTTTACTGTGCATATATACTGATCTCAGGTCTGCTGTGGGGGCATCCCATTCTATAACATACCATACCCCTCTTGATCTTCACTAAGCTGCACACTTATTTAAAGTAATTTGGCCTGTTGGAGCCAGCTTATCCACTGTTGCTGTGCATATATACTGATCTCAGGTCTGCTGTGGGGGCATCCCATTCTATAAAATACTATACCCCTCTTGATCTTCACTAAGCTGCACACTTATTTAAAGTAATTTGGCCTGTTGGAGCCTGCTTATCCACTGTGGCTGTGCATATATACTGATCTCAGGTCTGCTGTGGGGGCATCCCATTCTATAACATACCATACCCCTCTTGATCTTCACTAAGCTGCACACTTATTTAAAGTAATTTGGCCTGTTGGAGCCTGCTTAGACACTTTTACTGTGCATATATACTGATCTCAAGTCTGCTGTGGGGGCATCCCATTCTGTAACATACCATACCCCTCTTGATCTTCACTAAGCTGCACACCTATTTAAAGTAATTTGGCCTGCTGGAGCCTGCTTATCCACTGTTGCTGTGCATATATACTGTTCTAAAGCCTGCTTGGGGTTATCCCTCTCTATAACATACCATACCCCTCTTGATCTTCACTAAGCTGCACACTTATTTAAAGTAATTTGGCCTGTTGGAGCCTGCTTAGACACTTTTACTGTGCATATATACTGATCTCAAGTCTGCTGTGGGGGCATCCCATTCTATAACATACCATACCCCTCTTGATCTTCACTAAGCTGCACACTTACTTAAAGTAATTTGGCCTGTTGGAGCCTGCTTATCCACTGTTGCTGTGCATATATACTGATCTCAGGTCTGCTGTGGGGGCATCCCATTCTATAAAATACCATACCCCTCTTGATCTTCACTAAGCTGCACACTTATTTAAAGTAATTTGGCCTGTTGGAGCCTGCTTATCCACTGTGGCTGTGCATATATACTGATCTCAGGTCTGCTGTGGGGGCATCCCATTCTATAACATACCATACCCCTCTTGATCTTCACTAAGCTGCACACTTATTTAAAGTAATTTGGCCTGTTGGAGCCTGCTTAGACACTTTTACTGTGCATATATACTGATCTCAAGTCTGCTGTGGGGGCATCCCATTCTGTAACATACCATACCCCTCTTGATCTTCACTAAGCTGCACACCTATTTAAAGTAATTTGGCCTGCTGGAGCCTGCTTATCCACTGTTGCTGTGCATATATACTGTTCTAAAGCCTGCTTGGGGTTATCCCTCTCTATAACATACCATACCCCTCTTGATCTTCACTAAGCTGCACACTTATTTAAAGTAATTTGGCCTGTTGGAGCCTGCTTAGACACTTTTACTGTGCATATATACTGATCTCAAGTCTGCTGTGGGGGCATCCCATTCTGTAACATGCCATACCCCTCTTGATCTTTACTAAGCTGCACACATATTTAAAGTAATTTGGCCTGTTGGAGCCTGCTTAGACACTTTTACTGTGCATATATACTGATCTCAGGTCTGCTGTGGGGGCATGCCATTCTATAACATACCATACCCCTCTTGATCTTCACTAAGCTGCACACTTATTTAAAGTAATTTGGCCTGTTGGAGCCTGCTTAGACACTTTTACTGTGCATATATACTGATCTCAGGTCTGCTGTGGGGGCATCCCATTCTATAACATACCATACCCCTCTTGATCTTCACTAAGCTGCACACTTATTTAAAGTAATTTGGCCTGTTGGAGCCTGCTTATCCACTGTTGCTGTGCATATATACTGATCTCAGGTCTGCTGTGGGGGCATCCCATTCTATAACATACCATACCCCTCTTGATCTTCACTAAGCTGCACACTTATTTAAAGTAATTTGGCATGTTGGAGCCAGCTTACCCACTGCTGCTGTGCATATATACTGATCTCAGGTCTGCTGTGGGGGCATCCCATTCTATAAAATACCATACCCCTCTTGATCTTCACTAAGCTGCACACTTATTTAAAGTAATTTGGCCTGTTGGAGCCTGCTTATCCACTGTGGCTGTGCATATATACTGATCTCAGGTCTGCTGTGGGGGCATCCCATTCTGTAAAATACCGGACTCCTCTTGATCTTCACTAAGCTGCACACTTATTTATAGTAATTTGGCCTGTTGGAGCCTGCTTAGACACTTTTACTGTGCATATATACTGATCTCAGGTCTGCTGTGGGGGCATCCCATTCTGTAAAATACCTAACTCCTCTTGATCTTCACTAAGCTGCACACTTATTTATAGTAATTTGGCCTGTTGGAGCCTGCTTAGACACTTTTACTGTGCATATATACTGATCTCAGGTCTGCTGTGGGGGCATCCCATTCTATAACATACCATACCCCTCTTGATCTTCACTAAGCTGCACACTTATTTAAAGTAATTTGGCCTGTTGGAGCCTGCTTATCCACTGTTGCTGTGCATATATATTGATCTCAGGTCTGCTGTGGGGGCATCCCATTCTGTAAAATACCATACCCCTCTTGATCTTCACTAAGCTGCACACTTATTTAAAGTAATTTGGCCTGTTGGAGCCTGCTTAGACACTTTTGCTGTGCATATATACTGATCTCAGGTCTGCTGTGGGGGCATCCCATTCTGTAAAATACCATACCCCTCTTGATCTTCACTAAGCTGCACACTTATTTAAAGTAATTTGGCCTGTTGGAGCCTGCTTAGACACTTTTACTGTGCATATATACTGATCTCAGGTCTGCTGTGGGGGCATCCCATTCTGTAAAATACCATACCCCTCTTGATCTTCACTAAGCTGCACACTTATTTAAAGTAATTTGGCCTGTTGGAGCCTGCTTAGACACTTTTGCTGTGCATATATACTGATCTCAGGTCTGCTGTGGGGGCATCCCATTCTGTAAAATACCATACCCCTCTTGATCTTCACTAAGCTGCACACTTATTTAAAGTAATTTGGCCTGTTGGAGCCTGCTTAGACACTTTTACTGTGCATATATACTGATCTCAGGTCTGCTGTGGGGGCATCCCATTGTATAACATACCATACCCCTCTTGATCTTCACTAAGCTGCACACTTATTTAAAGTAATGTGGCCTGTTGGAGCCTGCTTATACACTGTTGCTGTGCATATATACTGATCTCAGGTCTGCTGTGGGGGCATGCCATTCTATAACATACCATACCCCTCTTGATCTTCACTAAGCTGCACACTTATTTAAAGTAATTTGGCCTGTTGGAGCCTGCTTAGACACTTTTACTGTGCATATATACTGATCTCAGGTCTGCTGTGGGGGCATCCCATTCTATAACATACCATACCCCTCTTGATCTTCACTAAGCTGCACACTTATTTAAAGTAATTTGGCCTGTTGGAGCCTGCTTATCCACTGTTGCTGTGCATATATACTGATCTCAGGTCTGCTGTGGGGGCATCCCATTCTATAACATACCATACCCCTCTTGATCTTCACTAAGCTGCACACTTATTTAAAGTAATTTGGCCTGTTGGAGCCAGCTTACCCACTGCTGCTGTGCATATATACTGATCTCAGGTCTGCTGTGGGGGCATCCCATTCTATAAAATACCATACCCCTCTTGATCTTCACTAAGCTGCACACTTATTTAAAGTAATTTGGCCTGTTGGAGCCTGCTTATCCACTGTGGCTGTGCATATATACTGATCTCAGGTCTGCTGTGGGGGCATCCCATTCTATAACATACCATACCCCTCTTGATCTTCACTAAGCTGCACACTTATTTAAAGTAATTTGGCCTGTTGGAGCCTGCTTAGACACTTTTACTGTGCATATATACTGATCTCAAGTCTGCTGTGGGGGCATCCCATTCTGTAACATACCATACCCCTCTTGATCTTCACTAAGCTGCACACCTATTTAAAGCAATTTGGCCTGCTGGAGCCTGCTTATCCACTGTTGCTGTGCATATATACTGTTCTAAAGCCTGCTTGGGGTTATCCCTCTCTATAACATACCATACCCCTCTTGATCTTCACTAAGCTGCACACTTATTTAAAGTAATTTGGCCTGTTGGAGCCTGCTTAGACACTTTTACTGTGCATATATACTGATCTCAAGTCTGCTGTGGGGGCATCCCATTCTATAACATACCATACCCCTCTTGATCTTCACTAAGCTGCACACTTACTTAAAGTAATTTGGCCTGTTGGAGCCTGCTTATCCACTGTTGCTGTGCATATATACTGATCTCAGGTCTGCTGTGGGGGCATCCCATTCTATAACATACCATACCCCTCTTGATCTTCACTAAGCTGCACACTTATTTAAAGTAATTTGGCCTGTTGGAGCCTGCTTAGACACTTTTACTGTGCATATATACTGATCTCAGGTCTGCTGTGGGGGCATCCCATTGTATAACATACCATACCCCTCTTGATCTTCACTAAGCTGCACACTTATTTAAAGTAATGTGGCCTGTTGGAGCCTGCTTATACACTGTTGCTGTGCATATATACTGATCTCAGGTCTGCTGTGGGGGCATGCCATTCTATAACATACCATACCCCTCTTGATCTTCACTAAGCTGCACACTTATTTAAAGTAATTTGGCCTGTTGGAGCCTGCTTAGACACTTTTACTGTGCATATATACTGATCTCAGGGCTGCTGTGGGGGCATCCCATTCTATAACATACCATACCCCTCTTGATCTTCACTAAGCTGCACACTTATTTAAAGTAATTTGGCCTGTTGGAGCCTGCTTATCCACTGTTGCTGTGCATATATACTGATCTCAGGTCTGCTGTGGGGGCATCCCATTCTATAACATACCATACCCCTCTTGATCTTCACTAAGCTGCACACTTATTTAAAGTAATTTGGCCTGTTGGAGCCAGCTTACCCACTGCTGCTGTGCATATATACTGATCTCAGGTCTGCTGTGGGGGCATCCCATTCTATAAAATACCATACCCCTCTTGATCTTCACTAAGCTGCACACTTATTTAAAGTAATTTGGCCTGTTGGAGCCTGCTTATCCACTGTGGCTGTGCATATATACTGATCTCAGGTCTGCTGTGGGGGCATCCCATTCTGTAAAATACCGGACTCCTCTTGATCTTCACTAAGCTGCACACTTATTTATAGTAATTTGGCATGTTGGAGCCTGCTTAGACACTTTTACTGTGCATATATACTGATCTCAGGTCTGCTGTGGGGGCATCCCATTCTGTAAAATACCTAACTCCTCTTGATCTTCACTAAGCTGCACACTTATTTATAGTAATTTGGCCTGTTGGAGCCTGCTTAGACACTTTTACTGTGCATATATACTGATCTCAGGTCTGCTGTGGGGGCATCCCATTCTATAACATACCATACCCCTCTTGATCTTCACTAAGCTGCACACTTATTTAAAGTAATTTGGCCTGTTGGAGCCAGCTTATCCACTGTTGCTGTGCATATATACTGATCTCAGGTCTGCTGTGGGGGCATCCCATTCTATAAAATACTATACCCCTCTTGATCTTCACTAAGCTGCACACTTATTTAAAGTAATTTGGCCTGTTGGAGCCTGCTTATCCACTGTGGCTGTGCATATATACTGATCTCAGGTCTGCTGTGGGGGCATCCCATTCTATAACATACCATACCCCTCTTGATCTTCACTAAGCTGCACACTTATTTAAAGTAATTTGGCCTGTTGGAGCCTGCTTAGACACTTTTACTGTGCATATATACTGATCTCAAGTCTGCTGTGGGGGCATCCCATTCTGTAACATACCATACCCCTCTTGATCTTCACTAAGCTGCACACCTATTTAAAGTAATTTGGCCTGCTGGAGCCTGCTTATCCACTGTTGCTGTGCATATATACTGTTCTAAAGCCTGCTTGGGGTTATCCCTCTCTATAACATACCATACCCCTCTTGATCTTCACTAAGCTGCACACTTATTTAAAGTAATTTGGCCTGTTGGAGCCTGCTTAGACACTTTTACTGTGCATATATACTGATCTCAAGTCTGCTGTGGGGGCATCCCATTCTATAACATACCATACCCCTCTTGATCTTCACTAAGCTGCACACTTACTTAAAGTAATTTGGCCTGTTGGAGCCTGCTTATCCACTGTTGCTGTGCATATATACTGATCTCAGGTCTGCTGTGGGGGCATCCCATTCTATAAAATACCATACCCCTCTTGATCTTCACTAAGCTGCACACTTATTTAAAGTAATTTGGCCTGTTGGAGCCTGCTTATCCACTGTGGCTGTGCATATATACTGATCTCAGGTCTGCTGTGGGGGCATCCCATTCTATAACATACCATACCCCTCTTGATCTTCACTAAGCTGCACACTTATTTAAAGTAATTTGGCCTGTTGGAGCCTGCTTAGACACTTTTACTGTGCATATATACTGATCTCAAGTCTGCTGTGGGGGCATCCCATTCTGTAACATACCATACCCCTCTTGATCTTCACTAAGCTGCACACCTATTTAAAGTAATTTGGCCTGCTGGAGCCTGCTTATCCACTGTTGCTGTGCATATATACTGTTCTAAAGCCTGCTTGGGGTTATCCCTCTCTATAACATACCATACCCCTCTTGATCTTCACTAAGCTGCACACTTATTTAAAGTAATTTGGCCTGTTGGAGCCTGCTTAGACACTTTTACTGTGCATATATACTGATCTCAAGTCTGCTGTGGGGGCATCCCATTCTGTAACATGCCATACCCCTCTTGATCTTTACTAAGCTGCACACATATTTAAAGTAATTTGGCCTGTTGGAGCCTGCTTAGACACTTTTACTGTGCATATATACTGATCTCAGGTCTGCTGTGGGGGCATGCCATTCTATAACATACCATACCCCTCTTGATCTTCACTAAGCTGCACACTTATTTAAAGTAATTTGGCCTGTTGGAGCCTGCTTAGACACTTTTACTGTGCATATATACTGATCTCAGGTCTGCTGTGGGGGCATCCCATTCTATAACATATCATACCCCTCTTGATCTTCACTAAGCTGCACACTTATTTAAAGTAATTTGGCCTGTTGGAGCCTGCTTATCCACTGTTGCTGTGCATATATACTGATCTCAGGTCTGCTGTGGGGGCATCCCATTCTATAACATACCATACCCCTCTTGATCTTCACTAAGCTGCACACTTATTTAAAGTAATTTGGCCTGTTGGAGCCAGCTTACCCACTGCTGCTGTGCATATATACTGATCTCAGGTCTGCTGTGGGGGCATCCCATTCTATAAAATACCATACCCCTCTTGATCTTCACTAAGCTGCACACTTATTTAAAGTAATTTGGCCTGTTGGAGCCTGCCTATCCACTGTGGCTGTGCATATATACTGATCTCAGGTCTGCTGTGGGGGCATCCCATTCTGTAAAATACCGGACTCCTCTTGATCTTCACTAAGCTGCACACTTATTTATAGTAATTTGGCCTGTTGGAGCCTGCTTAGACACTTTTACTGTGCATATATACTGATCTCAGGTCTGCTGTGGGGGCATCCCATTCTGTAAAATACCTAACTCCTCTTGATCTTCACTAAGCTGCACACTTATTTATAGTAATTTGGCCTGTTGGAGCCTGCTTAGACACTTTTACTGTGCATATATACTGATCTCAGGTCTGCTGTGGGGGCATCCCATTCTATAACATACCATACCCCTCTTGATCTTCACTAAGCTGCACACTTATTTAAAGTAATTTGGCCTGTTGGAGCCTGCTTATCCACTGTTGCTGTGCATATATACTGATCTCAGGTCTGCTGTGGGGGCATCCCATTCTATAACATACCATACCCCTCTTGATCTTCACTAAGCTGCACACTTATTTAAAGTAATTTGGCCTGTTGGAGCCAGCTTATCCACTGTTGCTGTGCATATATACTGATCTCAAGTCTGACTGTGTTTTTTCCCTTAACACACTATTTGGTAAATATTTTCGTAGTATATTTTGAGCCTAATTATTGAGCTACAAATTAAATGGGTTAAGTGATTGTACCCTATTGCGTCATGTTCTTGCCCTCTTATGTAAGTAGTATTCTCCAGACTTTTTTAATGAGAGTACAGGTTGGATGTGCATGTAGTCTCATTAGAAATGTCCTTTCCTCCCACCCTACCCCGCTCACCTATTTGTCCCTCTTTTCTATTGTTGCAATGCACACCTTTTTTTTTTTTAGGGCAGGAGACTCTGGCTATCCTTTGCTCCCCTGGATGAAGACCCCCATCCTGCACCGATCTTCACAGGCAGAGGAGCGCTACAATACTGCCCCAGGAGGACTCGCTCTGTGTTGGAGCGAGGCTTTGTTCTCTTGAAGATGAGGTTCCGTTGTCTTGATGAGACTGGGGGGGCACTACAATAGACGCCTGCAACGGTCCTAAACCTAATCATGGCTTGTGGGCTACTCCAGCACCTTTAGTTTCAGCCGTCCCCACCCCTCCTTTTTCGTGCACCCAAAGTGGCACCGCGCAAACCATCCGTGCACAACTATTGTTTAGTGTTTTTTCAGAGACCACAATTTTTTTTTTATTTTACAAACAAATTTTGTTGTGTCATTTGTTTTTTTTGGGAACAAAAGAAAAATTACACGTGGGGTCAGAAAATGTATTCCCCACAAATTAGTGGTATGTTGGGTTGCATGGTGACGAGGAATGATGTTGTGCCTGCAAATTGGCTGCAATGTGGGCCAGGCTTTGATTAATCTCACCCATATGGCTGGTTAGGGCAGAGATATTTCTGTTTAATACCTCTAATTGGGCGTTGAGGTTTGTGAGTTGGGTGCACACAGTCTCATTGAATTGCTGTGTTGTCGCCGAAAAGGCTATATTTTCCTGCCTCCATGTTTCCTCCAAAATTTGAAGTTGCCTTCTTTGGGAAATATGGCGTCTGGACTGGGTTGGAGCAGTGGGGCGGGTGGTTGGTTCTGGTTCAGAAGGTGGTTGTGGATGTGGTGGCTGTGCCGGGGTTGACTGCGTTGCTGCCACTGGTTCAGTAGTGGTTAGTGACATATGTGGGGTGTCCTCCTCCAAATCTCGTATATGGTCGATGATTGGTGGGCTTCCTGTGGTCTGTAAAGAAATATAGCTTCCTTTTAGTTTATTTATGTCCACAAAAGCTCTCAAATATCAATGTTAAAAGTACACACCAAGGACCATTGACTTACCTCATCGCAATCCACAATTTGGGTTTGTGGTGTAGAAGCCTGGTGTGCCCTTGCCCTCGGTGCTAACGCAGGGGTTTGGGGGCCTGGTGTGTCCTGTTGACTTGGTCCTTAGAATGTAGATTGGAAGATTAGCTAAATGGCCAAGTACAGTGTGTTGTGTAGCATAACACCGCCTTCTTGAACTTTTTGCAATAGGTCATGGCAAAATCAGACTCACCTTGGGACCTTACATTCCGGTCTGTGTCTTGTGCCTCTGCCAGGCCCTGGATGCTGGCCGGGTGTATGTATGTATATACATGTTCCTCGGCGGGTGTAAGTATTATTTTAGTGGGTAAGCCACCCCCTGTCTGTTGGCTGGGGAAGATTAAATCACACCTAATAAGTGTTACATCCTGTTACCAATGCGACTAAAAATGCATTTAATTAGCCCTTTACCTCTGCTGACGGCGCATGTCCATTTTTTTTTTTACTGTAGTATTTCAGGTCCCCAAATTTCCTTTTGATTTGTTGAATATCTCGCCTGACAGATCCCACACTATTTACTTGGCGGCAAATATTCGTCCAGATCTCCAGCTTAGCCTGCTTAGTGGTGGATTTGGAGGTCCTGCCAAATAGGGCATTATAATGCTCACAAACTGCATTTGCCACAGCCATGCTTTGAGCATCGCAAAAACGTGCAGTTAGGGAGCCACGGCGTAGTTGTCGGCCACATGGGTGTGTGGTGTCCCCTGCATCTGTGGAAATTGATGGTTGGCTATCTGGTGAGTCGTGTGTGTTTCTGGGGCTTATGGGGGAGGGTGATGTTGTGTGTGTGCTGCTATGGCTTAATGTCTGGGTTCCTGTTGAGCTATCAGATGTGGAGCTGCATGTGGAATGTGAGGTACTGGAATTGGGAGAACCAGAGGGTTGAGGTGGAGGGGTGGGTGACCTTGGTGGGGTGGTGGGTTTGGCAATACGCTTTCCCTTGCTGATGTGTATGGTTTTGTGGGTATGTTTTGTGTGTTGAGGCTGAGGATGCTGCAGGGTCTTACTCGATTTTGCACCCTTGTGTGTTCGTGCTGTTTTGGCAGGTGGTGGTGAATGGGTTAATGTCTCCTTGGTCCTGTGTTTTTGGGAATGTGCCTGTGTGTGTGGAGTATCCTTTGTTTTAGTTGGGGCATGTTCTGCCTGTGTCTTCTGTCTTTTGGAGGATGAGGCATGTGTGCGGCTGCTATGTGCCTCGGGCCTTGGTTGGCTCTTTTTGCTCCCTTTAGGTCTGCCCATAATGATATGGTATCCAACACAGTGCTGAGTGCCTTGTGCTTTAAATATGTTTCCCGTGTGGGCGTGGTCATCAACGGGTGCGCGCCTGCGCGCACGCACGTCACCACGGGGGAACGTCAGAGCTATACCTTGCAAACCAAGAAAAGATGTCGCCCGCCATCTTTACCCGGGAGCAGGACGACATCATCATGGATGTGAGTATGCGAGCGTGCGAGCGTGCGTTTATGTGCGCGCGCACATTCCTTATAATAAAAAAAAAACAAAGCGCAAGAATAGTCTGAAACAACTTAGTTTGTGACGTTAAATACAAGCCCACCTTAGTTTAACACATGTACGCAGCTACAAACTAGCCTACATGCAGATAGCAGAACTAGGGCAATGTGAGGCAGCAAGAGGTTAATAAAGTGACTTTAGTTAGGCCAAGAAACTTGTTAATGTATTTTGTGTATAATTGGTGGGTCCTTGTATCTTTTTTTGACAGATGATGCTGAGGAATCGCTGCAACTTCCTGCCGTCAGATTATGAGAAGCGCACGTTGGCCCTGGCGGTGGTGGACGCGATAGAACGACGATCCCAAACCACCTATACCTTCACCCAGATTGCCCAACACTGGTCTGATTTGAAGCGAAGGCATAAACCCCGGGTGAGGCGGTACTTCGCCAAACATTTCCCATGTAAGTGTTGAAAATGTAAATGCACCTATAACCCTGGCATCGCCTGGGCGTGGTTTAATGATTGTGTTTGTATTTCAGCACATGAATGGAATATGCGGTTCCGCCCCACCCGGACCAGGACATGCAGCCCAGTGTTGGGCGAAACAGGTGAAGGTGTAGGTGGTCCACCGCCAGTGTCAATGGCCACCCCCTCCTCTGTAAGTGACTATAAGGAGCCTCTTGACCAGGGGAGGGGGTAATCTGACGGCAGGGAGTCGAGCCTAAATGAGCCTCAACCTGACTCCGGTAAGGGAAATATAGTTAGATATGTGGTAATACATGCATTAAATACATATACTCATGTGCAATATTGTTAGTTGTAGATTCAAGGGATGAGCGAGGAAGGGGGCGACGAGGAAGAGGTGGCTGGGGAAGGTGAGTAGATTGATACCTAGAAGCCTAAGTTAATATGATATTCATGATACAACAACAGTCTCTAATATCAGTGTGTTTGTCATCCAAACAGATTCACAGCAGCAAGCCAGGGAGGAAGAAAGGAGACGCCCCCGACGCAATGTGCGCCCAAAGCATTGTAAGTGTTTTTTTTATGCAAAGTAAATGAACTAACAATTCCATTGCCAAAAAAATCCAAAATAAAAAAAAAAAAACATTAAAAATTTTGAACAAAAGGCCTTAAAGCGGACCTTCACTCTGAATAAGAGACTATCTTATATGTTTCCCACACCCTGTACATACAGATTGCCCACATTAAAATTCATCCTACCTGCACCTAGTGCATGTTATGAGCCTTTAAACATCCAAGATGGCGGATTATGGAAGCCGCCATCTTATCAGGCAGCCTGCAAACAGGAAGTTCCTTCTAACTGTGCTGCTCTGCATTCTGGGATTGCTGACCTTTTCCAGAGCCCAGCTCTGCTCTGTCTGAGCAAAGCACAGCTATAACCCACCCCCTGTACCTTATCCCACTCTCTTCTGTTCCGTAAGTGTGATGCTTCTGAGTCAAGATGGAGGCGTCCGTATCCTAAATTCCTGAACAGAGTTGCAGCCCAGTGGGGGAAAGAATAATAAGTTAGTGACTAAAAACTAGAAAAATAATAATTTCAGATGCTGCGGACTCGTTTTTGATGAGTTTTGGCTTTTCATTAAATCACGCTGAAGGTCCGGTTTAAAAAGGGCCCCAAAAAAACCACGCCCAACCAAACCTTAAAAACAATGCTTAACTAATGTTGTTTTGCATTCACAGATAAAAGAAAACGACATGGTCAAGACCCCGAGGCCTAATTTTATGGATTTCAGAGGAGAATGTTAAAATTTTATTTCTTTTTCCCAAAAAAAAATTTTAATATGAAAAAGCCACCAAAAAAAAAAAGTTACACAACGTTTTAATAAAAAAAAAAAAAAAACAAGATTTGGTGTGTTGTCTTTCCTGCAAATGTACAATCACACAACATCATCACACATTTACATGACACAAAAGGTTTAGATAAAGGCCAATAAATCTGAAAAACTATCAAACTATTACGGTAAGCATTAATGGCAAGGAAGAAGGAACACCAAGGAGATTAAGGTAAGCATTAATGGCAAGGAAGAAGGAACACCAAGGAGATTAAGGTATGCATTAATGGCAACGGACAAGGAACACCAAGGAGATTAAGGTATGCATTAATGGCAATGGACAAGGAACACCAAGGAGATTAAGGTATGCATTAATGGCAACGGACAAGGAACACCCAAAAATAAATTTGACAATATATATGTGTCAAATTGGCAGTTGGTGCCATATGCATATTCCAATGGAGGTTTAGGGATGTGCGCTTGCGTGTAGCCAGATTGGCAACTGAAGAGCCATGGAGATGTAAGTATACTTGAAAAAAACACCAAAATGGAAGGTCAAATACGACGGAAACCAAGCAGGTACGTTCAAAAACCTAGGAAAAAGCAGGGAAAAACGGGCCGCCCGTGTGAACGGGAACGGAAGCCCCGATCAAATTGAAGGCACCCGAGAGAGCAAAAAACACTTCCCGAGTGAAGACAAATTGACGGATCAGTTAGGGAGCCATTCCGACGGAGGCTCTGCATCACATTTGAGCCACGATTCAAACGGGAGCCCCGGACAATCGGAAGGTTTTAAGCTCAGACCGGGGGAGGCTCTGCATCAGGCCACTTATGCTCGACTCCCTTCACATGGATACCTTTGAGGTCTATGTTGTTTCTAACATGTCTCAGGAAGGGTTCCACCACCAGGGGCGTATATAAGGGGTGACAGAGGGCATCCCTGTCTGGTTCCGTTAGCTATCTGGAAAGGCGGAGAGAGGTGACCATTTACTTTTACTCTAGCCTGGGGAGTAGAGTATATACCTAGGATATATTTGAGTGCCATACCCTGGAGACCAATGTGCCTCAGCACCTCGAAGACGAAGTCCCAGTCCACCCGGTCGAACGCTTTTTCAGCGTCTGTGGACAGCAACATCATCAGGGAATTGTCTATTCGCGATCTGTGTATCAGGTTCAAGGTCATAATAGTATTATCCTTGGCTTCCCTGCCAGGGATGAAGCCACATTGGTCTCCATCAATTAGATTGGGTAGGTATGTTGCTAGGCGATTCGCTAGGATTTTAGTGAACAATTTAAGGTCCACGTTTAACAGCGAGATCGGACGGTAGCTCTTGCAACTCAGGGGGTCTTTTCCGGCCTTATGTATTACTGTGACGTGGGCCTCTAGCGCTTCCGTTGGGAGTAACACAGGCTCGTCATCGCCCGCGGTCGCATTAAAAGCTTGGAGGAAATGCTTGTTCAAAGTGTTCTCAAATTTCTTGTAGTAGGCGATAGTTAGTCCATCTGGGCCAGGTGATCTACCGTTCAGGGACGCTTTTATTGCTTGATGCAGTTCAGCACTCGAGAATGGCTCTCCTAGCCAGTTAACAGCCTCGTCTTCCAGGCTTGGCATACCGGAGGCTGCTATGTATCGTCGCATTTGGGACAGGTCCCTCGGGGTGTTCCCCGCTCCCTGCGGTCTCAAATTATACAATGCGTGGTAATATTCTTGGAACACTTTGGCAATATCCTCTGTTTTGTGGAGTTTCTGTTGCTTTGTATCCTTTATTGCCTCAATGAAATTGAGGGACTGTTGCTTCCTCAGGGCTCTGGCAAGAAGTGAACCGCTTTTGTTCCTCCACTCGTAATAGAATCTTTTACATTTCTTTATGACGAATGCCGCCTTTTTCAGCAGCAGGGAGTTTAATCGCTCTCTGCAAGAGGTTAGCTCCTGCAGTGTGGCTCGTATCTGGGATTCTTTATGCCTCTTCTCAAGGATTTGAATTTGTGAGAGTAGGCGGTCCCTGTCCAGTGTGTGTGCTTTTTTCAATCTGGAGGCATGTTGGATGAGGACCCCTCTTATCACCGCCTTGTGTGCTTGCCAAACGGTCATCGAGGATACTTCACCCGAGCAGTTCAGAGCAAAATAGTCAGCAAAGGCAGTTTGGACTGCTCGTTCCGTTACAGGATCTTTCAGCAAGCTTTCATTTAGACGCCATGTCCATTCTCTTTTGCTTTTTTCCACTGAGGTCAGGAGTAACCATACTGGGCTATGGTCCGATAGGGAGGCCGGACCTATGATTAGTCACCCTGGGTAGGAGGCTATGAGAGACTAATATATAATCTAGCCTCGCGTAAGTCGAGAAATGCGAATAGTTTCTGCCCTTAGGGTTGAAAATTCTCCAGGGGGTCGCACAATTGTAGATTATGCAATGCCTGTTTCACCTTACGTAGCCCCCCGTACGGTATAGCTGACTTACCGGTTGATGAGTCAAGCAGTGGGTCCAGGGCAATGTTTAGGTCTCCTCCCAAGAGTACCTTTCCCTCCTGGAATTCCGACAGCTCTGACAGAAACTTCAAGAGGAAATCCACCTGGCCACTGTTGGGAGCCTATACGGAGGCCATCGTGTATAGCTCTCCATGTATTGTCCCTTTAATCATTATGTATCTGCCCTCACTATCAGCAGAGGTTGCTAGTTTCTGGAAGGGGACATCCTTGGCTAGTAGTATTGCAACGCCTTTGGATTTAGAGATTGGGGAGGAGCTCGCGTACCATTGGGGGAAGAACCTGGGAGACATCCTGGGGCAGGCGTCTCGCCTGAAGTGCTTCTCCTGCAGGAATATGATCTTGGCCTTCATTCTTCTTAAATCCGAGAGCATCACCGATCTCTTCTCAGGGATATTGAGGCCCCTACAGTTCAGGGACACTGTCTTAAGGAGTGTCTCACGTGGGTCACGGAGTCCCCCCGCCCCCCCCCCCGGCAGCCAACACCGCTGGGGACCCGGTGCACAAAGCAGAGCAGAGAGCCGCTTGGAGCGGTGAAACAGGGGAAAGGATCAGGGTATGAGGGGTCGGAAATCACAGATAAGAAAAAGATAGGAACCAAAAGAATGAAACTTTTCAGATCCGGAGAAAGCCTAAGAAATCTTTAGGCTGGTAGAATTGTTATTATTAACTTCTCTAATATAGGGAAGTCTGGCCACGCTGTTCCCGGGGGAGTCTCTGGAAGCTTCCCTCGGGAAATCACACGGGCCTCTGGGGGAAATGGACACCAGGCGAAGAGGAACCAGAACCCGGCGGGTTGTTGTTACCGACGGTTTCTACTCTTCCTTCTAGGCTACCCCTCCCTCTTAACACATTTTCAGTAAAACAGCAACAGTAACATTGTATAGGCTCAGTGAACGTGGCATTCCTATTAATAGCTTACACCCTCCGATGGCTCCCCCCCGCTGGTATGCTACAGCGACCACCGCCCCGGGGCACGACCCTGGCCCAGGGCAGACCGATTATATTTCCCCCCAGAAGGGGGGGTCTACAGGAAATACTCACACGCAGTGGGTCTCCCAGACGATATAGGCCTCAGATCCCTCGGGCCCCCCATCCCCCGCCAAGGGAGCGCCCCGGCCCGTAGGACCATCCCCCCCCCACGGGGCAGAGAGAGAATCCCACGCCCGGCGAGACACCGCCCCACTCCCACTCAGGACAGGACATCCCCCAACCCGGGCGGAACCCCAGCGGGCGCGCGGACTGGATAGACCCCAGGCACGCGCCGTTCACCACCAACGGACCAAATCAGTCCGCGAGACGGGTCCCGGTGCCATCCAGGGCGGCCACTTCAGACCCAGTCAGCGGGGTCGCCAAGGCGCAGCCGGGGACCCCCCCAGGGGGGGGAACCCCCCCGGACAGGGGCCCCCAAACGAATGCCAGGGCGCGGCCGACGGGCCAGCACCCGGCGGGGCCCGCCCGGGCGGGATCACCCCCTGCAGCGGGCCCCGCCGGGAGCGACCCACCGACCACCCAGCAGGACCTTCTGATTCCCAACGCCCCAACCCCCCCACAGGGAAAGGGCGCCAAACACCTGAACCATTACTTATCAACTTCTATATATGCAGGAACCACGGGCAACAGGTACAAAGGCAAGATAAAGGAGCCAACTTATTGTAAACAGCGTCCAAGCAGAACTCTACAAATCTGTGTGTAACTAAATTTTGTTACCTCCTATCTAACGTCCATGTGGTCGGGGTCCCCCCGCGGGCCGGGCCGGCGAGCCGGACCTCTTCTGTCCCGTCCCCGTCTCCTTGGGCGCTGCGGGAGCGGACCCGCTCTCTGGTCAAAGTCCGGCGCCAGCCAGTCCGGGACGGCTATGGGTGCGGATCCCAGAAATTCAAAAAGATCCGCCAGCTGCTCCGGTGATCTCAGGGTATATGCTCTTCGGTCTTTCTGCACCAGCAGCTGGAAGGGGTGGCCCCAGCGGTACATCGCTCCCTGGCGCTGCAGGAGATCTAAAAGGGGCCTCATCAGGCGTCGCATGTGCAGGGTCCTGCGGGATAGGTCCTGCAATAAAATGACACGTGCACCGTTTAGATCGATAGGAGCCTTGTTCCAAGCTGCTCGCATAATTGCTTCCTTGATTTGAAAAAAGTGCACTCTGCAGATAACGTCTCTTGGTCCGTTGGGGCCGCCTCCCATAGGGCCCAGAGCCCGATGGATTCGGTCAATCTCAATGGCCTCCCCCGAGGGGCGACCCAGAAGGGTGTTGAACAGGTTGCACACTGTTGCGTTAAGCTCCGCCGGGTTTATTGATTCCGGGATGCCCTGTAGCCGGATATTGTTGCGGCGGTTTCTATTTTCCAGGTCATCCTGTTGGACCTGTAGGGCGGCAAGCATCCTGCGTGTGGCATCCCTTTCTTGTTCCAGAGCGGTAACCCTGGTCTGGATATCTGACTGTGTGGCTGTGTTGGTTTCCACTTTGTCAGACAGATCCGCTATGGTGTTTTGCATGGATGTTATTTCTCGGCGGAAAGTCCCCTCCATCCTTGAAATGTAAGACTCAAAATCTGCTCTTGAGGGCAAGGATTTAATGGCATCCGCAACATTACGTCTCACAGATTCCATAATAACTGAGATCAGGGCGCCGGGTGAAAGCGCCCCTTGTGAAGCTGTGCCCTCACAGATCGCCGGATAGTCATCAGGTGTGGGGGATCGGGAGTCCCATGAGCGGTTCATAGGGGCTGGGCTGCAGGGCCCCGGGGAGAACACAGGCCCCCATGCAGACACTGAAGTAGATGGGCAGCACTCTTCATGGAGGTCTGGGGCAGGTGTGACCAGTTCACCCCTTGGAGATTGATTAGGTGAATGGGGCTGGCCAGGTGGCAGGGTGATCTTGGCAGCTGTCCCTTTAAGAGCAGCCTCTGCTGCCATTATGCTGCTGTGTGTTTCCCCTGGCTGCCTCCCGTTTTCGGTCACTGGGGTAGATGGGCAGCACACTTCATGGAGGTCTGGGGCAGGTGTGATCAATTCACCCCTTGGTGATTTGGTGGGTGAATGGGGCTGGCCAGGTGGCAGGGTGGGCTTGGCAGCTGTCCCTTTAAGAGCAGCCTCTGCTGTCATTGTGCTGCTGTGTGACTCCCCTGGCTGCCTCCCGTTCATAGCACAGTGAACTTGTGCCACTGTAACTGACACGTGCTGGCCCCTGCTGCTGCTCCCCCCCTCCTCACCTCCGCTCTTCACCGTCGACGGACCGGGGGCAGGCGACCTGTGGATCAGCTCTCCTGCTGGGTCTGAGCCGTCTTCTCCTGCGCTCGCTGAGATAGGCTGGGAGGTCCGCAGCCCACAGCTTTCATCTCTGGGTCCCCGGCTGTCGCAGTCCGGAGCGGCGCCAGCTCCTGCCGGTCGCAGGGAAGCCGGCGCCATCTTGTCCTGCGCCCTCACGCTTCCCGCAGGCACCCACGACGGGATCTTCTCTCTCTCCACCGCCTGGGGGGGTCCCGGGTCCGACTCCAGGCGCACAGGTATGTCGGGCACTGGGTTCATGGCGGTCGTCGCCATTGCAGGCAGCGGCGATCCTGGATTCTCCGCGGGGATAGCGCCAAAATAGGAAGGTATGGGGGTCCTCTGAGCGGCTCGTGCTGCTCCCCTGGTCTTCCACCGCTTGGACATCCTCTTTTTATGAAGGTTGCTGTCTGGCAATACGGTAATTGCTGCGGGGTTAATGGGGAGCCTCCTGGGATAGTTCCTCACGGCGCCATTAGCAGTCCACGCGCCCCCAACACTGTATATTTTAATGTAGATCTAAATCAAGAGTTACCAACTAAAAATTAGTTGTTTCTTGCAATTTTTACACATCACCCAATAAGAAAGAATAATGGTCCCTTTCTTTTTTGGTGGATATTTTAGGAATTTCTTTGGTCACCAAAATCCTTTTTTTCTGCTATTACAGGAACCGGAAGATGGGACACTCCATTAATGTGCAAGCAATCGTTTCGGTTCCTGAGTGTCATGGCAGGTTTTCCTGGATCCACCCACAATGCCTACATCCTGAGGAATTCCAGTCTCTATGGCCGTTTTGAATCTGGAAACTTGTCTGGTGGTTGGCTACTGGGTGTTACAAAATAGCTTAATTAGGGTTTCAATGTATGACTAGGAATGTTTTTTGATAATCCTGTCTCTACTGGGTGTTACAAAATAGCTTAATTAGGGTTTCAATGTATGACTAGGAATGTTTTTTGATAACCCTGTCTCAACATATGATGTTCTTCCCCTCTGATTAAATGGTATACAATGTAAGTATGAAGTTGAGACTAATTTTGTGTTTTATTATTTTAAGGGGATTCGGGTTATCCACTGCTGCCGTGGCTGATGACACCAATCCTGCGGCCTCAGACGCAGCCACAAGAGGGCTATAATCGTGTCCATCAGAAAACCCGGGATGTGGTTGAGAGGGCATTTGGGCTTCTGAAGAGTAGATTCCGATGCCTGAACCATACAGGGGGGGCCTGCAACATGACCCAAGCAAGGTCATTAAGATCATAATGGTGTGCTGTGTCTTGCATAATCTTGCCATTATGCAGAAGGTCCCCCAATATATTGATGTGTCCCCCTCTCCAGCAAATATGGACATTCCAGATGAGTTATATGATGGCAGCCAGAGTGCTGCTGGCCAGTCAGTCCGGGCGCACCTAATTTCTAATCATTTTAGTTATGCTTTATTTTTACTTTATTATTTTTTGTGTGTTTTGTGTGTTAAATGTTTCTGTTGAATAACATTTTGTGATTTGAACTTCCTTAATGTCTATTCATTTTAAATATTTTTAGTTATGTAGTTTTTGCCAGATGTTGTTGCCAAATCCTCTGCAGCAGAGCTAGCACATGGGACTGTTGGTTTTGTCTCGTGCTGCTGGCCATGCTGGTGCTGTTTTTGTTGCTCTGCCAGCAGAGTGCGTGATTGAGTCTGCTGCAGAGGATTTGTGGTCGGCTGCTGCTGGCACAGTGGCAGATGATGATGGTGCATTTGGGTGGGAATCAAAATGTCCTCCTCCTCCTCCAGATGGTGGATATCTTTCATAATGGGTGGTGTCTGTAGGGACAGAAAAAATATTTTAGCGATAGTTGCTCAAATATATGTTGTTGCAAGTAGGCATCTTGCTTCACATGCATCACCAGTTAATGCACATTACACTTACCCAGATCTCCTATACAGGAACATCTAGATCTGGTAATGGCTGGCAGGACGAACTGGCAGTGGGCAAAGATGTGGACGATTAGCCACTAGCATTAGTAGTTTGATGTGCTGGAATGTAAAAGTAAAGTAAGGTTAACACATACACATACCTTGTGTACCTAAGCATTTAATCTACATTTTTAGAACACAAAGCCAAAGAACCATTCCTTGAAATACTAACCTGCTGGCATGACATTAGTGTCAGTGTCCATGGCCCCGGACAATCCCTAAAGTGTAGCTGGGTGCATGAGGCCCAGAACCAGCTCCTCTGCTGCGGTGAAATGCAGTTTTGAGGGGTAGCCACCTCCTGTTTGCAACTTTTAACACAAAGAAAAAATTTTATTTATAAGGTCATGCACAACAACATCCTGCCCAACCCAAACACCCATCTGTACCCATGCTGCCTGTGCTTATTTAACTTCTGCCGAACTGCATACTTGAGGTCAGAGAATTTGCATTGTATTTGCTCAACATTTTTCCTCTCTGTTCCAGCACCATTCACCTGTCTGGTGATATCCTTCCAAATTTGTGTCTTTCTGACTTTGCTGATGGCTTTAGAATTGCGACCATATAGCTCCTGGTAGTGGTCAGAAACACCACTTGCCAAAGCCATAGTTTGGGGCTCAGTAAAGCACCCGCTCAAGCTCCCACACCGCAGGTTTCTGGCTAATGATGGTCTGCCTGGGTCATCCTGGGTCGGTGGCATAGTAGGTGACATTCTTGGCTGACTTTCAGGCGTCGAATAGCGAGACCTTTTGCTATGAAAGGATTGGGCTGGATTGCTTGGGGGCTGGGTGTCATAGGCTGACTGGCCAAAGAAGTTGCAGCTGTTGAGCTGCCCGCTGACTCAGGGCTCTCAACATTGTAATGCTCAAATTGGCCACGAGCAGGAGAGGGTGTTGTTGGGGGCTATGAATTCTTGCCCTAGTCTTCCCCTTGCCCCTAATACTAGTGCTCCCTATGTTTCTGGGTGGACGGGGAGCATTCTGCCTGGAGGAAGTTTCCTTGGCCTTCCTGGATGTGCGAGGTTTGGATGGTGCTGGAGTCTGGCCCAATGAATCCTTCCTTTGGCGAGCGGATGTCCTTGTAGGCTGCGTGTGGCCACTGGTTTTGTTGGACCTAGTTGCAGGCCTGCCACTATGTTGCCTGGAAGTGGTTGCTTCCTGGCATAGGCCACGGGGCTTGGGGGTCTGGCGGCTACCTCTCTGGCTACCTCTCTTGGCAGGCATATCGAGATCTGTACAGACACACAGCTGTGTGTACAGGTACCCTTTAAGTATTTATGACTGTGTATGACCTTGACGTCGTGCGTACGGCCGTGCGCATCCCGGAAACCGCTGGGGCGCTATACTTTTATTCTAATATCTGAAAAAGATGGCACCCACCCTGTTTACCCGTGACCAACAGGAGACAATTATGCTAGTGTTTGTGCAGGTGTTTATTTGCATGCGTAATGCATGCATGTGCGATTAGGCAGCGCAGACAAAAAAAAGTGGGGAACAAATTTGCTTATAAACACAGCAGCAAGCGAAAGTGCGCAACCCTAAAATGGCGTGCAGCAGGATAGCTAAAGCCTTGAAATGTTAGGGGGAATGATAATTATGAAGCTGCTATCATTAACATTGTGATTTGTATGATGTTTTAATGAATGACATCTTTTTTTCTTTCACCTTTTAGATGTTGCTCACCAACCGCTATGATTATCTGGCTTTGAAAAGAAGACCTTGGTACTGGAAATAGTGGGCAAAATAGCAGAGGTCGGACCTTAAACGCAGGAAGAGGCCCCGGGTGAGGAGATTCTTCATCAAACATTCCCAAGTAAGTACATTGCTATTACATGTTAGAAATACACTGCCCTTAGCCAGGCCTGTGTTTATGAATGCTATTCTCTTCTAGTCAGGGAATGGGACTATAGAATTAGACCCACCCAGAGGTGAGCAGTCCGGCCAGTGCTGGAGAGATCTGGGCCTAGTGAAGGTGGTGGCAGTCCAGTGCCAAGGTCTTCCCCCTCCTCTGCAAGTCCCGAGGAACAGCCGCTGGACCTGTCAGCAGAGGAGGGGCATCAGCTGCTCGCCAGACAACCGAGACAGATGCCGGAGCAGCACCACTCTGGTATGATTATCACACAGAGGCACACACAGGTACATGCACTGTAAACACACGCTCATTTCTTGCTTATATACTTTTAGATGCTGATGTTGCGGGTGAAGAGCCTGGATTGGAGAGGCCACAAGGCCAAGCACCTGAGGTGCATAGAGAAGGTGGGTGATGTCACACACACATTCTAATTAAAATGTCTTATTTAACAAATATGACATTATAACTAACCATATTTTTGCTTTTTCAACAGACTCAGACCAGGAGGAGTGACAGGCCCCAGAGAGGAGAGGAGGGTGGTCCCCCAGGATCATGTCGTCCACCAGCCTAGTAAGTTTGTAGTCAACTTAGTTGATTTACATTAACATGCCTTCATCAATAGGTATTCCCAATCCCTAGCCTCCAAACTTAGAATAATTTATGGCCCAATCCCTAGCCTAGAAAATTAATAATATTTCATTCAGCAGGTATTCAAAATGTATATACGAAAAATTTATTTTTGATTTCTTTTCACAGCAACAACACAGCAGAGAGTCCAATTTCTGATGGCAACTGTCCATAGGCTGGTGGGCGACATAGAGAAGCTGGCAGCTTCACTGGGGGCCAGCGAGGAATAGAATCCTGGGGCCTGCCATGTTTTTGTAAATTATTTTAATGTTTATTTTGTATAAACCAAAAAAAATGTAATAAGTATTTTAAATTTTTTACAGAAAAGAAAACAATTATATCCTAAGTGTAAATTAAATTCTTTGTTTTAGTAAAAAAATGTTAAGTATTAAAAATTCAGAACCAAAAATGTTATAATACATTTTTCTAAAGTTAATCGGGTTTCAGATGTCTTTCATTTCTCACAACAACAAAAAATGTAATGCTTGCAAACATCCACTAAAGAACATAAATCAGAAGACATCTAGAAGGAAATGAAAAATATCTACAGAATCCAGAACATTAAGGTAAGCATGAAACTATGTGGGTAGAAAACACCAAACAGTGCCAGGGGAGTTAAGGTAAGCATGAATAGAGTGGGACAAAGAAAAATACAACCGCTAGTGAGTTAAGGTAAGCATGAATAGAGTGGGACAAAGAAAAAAATAACAACCGCTAGTGAGTTAAGGTAAGCATGGGAGCAGAAGTGAGTGAGAGAATCGTTGACACGGGGGGGATATGAATGAGTTAATTAGCTGCACGCATGCGTACATGCGTGAAAACATAGCGGCTTGTACAACAAATTTCTGTTAGGATGTACAGTATATTTTGAGAAAGATGCATGCTGAATATCGCGGGACACTGAAAATCTACATTGGAAGCTACGTTGAAAAACGCTGAAAAATGGTAGTATACAAGTATTACTAAGCAATGTAAACGGAAACCTCGTCCTCTCGAGGATGCAACGAGAGCCGGAAAATGGCATTCTCGATTGCATACGCAGCTACGAATAGTAAACGGAAGGCTCCCGATGGCGGCTCTGCATCATGCGTACGCACCTATACATACGGAAAAAAGTGAAAAATACACATTATGAGACAAAAACAAGGATGAGGCTCTGAATCAACCCTATAGTGAGGCAACTCATGAGCAGCAGGTAGACCTGGAGCAGGACCTGAAACAGCAGGTAGTGGCATACCTTGACATGACCATGCCAACACACCTTGAGGATCTGCTGGCATTCTGGGCAGCCAAACTTGATTTGTGGCAGCAACTAGCAGAATTTGCCCTGGGAAAGCTGACCAGGCAGGCTAGTAGTGTGCAATCAGAGTGGGTGTTTAGTGCGGTGGGGGTCATAGTAACCCCAAGGAGAACTTGTCTGTCCTCAAAAAATGTGGAGAGACTGACCTTTGTGAAGATGAATCAGGCATGGATCAGCCAGCATTTCCACCCATCATTGCCTGATGCATCAGAGTATACTGATCATGGTTGCACACCAACACTTCAGAAATAGGAATAGTGCAAAACAAATTTACGGCGCTGCTCCCCATTTACAGACATTCCTCCACATCAGACCACAAGTGAGTATTGAGGAAATACATTACTTAAAACTTAACTTTTAATGATATTCTTTGGATAACATATATGTACCCAAAAATTGTATATGTTCTCCTCATGCTTCTGTCAACTCCAGGGTGTGTCTTTAAGGCACTATGCGGTCTCCTCATGCTGCTGAAAACTTCAGGGCGTGTCTTTCAGGCAATATTTGGTCTCTTTCTGCTGCTGCCAACTCCAGACTGTGTCATTCAGCCACTATATGGTCTCTTCATGCTGCTGCCACCACCATGCTGTGTTATTCAGCCACTATATGCTGCTGCCAACTCCAGGGTGTGTCTTTTAGGTGATATATGGGCTCCTTATGCTTCTGCCATTTCTAGGGTGTGTCTTTCAGGCAATATATGGGATCCTTATGCTTCTGCCAACTCCAGGAATGTGTCTTTCGGGCACTATGTGGTCTCCTCATGCTTTTGCCAACTCCAGGATGTGTCTTTCAGCACTTTGTAGCCTCCTCATGCTGCTGCCAACTTCAAGGTGTGTCTTTCAGGCAATATTTGCTCTCCTCATGCTGCTGCCAACTCCAGAGTGTGTCTTTTGGGCACTATGTGGTCTCCCCATGCTGCTGCCAACTCCAGGGTGTGTCTTTCAGGCACTATGTGGTCTGTTTATGCTGCTGCCAACTCCAATGTCATTACAGTATTATTTCACTAACCCAGCACGCACCCTCTGCGTGTTACAGCAAGGCAAAATGTTGTACAACCCTATTGAGGCTCTTGGTAGGCCCGAAATAGCCATTTTTAATAGCGGTTTTATGACCACAGTGCTTGGATACACACAGCAAGATATATAATGTGAGGTGCTGGCACAAGTGGACCTGAATTGAAATATGTGCCAAGATAATGGGGTCCTAGAAATTCCCCACGGGAACCCCAAACAATTGGCCACACACTAAGATTAAAAATTACAGTTGTAGGGCTGTCGGACTTCTGCAAAGAGGAAGTATTGCAAAGTAGTAGGAATATATGCTTGCCAATCGTGCAACCGTATTTCTACGATTATACGAAACTTGATCCACGTTTCCCACTAGGAAAACATGGTAGTACATGTAAGGAATGCAGTAACAAAAACATAAAATATCAAGCTCTAACAAAAATTCACTATCATATAAGAGGAGGGAATGTAGAATTAATCACGTTACTAAAGGAGCAAAGCAAAATGGATCTATAGGTTAAAATCAGATGGCTTCCCAAGTCTCAATTAGCTTTGTTCCATTCTTAAATTGAAAGTAGAAGTGAGATTGTTTATAGTGAGATTGGTGAAAATTGTAAATATGGGGGGGGGGCACAAGTTCAGATAAATGTTGCGAAAGTTTTTTTTTCTGCTGTAAAAAAGGAATTATCATAATACCGGAAACATCAGATATATAGAGGGAACTAAGTGAGTAATTTATTTACTTGTTGCTTATAAATTGCACAACATAAAGTATATTATTGCAGGAAATACAATAACTATAATGATTTATAAATTGGTGCAAAAAAGCTATAGGATTGGGAGAATCAACTGATGATCTTGACTTAATGCAATTAATGCAATTACTTTTAAGTAATTTAGCTGGATTTAGATATCTGGGGTGGTGACGAGCGGAACTATAAATGTGAAGCCCACCACCATCACACGTGCCTGACCATCCAGGAGCTGTAGCTTGGAAGACACTGCACTTAGACCTGTCTCAGGGATGGGGCACGCTACTCCACTAAAGCTAGTGCTGACTGCAGTCAAATTACTAGAATGAATATACTTAGGGGGTTATTTAAGAAGGGATAGCATCAGGTAGTGCCTCATAGCGACAGGCTGGTGAATGCCGGGCGCTGTACACAAAAAAACACATTTATGAAAGCGAATCTGGTGAGTGCCTATTACAGTGGCATGTAGCGTTGCATGTATTATTACAGGTGGCTCAGCGTATAGCGCAGGTGCTCTAGGTTCAAGAGCACCATGTAGTACCTGTCGCTCTGTAGTGCTCTCCCATACATTTCAGTGGGCTTTCATTAGTTGTGTATAAATAGCATGTTTGGCTATTTTTTTTTCAAATCATTGCATGACCTCTCCTGGCCTGCAAACAAACACTTTTAGAAATGTTATTTACTTTGTATATTTTTATGCAGAATTGCATTTACAGGACTGGCACTAAAGTGTTTATTGTCCCAGTGTTAAAACAATGTAATTCCATGGGTTTTCACATTGTTACTGGTGTATATGTGTTCAAAAACAGACTTTAATCACAAAGTGTCTGGTGCTCTGTGCTACAATATAGAAAGTACAATAAAAAAGTTCAATACAATATAAAAAAATATATAAAAAGTCCAAAAATGTATTAAAATGTTTGTTTACAAGCCAAGAGAGGTCACACAATGATTTGAGCAAAAAACAAATAATAATAAATTGCCAAACACGCTATTTATACACAACTAATGAAGCCCCGTTGAAATGTATGGGAAAGCGCTACAGAGTGACAGGTGCTACATGGCGCTCCTGAGCCTAGAGAGCCTTTACACTGAGCCGCCTGGATTAATACATGTGATTAGAGATGAGCGAACTTTTGAAAAATTCGATTCGACTGATTCGCCGAATTTTCCGACAAAAATCGTTTCGACCCGAATTTATTCGCGACGAATCGCTATTAAAAACGGCTATTTCTGAGCCTCCTAGAGCCTCAATAGGGTTGTAAACCATCCTGCCTTGCTGTAACACGCATAGGATGCGTGCTGGGTTAGTTAAACAATACTTTGAATAAATATCACATGCAGATCAGAGGCATCGCTAATAGAATCGCAGAGCGGCACAATTGCAGAGAGTTGAAGTGGCATCACTATGAGGGGCAGGAGCCCAAACATTGCTTGAAAGAGACACTGGAGTTGGCAGCAGCAGGAGCCCAAAAATTGGATGACTCACACCCTGGAGTTGGCAGCAGCAGCAACAGCCCAAACATTACTTAAAAGAGACACTGGGGTTGGCTTCAGGAGCCCAAAAATTGGATGAATCACACCCTGGAGTTGGCAGCAGCAGCAGGAGCCCAAATATTACTTTAAAGAGACACTGGAGTTGGCTTCAGGAGCCCAAAAATTGGATGAATCACACCCTGGAGTTGGCAGCAGCAGCAGCCCAACCATTACTTTAAAGAGACACTGGGGTTGGCTTCAGGAGCCCAAAAATTGGATGATTCACACCCTGGAGTTGGCAGCAGCAGCAGGAGCCCAAATATTACTTTAAAGAGACCCTGGGGTTGGCTTCAGGAGCCCAAAAATTGGATGAATCACACCCTGGAGTTGGCAGCAGCAGCAGGAGCCCAAATATTACTTTAAAGAGACCCTGGGGTTGGCTTCAGGAGCCCAAAAATTGGATGAATCACACCCTGGAGTTGGCAGCAGCAGCAGCAGGAGCCCAAATATTACTTTAAAGAGACCCTGGGGTTGGCTTCAGGAGCCCAAAAATTGGATGAATCACACCCTGGAGTTTGCAGCAGCAGCAGCAGGAGGCCAAATATTACTTTAAAGAGACCCTGGGGTTGGCTTCAGGAGCCCAAAAATTGGATGAATCACACCCTGGAGTTGGCAGCAGCAGCAGCAGGAGCCCAAATATTACTTTAAAGAGACCCTGGGGTTGGCTTCAGGAGCCCAAAAATTGGATGAATCACACCCTGGAGTTGGCAGCAGCAGCAGCAGGAGCCCAAATATTACTTTAAAGAGACCCTGGGCCAACCCCAAAAATTGGATGAATCACACCCTGGAGTTGGCAGCAGCAGGAGCCCAAATATTACTTTAAAGAGACCCTGGGGTTGGCTTCAGGAGCCCAAAAATTGGATGAATCACACCCTGGAGTTGGCAGCAGCAGGAGCCCAAATATTACTTTAAAGAGACCCTGGGGTTGGCTTCAGGAGCCCAAAAATTGGATGAATCACACCCTGGATTTGGCAGCAGCAGCAGCCCAAACATTACTTTAAAGAGACACTGGGGTTGGCTTCAGGAGCCCAAAAATTGGATGAATCACACCCTGGAGTTGGCAGCAGCAGGAGCAGCAGGAGCCCAAACATTACTTTAAAGAGACACTGGGGTTGGCTTCAGGAGCCCAAAAATTGGATGAATCACACCCTGAAGTTGGCAGCAGCAGCAGGAGCCCAAACATTACTTTAAAGAGACACTGGGGTTGGCAGCAGGAGCCCAAAGATTGGATGAATCACACCCTGGAGTTGGCAGCAGCAGCAGCAGGAGCCCAAACATTACTTTAAAGAGACACTGGGGTTGGCTTCAGGAGCCCAAAAATTGGATGAATCACACCCTGGAGTTGGCAGGAGTTGGCAGCAGCAGCAGCAGCAGCAACAGGAGCCCAAACATTACTTTAAAGAGACACTGGGGTTGGCTTCAGGAGCCCAAAAATTGGATGAATCACACTCTGGAGTTGGCGGCAGCAGCAGGAGCCAAAACATTACTTTAAAGAGACACTGGAGTTGGCTTCAGGAGCCCAAAAATTGGATGAATCATACCCTGGAGTTGGCAGCAGCAGCAGCAGGAGCCCAAATATTACTTTAAAAAGAGACAATGGAATTGGCTTCAGGAGCCCAAAAATTGGATGAATCACACCCTGGAGTTGGCATCAGCAGGAGCCCAAAAATTGGCCTAAAGACATAAATATGTTTTGCACCATTTGGAAAGTGTAAAACGTGGCACCATGCTGAATCTAGTCGCATGCATCAGGCATTGGTGGGTGGAAATCCTGGCTGATCTATCCCTGATTCATTTTGACAAAGGTGAGTCTCTCCACATTTTTAGTTGACAGACGAGTTCTCCTCGCCGTCACTATGGCCCCCGCCGCACTAAACACCCGCTCAGATGGCACGCTACTTGCCGGACAGGACAGCTTTTCCAGGGCAAACTCTGCTAGTTGCGGCCACAAATCAAGTTTGGCTGCCCAGAAGTCCAGCGAATCCTCAAGGTGTGTTGGCATGGTCATGTCAAAGTATGACATGACCTGCTGGTTCAGGTCCTGCTCCAGGTCTTCCTGCTGCTCATGAGTAGCCTCACTATGCGGGTGTAGAAAGCTACTCATTAGCGACTGAAGACTGAGGCTGCTGCTGATGGAGCTGCTGCTGCTGCTCCTGCCAACCCCCCAGCGGCCATGGCAGTGGAAGGTGAGCGCAGAGGTCCCCTCGAGTCAGACCTGAAAGAGTATGGACCATGGCGCAGATAGGCATCGGCCAACTGCCTACGTAGAATGTCTTTGTAGTAGTTCAGTTTGTCCTCCCTCTCGGTGGGTTTAAAAAATGCCCCCATTTTGTGCCGGAAGCGAGGGTCCAATAAGGTGGACAGCCAGAAGTCATCCCGCCGACAGATGGAAACAATTCTGGGGTCACTATGCAAGCACGTGAGCATGCTTCCTGCCATTTGCGCAAGTGACTCGGATGGACTACCTGTCTCCATCTCCACTGCATACTGCCACGGTGTGCCCGGGTCCTCTGTCTCGCCTTCCTCAAAAACCTCTAGCTCCTCTGGCTGCTCCTGCTCCTCCTCTCCTGTCCGCTGACTAGATAAACCAGCCATTTCGCCAAGCCTAAACTGTGTTTCGCTGGGCAACTCCTCCTCCTCCTCTTCCTCCTCCTCCTCCAGTTCAGCTCCAACGGGGTTCATGTGGCCGTAAGATGTAAAAGCCATGTCTCCAGTGCCCTGACCAGCCATGGTTTCCAACATGTGCTGTAGTACATGAAGCAGTGGAATCACGTCGTTCATCCCGTAATCCTGCTGACTGACAAATAAAGTGGCTTCCTCAAAGGGCCTGAGCAAACGGCAGGTGTCACGTATGAGCTGCCACTGGTTGACATTGAAGTTACACAGGGAAGTCCCCCTATCTGCTTGGATCATCAGGAAATCCGTGATGGCTTTTCTCTGTTCATATAATCGGTCCAACATGTGAAGGGTGGAATTCCAACGGGTGGAAACATCGCAAATCAGACTATGTTGGGGGATACCATTCTGACGCTGTAGCTCAAGAAGGGTGTGTTTGGCGGTGTATGAGTGGCTGAAGTGCATGCAAAGTTTCCTTGAAGTTGTTAGGATGTCTTGCAGATGGGGGAACACTTCAGAAACCGCTTGACAACCAGATTGAAGACGTGAGCCATGCAGGGGGCATGGGTCAGGCTTCCTTGGCGCAGCACAGGCAAATTGTTCTTCCCATTGTCGGTAACCATGATTCCCATTTTAGGTTTTCTTGGAGTAAGCCATGTTTGGATTTCCTGATGAATACATTTAAGCAGTTCCTCCCCTGTGTGACCCTGTTCGCCAAGACAAACCATGTGAAGCACTGCGTGACACCTCCGTGCCCTATACACATGGTAGACTGGAGGGGCACTGAGACTTGAGCCTACAGTGGAGGGTGAGGAGATGGCGGAGGATGAGGAGGCCGAGTCGCACGGTGTCACAGGCCCAACGGGCAGGGAGCGCGGAGGCCGAAGCGGCGTGACCTGTCCAAGTTGCTGCTGCTGCTGCAAAGGGACCACATTCACCCAGTGGGCCGTAAACGACATGTACTGTCCCTGACCGTAGTTACAGCTCCAGATGTCGGCGCTGCCATGCACTTTGCTACACACCGACAGGCTCAAGGACTGGCCCACCTTCTGTTCAACAAAAGTGTGCAGCGCTGGTACTGCCTTCTTGGCAAAGAAATGACGGCTTGGGACTCTCCACCTCGGCTCGGCACAAGCCATCAGTTCTCTGAAAGGTGCAGATTCCCCCACATGAAAAGGGAGCGACTGCAGCACCAGCAACTTGGACAGGAGCACATTCAGCTTCTGCGCCGTAGGATGAGTGGGCGCATACTGCTGTCTCTTGGACATGGCTTCGCTGATGGATTGCTGGCGGGATGCATGACTTGGAGGAGGAGCAGGAGCGACAGAGGATGGGTATGACGCACAGCTGCCTTCGGCTGAGGTGCTGGAGCCTTGGCTGGCAGAAATTGGGAGCGGCGTGCCACTCGGTGAGGAAGCAGCCTGGCCCACCTCTCCGGAGCCTAGGTTCTCCCAGGCCGCTTTATGGTGACGCTGCATATGTTGACGCAGGGCCGTGATGCCAACATTTGGACCCTGGCCACGCTTCACCTTCTGCCTACATATCTTGCATGTGGCCATGTTACCCTCCTGCGGATGCTTCAGGAAAAACTGCCACACTGCCGAGTAGCTACTTTTCCCACCAACAGGCCTCACTGATTCGCTGCTGCTGTTGCCAACTCCAGAAACCCCTGCCCCACTACCTCCCGATAAGGTAGCCTGCCGCGCAGCAGGTGCTCTACCCCGGCCCCGTTTGGCTCCAGGCTTTACAATTGTGCCCCCATGCTGCCTGCCAACCATGCTGCTAACACCTTGCTGCCTGAGTTGCTGACTCCGGGGCAACCTGCGCCCCTCTTCTCCTGATGATGACGATGAAGCCCCTTCATCACCCGGCTCCCAAGTGCGATCGGCTTCATCGTCATCATCATTATCACCGAGTTGTGGCTGTACGTCACTGATGTTCGTGGATTCGTCAACAGTGTCTGGCGCAGGAGCTGGAACGCTCGCAGCACCCACGACACTGTCCACATCACTATTTGTCTGCCTAGCTAAAGAAGCCACCTCCATTTCTTGGCTGGGCAGTAGCTGCTGACTGTCCTCTATCTGATCGTCCTCCTCACTAAAGAGTGGAGCTGAACCCAAAGCATAGGATACGTCGCTGGGGGAGGGAACGGCGTAGGACAGAGGCAATGGGAGGACAGGGACTGCTCTCGGGGCATGCCAACTCAGGGTTGTGTTAGAGGAACCTACCGACCCTAGACTGGGGGTCTCAGACGTAAGTTGTGATGATATTGTTGATGAGCGCGTCAACCAATCTACCACGGCAGATACGTTACTGGTGGAGACCCGACCGCTAGCAGATACTGGCAGATTAGGTCTCTCAGCGTGACTCCTGCTGCTACTGGCCCCCAGTCTGCTGCGAGCTCTGCCTGCGGAATCTTGGCCTCTGCCACTCCTCTTTTCACTTCCAGGCACTTGTCTGCCCGACATAGTCTAACTGGCGTGGTAGTAGGTGATATTTTAAGAACCCCCAGGCAGCGGTGGGTCTATATGAAACAGAATATAATGCACACCAAAAGTGAGCAGTAACACTCAGCCTCCAACAGGCCTGCTTAGTGTAAATAAGAGAGCTGCTTAGTGTAAATAAAGAGGGGTATGCTATGTTACAGAATGGGATGCCCCAACAGCCAGCAGTGCACCTGGCAGCAGTACTACTATGCACAGCAAAAGTGTCTTTATCAGGCCAAATTTCTATTAGAACAAGTGCAAATGGTTATAGTATTAAATAGAGGCTGGTGTAGTCACAGAATGGGATGCCCCAAAAACCAGAGAGCACATGGCAGCAGTACTACTATGCACAGCAAGTGTGTTTATCAGGCCAAATTTCTATTAGAATAAGTGCAAATGGTTATGGTATTAAATAGAGGCTGGTGTAGTCACAGAATGGGATGCCCCAAAAACCAGAGAGCACCTGGCAGCAGTACTACTATGCACAGCAAGTGTCTTTATCAGGCCAAATTTCTATTAGAATAAGTGCAAATGGTTATGGTATTAAATAGAGGCTGGTGTAGTCACAGAATGGGATGCCCCAAAAACCAGAGAGCACCTGGCAGCAGTACTACTATGCACAGCAAGTGTGTTTATCAGGCCAAATTTCTATTAGAATAAGTGCAAATGGTTATGGTATTAAATAGAGGCTGGTGTAGTCACAGAATGGGATGCCCCAAAAACCAGAGAGCACCTGGCAGCAGTACTACTATGCACAGCAAGTGTGTTTATCAGGCCAAATTTCTATTAGAATAAGTGCAAATGGTTATGGTATTAAATAGAGGCTGGTGTAGTCACAGAATGGGATGCCTCACAGCAGACTTGAGATCAGTTCAGTATATATGCACAGTTTGTGTATAAGCAGCCTGAAAACGCTAACAAAGCCAGTTAGCCAGCCAGTAACACTCAGGCTGGATGAAAAAAAAAAAAAAATCTCCCTGTGACTGCCTCCGATTTTTCCTAACTTTCCCTGCTTTTCGCTGACTTTCTGTCTGTCTCCTGCCTGTCCCTGTCTGTCTAACTGTCTCTCCCTGCCTACAGCAGCGTCCTGTCTCTCACGAATGCAATAGAGAAATGAGGAAAAGCAAGATGTCCGCCGACTTAAATAGCGCTGTGACGTCACCGGGCTTGCTGGCTGCTGATAGGCTGCATGTGACTGTCCCAGCTTGCACTGGCGCGGGGTTGATGTCTGGACATGTCCCGTCCGCCATCTTAGAATGCCTGTAATGTAAATGAATGGATGTTAAAGGAAAACTTCGAGCGATCGAATCGCGGGGAAATTCGGATTCGACCCGAATCGAATTTTTCATGAAATTCAAATCGAATCCGGGTTCGTCCGGATCGATTCGCTCATCCCTACATGTGATGCTACATGGTGCTGTTAAAGGCACTCACCAGATTCACTTTTCTACATGTAGTTTTGCGTACAGCGCCCTGCATTCACCAGACACTGCCTGCCGCTATGAGGCACTACCTGGCGCTATCCTCTTAACACTTTAAGTGCCAGCCTTCCTAGAATTTTTGTTACCCTTTTTTGCTAGACCACATTTCACTATTTTGAGCTACATATGTTCAACCTTGATTTTTGAAAGGATTTCCAGAGATTTTCCAGGAAAATTATATATTGTTTTTTAAAGCAAAGTCTGGGCTTTAACATGAAATGTCTTGTATAGCCTTTTTTAGTGTATTCTCGATACTTTTGGGTGAAATATGTGCACATAAAATCTTATTGCGTGTGAAACCCCAATTTCTCCCAGTTACAGTGGTACCACATATGTATTGGTAGACACCCTTTCCTGCCGAGACTCCCCCAAACTGAAACAGCGCTTTAGGAGATTTTCAGATAAAATACAACTGTGATATGCACTATGCGCACCTTGCAGTTTTTCCAGAAAAACAACCCTTTACATTTGAAATACCCGCCACAAACTATATTTTCTCTAGAACTACACGCCTCAATCTTTCTAGGCGTACCAGGCTTGTTTATGTGGGCATAGTAATCCCTCAATCAATTCTTTGGTTGAACAGAGTTTCCCTAAAAAAGAATAAAAAGAAGAATCAAAGCCACATTTTCCTAAAAAAAAAACTATATGCAAACAAAAAAAAAAACAAGGCAAATCTGAAAAAGCAATATCCCCCGAACAGAACAATATCTAACATGCACAGGTACTGTCAAGGGAAGAGTTACCAAACACCCCAAAGTAAAAAGCAATATCCCCCGAACAGAACAATATCTAACATGCATAGGTACTGTCAAGGGAAGAGTTACCAAACACCCCAAAGTAAATCATGCCCATAACAGTAATGTTACTTGAAAATTTCAGCTCTGCAGACAAAGTGCGCACCTTGCAATTTTTCAACCACAACAACCCTTTACATTTGAAATATCCCCCATAAACCATATATTCCCTGAAAGTACACATGTTAAGCTTTCTAAGCATACCCAGCTTGTTGTAGTGGGCTCATCTTTCTAGAAGTTCTTCCCTCGAAGAATTCTAAGGTTGCACAGGGTTTCCCTAAAAAACGTATAGACAAGCTGAATAAAAAACAGCTAAAATATCAATATGCAAATATGCAGAAAAAACAAGCTAAATCAGAAACCACAAGGTCTCCCGAGCAGAACAATACCCAACATGCATAGGTACTATTAACCCTTTTAATTGCCAGCCTACTTGAAGTTTTGTCACCCTCTGTTGACAGGTCATTTTCCTCCCTTTCGCTCCATGTTTAACCATGTTTTTGCCGGAATTTTCAGGAAAATGATATACCATATATTTTTTGCAGCAGAGTTTAGGCTTTAATATGAAATGTCTTGTTTGTCATTTTTTCCTGTTTTTTAAAATATTTTTGTGTAAGAAAACAAAACAAAAAATAAATATCTTTTTAGACAATAAATATCTTTTTAGACAATCGTCTCCTTTATTTTAAATAATGCAAGAAGAAGAATAGCCGCACCAACCTATAAATAGGGCGTGCTAACCTGGCCATATATATAAAGATTCCACCAGGAAGAGACCCCACAGTCTCTCCAAACAAGACCAGAACAAGACAGCACCACCCAATGACAATCAAAAAAGTATCCTATTTATTATTGCACAAAAAGCCACAAACTTACAGACATTTAAAACATAATTAAAAATAGGACAATATGACCACCGGGGGCACTGTGAGCCAGCTATTCCCTTATCACTTATTTGTTCATACTATATTTATCATTAGCATACAAATTCATTCACAATTACCATAATCTAATAAGGTGCATTAAACATATTTATCAGTACAAATGAAATACATATAAAGTGCTAATAGTGTAAAGCCGAATAGGCTCTCAGTGAGGACCGCCGAAAGCAGCAAAAAAAGAGAAACAGTTCAAAACATAATCAACCTCAAACTGACCTTTTGCCCAGAGGAAGTAACGGGTGCCCTAACCGTTACGAAACACGTTGGCTGGGGCGGGGGGAGAGGCTGTGATGCAGGCCATTGGATGGGTAACACACTCATTTGAATACACATTTTGAACTGTTTCTCTTTTTTTGCTGCTTTCGGCGGTTCTCACTGAGAGCCTATTTGGCTTTACACTATTAGCACTTTATATGTCTAAGTTTGTGGATTTTTGTGCAATAATAAATAGGATACTTTTTGGTTTGTCATTGGGTGGTGCTGTCTTGTTCTGGTCTTGTTTGGAGAGACTGTGGGGTCTCTTTATTTTAAATAAAACATTTGTTTTATTAATGCTAACCATATTGCATGTGATAGCCCCATTTCTCCCGATTACAACTGTACCATATATGTATTGGTAGCCCCCCATTCTTGCCCAGGAGACCCCCCAAACTGAAAACAGCACTTTTACATTTACAAATAAAATACAACTACTATCCACACTATAAACCTAAGGGGTTAATTTTAAAAAAAATTATATAGGGTCCCCCCTCCTAGGGGGGGAACCCATTTTTGGGAGAAATTTTAAAGGGGTTAAAAACCCTTAAATTCCCCAAAAAATGACATGGGGTTCCCCTTACCTATCATAACCAGCCCGGGACCAGCTATGGGGGCTTGTAGAACAGGGTGCAGGGGCCAGCTTTGGTGGCTCCCCACCCTGCCGGCTACAAACTCTGTGGGCTGGGCTCTTCTGCCCCCGGGGCTTTGGGGAGGCAGGTAATTTGGGGTGCTGGAGGTTAATGGCAATTCACCCGCTAGCTGCAGGTGACTTGCTTGCCCCCAGCCTTGTGAACTGGTATAGGGGCCTCATGGATCCCTTACCAGTTCACAAAGGGCTAAGTGTAAAAAAACACAGAGACAAGGAGAAAAATATTTTATTTATTGTTTTTGGTTTTTTTTAATACTTACCTCCCCATCCATCCCTGGACACTGTGTCCTGTGCTAATTACTTTGGCTTCTGCTCTCCTGCTGCTGGAAGCCTTTTATAGCTGCTGGGCGACAGAGCATAAGGGGTTAATTGAAAAAATGACATAGGGTCCCCCTCCTAGGGGGGAACCCAATTTTTGGGGAATTTTACGGGTTAAAAACCCTTAAAAATCTGAAAAAATGACATGGGGTCCTCCTTACAAGCATGCATGTAATAATACATTATTAAAAAACTATATACAATTATTTAATGGCAGGCTCCCAGTGTTATTCATTTTGGGTCCCCATCAATGCAGTTAGCTCCTCAATATCAAAGGTTAAAGAAAGATGACAAAGTAGGTGGAAAAAACTTTGAACTTCAGTCGCACTGCAATGAATAAATGTTTCTTGATTGTCATAGAGGATTCTAACCACAAATATATGTAATATTAGGGTGATCTCTAGGAGTCCTCTAAATTTCAATTATTGGCTGTATCGGCAGATTAATCTGTCTTAGCAGCCCTGATAAGATCAGAAACAATAGAGAGTATCCTTTTATGTATGATCAATATTGCATTCCTAGGTCTAGTGTAAGTTGCCAAAAATTAAAAAGAATAGGGCACCTACTGCCACGGCCCGGGGGTTAAAAAAACCTGACCTGGGCCCATGACAGTTAACCACTTCTGAAGATGGACCTGAAGCTTGTTATCGGGTGTGCGCGCCGCTCGCCGTGTATCCCAATGAAGTCAGGAGGTTATACTCTTTCAGTATGTAAACTCTTTTGGTAGATGAAGTAGTTAGTTGCCGTAGCTGTTGCGGTTAAATGTCCAATTTGTTTCCAGTCTTTGAGAGGAGGGAGAGAGTACTCAGTACATCCACGTTTCCTGCTGTTTCTGTAGAACAACGCACGTTTCGTCCTTTGACGTCCTCAGGTTCTGATGACAGCAGGTAATAAATACAGAACAATTACAGGTATATTTACCTCTGGAACACTGTACTCATCAGTAACTACTTTGAATTATGTTGATATCAAAGACAAGCATATTAATAAATAAACATACAAAAGGCCAAGGTAATAATGTTAGTAAAATGAATAGAAGTATTGGCGGCTGCAACAGTAATGTCTATTCTAGTGTGCTCATAAAAAGGTTATTGATATATATATATATAAGTTAGCAATAGATTAGCAATAAATAACACACTATTTAATTGAATAATAGTTATAAATTTAGTTAAAATGTCAGTAAATGCACTAGTAATTGTATCACAGATACAAAACTTGCAAAAATTATGCATATCAAAATGTGATATAGTTATTATATTGGTGTCTTTAAACGATATAGAAGAGGCTGTGTAATAAGGAAAGATTGTTATAAAAAGTGTCTGGTAAGTTTATTTTCATATTAGTTAGATGATATAGTTTTCATGTACATAATGCGTAAGAATGTGAAAGCAAGAGAAAACTAAATTTATAACTATTATTCATTTAAATAGTTTATTTATTGCTAATCTATTGCTAACTTATAAATATTAATAACTTTTTTTTTTTTTTTTGCAATATATCTTTATTGAGTTTTATAAAGACTTTACATACATAGAGAAAACAAGAAACCGTGCAAGAAAAGCACAAGGCCATAGCGCCTCAAATATACCATGAAGATACACAGCGTATGCATAATAATAGCAGAACTGGTAAAAGCTTACAGTGATGATATAAACAGTAGTTAGTCCGCTCAAAAACTTCACACTCTCACTATGCATCGATAAAATATTAATAACAGTAATGCCCATAAAAGAAAGCGCTAGGCAAGGAGAAAAGCATAAGAGAAATAAATGAAGAAAGAAGAAGAAGAAAGAAGAAAACAAGACAAGAAAAGAGGGGAAAAAGGGAGAATGTCCGCATCAACCAATTCTCTCCAGTTGTTCTCGGTTCTCCGGGGAACTCCTAGATACTTCCCATATTGTCCAGGTATTATAGTGCTTCTCTGCCCCACCCTCAACACCGTCGAGTGCAAGTTCCTCCATCCTTTTGATATTCTCCACGGGAAGTACCATTCAATCAAGGAGGGTACAGTATTGGAACGCCAGTATCGGGGTATCACTGATCTAGCTGCCTCAGCAGGCCCCTCCCCCCCGCCACCACTGAGCCCGGAGTCATCGATAGAAGGGTCACCTGAGGGGAGTTAGGAACACTGTCAAGCGTCGTAAGCTCATATACCCTCAACACCCCCTCCCAAAAAGTGTTAATAGCGGGGCACTCCCACCAGATATGAGTTAGGGTCCCGCGCGCTCTGTTACACCTCCAACAGCTATCCGTCTCCGAGCCTCCGTATCTCACCAAGTCCGCAGGGCTCCTATACCATCTGGTCAGGATTTTATAGTTCCTTTCCTGGGCCTGCAAGCCATCAAGAGTTTGTGCGTTAAGGCAAAGGCTTTTTCCCAGTCCTCCTTCTCAAACGTCTGACGCAGTTCTTCCTCCCATCTCCTACAAAATAGTGGGGGCCCTTCCTCGATACCCCCATCCTGGTAGATTCTATATAGAGTCGATATTGCTCGTGAAGGGGGGGGCTGAGCCTTAAGGATCGCCTCCAATGCAGTTAAGGGCCGAGATAGGGTAGTCCCGGGGGCGAAAGAACCAAGAAAGGCGCTCAACTGGGCATATAAAAACCAGGACAGATTCCTCCCCCTCCACCGCTCTCCCAAATCAGATAGCGATGGCAGGCCAGGCCCAGAGATAATCTCGTCCAACCTTGTGTCCTGGGACGCATCCCATATGAGAAATGTCTTGCCACCCAGTCCTGGAGTAAATGCTGGGTTATCAAAGAGCGGGGTGAGAGGGCCAGGTCTATGCGATAAGCCTCTTTGCTTCAGAGACCTATCCCAGAGGGTCAACAGAGGGTTTACAAGGTAGGGAAGTTTCCGCCTCTTTGGGCGGAACTCGGAATCCACCCAAGGCAGGGCAGTCAGACTGATTGGAGAAGTGTCGTTTTCCAGATCTACCCATTGCTTACTCCCCTTATGGTAGAACCAGTCAACAAGCCTCACCAAGACCGCAGCCGCGTGGTATGCCCTCATGTCGGGGACCCCCAGCCCCCCTGCACATTTAGGCCTACATAGCGTCCTCCTACTCACCCTGGGCTTCTTCCCGTCCCATACGAAGCTGAAGAAGGCAGCCTGTAGCTGTTTAAAGAACCCCCGTTCCGGCAACAGCGGCAAAGTCTGAAAAACATATAGGAACCGAGGTAGCACGTCCATTTTTAGGATATTGGTTCTCCCCAACCAGGAGTATTGTTTTTTAGCATATGTTTTCAGGCTTTCTAATGTGCTGTTGAGGAGTGGCACATAGTTCAATTTAAAAAGTTTCCCCAGGTCCGTGGACACCTGCACCCCAAGGTATTTTATTGACTCCCTCTGCCATTTAAACAGGAAATTTACCTGGATTAATTCCTGGGCCTGTTCTCCTAGGGAAATGTTCAAGATCTCTGTTTTAGCCATGTTGTCTTTGAAAGATTCAGTAAGCTAAGCAACTTTAAACTCCCCAATGATAGAAGGCAGAGAGGTATGTGGAGAGGTTATGTATAAGAGGAGGTCATCGGCAAAGAGGGAGAGCTTATATTCCTTCCCCCCACATGGCACCCCTTTGATGGAGGGGTTGGCCCTCAAGGCGTTCGCCAAATGTTCCATTACCAGAACATAGAGCAAGGGGGACAGAGGACATCCCTGCAGTGTACCATTCCTGATGTTGAAAGATTCAGAGAGGGTGCCATTAATTTTAACTCTAGCAGTGGGGTCATGGTAAAGAGCCATGATTCTATCCATCATAATTGGCCCCACCCCCACCTGGGAAAGTGCAGCCCTCAGAAACCCCCAATGCACCCTGTCGAATGCCTTCTCTGCATCGACTGCCAGAAGGCATGATGGGACTCCCCTTGATTGAGCGAGATGAATCAACGAAACCGTTTTGATCACATTGTCCCTGGCCTCCCTTCCCGAGACAAACCCAACTTGATCATTATGTATTAGCAACGGCAACAGGGGTTGAATCCTGTTTGCCATAATTTTGGCGAATAGTTTGATATCTACATTGATCAATGAGATCGGCCTGTAGTTACCCGGATAAGCGTTATCCTTGTCAGGCTTCAGGATGACCGTAATGTGGGCCTCAAGGGTCTGTCTCGGGAAGGGGCAGCGACCGGACACGGAGTTAAAAAGCCTCATCAAGAAAGGAGCAATCAGGGGTCCCAAAGTCTTATAAAGCCTGGGGGTGAACCCATCTGGCCCCGGACTTTTCCCCGCGGTGGTCTCCCCTATGGCCTTCATCACCTCCTCCTGTCTCACCAGATCCTCTAAAGCCTCACTTTCTTCCGGGGGGATGACTGGTAGAGATGTCTCTGCTATGTAATTATCCAAGTCACCTGCTAATCTCCCCTGCGAGGCGTTGCCAATGTTATACAGGCCCGAGTAGTAGGACTGGAACTCGTCCGCAATTTGGGGTGTCTTATGTACCTCCCCGCCATCCGCTGTTTTCAGACTGGGGATAAATGTACAGCCCTGCCTTGGGTGGAGCAACCGAGCCAACAATCTGCCGCATTTATCCGAGTATTCATATAGGCGTGCCCTGCACCTATCTCTGTATCTAAGATAACATTGGTCATAGAGCCCCTTCAACCTCTGCCTGGCCTCGATCAGTTCTCGAAGTTCCCCAGGGGATGAGGAGGTCTTGTGCATCCTCTCCAACTCCTGAATGCGTCCCAGAGTCTCCACAATCTGTCCAGCTCTCTCTCTCTTAAGCCTCGCGCCATGTTTAATAAAGACCCCCCGGAGCACACACTTGAGCGCCTCTCACTGCAATGGCAACAAAGTACTGTCATTGCTGTTGTCAAGGTGGAAATTATTTACCATGGCTTTGATCTCGGTCATGCATAAAGTGTCCTTCAAAAGGTTATCATTCAGACGCCAATTGAATTGCCTAGGGGTCGCGTCCAGCACCGGCAGGCTCAAGAAAACATGATCAGACCAAAGAATCTGGCCAATTGAGGATTTAGGGTCGATTGCAAGGGCATGGTGGCTCAGGAAGAAATAATCTAACCTGCTATATGTATTATGAGTATGAGAGAAATACGTATAGTCCCTCTCCCCTCCATGGAGGTTCCTCCAGACATCTACCACCTGCAAGGACTGGAGGGTCCTACGAAATCTGTTGAGTTTAGAATGAGAGATTGCAGACTTCCCCTGAGAGGAGTCAGTCCTTGGGTCCAAGACTAAGTTTAAATCCCCACCTATGATTAGCGTTCCTTCCCCGAAGTCCTCCAGCAAGCGTAGTATCCCCAGTCCCGCCTCCACCTGTCCCTGGTTGGGTAGGTACAAATTAGCCAGGGTATATCTCTCCCCACCCAAAGTAAATTTGAGGAACAGGTACCTGCCCCCGGGGTCTGCCCTGACCTTTGTGTTTTCAATAGGAACATTTTTGTGTATGGCAATGGATACTCCTTTGGATTTACTCTCAGGGTTAGGGCTGTGAAACCATTTGTCGTAGTACCTATTTTTAATTTCGGGGATTTTCCCATGACAGAAATGTGTCTCTTGTAGAAGGGCTATCTCCACTCTCTCCTTGTGGAGCCCATATAAGATTTTTGCCCTTTTCTCAGGGATATTCAGCCCCTTAGCGTTGAACGTACAAAGTTTGAGACTCATCTATGAGGTTAGGCTACAGGGAGAGGACACCTACCCAGCCATATAGTGTCAGAGTGTCTTGGTCACGCTGTGCTATCCTAACCCCGGGAAGAACACTTACTAAAGCAACAGAACTAATTAGCCCTCCTTAAAGAGGGGGCAATAGAGAACTAAGAGGGCCGTGGCCCTCAACACCACGCAGATCCCTCTGGCACACAGCCAACGGGATGGCGCAGAAACCTAGTTGGAGAAGTGACCTCGCCACTCAGGAGCATGCTCCCGCCGACTCCCTCAGCGTCATGAGCCCAGGCACCCAGCCTACCCTCCTTCTACATATCACTTGACCACTGCCCCAACACTCCTTAAGTCCCCTTTGCAAAACTGCAAAAATTGCTAAAAGGTTGAGCCCCGGGGAGCAACCCATGGACCATCAGGAACCGCGCAACCGGGCTACCAAGGCTGCCCCCCGCACGGGCGGGAGAAAAAAAAAAAAAATAAATCACCACGCTAGGAGAGGGAGCGAGCCCCGCAACCAAGCCGCCGTAGGCCACAGCCGGTCCCGACCATACAAGACCGTCTGATCCAGTCGCCGGCTGCCAGGCATCCACAGGGGGGAAACACGATATCCAGGGGGGGCAACCCAGCCCCTCTTCCCCAGCCCCCGACGAAATCGCCAGTAGACCAGGGAGGAGGTGGGAGGTGCCCAACCAAATCGGTTCCGACCAAGTCACGTACCCCCCTCAACCTAGAAATCGCGGCAACTCACCCACCTGCACAGGCAATAGCATAGGTAAAACAGAGAGAACACAAAAACATTTACCGAATAACTATGAATCGATATAGGAATCTCAAGTCAATCTTACTGCTCTGGGTTCCTTCTGGGTCTCCCCCCTCCTTGCTCACGGACCCATCTAGGGCATCTAGGGGCCCTTTGCGGGAGCGGGGGGGCGGGCCAAAGTCCAGCCAATCTGGGCCCGGGAAGGGATCCAGGCCCAAGAAAGCAAACATGTTCGGTAAGTCCGCCTTACTGCTTAGAGCAAAAGCAGCGTTGTCCTTACGAATTATGAGATGGAACAGGTGCCCCCATTTGTAGGAGGCCCCCATTTCCCGGAGCCTGTCGAGCAAAGGTCGGAGCATTCTTCTCATCAGCAGGGTGCGACAAGATACATCAGGTAGTATAGAGATCTGCGAGCCCCTCCATTCAATTCTACCTCGCTCCCATGCCCGCCGTAGGACGTCTTCCTTAACGGTGAAAAAATGCACCCTGCACAGGACGTCTCTGGGGGCTTGAGGGTCCCCGGCCGGACGGCTCACCACTCTGTGGATCCGATCGATCAGCAGCTCCGTGTCCAGAGGTCTCCCTAGCACGGAGTTGAATAATTCCGTTACAGAAGAGCGCAGATTATCTGTTTGAACCGATTCAGGGACGCCATGAATCTTCAGGTTATTGCGCCTATTTCTATTTTCTTGATCATCGACTTGAAGCCTGAGGTCGATCATCTGCTGCTAGTACAATTCTTGCATTCTCTCCAGATTTGTTAACCACGTCTCGTGGTCCGCCCGGGAATCCTCAAGGAGTGGCAACTTTAGTCTCCAAGGCTGAGAATTTCTGTTGGCTATCTTCAATCTCCCTTCGCAGGGCCCTCTCAATTCTGATCGCCACCGCCTCCAGGTCAGCCCTGAGCTCAGCTTTCGTCGGTAGGTATTGCAGTATTGCTTGCAGACTTGGGTCTAGAGCTGGGTTCGGGGAGGGTCGGACGCTTAGGGGGTATCCCGCAAGGGACTCCGGGGGAGAACCGGCCAGACCTGCTGCAGCATATCGGTGGGTATCAGGGTGTGTGGGTCCCGACGCACCCACAAGTCCTCGTCTGGGAGAAACACTGCCGGGGACCCAATGCTGGACTCCGAGGACCATTCCAAGTCGCTTGCCTTAACAGGACTTTGGGACAGACTTGAGAGAAGCTTCACTTGGTCGGCACATGTGCGGGTATCCACCAGAGCAGGATGTACCTCCACCCGCACCACCCTGTTTGACCTCATCAGTGCTTCATCATGGTTGGGTGAGGGGGAACCCCCTCCCACACTTGAGGGACCATACTTGCCGCTCTGCGCCTCCTGAGATTCAGCCCAGCTTCCGCCCTCTAACTCAGGGCTTGGGCCCACCGGGTGTTCTGCCACCGCCTGGTGCCAGTCTGCCACTTCATTGGCTCTCTCCCTCCCATATCTTGGCGCTTGGCGCTGTTCCGCCTGTGTCCGGGCCGCACAGCTGCCTCCAACCTTGCCCTGCTGCTCCTCCGGACTTCACCTCCCCAGCTGCTCACCTCCGGGTCGGCGCCGTCATCGCCAGGCGCGTCAGCTTCCCCCTCGCAGACGTCCCGCAGGCCTCCTCCTCTCGCCGCCGCTCCACCTCTCCTCCTCCTCACTCACGCCGCACGCTGGGCTCCCGGCCGGTCGCCGAGCCCCCGCAGCCTCCTCTATCTCCTTCTCTTCACGTGTCCCGCCAGCGACAGAGGTGAGCTCCGTCTCTGTTTCTCCCGCCGCTGTCTGTGGGGGCCTGCAAGGAAGCACGCTCGCCCCAGCATGTCCTCATGTCTCTTCCTGGCCTCCCTGCCCGGCGGACGCCATCTTGGACACCGGGACTTCGGCCCCCGGCCGGGGCCTGGGACAAAAGAAATCCCCCACGGCAGTCTTGGGGGGGTCCCCGACGCTGCCCCTGGTCCTCCGCTTCTTGCTGCCCCTCATCTGGGCAATTTGGGTGAGGGTCAGGGTGCCAAAATCAACTGATAAGTCCAGGTCAGACAGGAGCTCCTCCAAAAGCTTCCTTACTCCCTCATGCCAAAGCCACACCCTCCGATATTAATAACTTTTTTATGAGCACACCAGAATAGGCATTACTAAATATTTATAAATATATATATTCTTTCGCCTTTTTTTGGTATTTTTTTTGTAACATATCTTTCGCCTTTTTTTGGTATTTTTTTGTGTCAACAAATTTAAAAAATGTGTTTTCTGAGGGTGTCTGTATTCAGACAATACTGTTGTAAATAAAAAAACAAACAATTTTTTTTATAAATATGAAAAAATGAAAATAATTAAAATACTGCGCTTACAAAGTAGAACAGCTTTCAATTAAATCAACCAAAAAATCTTAAAATCTTAAAAGAAGGATGCTCTACATGTGAAACCCTTTGTCCATAGAGTTCAATCAAATGTTCAATTTATACACAGAGCTTCCTAAGTTACCAGTAGGTTGTCCCGAAGTGCATGTGCAAACACCTCTTCCACAAGTCTGCTTGAGTGTGATTTTTTACAGAGATCCTTGTCCCTTCAGATCCAAATAGCACAAATGGTCCACTCCTCCACTTAGTACATGTGCTCTCCAAGCAGATACCACGTCAGTGAATGTAGTGCACAAGCCCTCCGGGCAGTTTCCAAACAGAATACCACGCCAGTGAATGCAACATGAAACAGAAAACACACTAGTGTAATACTGTATAGCACACACTAGTTAATAAAGGATATCAATGCACTCACACAGAAATAAAACTTGAGACACTTGTAAAAACAGAGGGTGGTTCTCACCAACGCCCCACACGGTAAGATCTGGCCAGATCAATCGATAAGACAAATATGGATGCCGCCTGCCGCCGCGTTTCGTTGCCAGTAGCAACTTTTACAAGGCTCGTAAAAGTTGCTACTGGCAACGAAACGCGTCGGCGGTGGCTTACCGTGTGGGGCGTTGCTGAGAACCCCCCTCTGTTTTTACAAGTGTCTCAAGTTTAATTTCTATGTGAGTGCATTGATATCCTTTATTAACTAGTGTGTGCTATACAGTATTACACTAGTGTATTTTCTGTTTCATGTTGCATTCACTGGCGTGGTATTCTGTTTGGAAACTGCCTGGAGGGCTCGTGCACTACATTCACTGACGTGGTATCTGCTTGGAGAGCACATGTACTAAGTGGAGGAGTGGACCATTTGTGCTATTTGGATCTGAAGGGACAAGGATCGCTGTAAGAAATCACACTCAAGCAGACTTGTGGAAGAGGTGTTTGCACATGCACTTTGGGACAACCTACTGGTGACTTAGGAAGCTCTGTGTATAAATTGAACAAATATGAAAAAATACTTATTTTACAAAAGGGCCAACATGGCCAACAGCCAAAAACACCCTCATAGAGGACAAATTATTCCCCCCCCCGCTGTTCACTCTGCAACTCCAGCAGCATTCTCCTCAACTCCATCACGTACAGCCACAGTCTGTGATGCTCTTCTCTGCAAGCTGTGTTAAAGAAAACACACTATTTAGTTCCACAGTTCCAATAAAAAAATAGATACCTATAATATGAGGAAAATATGTTAGTTTACCCTTTTTTTTATTTTGTTTGTATAAATTAAAAACAGGCCAAACGTTCTGAATACTAGATGTCAAAATGCAATAACCTTGGAAAAATACCTTATCCCCTACAATAATATTACAAAGGACTTAACCTTACCAAATAATGTCTGAGGAATATCTATTTAGGTATGTGGCTTAGGTCAACATTATGACTTGTATTAACTCATTGATTCACAATATCTTTTAATGCATATAGAAATCAATCATTTGAATGTAGCCCTTAACTAATCATTTGCATGCAGACCTTAACTAATCATTTGCATGCAGACCTTAACTAATCATTTGCATGCAGACCTTAATTAATCATTTGAATGTAACCCTTAATTAATCATTTGAATGTAGCACTTAACTAATCATTTGCATGCAGGCCTTAACTAATCATTTGAATGTAGTCCTTAACTAATCATTTGCATGCAGACCTTAATTAGTCCTTATCATGTAGACTTTCTTAGAATCCGACTGACCAACTATTACTTATTGGTGTTAGTTTTTTTTTAATTAAAAAACACACTTTAACAATAAGTATAACTTATTTTGTTGTGTTTAACTTGGATATTTTCTGGATTGTTTTTGTGTACTAAAGACCTGTATTTCTGCTTTTACAGGAACCAGAAGATGGGCCATTCCATACACGTGCAAGCTGTGGTTGGCCCGGACCTTCGGTTCCTAAGTGTGATGGCTGGCTTTCCCGGATCCACCCACGACGCCTATATCCTGAGAAATTCGAGCCTGTATGGTTGATTTCAATCAGGAAATTTGTCTGGTGGATGGCTACTGGGTAAGTTTTGAGAAATAATTTCATTAGCCTTTCACTGTATGACTATTAATCTTTTTGGATAACCCTGTCTCAACATTTGGATGTTCTTTCCCTCTGATGACATGATATACAATGTAGCTAAGAAGTAGACACTAACTTTCCATTTTATTATTTTCAGGGGATTCGGGATACCCACTACTGCCATGATTGATGACATCAGTCCTGCGCCCTCAGGCTCAGGCCCAGGAGGGCTATAACCGGGCCCATCGAAAGACCTGGGCTGTGGTGGAGAGGGCCTTCGGCCTGCTTAAAAGCATATTTAGATGCCTGGACCATACCGGGGGGGCCCTGCGATAAAGCAGCTGGTCACCCGGTATGTTGACAAATCCCCTTCTCCAGCCACCATGGACATTCCAGACAAGTTAAATAAGAGCACCCAGAGTGCTTCTGGGCAATCCGTCCGGGACCATCTGATTTCTAATTTTTTTGAATAATTTTTGGCACCATCTTCACCTTCACCCAGATCATCCAACACTGGTCGAACCTAAAGCGAAGGAAGAGGAAGGAGGCAATTCTTCACTCAACATTTCCCAAGTAAGTACATTACTATTACATGTTAGAAATCCCAAAGTCCTTAGGCAGGCCTCTGCTATTCTCTTCTAGTGAGAGAATGGGATTATAGATTCAGACCCACCCGAAGGCGAGCAGTCCGGCCAGTGCGGGATGGATCTGGGCCAAGTGAAGGTGGTGCGTCTCCAGGGCCAAGGGCCTCCCCAGCAGCGGCTCGCCAGGGAGTCGGCCCAGATGGCAGAGCAACAACACTCCGGTATGTTTCTCTGACTGAAGCACACACAGGTACATGCACTGTAAACACACACTTATTTCCTGCTTCTATTCTTTTAGCTGAAGATGTAGTGGGTGGAGAGCGCAGACTGGAGAGGTCAGAAGACCCAGCCCCTGAGGTGCATGGAGAAAGTGGGTGATGTCCCACACACATTATGAAAAAAATGTTTGTTCTTCCAAATCTGACATTAGAAGTAAACATATTTTTCCTTTCTCAACAGACTCAGATCCGGATCAGTGACAGGCCCCAGAGAGGAGGCTGGTCCCCCAAGCTCAGGTCGCCCACCAACCTAGTAAGTTTGTAGTCTACTTATTTGATTATCTATAACATAGTGTTAGGGCTAGCGCTGCGGAGACGCCTCATGGCGCTTCCAGCCGTCCCTCTCCCGGGGCGAGAGCCGCGCTTCCTCCCCGCGGCTTTCCCCGCCGGGTCTCCCCTAGCCCGAGCGCTGTGTCCTTTCCTGGCAGCGCCCCTCGCTTACCTGGTGTCCTGCCCTCCGTCCGGCGTGGCTGCCGGGGCCTGCGGGCGGCTCCCTCACTTCCTTCTTCCTCCTTGCCTCTCCTGCGCGCACGTCCCCGGCCACTAGGGGGCGCGCGCTGCAATACTGTGGAATTTAAAGGGCCAGTGCATCTCTAATTGGTGTCCGGCCGTCTAATCCGGTAATATCACTTCCTTTTTATTCTGGCCAGCCCTTCCTCCCTTTGCCGGATTATCGGTGTGTTTCCGTGATTGTCTGTAGTTAAATCTGTGGCTTCTTCGTGTATGACCTCGGCTTACCTTTTTGACCACGAACCTCCGCTGCCTGTCCCGATCTCGGTCTGTCTCTTCGTCTGTGAACCTCCGCTGCCTGTCCCGACCACGGCTTGTCTACTCGCTGCTGAACCCTCGCTGCCTGCCCTGAATCTGGCTACTCACCGTGACCATCGTTTATCTCTGCTGTACAATACCTCGGCAAATTGTGGAACTGTGCCGCCGTTGGGGGGTAGCGACCTGGGAGTCATCAGCCGCACAAGACCAACCTGCTTCGCGGCGGGCTCTGGTGAAAACCGGTGGCTCCTTAGACCCCGCTTCCCTGACGCGGTACTCACCAACAGTTCCGCAGTTCCAGTGGGTCCACTCTTCATTGGTTTCATCCGGTTGTAACAGTATAATCCGGCCATGGATCCCGCCGAGGTGCCATTGCCAGACGTCTCTGAACTACCTGCACTAGTCGCCATGCAGTCACGGCAGATCAATCAACTTACGGCCATGATGCAGCAACTTCTGTCTATGCAGCAACCGCAGACGCCACCGCCTGCTCCGGCTGTTCCACCACAGCTTCCGGTGGCTTCCTCCGCGAGGATTCGTCTCTCCCTGCCAGCTAAATTTGAAGGAGACGCAAGACTTTGCCGTGGGTTTCTTGCCCAATGTTCCCTGCACCTGGAGCTATTGGCTGACCAATTCCCTACTGAGCGCTCCAAGGTGGCCTTTATTATCAGCCTGCTCTCTGGGAAGGCCTTAGCCTGGGCTACCCCATTGTGGGACCGCAACGACCCCGTTACCCTCATGGTTCAAACTTTTGTGGATCAGTTTCGCCAGGTTTTTGAGGAACCTGCCAGGGCGTCTTCAGCCGAATCTGCCTTATTGAATCTGGTTCAAGGTGATCTGTCGGTGGGAGAATATGCCATTCGCTTCCGAACTTTGGCAGCCGAGCTAGCTTGGAACAATGAGGCTCTCTGTGCCTGCTTTAAGAAGGGTCTCTCTAGTAGGGTCAAGGATGTTCTTGCTGCCCGGGATCTCCCTACTTCTCTTTCTGAACTAATCCAACTTGCCACACGTATAGACATTCGTTTTACAGAGAGGCGTGATGAATTCCGCCAAGATTCTCTGCGTGCCAAGAGGGCATTCCGTTTGGCCCCTACGTTTCAGAACCCTCAATCTACGCTTTCGTCTCCGTCTGAAGAAGTCATGCAAGTGGACCATACTCGCTTGACTCCCCAGGAAAGGTCGCGCCGGAGACTCGAAAGACTTTGTCTATACTGCGCCAGCCCAGAACATTTTTTGAAAAATTGCCCAATCCGCCCACCACGCCAGGGAAACGGGCGCACCTAGAATCGTTTGGAGAGGCGTCTCTGGGTGTCTGTGCTTCCTCTCCTAGGTTCACTGTGCCGGCACAACTTCACTTGGGCTCCACTTCCGTCCTGAACTTACCGGCCTTCTTGGACTCTGGTTCGGCGGGCAACTTCATCGAGGCCTCCTTGGTCACTAAGTATGATATAGCTGTCTACCGTCTGGCCAAGCCACTATTTGTCGCGGCCGTTAATGGGGACAGATTGAACTGCATGGTGCGCTACCGCACCAAACCTCGACTTCTGAAGATCGGCCTCTTCCATCAGGAATTTCTGGAATTTTTCGTATTACCCCACTGTACCTCGCCGCTTCTCTTGGGGCTTCCCTGGCTCCAGCACCATAACCCTACCTTGGATTGGTCCACTGGGGACATCAAGTCCTGGGGCGCAACATGTGTTAAGAACTGCCTTACGTCTTTGCCAGTCCAAATTACAGCTCCCACGTCTCCATTACCGGGTCTACCTGAAGTTTATCGGTCTTTTTCCGTCGTATTTAGCAAGAGGCAAGCTGAGTCACTTCCGCCTCATCGCCCTTACGATTGCCCGATTGATCTCCTACCTGGCACCACTCCTCCTCGCGGACGCATCTATCCGCTGTCTGTCCCTGAAACCCAAGCAATGTCGGAATACATTCGGGAGAATTTACAAAAGGGGTTCATTAGGAAATCCTCTTCCCCAGCTGGAGCGGGCTTCTTCTTTGTACAGAAAAAGGACGGGTCTCTTCGGCCCTGCATCGATTACCGGGGCCTCAATAAAATTACGGTAAAAAACCGTTACCCATTGCCCTTGATCTCCGAACTTTTTGATCGTCTTCGCGGAGCTAAGATTTTTTCAAAATTGGATCTGAGAGGCGCCTATAACTTAGTCCGCATTCGAGAGGGTGATGAATGGAAGACGGCCTTCAACACGCGAGACGGTCATTTTGAGTATCTCGTTATGCCCTTCGGCCTCTGCAATGCCCCCGCAGTTTTTCAGGAGTTCGTTAACGACATTTTTCGGGACCTGTTGTACACCTGTGTTGTGGTCTATCTTGACGACATTCTCATCTTCTCCTCGTCCATCGAAGAACATCATCAACACATCTTCCGTCTACATGGGCTCCCAACCCACATTGTCTCCGACAGGGGAGTTCAATTCGTATCGAAATTCTGGAGGGCTCTCTGTAATCAATTAAAGGTGAAATTGGACTTTTCTTCCTCATATCATCCCCAATCCAATGGCCAAGTGGAGAGGGTAAATCAAACTTTGGGGCTGTATCTACGCCATTTTGTTTCCACTCGCCAGGATGACTGGGTGGACCTGCTGCCCTGGGCAGAGTTTTCTTATAACTTTAAGGACTCTGAATCCACCGGAAAATCCCCTTTCTTTATAGTCTATGGTCGTCATCTCCTTCCTCCTCTGCCTTTACCAACGCCCTCCGCGGTACCTGCGGTCGATGACCTTTCGCACCAGTTTTCTTCCATCTGGCGTGAAACACAGCATTCACTGGAACAAGCCGTGTCTCGTATGAAAATCCAGGCTGATAAGAAGAGAAGGACTCCTCCTTTATACTCTCCGGGGGATAGGGTATGGCTTTCGGCCAAGTATATTCGTTTTAAAATCCCCAGTTACAAACTTGGTCCTCGCTTCTTGGGACCTTTTAAGATCCAACAACGTATCAACCCTGCCTGTTACAAGCTGCATCTGCCACCCTCTCTCCGCATAACCAATTCCTTCCATGTCTCTCTGCTCAAACCGGTGACTGTTAATCGTTTTTCTCCCAAATTATTGGAACCTAAGCCAGTCGCAGGTACTGAAGATACCTTTACGGTCAAAGAGATACTTGCTTCGAAGATCTCCAGAGGAAGACGCTATTTCTTGGTGGATTGGGAGGGCTACGGCCCTGAGGAGAGATCCTGGGAACCGGAAGAAAACATCCTTGATCGGACCCTTATTTCGGACTTCCTTGGTCCTAAGAAGAGGGGGAGACCTAAGGGGGGGGTACTGTTAGGGCTAGCGCTGCGGAGACGCCTCATGGCGCTTCCAGCCGTCCCTCTCCCGGGGCGAGAGCCGCGCTTCCTCCCCGTGGCTTTCCCCGCCGGGTCTCCCCTAGCCCGAGCGCTGTGTCCCTTCCTGGCAGCGCCCCTCGCTTACCTGGTGTCCTGCCCTCCGTCCGGCGTGGCTGCCGGGGCCTGCGGGCGGCTCCCTCACTTCCTTCTTCCTCCTTGCCTCTCCTGCGCGCACGTCCCCGGCCACTAGGGGGCGCGTGCTGCAATACTGTGGAATTTAAAGGGCCAGTGCATCTCTAATTGGTGTCCGGCCGTCCAATCCGGTAATATCACTTCCTTTTTATTCTGGCCAGCCCTTCCTCCCTTTGCCGGATTATCGGTGTGTTTCCGTGATTGTCTGTAGTTAAATCTGTGGCTTCTTCGTGTATGACCTCGGCTTACCTTTTTGACCACGAACCTCCGCTGAATGTCCCGATCTCGGTCTGTCTCTTCGTCTGTGAACCTCCGCTGCCTGTCCCGACCACGGCTTGTCTACTCGCTGCTGAACCCTCGCTGCCTGCCCTGAATCTGGCTACTCACTGTGACCATCGTTTATCTCTGCTGTACAATACCTCGGCAAATTGTGGAACTGTGCCGCCGTTGGGGGGTAGCGACCTGGGAGTCATCAGCCGCACAAGACCAACCTGCTTCGCGGCGGGCTCTGGTGAAAACCGGTGGCTCCTTAGACCCCGCTTCCCTGACGCGGTACTCACCAACAGTTCCGCAGTTCCAGTGGGTCCACGCTTCATTGGTTTCATCCGGTTGTAACACATAGCTTCATCACCAGCCAAACATAGCCTATTAAATTAGCATAATGACATATGGCCTCATCCCATGCCTATTAAATTAGCATAATGACATATGGCCTCATCTCTAGCCTATTAAACTAGCATAATGGCATATGGCCTCGCCCCTAGCCTATTAAATTAGCATAATGAAATATGAACTTGTACCTAGCCTATTCAATTAGCATAATGACATATGGCCTCATCCCTAGCCTATCCAATTAGCATAATGACACATGGCCTCATTCCTAGCCTAATTAATGAGCATAATGACATATGGCTCAATCCCTAGTCTATTAAACTAGCATAATGACATATTGCCTCATACTTAGCCTAATTAATGAGCATAATGACATATATCTTCATCCCTTTGCTTGAACATGATTAATATTTCATTCCACAGCTATGAAAAATGTATATATCAAATATTCATTATTGCTTCCTTTTCACAGCAACCCCACAGGAGAGACTCCAACATCTGACCGCGACGGTGTATAGGCTGGTGGGCGACATCCAGGAGTTTGCTGCTTCATTGGGGACCAGTGAAGAATAGATTCCTGGGGCCTGCCACATGTTTAATAATGTTTGTATGGTTTTACAAATTTAAAAAATGTTTTTAAAAATGTAAAAATATTTTCTATGAAAAAAAAACAAAACAAGTATACATGTTAAAAAAACAATTTTTAAAGTTTGATATTAAAAAAAAAACATATTAGAGTTTAAGAAAAATATATATATATCTTTAACCCTTTAAGTGCCAGCCTTCCTAGAATTTTTGTCACCCTTTGTTGCCAGACCACGTTTCACTATTTTGCGCTACATATGTTCAACCTTGATTTTTGAAGGGATTTCCAGGGATTTTTTTCAGCAGAGTCTGAGCTTCAACATGCAATATCTTGTTTGCCCTTTTCTTAGTGTATTTTCAAAACTTTTGGGTGAAATATGTGCAAAAAAAAAAAAAAAACTTTTTTGCAATTTGTGGTGTTTTTTGTAATAAAAAATGTAAGTTTGTCAATAAAATTTTATTGCGTGCGAAACCCCAATTTCTCCCGCTCACAGCGGTGCCACATATGTATTTATAGACACCCTTTCCTGCCCAGGAGACTCCCCCAAACTGAAACAGCGCTTTAGGAGATTTTCAGATAAAATACAACTATGCTACGCTCTAAGCGCACCTTGCAGTTTTTCCAGAAAAACAACCCTTTAAATTTGAAATACCCCCCACAAACTATATATTCTCTGGAAGTACACACCTCAAGCTTTCTAGGCGTACCAGGTTTGTTGACATGGGCGCAGTTTTCTGGAAGTAATCCCTCAATCAATTCTTTGGTTGCACAGAGTTTCCTTAAAAAAGAATAAAAAAGAACAAAGCCACATTTTCCTAAAAAAAAAAACTATATGCAAACAAGAAAAAACAAGTAAAATCTGAAAAAGCAACATCCCCCGAACAGAACGATACCCAACATGCATAGCTACTGCCAAGGGAAGAGTTTCCCTTAAGTAAAGCGTGCGCATAACGGTAATTGTACTTGAAATTTTTAGCTCTGCTGACAAAGTGCGCACCTTGCAATTTTTCAACCAAAACAACCCTTTACATTTGGAATATCCCCCATAAACCATATATTCCCTGAAAGTACACATGTTAAGCTTCCTAAGCATACTGAGCTTGTTGTAGTGGGCTCATCTTTCTGGGAGTAATCCATTGAAGAATTCTTAGGTTGCACAGGGTTTCCCTAAGAAAAATTATAAAAAAGCAGAATAAAAACAATGTTTTCCAAAAATATCAATATACAAACAAGAAAAAACAAGCTAAGTCTAAAAGCGCAAGGTCCGAGCAGAACAATACCCAACATGCATAGGTACTATTAACCCTTTTAATTGCCAGAAGTTTTGTCACCCTCTGTTGACAGGTCATTTTCCCCATTTTGCGCCATTTTTAACCGTGATTTTTGCTGGAATTTCCAGAAAAATTATATATATATTTTTTGCAGCAGAGTTTAGGCTTTAACATAAAATGTCTTGTTTTGTAATTTTTTTTAGACAATTGTCTCCTTTATTTTAAATTAAAAAATTGTTTTATTAATGTAAACCATATTGCATGTGATAGTCCCATTTCTCCCTATTACAAAGGTACCACATATGTATCGGTAGCCCCCATTTTTGCCCTGGAGACCCCCCAAACTGAAAAGAGCACTTTATAACATTTACAAATAAAATACAACTACTATCCACACTATAAACATAAGGGGTTAATTAAAAAAATGGGACCCCATTTTCTTGGGAATTTTAAGGGTTAGGCTAACCCTAACCCTTAAAAATCCCCCCAAAAATGACATAGGGTCCCCCCTCCGGGAGGTGGGGGGGGGACGACCCCATTTTTTTTTAATTTTAAGGGTTAGGGTTAGGCTAACCCTAAAATTCCAAAAAAAAGCCCCCCCCCTGGGAAGGGGGACCGTATGTCTTTCTTTTTTAATTAACCCCTTATGTTTATAGTGTGGATAGTAGTTGTATTTTATTTGTAAATGATATAAAAAAATGACATAGGGCCCCCCTTTTTTTTTAATTTTAAGGGTTAGGGTTAGGCAAACCCTAACCCTTAAAAATCCAAAAAAAAAAATTAACATAGGGACAGCCCCATTTTTTTTTAATTTTAGGGGTTAGGCTAACCCTAACCCTTAAAAATAAAAAAAAAAACGTAGGGTCTCCCCTCCCGTGAGACTCACGTAGCTGGCACTAGAAGGGTTAAACTTAACCAGGTTTCGTCTTTATTTTATGTTAAGCTATAAACTTATGATGCATGAACACATCAAATAAATTACATACAGCAGAAGACATCAAGAAGGAAGAGACAACTAAGAGGAGAATGCAGAACATTAAGGTAATCATGAATGCCGGGAGAACATCTAAACAGGAACCGTGAGTGAGTTGAGGTAAGCATTGGAGCAGAAGTGAGTGAGAGAATAGTTGACACAGGGGACTTGAATAAGGTAAATAGCTGCGCGCATGCGTACAAGCATGCAAACCTTACAACACATTTCCTACAGAATTCCGTTGGAATGATATGGACGTATATTTGATGCATGCTGAATCTAACGGGACACAGAAAATTTTCGTTGGAAGCTACGTTGGAAAACGCTGAAAAACAGTAGTATATGAGGATTATGGGGTAACGTAAACGTAACCTTCGTCCTCTCGAGGATGCAACAAGAGGCAGAAAATACCATTTTGTGAGTACTCACCTGAAAAATGGATATTATCGGTGTGCCACACACCCCGTTTCCCTTTTAATACTTACGATCGGGTTACTCCACCAGCAGGTGGCGACGTGCAGGGAGAAGTCTTGATAACGAGCCCCTTCCGGCCTATATATACCCGGGACCTCCCACTGAATCACCAGTTATTTAAAAAGCAGAAAGACAAGGTACCAGGAAATCCAACGGTAACCTCAAAATAAAGAAAAGCTTCACCATATAAAGGATTCGGGATACCGAAAAGGGCGGGTGAAGCGGGGTGTGTGGCACACCGATAATATCCATTTTTCAGGTGAGTACTCACAAAATGGTATTATTCTCGGTGTGCCACACACCCCGCTTCCCTTTTAATACTTACAATCGGGACATCCAAAAGCAGTGTCCACAAGGGATGGGTATCCAAAGGCAAGGTGAAGCATAACTTAAATGACTGCAGTCTGCAGAACTTTGCAGCCAAAAACAGCATCCGCTGAGGCCCGCACATCAACTTTGTAAAACTTAGAAAAAGTATGAACAGAAGACCAAGTAGCGGCCTTACAAACTTGTTCAACAGAAGCTTGGTGCTGAAAAGCCCAAGACGCTCCAACGGCGCGAGTAGAATGAGCAGTGATACGAAAAGGGGGAACTTTCCCCTTAGCAGAATAGGCCGCAATAATGGCCTGACATATCCATTTGCTAATGGAAGATTTGGCCGGCGCCAAACCCTTCCTAGGCCCACAGGGCATATCAAAAAAGGCATCAGTCTTACGAAAAGAAGAAGTAATAATCAAATAGTACTTAACACAGCGTACTACATCCAAACAATGCAAAACCCTCTCCTTGTCATTCTTAGGCTTAGGACACAGGGAGGGAAGAACAATATCCTGATTCAAATGAAAAGCAGAAAAAACCTTAGGAAGAAAGTCTGGTTTGAACCGAAAGACCACTTTGTCCTGATGCCTCTCAAAGTAGGGCGCCTGAATAGACAAGGCCGCCAACTCCGAGACACGCCGAACCGAAGTGACAGCTACCAAGAAGAGTCAGGGTAGACAAGGCAATATCTTGCAAAGGCTCAAAGGGAGGAGCCTGAAGAGCAGAAAGAACCAAATTCAAGTCCCAGACAGGGAGTAATGGTTTCCTGGGAGGCCGCACATGCGTAACCCCCTGGAAAAAAGTTTTAACTAAAGGAAGAAGCGCGAAACGCTTCTGAAAAAAGATAGATAAGGCAGAAACCTGCCCTTTCAAAGTACTCAGCTGAAGACCAGAGTCCAGCCCTGATTGTAAAGACTCCAGAATCCTGGAGACCGAAAAGACCCTACAAGGCAAAGACCTAACCTCACACCAAGCGATATAGGCTTTCCAAGTCCTATAGTAGGTGATAGAAGAAGACCTCTTTTGGGCAGCGATCAGAGTCTTAATAACCGAGTCAGAAAGACCCTCCTCCTTCAAGATGGAGGTCTCAGCAGCCAAGCCATCAAAACCAGCGTTGGTAAACTGGGGTAAGACAGCCGACCCTGAGTGAGCAGATCGGGCCGAAGAGGCAGAACGAGCTGATTCACTGTCACCCAAACGATGTCTGCGCACCACACTCGTCTTGGTCCTCTTGGGGCCACGAGAATGGCGGACACCCTTTCCAGAACCAGCTTCCGTACCACTCAGCCTAGCATGAGTATCGGAGGAAACAGGTACAGAAAACCCGGGTTCCCTCGGCTCAGGGATATGGGTTCCGCCGCCCGAGCCAGAGGATCCTGGGAGGGTGACACAAAGATCGGGAGCCTGCAATTGTGGCGAAAGGAAAACAGGACCACCTCCGGTGTCCCCCACCGGAGCGGACTGCAGACTGCCGAGAGACAAGGAACATGTGTCTTCGCCCAGGTCAGGATCAGGGATTCTACTCTGAGAGCACCCAGACTGGAAGTCCCTCCCTGATGATTGAAGTAAGCAACCGCTGCTTGACTGTCCGAGCGTAGCTGAACCAGAAGGCCCAGACCATGATGGGACAAAAGAGCAAGAACCAGACGGAAGGCTCTCAGCTCCAGAACAGAGGGCCGAGGATTGGAAAGAAGGATCCAAACCAACTCCTGAATCAGACAGACCTTGGACTGAGTGAGCAACACTCTGTGTTGACCGAAATCCGACCGTATTCCCCGAAAGGACATCACCCTGGCTAGAGCAAGGGGGGACCTGGAAAGTTTGAAAAACTTCAGATGCAGGCCGGGGCAAGCTGACCCGTCCTTCTAGGGGACTGCGAAGAGAATGGTGTAAAAATCGAGGCCCACCTCTAAGTGCGGCACCGGCCAGATGACCGCCATTTCCAGGAAAACCCGTGAGGGAGGACGAGACTCGAACTCCAGTCTGTGACCGGGCGACACTACCTCCCAGATCTATGTGTCCGGAGACTCCCGGCCTTAAACCAGGGAGGAGTGTCGCAATTGTCCCCCCACCCGCACGGGTGAGGGCAGCCCCTCATTGCTGAGCGGGCTTAGCAGTAGGTTTGGGCTTGGCGCCCCAGGACTGACCGGGACGGCCACGACATCTTCCCCGGGACCAACCTACAGCCCCGGTAACGGGAAGGGAAGCCCCTCTGCCCGCTCTGGCTCCTCGAAAGGAGGGACTAAAGGAACTCGCACCCCTGAAGGAGCGACGAGGTTTCTTGAATTGAGGCAACTTACCATCCTCCAATTTCTCGCCAAAAAGGTGTAAACCTACGAAGGGTAGCGCTGTAAGCGCCTTTTTAGAATTAAGGTCCGCTGTCCACTGGCACAGCCAGCAAAAGAAGCGCCGAAGCACAAATTGGCCGTAGTGTCGAGCCGGCACTGATAAAACCATGGCAAGCCAATTGATCAATCCGACGATCCTTACCATCCTTAATGGTAGTGGTGCCAGAAAGGTGCAACGCAGCCGGGCCAGTCAACCCCAACACCGGGGTGTCGACTTCGGGGGGCACTGACCAAAGCTTCACCAAGTCCTCTGGAAAGGGATAACGCTTATCCCAATTAGGAGGAGTTCCAGACAGGCGCGTGGGTTGTTACCATTCCTTAAGGACAAGCTTCTCAAAGTGCTGTTGCCTGGGAAACACCAAACGCGGCTGGGGTACATCAAACAACTCACCTTTTGGCAGAGGGACCACCGCAGGCGGATCCAAGGCCAAAACTTTAAACATTTGAGCCAAAATAGAAGGAGTGTCAAGGGACACCCCCCCAGCCTGATCACCAGCAGTATCAAACAATAGCTGGTCTGCAGGCTCATCCGATTCCTCAAGAAGTTCTCCCTCCTTATCAGGGGGACAATCGGAGTAATCCAAAAATTCAGATACCTCATCCTCTGGGGCAGGTACTGCCGGAGCAAGGTGCCTCCGCTTTGCCGTAGCCTTCTGAGCCACTGAAGCGGAGATAATTTTCTCGAGGTTGGCCAACAGCGCATGCACCTCGGAATGCGAATCCCCATTTTTGACAGTGTCACACGGGGTCCGGACTAGGTTGGGGGGGGATAGGAGATGACGGAAATTGTGAGGAGCCAGAAGCCGGAACAACGGACTGGCGCGCAATGTTCTGCTGAGCACATGGAACACATAATATGACATCATCGCCTGGGAGCGGAACCCCACAGCCCCCACACAACCTGGATGGCCTCGAGGAGCCATTTCCGGTAACATTGGAAGCCTCCATATGGTGAATTTATGGTATTCGCAACAACCCAGTGTTTTACGCAATAAGCAACCCGGGATGCCCCTTTATAATTAAAGTCCCGGAAGTGGGAGGATTTTTTTTTTTTTTAAACCTAGGAAAATCCCAATTCAGAGACTAAGACTAGCCAGGTATAACAGACCGGGAGAGCCACTGCAGTGAGGGGATCCCAGAATCTGTGGGGGAAAAGAGACCACAGTCAGTCCCCCAGCTACAATCATACATAACCAATAAGGCAAACATATATGGCTAGCTTAAACATCTTGAATAAATATACATGACACATGTAATTTCAAGGCAAAGCAGAGTGCAAAAAATCAGAGCACATACTGTGTATAAATACACATATATATAATATATATATATATATATATATATATACACACACACACTACACATTAAATATATATATATATATATATATATATATATGCGAATACACATCACAAAAGGTAAAGTGAACAATCGCAGCCACTGGAGCACATATCCCACCTATGTGAAAAAACAACATTCCCCATAAGTAGAAATGCCCCAGGGAGAAAAATGCTGCACAAGCAGCCATAGCATAAGAATGGCCCCACGTGCGCAATGGTGGGGCCGTTTTAACTGTGTAGTTTTCAGCCGCAAGGAAGTTCTTCCCCCACCGGCTGCAGCGTCCAGGTCTCTAATGAGACCAGGGAAGCGAGGGGCGGGCCCGGAGACAGCGCATCCCGGCCATGCCCCCTTAACGCGCAAAGCGAGGCTGCAGAGAGCGCGGCCCCGCCCCCTAGTGACGTGGCTCGACCAATGGCGAGCCGCAACCGCAAAAGGAGGGAAAAACAAACAAACAAACAGTCAAAAACAGGCCCCAGCAGCCCTGGCCATGCGCTGACACTAAGACCTTTTCACAGTAAAGTAAAGCACTCATGCACATTACACACCCTCCCCCCCCTTTAGCGAAGGGAGAAGGCCAAGCGGGAGAAGGTGACCTAAAGGGACATCGGGACAGGGGCATCCCAAATCCGGATCACCATCCGGATAGCCGCATTGCCCCACAAGTGGGGTCGAGCGGAGGAGATAAGCTCCTAGGCACCTAAAGCGCCATCTACCTTTGCCCAGCCCGCAGCCTAGGCTGGGAGGCTTCCATTTAACTAAGCATAATAAACACACAAGAACTGGGCAGAAATAGACCAAAAGGGGATGCCGGATTTTACCCCGGCTACCTGCAAGCAGGAGACTTCATTCTTCTGTCTTGTCGCTTCATGCAGAGAGAAAAAACTGGTGATTCAGTGGGAGGTCCCGGGTATATATAGGCCGGAAGGGGCTCGTTTTCAAGACTTTTCCCTGCACGTCGCCACCTGCTGGTGGAGTAACCCGATTGTAAGTATTAAAAGGGAAGCGGGGTGTGTGGCACACCGAGAATAATGGCATTGTCGTTGGCGTATGCAGCTACGAACAGTAAAGGAAGGCTCCCGATGGAGGCTTTGAATCATGCGTACGCACCTACGCATACTGAAAAAAGTGTAAAATATACAGAACAAGCCAAATACGACACGGTTTTGAGGAGGCTCTGAATCAGGCCTATTGTTTGTTATTTTTGCAAATAAATCCTAAATTTTATCTGTATGGAATAGTTCAATCAGGACCATACAAGAACTGGAGTGGACGTGGAACTAAGCCACACCTTTCTCCAGAGAAGAAGCACCAAAACAAATATCAAAATCAAATAAAGTTTATTAAAGTAACGATACAACTGACAAATCCTAAAAATACACAAAACACACAAGACATTTTAAAAACACTGCTGCTCCTTCTCCTTTAATTCTCCAAATATCAGATAAATTCTATATTTAAATATAATATAATATAATGTACATGGACAAAGGAACCCAGCTGTAAAAGAGCAGAGGGAAATCCTAATGATTTAGTTTTTTGTGCTGGCACAAAAAACCTAACCAGAAAAAGGTCAATATCCCAGGGACACCCCTAATAAATTGACCAAGTGTAGAAAATCATTGACTTTACAATTCCATATAATCCACAATTAATAAGTAATATCAAAACTAAAAACAATTAATAATCAATACTGTGAACCATGATGAGTGTCCTAATGTCAAAATATATAAATATTTGCACAGAATATCCAATTAATAGCAATAAAAAATAACTTCTTAACAACATTGAACAGTTCAAAGACACAAAAGTGCAAGTGCAAATGCAAAGGATACAATATAGTACAAAGTTACCAGACAACCATGAAAATTTAACAATCATCCACAGTACATTGAATGGAGGGGAGAGGTAGAGCAGCCAGGCACCCACACACGCGGCCCCCGTGCCCCTTCGGGGGTGCGGGGAAGTGCTAATCAATGTGATGCTGCCTAAATACCCTCCCTTAATGATATTCCCCCTGACTGTAGATCCTCGCAGCATGCCAAAACCGCCACGTCATCCGCAGGCTGGGCGGAAATGATGCAGCAGGCGGCGCATCCGCCAGTAGTACAAGGTACACCGCCCAAAGCGGTGTATTGGTTTGACATCACAGCCTGCAGGGGCTGAGCCCTCCCGCATCCCCCCCCTGTCCATCATCCCTCAGCCACCGCCCACCCGCAGCCAAACAATGTCCCGGCCACCACTGCCGAAAGAGTAAAGTCAAAACAGTAAAGTCACAATTATAATCACAAAACATAACCAATGATTATTTGGGCATCTATATAAGGGGAGGTATTATGGGCCTAAGTTAATAGGAGCCCTTATGAGAGGGTAGTAAGTCATTTGTAAAAATCGGGTACTCACAACCTCAAGTGGAACCAAATCAAATACTTCTCAAAGCGGCTCACTATTTATTTGTTGGAGGACAAACTATATGGTCTCTTGTTTATCTGGTTTTAGTATAGGGAGCGCCAGAGATCATGTACACAACTCCAATGAACTAAAAACTGATGCGGACCTGAGTAGATGAGAATTCATAAAGGAGAAAAACTTTTGCTTTTTTATCTGGCACAAAGCAGATGACAGCTTCACATAGACCCAAATCTGCTAATACCCAGTGTAATTCACTTAGTCCACTTACATATCCCCTATTCTAAATCAGGGGAATAAAAGTATGTGTGCATGATTCAACACTACAATATATGTGAAAAAAAGCATACATAAGAGGAAAAGAAATGTCCGGAAGGACCACTAATTTTTCAAAACCCTGAGTCACGGGTCTTATAACTTCTCGGCATTCTCCGTGGCTGAAGTAAAAATGTATGGCTCTATCCTCCTCGGTAATCCTTATTAGCATTCTCATGAAGTGCCGATGTGAAACCTAATAACAAAACAAATAAAATATGAGAGAGAAAACAGAAAAAACATTTTTACGTTTTTTAATTTTGTGTATATGTGCAATTAAAAAATGTGTAAAAACACCCATTAAATTCAAAAAAATCTATATACAAAAGATATATAAAAAAATATTTAAAAAATATATATTAAAATATATATATTAAAAAAAAACTATAAATCAACCAAACACAAATTATACTCGTGTCCTGACTCCTCATACCAAAGGAGTAACAAACCAAAAAACAAGAAACAATTTCTGGCCAAACACCAGACTACCCATGCATGCAAGTGAATTTGAGATAGGTGGGAAAGAGTAATATATATCAACCACCTATCATATTAAGAGAGAGCACCGACAAGACCCAAGGTAAGTAGGGTAGAGAACCAGAGGTCAGTTCACGAGGATCCATATATCATACCTATCTCAGGTCCAATCTAAAATCACCCCAAGAATGGTGCAAAGGACCAGTCTTTGTTTAGCCCCAATGGGGACCTGGTGCCCAGCTGGAACATCCAGCAGAGCTCCCTCTGCTGTAATAGTTTCTTGAGATCCCCCCTTGGGGGCCCAGGCATACCCTCTCTATGCCTATCACCCGTAAGGTGGTCGTCTCACACCCATGGAACTCAAGAAAATGTGGAGCTACTAGTGAGATGGTTTTACCTGCCATCACATCACGTTGTGCAAGTCTTATGTTGGATAAGTGCGCTTGAATCAGAGTACAAACGGCATTTTGTGTTTCTCCGATATATGATTTATGACAGTTGCTGTGGATTTCATAGATTACTGCCCGAGTCTTGCAATTTACAAAGGATAAGATTTTATAGCTTTGATTGGTCTGATTGTTAACAGAAGTTTTTTCAATAAATTTGCGTTGTGACAGCCATGTGTTGGCCATTGAAAAATGGCTCCTACACAGTATTTCTCTCAGGTTAGGGGCTCTTTGGGCAGTCATCTTAATCCTTTCACCTACAATTGGGGATACTCCAGGGTCTGAGGGTATTATATGCCAATGGTGGGACATGATATTTCCAATTTCTCACCACTGTTTATTAACCCTTCTAGTGCCAGCTATGTGAGCCTCACATAGCTGACTTTAAACCCCCACAGAAAAAAAAATATAAAAATTAAAAACTCACCTGACCACTCGTTGGATTAGGCTGGGTCTTCTCTTCACCCAGGGGGCTTCTCTCTTCGGGAGAGCGCCCAAAATTGCTCCCCCCCGCACCTCGGCCGCTGACACAATTAACTGTAAAAAAAATGACATATACTCATGCGATCCCTCCCGCCGGGCTCTTCTGTGTTGAGGAGAGGGCAAGAAATTGCTCCTCTCCCTCACTTCCTGGGTCGCCGGCTGCTAGCCTCGCCCTTTGAGGGCAGGACGAATGACATCATCGATGACCCCGCACCTGTCACCCTGCAGCCAGTGACCTGAGAAGCTCAGTCGCTTCGGTCCATGAGACCCCTATACCAGTTCACAAGTCTGGGGGCTGACAACTCACATGCGGCTAGCGGGGGACTTGCCATTAACCCCCGGTACCCCCAATTACCTGCCTCCCCAAAGCCCAGGGGGGCAGAAGAGTCTGGCCCATGGAGCTTGTAGCCGGCAGGGCAGGGGGCCACCAAAGCCGTCCCCTGTGCTCTATTCCTACATGCCCCCTGGTCCCGGGCTGATTATGATGAGTAAGGGTTTTTAACCCTTAAAATTCCAAAAAAATGGGGCCCCCACGTCCTTTTTTTAAAAAAACTAACCCCTTATGTTTATAGTGAGGGTAGTAGTATTTTAGTAGGCTGGCAATTAAAAGGGTTAATAGTACATGTTGGGTATTGTTCTGCTCTGAGGACTTTGCGTTTTCCGATTTACCTTGTTTTTTCTTGTTTGCATATTGATATTTTAGGAAAACATGTTTTTATTCAGCTTTTTAATACTTTTTTTTTAGGGAAACCCTGTGCAATCTAAGACTTATTTGAGGGATTACTTCCATAAAGATGAGCCCACTACAACAAGCTCAGTATGCTTATAAAGCTTAACATGTGTACTATTTTTATGGGGGGATATTTCAAATGTAAAGGGTTGTTTTGGTTGAAAAAGTGCTGAAATTTCCAAGTAAAATTATTCTTACGCACATGCTTTACTTTGGGGTGTTTGCCAACTCTTCCCTTGACAGTACCTATGCATGTTGGGTATTGTTCTGTTTGGGGGATGTTGCTTTTTCAGATTTAACTTGTTTTTTCTTGTTTGCATATAGTTTTTTTTTTTGAAAATGTGGCTTTTATTCTTTTCTTATTCTTTTTTTACGGAAACTATGTGCAACCAAAGAATTGATTGAGGGATTACTTCCAGAAAACTACGCCCACATAAACAAGCCTGGTAGGCCTAGAAAGCTTGGGGTGTGTACTTCCAGAGAATATATAGCTTGTGGGGGGGTATTTCAAATGTAAAGGGTTGTTTTTCTGGAAAAACTGCAAGGTGTGCTTAGCGCATAGCATAGTTGTATTTTATCTGAAAATCTCCAAAAGCTCTGTTTCAGTTTGGGGGAGTCTCCTGGGCAGGAAAGGGTGTCTACCTATACATATGTGGTACCACTGTAAATGGGAGAAATCGGAGTTTCACAAATGATTTTATTGACAAACTTACATTTGTTATTACAAAAAAAACACTACGAATTGCAAAAAAAATGTTGCCACATGTTTCACCCAAAAGTATTGAGAATACGCTAAAAAGGCCAAACATTTCATGTTGAACCCCAGACTCTGCTGAAAAAAACAATATATAAATCCCTTCAAAAATCAAGATTGAACATGTGTAATGCAAAATAGTGAAATATGGTCTGGCAACAGGGGGTGACAAAAAAAAGCTGGCACTTAAAGGGTTAAAGTTAGCAAAAAATCTCACCCCCGTATCCTTGGTGCTTTTTTTTTTTTGAGGTTGTCTTGGAGTGGAGAATTTCAATCCTTGTGGAATCTCGCGCCCGATGGTAAGCATGTTGCACCACTTTATGTGGATTACCTCGGTCTCAAAATCTGTTACTTAAATTGTGTGCTTGCTGTTTAAAGTCTGCCATATGTGTGCAGTTCCGGCGGGCCCTCAGAAATTGTCCAACTGGTATGCCATTTTTGAGATGTCGAGTGTGTGAGCTCATATAATCAAGGAAACTATTAACTGCAGTTAGTTTTCTATATAAGTCCGTACTAGGCAGACTAGATGGACCGTATGGTCTCCTTCTGCCGTCAACCTTCTATGTCAACCTTCTATGTACTGCCATCTATTTCTAAGGTAAGTTTCAAATCCATGTGAAATGTGAAATATCTGAGGTCAAAACGATATTCAAGACGTTGGTACCGAGGTGATCTAGGAACTCACGATACAGACTTTCAGGACCCTGCCAAAGAATAAAAATGTCATCAATGTACCGATACTACCCCGCAATCCAGGGGTGATATCTGTCACAGTCGGTGTTGAAATCTACACACTCCTCCCACCATCCTAAGAACAGGTTCGCCACCAAGGTGGCACATTTAGCACCCCAGAGATTTGTCTATATAATTGTCCATTGAAAGTAAAGACGTTGTGTTTTACACAAATTCTAGAAGGGACAGAATAAAAGTGTGTAGCTGTGCTCTATCAGTGGATTCTTGTTCCAGAAAAACTGTACTGCCAAGTGATGTGGAATGATTGTGTACAAAGATTCCACCTCACAGGTAACCAATAGAGTATCTGGTGTCAGATGTATGTGCTCCATTTTTTGTAACAAGTCTGTCGAATCTCAAAGGTATGAGCTCAAGCTCAACACATGTGGCTGTAAGAATATATCCACAAAAGTATGCTCCGGTTCTAACAAACTCCCAATACCCAAAACAATGGGATGACCTGGTGGGGAGGTTAGACTTTTGTGTGTCTTAGGTAACACATATAAGGTCGGTGTTATGGAATGTGAAAGCATAAGGTACCTCAATTTCATGATCCCCTCATCTTTAGCATGTATCAGTAGCCAATCCAGTTCCCCCTTAAAGTTGTTACATGGGTTACTGTTAAGTCTCAAATAATTGTACTTGTCCCTAAGCTGGCAGTTGATTTCTTTGATGTACTCTAAAGTGGACCATGCCACTACGCTCCCACCTTTGTCGGCTTCTTTAATAGTGATTGCCCTATTATTTTGTAAATTTATAAGGGCCTGGCATTCATCTTTAGTGAGGTTGTCCCCCCCATATGTTGTAGGTAATTTGATGATGTCCCGAACTACCATATCAAAGAACACTTGTACAGATGGAGATGACCTCAAAGGTGGACGGACATTTCAGCCCGCTTTTTTCTCTTACCAGTCAATGATCCAAAGGTGTAGACGAATCCTGTTCCTGTAGCAAAGAGTTAAGATTTAAAAGCACATCACGGGCCAAGACAAATTGTGGTTCAATCGGAGTAATAGTTGGGACAAACTTGGCCATGGGTTAGCTAGTATTAATCTAATGTTAAAACATGGTCAACCTACATAATTGTGTGAAGTTGGGGTACAGCAGAAGAATGTTAACTGTGAATGAGCCCACATGGCCACTTCACAATGTAAAGTGTATTTTTAAAAATAATTGTTAATGGGGCAAAACAATGGATGAAAGGTAACATTATTCAGTCTATGAGTGATCGGAAAGGGACCAATGTACTTAGGACCCAATTTCGGCAAAGGTTAACGAAGAGCAATATTTTTGGTGGATACCAAGACTAGATCACCCACCTGAAATGGTGGTTCCTGTGACCTATGTCGGTCGGCAAAAACCTTATGCCTATTGGAAGCTTTTTTAAGGTTTTATTGAACCTTAGACCAAATGATCATTCGTTCTCAAAACCATTCATTCAAAGCCAGCAAATTGGAGGAAGGGTCAGAGAGAGAAGAAGCCTTACAGAAAAAGGGCGAAAATTTAGTTGATTCACCAGGCGCATTATTAAAGGCGAATTCTGCAAAGTCGATAAATTCTGACCATTGTTCCTGACAATCCGACACAAAGCTAGGTATTGCTCTAAAGACTAATTTACCCTCTCAGTCTGATGGGGATGGTACCTCGCCGATAGAGACACTCTAATGCCTATTAGCGTGAAAAAATCCCTCCAGAAGCGAGATACAAATTGGACCCCCGATCAGAGACTATAGGGTCGATTCAAAGAAACATGTTACAGCTTTGATTTTGGTGCCGATCATCCTATTATTTGCGAACGCTCGTGCGTACGTATGAACTTGCGAGTGATTCTATAAGCAAATACGTTTCTATCCTAAAATATACGTCCGTTCGTATGTTATCTCCCGAACTTGCCTCAGTCAGTTGACAATCGTAAAATTCACGTTCATGTGCTCACTTGTTGCGGCGGCAGCCTGTTTTTTGTGCTGCTTCCATCGTCCACCTCTTCCAATTACTTGCGTTTGCCTCTGGTTTTCATTGGTTTTTGGCCTCTTAGATTCGTTCGTTCGTATGTATATAAGATCTTGCGCATGCGCACTCTCACCACTACTGCCTCGCGCCAGGCTACCACTTACCTTTATGAACCATAAAACTTACCTAAACCCCTTAGCGCTTGCATCCTTCTTCATTTCTCGGTCCCTAAAACTTACCTAAACCCCTTAGCGCTTGCATCCTTCTTCATTTCTCGGTCCCTAAAACTTACCTAAACCCCTTAGCGCTTGCATCCTTCTTCATTTCTCGGTCCCTAAAACTTACCTAAACCCCTTAGCGCTTGCATCCTTCTTCATTTCTCGGTCCCTAAAACTTACCTAAACCCCTTAGCGCTTGCATCCTTCTTCATTTCTCGGTCCCTAAAACTTACCTAAACCCCTTAGCGCTTGCATCCTTCTTCATTTCTCGGTCCCTAAAACTTACCTAAACCCCTTAGCGCTTGCATCCTTCTTCATTTCTCGGTCCCTAAAACTTACCTAAACCCCTTAGCGCTTGCATCCTTCTTCATTTCTCGGTCCCTAAAACTTACCTAAACCCCTTAGCGCTTGCATCCTTCTTCATGTTGACGACCCTAAAACTTACCCAAACAACATAATGTACATATGTCTATATGTTTCTAAGCGTGTTTTTTCGTGTTTGTGTAAATGTCTTTTTGGGCGCATATTAGAAATGACACATTTATGAAGGCTTAAAATATTATTTATTTAAAATATTTTGTTTGGTTGTTTTTTTGTTTAGTTTAAAAACATTGTAAAAATGTTAAATTTTTTTTTTTTTTTTTCAAAAAGAAAATTTGTCTCTCTAAAAACAACTTTAAAACTATTTTACAAAAGTAGCCAGGACCAAGGGCACTAATCCTCCTCCTCTTCTTCTTCTGTTGGCCCCAACGTCGCCTGTATGGCCAGCAGCTCGGCCACCAACTCTTGGATTCTTTTTTTTTTTCTGCCACGGTTTGTGGCCTCATCCCTGTAAGCAATAGAGAAATAAACATAAATAGGAGTACCAGACCGGTTTGTATGCTGGAAATAGATTTGGGGTTAATCAAATACATGTAAATGCATGACATATGTCATTCTTCCAAGGGATAAAGTAAATGCATTTCCCACAGGTAAGTATTGAAACTCCTTAAACCAGACCTTCAACATTATTTAATGAAAAGCAATAACTATTCCAAAATGATTCTGCACCAGATCGAAGTATATTTTGGTGGATTTTTGATTACTGCGCCGCCATCGGGAGTCAGAAGCATAACACTTAATGAGGAGAGGAGAGTGGGATAAAGTACAGGGGAGTAGGTTACAGTGGTGCTTTGGGAATACAGAGCATAGCTGGGTTCAGGGAAAGGTCATCAGTCCCACAATGCATGGCAGCACCTTACTTTTTAAAATCTGTATCCCATGCTGCATGTAAATATTGCGCATTCCATATTCCGCCATATTGGATGTTTACAGGCTCCTAACATGCATTAGATGGCTGTAGGCTGTTTTTCAATGTTCCCAATCTGTATGTACAGTGTGTTGGCTAATTATTAGCTATGTTCTTAATACGAGTTAGGGTCCGCTTTAAGCTAACGAAGTGCCCACATGAAAGTGTTAACTACACATTGGCTACGCCTTTAGTTATGTGTGTGTTATTAGCTAACAACACATTAATATGAATAATGGCATGAATACTTACTGAGTTGGTGGCCGACAGATGGCTGGTTGGGGCCAACAGGCTGCCCTTGGTCCTGGCTATGCTGTGAAGAAGTCCCTGGAGAAACATGTGACATTTGGTTAGTAGTTGTATAGAGTCACTATTCCAAACAGATCTGGCTCCCAGGCTGGCTGACATCACTCACCTTCGTCAGGATCGACTTCCAGCATCTCTGCTGCCTCCTCCTCCACTATCTCACCCGCTCCCGAAGCTTCTACAAATACATAATAAAGGATAACTTAGTTTTTGGCCTGCCATGTATATCTTTGTGCATATACATGAAGAGTGACATACCAGAGCCTTCCCCATGCCTGGCCGGGCATGACTCCACGCCCACGCGGTTGCGCCCCTCCTCTGTGGTAAGGTCCAGGGGCTGGTCTGAGGAGGCCACAGAGGAGGGGTAGGTCCGTCGCCCGGGAGATCCACCACCTTCACTCACAGATGCAGACTCATGCAGCACTGGTCGGCCTGTGCGCCTCCGGGTGCGGCGAATTCTGAAATCCATTTCCAACACTAACAAAGAAAAGTCATTATAAATAAAGGTATAGCTTATACATTTGCAACATATAACATGCTATCGCTTGGTACTTACTTGGGAAATGGATCCCAAAAAACCTCCGCACCCGGGCCATGTGCAGACGTTTCAGGTCCGACCAATGCTGCATTATCTGGGTGTGAGTGAAGGTGGTGCTGGTCACACGGTGGATTTCCGCGATGATCTCCCGGGCGATGTCCCTTTTTTCGCACACATTGGGCGCGAAGTCATACCGGCGCTGAAGCATGATCTGAAAAACATAATGGACACAGAGCTTTTACTTTTACACACAGACCCATATGTGTTGCATCACAAGTTGAGAATTTCATGTCATTAACACACACATTTAGAGTGCCAGCCATTTTTGGGGAGTGCCTTAAAGCGGACGTTGACTGTGAATGAGAGTCTGGTCTTATGTTATATGTTTCACACACCATGTACATACAGATAATAGCCAACATTAAAAATCAGGCCACCTGCATCTATGGCATGTTAGGATGGTTTCAACATCCAAGATGTCGGCTTATGCTTAGGCTTTTGGGCCACGTGTGTGGCTTGCCGTTGTGTTTTGCGGTCTTAGGCAAACAGTGTTCCTCAAACATCCGCATCAAGGTCCGAGACAGGCCAGGTTTGACAGCTAGCCCCGCTACTCTACAGGTTAATTAACTGGTGCTAAGCCAGAGCAATTGCCCTAATTAGGACATCAGCATAGACAGGTGAAAACGTGGCCAGGCTCGGCCCTTGAGGATGAAGTGTGAGGAGCCAGTTCTTAAACATTAAGAGACCCAAAACTAGTTCCAAACGCATCATTTACATTTAGGCCATCATTGAGTATTAGCTTAAAAGGCAGAGCCAGGCACTTACCAGCATGAGGATCTCTTCCTGTTGACGGGTGAAGATAGTGGGCGCCATCTTTATGCTTCTTCAAGGCAGCAGATAAGTGAAACCCCAGCGGTTTCCTGGTTCCGCTCGAACGTACGTCCGTACGAGCGCATAGTCGTGCGCATAGGCGTCACACGCTGGGCTCATTATTTAAAGGTCCCTGCACCCAAAGCTCATTCTCTTTGAGCATTTGGTGAAAATGGCACCCAAAAAGCCTGCAGCAAAACGCGCCCAGCCAAGCCAGACCTCGGAGGGCCCAACCACCAGGTCCCAGCAAGGAAGCAAGAAGTTACGCTCCCAGAAGGCGAGTACCACCTCGGCCCCACCAAGGGACACTGGACCCTCCCTTACCCAAAAAAGGGCCCCAAAGGCACGTGCCCCTGCGGCCAAAAAACAGGCCACAGCAGCACCCACCACCTCTGCCCCCAGAAGAGGCCGCCCAAGGGAGCCCATACCGCCCATGGTTTCAAGCAGGGCACTTCGCCAACCCAGGCCCAGCAGCAGGGCCAGAAGCCCATCTAGGCCACGCAGCAGGGCCAGAAGCCCATCTAGGCCACGCAGCAGGGCCAGAAGCCCATCTAGGCCTCGCAGCAGGGCCAGAAGCCCATCCAGGCCCAGAAGCAGGGCCAGAAGCCCATCCAGGCCCAGAAGCAGGGCCAGAAGCCCATCCAGGGCCAGAAGCAGGGCCAGAAGCCCAGAAAGCCGACACAGGAGGCCCAGAACCCCAGCAAGGCCGCGCAGCAGGGCAACAACCCCATCCAGGCCCAGAAGCAGGGCCAGAAGCCCAGAAAGGCCCAGAAGCAGGGCCAGAAGCCCATACAGGCCCCGCAGCAGGGCCAGAAGCCCAGAAAGCCGACACAGGAGGCCCAGAACCCAAGCAAGGCCGCGCAGCAGGGCAACAACCCCATCCAGGCCCAGAAGCAGGGCCAGAAGCCCAGAAAGGCCCAGAAGCAGGGCCAGAAGCCCATACAGGCCAAGAAGCAGGGCCAGAAGCCAATACAGGCCACGCAGCAGGGCCAGAAGCCCATACAGGCCACGCAGCAGGGCCAGAAGCCCCCGACCTGGCACCAGCCGGGAACATAGCCCCCGACCTGGCACCAGCCGGGAACATAGCCCCCGACCTGGCACCAGCCAGGAACATAGCCCCCGACCTGGCACCAGCCGGGAACATAGCCCCCGACCTGGCACCAGCCGGGAACAGAGCCCCCCAAGAGGCCAAAGAATGGCCACCCTGACCACATCTACACCTGGAAGTTCGGTGGCCAGCCACGCAAGAACACCCAGTCCCTTGGCCAGTCCAGTCCAGTCATTGGGAAGCCAGCAATCCGTCCATTCCCCTACCCAGCCCCAGGCCATAATGTCACCACGTGTCTGCACACATGGAGGAGCACCCAAGCCAACCATCTGGCCGCACATTGCGCCGCGGCCATTTGAGTGGGAGATTCTCCCATGACCAAAATATGGCATTGGCTAGTGGCCTTACATTATACTATGACGAGCTCTATGGGAGCAAATCAAAACACACCACGAAGCAGCGCAAGATGGAATTGTTTGAAACCATCCTACGACAAGTAAATGCAGCGGGGGAAGAGAGGAAAGATGTGCCACAAATTCAAAAGAAAATCTCGGATCTTAAATATGCTGTACGTCAAAAAGAAATGAAAAGGCATAATTACAGGTAAATAAATGATGTCTCCAAATATAAGGATTAGGATGTACTGTATGCACCTTTTCTGAGTACCAAACGATTTTCTCTTTTCAGCATGCAAACTGGAGGTGGCTTTCCAACCAAACTGGAGTTTACACCTGCTGAGGAGATTGTGCTGGGCCTTCTCCATCCGGTCGCGGTCGGTGGCCATGCGGGTCTAAGGGACACAGACTCACCGACCCGTACCCACGGTGAGTACTCTTAATCTGCATGTTTGCCTGTTTGGGCAAAAATATAAAGTTCACTAGTACCAAGATGACGGTATGGCCCTATGGTGTGGCTTGCTTGGGCTCGCACTACTGTGCCTGTTTGTGTCCTGTTTTGGTCCCTGTGAATCACACATTTAGGACCACATACATTATGTAAAAGACCAATTAACCAAAAATATTTGTCAAGTAACGAAGTTTATCCTGAAAAGTGATATATTTGGACTCAATCACAAAACACACATCATTAGGGATGGGTTGGCTATTTGTTGTGTGAGTTGTGTTTGAGGTAACAATTTAATTACACACCCCCAAACATATCTGACCTAGAGCAGCGAGACTCAACTGGCGGCCCGGGGTCCCAATGCGGACCTTGGCACCAGATTCCCGGACCCCTGCCCAGACAGCCCTGCACTCAGTTACTTCTGTGTTGACGTGCTCAGAGCTGCCCCCTTGATCGGCGATGTAGTGGTTGGTCTCCTGCCCAATGTCATGGCTCCCTGAAACATAGCATTGCAATATGAAGTACTGCACAGGAAGTGGCATTGCAAGGTACACAGTAACTTGGTGCATCTTTCTCTTGGTCCAATCCTGTCCCGCTGCCCCAGCTCTGCCCCATCTGCCACAGTCCCACCATCTGCCCCCCCCCCCACATCAGCCCCATACATTTCTAACATATTTGCTCCATCCATCCCATCACCATCAATTCCTGACCTCCCACCTTTAGCCATCCAATCCCTGTCCCCTCAGCTCTGCCCCATCCAGCCCAGCAAGGGCAAGCAGCCTTTATTAGTTTGCACTTGGCAATCTCCAGCCCCTCCCCCAGTGTGTTTATTTCTAACTAGACACCCCCTGCGACAGCCCCATGCCCAGACATTCACCTCTCACCACATACCTTTAAATGGACCTTTACAAGAAGTGTTTGAGTACCCCTGACCTAGAGAATGGTAGTCAAAATCCAAATAGTTGCTGTGCAAGTTGTATGCTGACTGGGTACACTTCCTGACTTTGAACTGAGGTCAGTTAGCAGTTTTCTAGAGCCATTGCACATATCTAAAATTGCGTGTATTTTAACAATTGTCCCCATTGCTGTAGAGTTGCTTAATATTACAAATAGTGGCTTTTTTTAATAACTAAAAAAACAATGCTTATGTGTGTGTTTACCTTGTTTTGTTTTCTCTTCTTCAGCCCAGCATGACCCCTCAGCAAGGGTAAACTCACCCCCCAGTTTGCTTATGCCTACCAGGTCCGTACAGCATAGGAGCCCAGATCCGAGTTTTCCGGTAAGTTAATTTAGTACCATAAATACTACCAAGTGCTTAAGCATGTGTTAAACTGATGGAATCCCAAATTTGGACGCCAACTTACACTTTTTTTTTATATGTCCCTACAGACCCGCACACTCATGGAAGAGATCCAGGAAATGGAGGAAGCTGATGTCTCCCTGCAGGGCACGTCCGATGACCTCCCCCTGGGTCCCAATCTGGAACTGCTCCCTAATGTTTCTCTGGCCAATCCTCAGCAGCAGAGTGAATCTCCATCCATTGTGCATGCACATGGGGAGACTGACACAACAGTCCCCAGTGTTCACTCTGCTGCTGAGGATTTGCCAAGCATGCCTGTTGCTGTTGAGGGGACGACACAACGCGGCAGGGCACGCCCAAGAGCCAGGGAAATTGTGCGGCGGACTCCATTACGCCGCCCCACAATTTCCCAGGGGAGGCAGAGTGCCCTGCTTCATTTATGGACCCAAGAGAGGGACTCTTTTGAGGCACAGCTCGTTACTGAGCGTGAGGAAAGGCATGCCGATATGGTCAACATAAATAACACCTTACAGGGCATCCTCGCGGAGTTTCGTACCCTCAACAGCAACATGGTAACTGCAAGTAATGGCATCCAGTCAGCCATGGCTGAGATGACCAATATGCAGAGAAACATTATGGAGCAGTTGCAAATTCACAATGCAGCCATGGCCCAGGCTAGGTCCCATCCCCACGGACCTCCACCTGGGTATTATGGGCAGCCACCCTATTAATCCATGATTGTGTGGGACATCTTTTCTCTTACCCCCCACTGTATTTACTTGTCCTTTGAGGTTTCAAACAATCCATTTTGTGTTTCACATGCAGGTTGTGTTTTGTATTTGCTCCCATATAGCTCCTTAGAGTAATGATTAAGGCCACTAGCCAATGCCATAGGTCTATGTGGAGTGTATCTGGCCACTTATGGCTTTAAATATGTATTTGGTTTGTGCTCCTCCTGTTTGCAGACATGTTTGTGTGACATTATGGCCATGGCAAAATATCCCTTGACACAGGCAAGATTAAGTACTGGACTAGGCTGGCCTTTGGACTGGGTGTCCTTGTTTGGTTGTGCCACTCACTTCCAGGTGTAGATGTGCTCGATTTGTTTTTTGTTATATCATGCCTTTTTAACCACAGTTGTATGTGGAATGTTTTATGTTAAGCACAATAATTCTAATTCAACAAAGTAAAACAAATTTCACAATTACAATACTTGTGGCGTTTTTAGTGGAAACACATTTTAAATCAGCTTGGGCTAAACCAGATACTTTTTGGTTTAAGAGGTGTAACAATGCAAATATCAAGCTAAGTAAACACCATGAAATACATTAGGCAACAATTAAGGGAAAAATGTTTTAATTTAAGGTAATGCCACATTACGGCAAAACAACATATTGAACAAAAAGGCTAAGACAGACACACAGAATGTTGAAAAACAAAATAAAATTAACTAAAATGCTGCAATATCAAATTTGCTCTAACTGATTGTCCAGACTCTCTGGGTGGCCCCACATAATTGTCTCCATCATCCTCTAGGGCTGTAGAGGGCAGACTATCCACATAACGGGGGACACGTTCTAGTATGGCAAAATTGTGCAAAACAGCACATGCCATGATGATGTCGATCACTTTTTTGGGATCATATTGCAGGGCGCCCCCAGTATGGTCCAAACAACGAAAACGGGTCTTCAACAGCCCAAATGCCCTCTCCACAACAGCCCTGGTCTTGCGGTGCGCACGGTTGTACGCTTCCTGAGAGGCATCCTGGGGCCGCAGCACAGGCGCCATGAGCCAGGGGAGAAGTGGGTAACCGGAATCACCTTAACAAGACAATTAAAGTTAATAAAAATTAAAAAGGCAAGACAACAAACACAAAGAATTTGACATATATCAAAATGATGTAAGGTAAAGGGCGTAAAAATACACCCAGGGCACATTAGCAAAATAACTATTGCCACTAATGTAGTACATAAATAAAAATGCCGCTTAAATATACAAAAGAATGATAAAACATCTGCACGGACAAGGGTAGTTAGAATTTGTTTATAGTTTGGGTTTTCTGACATGTTACAATTAGGATGCTGCTGAGGGGCACTCAACATTTATATAAAGAATACAATGTATGCAGTTTAAGTCCACTTTGCCATTTAAAGACCAATACTACAAAAGGACCATAAACTAACAGATACTTGGGTATAAACTCCCAACCAATATATTTTGGGACATGGAACTTACAGACATCCTAACTAAAGGGAAAACATTCTGAAGGACAAAGTGAGGCAAGCATTTTGGTTTTGAGTTCCGAAAATACGACCCAACTAAAATGCAGTTTCAGGCTTATGTAAAGAATACAAAAACAAAAATATCAACAAATAACAGATTAATCAGAAATTTAATACCAAATAAATAGGACACACTTACCAAGCAGCCATGCACCCGAAAATTCACCTGACTCAAATCTCCGAAACAACCCAGATCATCTGAGTATATAGGAGTCGTGCGACGATCCTGGGTAGCCGGCAAGGACACTCAGAAAACGCATGTCCGGCCCAACCACGGCCTGGACATTAAGGGAGTGTCCCATTTTTCGATTCCTTAAGGCAAAGCATACAAAAAGGGTAATTGATAATTGAAAAAAGGATCAAAAATTTAAAACATGTCTGCACTCTATTTGAAACTACTAATGAAAAGCCTAAATAAGGCATGTACACAAATGAGCCAAAAAAAAATATGCTGCCGCAAAGGAAAACAGGTTACATTACACGTTGGGCAACATAATAACCTAAAACAAAATATAAATACCTATATATATACTCGTCGGCTGCCCTAGGTACGAGTGCCACATGTGTGCAGTCAACAGCACCAATTACGTTGGGCATGTCGGCCACATTATAAAAACCAAGCTTAATGGCGTTTCTGGCTGCCATATCATCCGGAAAATAAATATATTTTGGAGTTATGGCAGCCATGCCTTCCAAAAATGTAGATAGTGCGCGGCTCAGCGTAGGCTGTGAGATCCCCACGGAGAGGGCACCCAGCCTCTGGAACGAGCCGTTCGCCAAAAATTGCAGGCAGCCAAGCATCTTGGTCATACCTGAAATTGCATGCCCCTTCCTTGTGGTGCGGGCTAACCATGGCCGCAACTCACTATATAATTTATGGAGGGAAGCGCGATTAAGCCTGGTCAGCTCGAACAGCTCAACATCATTCATGCTATCGATGTTCATGCGACGACGCAGGGGCAATCTGCTCTCAGACATCCGGATCAACTCAATGCCAAAAAGCATAAGCCCTTGATGTGCCACAAACTCGCTCCTCTCCATCCTACTCCCGAGGCCAAATAGCTGCCGGCAAACATTTCGTAAAGCAGCTATTTAATGGGCTTCAAAACAATTAGCAATCAGCTCTCTGAATTGGTCGCAAGCCCATGTGAATGACGTAAAAAATAGGATCTGACGCAAATAATACGATTTGGACGGGAAAAAGACACGAACTAACGCAAAATATACGATTTCCGTACAAAATGCGTATGTTCATATACGTCTATGCGCGAACGATCGTGCGAATACGAAATGGGCAAAAAAAAAAAGAAAAAATGACAAACACCCACCCAAACTTATGATTCTCGATACGAAATCAATTAACTTTTGCTCTTTGAATCGAGGGGTATATCTTGGGGTATGCCAAGAACCCGAAAAATGTGTCTTATAAATAGTTGAGCCAGTTCCGGTGCTGACAGAAGTTTTGCCAGAGGAATGACATGAGCCATTTTACTGAAACTGTCGACCACTACCCAGATAACAGTATTACCCTGAATCGCCGCAGGTCAAGACCTCCGGGGGGCCATAAAGGCTCTCCCGTGGGGTTCGTTGTTCTTATTTTGGGTCGGCTGGGGGGGCTCTTTCTTACCCTTCCGGTTCGCCTCGCTCCCTCGTTAGGACTGAGCCCCTTCCGCCAACCGTTTGGGGGGTGGTGGGGCTCGTTTTTTGGGAAACAAACCGTATTTCCCGCTTAGGGTTTTTATGTGTTAGTGGGCAGCACCCACAAGTGTTGCTTCTCTGATTTTGATTTTGGTGTTTAGTGTCTGTCCTTTCGTGGTGTTGTTTGTGACCCCGTCCCCCGTCTTGTGTCCTTCGTCCCCTCCCCTGTCTTTTGTCCGGACCCTACCTTTTCCCCTCTCCTCTCTTCCCCACTAATCCCGACATGTCAAGGGTCAAGTGTACCTCCCTGAATGTTAAGGGGCTTAATTCCCCTTTTAAGAGATCCATTGTATTGCGGGAGCTGGGGCGCCTACGCACGCAGATCGCATTCCTGCAAGAGACACATCTAAAGGGGGGTCGGTCACACAACCTCACAAACCGCTCCTTTAAAACCCAATATATCTGCCCGTCCCCAGACTCCAAAACTAGGGGGGTTGCCATCTTGTTGGTGGGGTCCTTACCTTGGACCCACTCCGAGACGCTACTGGATCCGGAGGGTAGGTTCCTTTTTGTTAAGGGCACTCTTTTCTCCTTAAAAGTGACGTTGGCCACATGCTATTCCCCTAATATTAACAATACAAGTTCCTGCGCTCTGCCCTTGGGAAACTGGCGTCTTTTACGGAGGGTGTTCTTTTGCTGGGCGGGGATTTTAATGTGGTTCTGGACCCCACGGTGGATACTTCACGCGGGATGTCCCATCTCTCCCCTACGGTGCTGAAAAAACGTAAGGCCCTTCTATTTAAGGACCAGCTTATGGATGCCTGGAGGACGCTTAATCCCAAGGGGAGGGATTACACCTTCTTCTCCGCTGCCCATAATTCGTACTCTCGTATTGACTGGTTTCTGGTGCCCCACAGATTTCTCCACCTCGTTGTTAGCATGGACATAGGTCAGATTACGGTGTCGGACCATGCTCCTGTCTCAGTGATCGTTTCCATCCCCGACACTGCCCCCCTTAGAGGCCAATGGAGATTGAATAGCTCCCTCTTGCAAGACCCCGGGGTAAAAGCAGATATTAAAAAAGCCATAGCTGAATTCTTCGTGACAAACGACACGGAGGATATATCGCGAATGTCTCTGTGGGAAGCCCACAAATGCGTGATATGGGGGCTTCTGATTCAGCACGGAGCCCGCCTTAAGAAAGAGAGGCACAAACAAGTTGACCACCTCACCCAAGAGATATATAAACTTGAAACTCAGCATAAACAATCCCTAGATGAGACTGTGGCGGCCAAGTTAGTGAGCCTGCGGGAGTCGCTCAGAGACATTTGCTTTGTAGAGGCCAAGAATTTGGCGGTCAGATGTAGGAGATTTTTTTACTAATACAGTGACAAATGCGGAAAAGCTCTGGCCAGGGCCCTTAGAGCTCAGCGCAGCAAAAATTACATTCCCCTTGTTCATGACCCAGAAGGTAACAGGCGGCATCTGCCAGTGGACATTGCTCGGACCTTTAGGGGGTTTTACGAGAAACTTTATAACCTCCCCCGGGACAAGCCTGCCAGCTATCGGAGTGACATTGACACTTACATCCGCGAGTCGGGGCTCCCACGTCTTACACGGGAGGTGGTGGAGGCCTTGGAGGAGGACATTGGGATGGATGAATTGTTGTTGGCCATTAAAAATACCAAACCGGGGAGAGCTCCCGGTCCCGATGGTTTCAGCTTAGATTATTACAGGGAGTTTTCGGAGACCCTAGGCCCCCAATTTATTGCCTCGTTCGGCTCCCTGAGGGATGGCGCTCCCCCACCCAGGGATACCTTACGTGCAAATATAACTGTAATTCCCAAGGAAGGTAAGGACCCGACATATTGCGGGAGTTAGACCCATCTCCTTGCTGAATTGCGACATAAAGCTTTTCAATAAAATAATGGCTGGCAGGCTTGCCCCGCTCATCCCCTCCATCATACACTGGGATCAGGTGGGCTTTGTACCTACGAGGGAGGGTAGGGATAACACGACGAGGGTGATCAACCTGATACACCGTGCACGCATGGTTGATTCGGCTGCGATGCTTCTCTGGACGGACGCCGAGAAGGCATTTGACAGGGTTGGATGGGATTTTATTTCTGCCACCCTGCGTCATATCGGTCTGGGGGACAACATGACCCACTGGATCATGGCCTCCTACTCTTGTCCCTCGGCGTCCGTCGTGGTGAATGGGCTGGCATCTGATCCCTTCTCTTTGGCGAACGGCACACGTCAGGGTTGTCCACTTTCTCCCTTAATATTTATATTGACTCTAGAACCTTTTCTACGCACTGTCAGGAAGAACCCCGATATCTCCGGGATCCGTTCGGGCCGAAATGAACATAAGGTGGCGGCGTATGCTGATGACCTCATATTTTTCATCACCAGACCTGAAACGACTCTCCCTAATCTGATGGCAGAACTCAAAACCTTTCACTTATTGTCTAATTATAAAATAAATTACCAAAAATCCTCAGCCCTGAATATTAACATCCCCCCGGTGAGGCTGAGGTGGATATCAGAGAATTTTCCGTTCAAATGGGAGAGGGAGGCGGTGACCTACCTGGGGACGCAAATTTCGGCCTGTCCCCAGAAGTTATATAGCTTGAATTTCCCCCCGTTGCTGGGGAGGGTGGAGGAGGACCTCCAGAGATGGAATAAAAGCGCGTTTTCCTGGTTTGGCAGGGTTAACATCATAAAAATGAACATCTTGCCTCGGGTGCTTTACCTCTTTCAAGCCCTGCCAATTGAGGTCCCCCACACCTTCTTCAGGCGACTGTGATGGGAATATGTACGAGGTTCGTGTGGGCGGGGAGGCCTCCTCGTGTGGCTGCCTCTCTTCTGGTGCTCCCTAAGAGACGGGGGGGCTAGGCCTCCCAGACTGGAAATCCTACTATACTGCGGCGCATCTTACCCGGGTGATTGATTGGTGCAGGCATGCACATTTAAAGCAGTGGACGAGTATTGAGCAGGGGGTTTCTCCGATACCCCTTCCAGGGCTGCCCTGGGTACCACTGGATCGAACGGCTGCACTAAACAAGCATCCCACGATTGGGCCCACTAGGAGGGTGGCAGGTAGGACATTCCGGGGCTCGGTCATTTCCCCGGCCCTTTCGCCTCTGACCCCTCTGATAGGCCACCCGGATTTCCCTGCAGGCATTTCAGATAGCACTTTTAGGACTTGGACGAAGCGCAATACGTTTCGGATCCTTCATTTGCGGGACGGGTCGGGTTGGGTGGGGCTGGAGGAGCTGGCGCGGAGAGAGTCCCTACCCATTTTTGGCTTCTGGCATACCCTCCAGCTAACACATTATCAGAACTCGTTAGGTAGGATAGCTGAGACCTCCAGGCCCCTTACCCCCTTTGAACAAGTCTGTGCGGGGGGTGGACATTTCCGGGGTGCTCTGGCCTTTGCCTATTCGCTGGTGATTTGTCCCCCAGAATCCTTTTCACCTCCTTTCATTGAGGGGTGGGAGAGGGAATTGAACAGGAGCTTCACTGAAGAGCAAAAGTTGGCTATGATGCAGCTGGCCCACAGATCTTCCATCTCCTGCAGATATCAGGAAACGTCTTATAAGATTCTCACTCGTTGGTATCTGGTTCCTACCAGATTATCAAAGATCTTCCCTTCCTCTTCCCCCTTGTGTTGGAGGTGTTTGCGCGCCAGAGGCTCCATGTTACACGTCTTTTGGGAGTGCGGGGACCTCTCCGGGTTCTGGGGTAATGTTCGGAAAATTGTCCTGGCCTTGACGGACATAGATCTGGGCACTGACCCAGCGGGCTACCTGCTCAATCTCGCTCCTACCTCTATTCGGAGACGAGGCAAGTCTTTGCTCGCTCCCCTCCTGAACGCGGCGAGGTCCTGCATCCCGGCGTGTTGGAAGTCTCGGGAGCCCCCCTCCACCGCGCTGTGGCTTGCTAGAGTTAAAGATATCTGTAGGATGGAGGAGCTCACAGCTTTGCTGAAGGGTACCTCAGAGAAGTACAGGGTGACTTGGTTTGAGTGGGACCGTTTTACGCTTTCTGCGGGATACCTGGAATACCTGAAGACGTAATGAGGTTTTGGGAAGTAAGCAATCTACCTCTCCCTCGTGCCTTCTTGGCACTTTCCCCTCCCCGCCCCTCTCCCCAGTTCCCTCCCCTTTCCACTCCTCCCATCGTCTGTCGTGTTTCCCTCCCTATGTGTTGTGTGTAAGTGTTGTTCGTCTACCCATTTTGTGTTTTCTGATTAGTGTTCTGTTTGGGTTGTGTTGGGCTAGTACTAGCCTTGTTTTATTAAATTAATTTAATTTATTAAAGACAGAGAAGGCAGGATATGCAGGCCTCAGGCCTTTCTTTAATTCATTTAACTGAACCGTTACACGCCATAACTGGATCGGCGGGGCGTCTAACCCTTTTACGGAGATCTTCAGGAACCTAGCCTCGAGTTCCACCATTAGTCTAGGGTATCAGCGCCTCTCAAACAGAGTAATGATTAAATATTTTCCAGCTTCCGCTGTCCACCCGATTCAGACAATCATTCCCATCCAGCTTTAGCTCCCATGGAATAGACGTTTATAGCATGATCATTCAGGATGCATCATAAACAGTCCGCACATGAAGGAAGAGATAGAATGGCAAAACTAGTGCAATATTGTTTAAAAACCACTGTTTAATATGAAACACATCCAAGAATTGCACTCACATGTAAAAAATGTAAAAACCGCATATCAAATAAAGGCAGATCTCACCGCCAGTCTTCAATGCTCCCGCCGAACGGACCAGAGATGTAGACAAAGAGCGCTCCAATCAGGCTGCGGCCCCGTCCCTCGAGTCCACAGGAAACTGCCAAATTCCAACGCGTTTCGTCGCTAACTGCGACTTTAACCAGGTATTCGGCAGCTAAGAAAAACATGTCTCTTTATACCGGAAATAGAGAGGGACCTCCCGCCTTCCTCCTCCGGCATGCGCTAACACCCACTATGGTTGCTAAGCGACCAGGGTAAACATAGAGAGAGGACACGATGGTCAGTGTACGCTATGAACGGAAGTGGAGGGACCGGAAACATCGTCTCCGCCCTCCTCGTCTGACACACTATCGCGTCAGCTCGGTTGCTAGGCAATCCACTTACGCTTCGCCTACGCACACAGCGGGGTCGGAGCGGTGGATAACAGAGTTATTATCCTCCAATTAATACATCGTGACGCTCTAGTCACCTAGGTCGCCTCAGCAACCATGTACTCCAATCTTTCAGGAGCCGACCTCTCAGTATGACAGGAGCGGACACCCGCTCTGCGATTCAAATCATAATTCCCGTTCGCTCACTGTCACACCGCACAATACTCATAAAGGCTGCATAAAACTGCCAGTCTATATTCTCTTGCGCTCACAATATAGATATAGCTAGAAGGGCTCATCAAAGCAGCAACGAAACGCGTTGGAATTTGGCAGTTTCCTGTGGACTCGAGGGACGGGGCCGCAGCCTGATTGGAGCGCTCTTTGTCTACATCTCTGGTCCGTTCGGCGGGAGCATTGAAGACTGGCGGTGAGATCTGCCTTTATTTGATATGCGGTTTTTACATTTTTTACATGTGAGTGCAATTCTTGGATGTGTTTCATATTAAACAGTGGTTTTTAAACAATATTGCACTAGTTTTGCCATTCTATCTCTTCCTTCATGTGCGGACTGTTTATGATGCATCCTGAATGATCATGCTATAAACGTCTATTCCATGGGAGCTAAAGCTGGATGGGAATGATTGTCTGAATCGGGTGGACAGCGGAAGCTGGAAAATATTTAATCATTACTCTGTTTGAGAGGCGCTGATTAAGATACCCGTTTGGTAAGAATCTGCACATAGGGGTGCTGTAGAACACTGAGGAGTGTGCATGCACTTTGGGATAAGGTTGAAGAACATAAGAAGATTTTCTGCACTTTTGGTTGAAGGTAAAGTTCACTATTTTGGATACTTTTGGACACTATTAGTTTAAGTTAGCTCTGTGTTACATATATCTCACATATATATATTTTTTGCATTTATTGGAAAAGTTTGGGACTTTTCAACACGTTGAGCTCCACTAAAAGACTTTATTTCTACATACTTAATTGTTTTATATTTAAGCGCGGTGTGACACATTTGTATAGTCTAGGGTATCGTTGAATTTTCTCTACCGTTTTACTGTATTTTGGTTGGAAGGTATCTCGAGGAGCACTTTTCCCTGTACCTGCCGAGCTGTATTGCTGTATATATGGCATGTTTGTCTCTGTACCCTGAACACGGTCTGTAACCTGTTTCTCTCTAATAAAAATTTACAATTTAAAAAAAAAAAAAAACAGTATTACCCTGAGACCGCGGCAGGTCAACATTGAAATCCATGGATACCTGGGTCCATGGTTCCCCAGGAATCTCCAGGGGTACTAATAACCCTGCTGGAGATATACGAGTTCCCTTGTTATGGGCACATACACTACAATTGAAAAAATGAACCAGGAATTTATTTATATGAAGGAACAAAAAATGTATAGAGACAAAAAGGCATACTCAAATAAGACAGTGTATGTATGGCCGCAGAGTGAAATACAGGGGGTAAAAGGGAATACCCAAGCAGGGAAGGTTATTCCTCAGAAAGTTCATCTTCTAGGGAAAGGACCTCCCGGAGAAGGTATGACTGGGCCCCCACACAAAGTAGATTTGGTGACCATCCTGTACAAGATAGCACAAATTGGATAGGCCCTCCGCGGAGAGAGATCCGACTTCAAAAAAATCAGGGAGACAAGACAGCGAAAAAAAGGAAGACAGAAACAAGGAATATGGAGGAGGGGGAGGGACAGGAGAAAAGTAGGTGGGGTAGGGAGGATTTTTTAGGAGGTGGAAGAATAAATCCCGAAATGAGAGAAGAACTAGCGAACGCCACAGGAAAATTACCGCACCAACAACCCCCCAAGAGAATAACACTGTCTCACAAAGACATGAGCCTCGATTCAAAGACACATTCGTCCGGACTTCCGTAGCTGTCTGTGAAAGTTTTGGTGGGTGTTTGTCATTTTTTTCGTTCATTTTTCATTCGTACGAACGTTCGGGAATGCGCTTTCGATGAACGGAAGCAAAACAGAACATTTCCGTTAGTTCGGATCATTTTCCAAACAAAATCGGATATTTTTCGTTCGTTCAGATAACTTCCGTTGTTGGGATGGGTTCCCGTCTGATTTAGAGAGCTGATTTCCGACGGGCCACCACCCTATAAATCCGTTTCATTTCCGATCCACTTACGGGACCTTTGAGGCCTCGGATTGCTATTGTTGAACATGTTTTGCGGCTATGTGGAGGAGTCTGCGCGCCTTCAGCACTAAGGCATTGCATGTATCAGCATGGCCAAGGCCATAAATTGTATAGCAATGCATACCTGAATCAATACATTTAATGTATGCCTTATAGATGCATTTTAATGCTGACCTAAATTAGTCCTTAGCATGTAAACATTTATTTTTCCACACATCCATATAATTGCTATATTTTTTTAGACTTATGTCCTTTGTGAATTATATTTGGATTGTTGAACTTGAATCGTAATTTGTTGTAGGAGTTATTGTTTTAGTTGGTTACCGTGCTTTGTGTAATTATTTTATATTTGGTTGCAGGAACTGCAAGATGGGCCACTCGCCTTTGCTCCTGTGGCCCGTTTTTTGCCTGCAGAATGCGGGCCAGGGGTTCTCTAATCGGGCACTATGCAAAACCACCGTGGTGGCAAGGACCCTCTGGCTTTTGAAGTCCAGATTTAGGTGTTTGGGCCATACGGGGGGGGGGCACTGCAGTATGACCCCAACAAGGTTATACCAAAATTTTAATTTACGTTTTTTTAACAGGGACCACACGTGCCAGAGTGGCACAACTGAGTGTCAGGGTCCTTCAGTTGGTGGGCGAGATGCAGGAGCTGCGCAACTCGTTGGGGACCACAGATGAAGAATAATGTTCAGTGGCCTGCCATTGCTATGTATTTTGTTTTTTATAGTTTTAAAAATTTGAAATTTTACAATTTTTTAAAAATTTTATATTTTATGATGGAATAAAAAAAAATGTTACATTGTCATTTCATTTACAAAATACATTATCACAAAACTAATGGGCCCAGAAATATTTAAAGATGAATATTCACATGACCGCAAAGAGATTTGGGTAAGTTTTAGGGGCCTAAAATGGAAGAAGAACCTAACCGCGAAGTGATTTGGGTAAGTTTTAAGGGTTCAAAAGGGAAGCCGCAGGATAGTGCTAAGTGGTTTAGCTAAACATTGTAGTAGAAGTGAGGGAGTCAAATATGTAGGCGAGCACTTTAATGAGTTAAATTTGTAGTGCGCAGGCGCAAGATCGTAAGGATTCCGTCTGGACGATTATTTTTTGAAAAAGTTAAACAGAATCTATCGGGAAACGTAAAGGATTCATGTGAGGATGCGATGGGAAAAGGGCAAAAACGAAAGCCTACGTTGTTACCTGAGAAAATGAATCAGAAAAGTCTCGATGGAAAATGACATCCTCGTACTCATACTCTGGCATACGAACGGACGGAAACTTTACAGAAGGTTTACAATGCATGCATAGAATCTCTCGCACATTCATACGAGAGCGGGAACATTTGAAAATAATACGACATCAGCACTAAAACGGAAGGTTTTTTTTGTCTCTCGGAATCGAGCCTATGGTACCGGGGGAATAAAACAAACAGGTTCAGAGATGAATCTCGATAAGGAAGGTGGTTTAGTACCCCAAGAAATTCCGGCAATTACAAATAGCAAGGAAACTCTGGCTAAAGAGAGTAATAAAAAGAATGAACAGCAAAATATTATTAATTTAACCAACTGTATATTATCAAAGGAACAATGTGAACTGTTGGAATTGGGCCTAAACTTTTGTCCAACGAAAAAATTAGATGAGTTTGAAATAATTAAGGATGTGCATTTATTTGCCTGTAAATTTCAGATATCAATTTATGGACAAGACTGAGAAGGGCTTACAGAAAGAACCCATACAAACAACTCCCTCAGAACAACAACAAATGCAGGACATGCAGGACATAGCAATGGAAGCAGCAGGACAGATAGTTTCAGATACTAAAACAAAAACCTTTAAAAAACCTTCCACTTATTTCCCCCCCTTGAACATAAATCATCACATAGCTACATTTGTGGATCTGGTATCCACTGATATAGACGCTCTCTCAAAATCACCTAAATAACAATATAATATAAGCGAGAAATTAAAGAAAGCAATTGAGGAGCTAGAAAAGAATAAGCAGTTAGTGATAAAACCAGCAGACGGGGGGGGGGGGGGGGATATAGTAGTTATGTCATGTGGACAATACCAACTCATGTGCAATAAAATTTTGAGGAATAAAGAATGGTATGAACGGGCCCCCACATCCAGACTCGCAAAGGACTCCGGGGAATACCATAGTCTTATCAAGGAGAAAAGAGGGGGAGGGGAGGGTTGGTTATACCAACTTTCCTCTTTAGAGTCTTTAAATTGGGGATAAAAGTGTGTTAACTATATAGTAAGTGTGTATAGGCTGTATTTATTATCAACAATTTATTAATGCACATATAATACATAAATTACATATTTACATTAAATACCTGGTATGCATAATACAATGGGTCACAGAAAGAAAAAAAAGGGAATTTTTTTCCTAGATTATTTTTTCTCCATGTTGTATTTGCAGGGCAATCCTGCCATTCATGTCTAGAGAGCTCCTGTTGGGCTCTACTGATCTGCGGTAACAGTTTGTAGCAAGTAAAATTAATCAGTTTGTAGCAAGGCAAGGGTTTGTTCCTTCAGTTTGTAGCAAGTGTATATCAAGTGCAAACGTTTCGCTATTATGCTTCTTCAGTGCACATATAAATATTAAGTCTGTTAATAGAAGGAAAATATATATGTGTATACATTATTATTTGGTGTATCCCTCCGCAGATAATCTAAAGCATTTTATCATTTATAAATACAAATTCATACCTTCGTTGGTAGAAACAGGTGTCAGCGCTTGCTTTGAGATATCCAATTACTGGCTATATATACTGTTGGTGAACAGGTTAACCGTTAGTGCTAATACTTTTCTAATGTATTGATTAGCCAGGCTGTATTAGAGTAATCAGTTACCTGCTAGTGTGATAGGTAGCTGTGTTGGTGGCTGCGGCTGCATAGGGCTGTGGACAAAGACAAAGGGTTTATTAGGTGCCGCTATATGTGGGGGCAGTTGTATGTAGCAGTAATAATTATAAAGAGTGGTGGCTTACCTCGCTTTTTGCTGTATGGGTACCACGGGATGGGGATGGTAAATCGGGATCCCATGGAAATCTGATAGTGCGCCTACTGTATGAATCTGTATATCTAAAATGAGTCTAATCAATCATCTAGTGCCAAAAGCATGAATAACAATAACAACAAAAGTGTTATTATGAAGCATAAATTAATCCCGCCCAAGAAAGGGCAAAAAAGAAAAAACTTCATTTAAGCCCTCAGGTGCCCGGGTGTGTAATCTGGAGATCCATTCCAGTTCCCTCCGTTGCAACTTCCTCTTCAGATTGCCACCCCTGCTCCCCATACTCACCTTATCCAAAAAGATGATGCGCATACTGTTAATATCAGCGTTATGCCATTCCAAGAAATGAGCGGCCACAGGTACCAGGGTTTTTCCTGCTTCCCTATCCCGCCTGGCTAGTTTAATACTTGAGATGTGTTTCTGTATACGGGTCTTGGCAGCGTTTTTCGTCTCCCCAATATAGACTTTTGGGCACCCACATTCTATCAAGTAAATTACACCCTCTGACCTACAATTAAGGAATTGTTTGATGAAGATTTTTTTAGAACGGTGGTCCTGTACTGAGTCACAAGTTTTAACCATTGGGCAGATATTACATCTCCCACAGGGTCTTGAGCCACTGGGGCGGTTTCCCACAAGCCAGGTTCTCGGCCCCGTGTAATGACTCTTACACAGCTGGTCCCTTAGATTGGGCGAACGTCTGGCCGTCATCAGTGGTCCTTTTTTGAACCATCGCGTGAGGTATGGATCAGTTTTGAGGATGCCCCAATGTTTCCTGAGAATACCTCTGATGGTCCTCCAGTCGCTATTGTATTCACTAGAGGGCTGTGACGAAGGCGAGACAGAGGACCCAGACACACCGTGGCAGTATGCTCCCTCCTAGTCACTTGCAGAAATGGTCCGATGCATGCTCACGTGCTTGCGTAGTGACTGCAGAATTGTCTCCATTTGTCAGCGGGATGACTTCTGGCTCTCCACCTTATTGGACCCTTGCTACCGGCACAAAATGGGGGCATTTTTTACACCCACTGAGAGGGAGGACAAACTGAACTACTACAGAGACATTCTACGTAGTCAGTTGGCCGATGCCATACTGTGATGCCCAGCGGGACACCAGCCTTCTGTAAGCAGGCAACCCCCAATCTCCACCGCCGCTTCTGCCTATAGTCAAGCCCCGGTTTGCCGGGACGCTAGGTACGCCTCACCGGACATGGTTGCCCCCAGGTCTTAATAGGTGCAAAGGATGGCTGCTTACGATGAAGGCCGATGAACCACGAGGCCGATGAACCACGAGGTCGTTCACAGGTAGTCAATCCGGAGGGTGCGTCAGAGTACAGGGATGAGACAGGTGCGTAGCCAGGAGTAGCCAAAGGGTCAAGCCGGGAGGTCAGAGATTGCGGGGTATCCAGAGGGGCAGGCAGGTTCGTGGTCAGACAAAGCAGAGGTCGGTACAGGCAGCAGACAGGAATGGTCGATCAAGCCGGGTCGGAATCAGATAACTAACAGAATCACACCCTAATCACAAGCGACCCACATAGTGAGGCTAATCATGAGCAGCAGAAAGACCTGGAGCAGGCCCTGAACCAGCAGGTAGTGTCATACCTTGACATGTCCATGCCAATGCACCTTGAGGACCCGCTGGACTTCTGGGCAGCCAAACTTGACTTGTGGCCGCAACTGGCAGAATTTGCCCTGGGAAAGCTGTCCTGCCCAGCGAGTAGTGTGCCATCTGAGCAGGTGTTTAGTGCGGTGGGGGCCATAGTCATGCCAAGGAGAACTTGTCTGGCCTTGAAAAATGTGGAGAGACTCACCTTTGTGAAGATGAATCAGGCATGGCTCAGCCAGAATTTCCAGCCACCAATGGCTAAATCCATGGTAGTAGCAGATGCATGGTAGCTCCTTATGCGGCTGCTAGATATGAGCGAATCGATCCGGACGAACCCGGATTCGATCCGAATTTCATTAAAAATTTGATTCTGAACGAATCCGAATTTCCCTGCGATTCGATCGATCGAAGTTTTCCTTTAAACTCCATTTACTTCAATTACAGGCATTGTAAAATGGTGGATGGACATGTCTGGACATATCCCCTGGGGCAAGTAATCATGGGAAGGTCACATGCAGCCTATCAGCAGCCAGGAGCCCCGGTGACGTCACAGCGCTATATAAAGCGGCGGCCATCTTGCTTGTGCGCATTTGAGACTTGCAGTGCACAGACAACGGAGCTTGCTGAGCTGCTACAGACAGGGACAGAGAGTAACAGAGAGGCAGGGAGACCCACAGAGTGCCAGGGAAAGATAGTGAAAAATCGGGAACGATCCAGGCAGGGACAGCAGATAAAGTGACAGGGAAAGAAAGCTTTTTTTATTTTCATTTCACTTAATTTGCCAGATCAGCTTTAAATAGCTGTGTTTTGTGCTGTAAAAATTCCTGGCGACTGTTCATCCCATGTTGGCAGTGGCACATTTAACATTTCTTATAGCTTGATTAGTTTTAATTTTTTTGCTCTGCTGTAAAAACCCCAGCCCACATGGGCATTCCATTTCAGCACGTGACCCTATTTTTTATACAAAATCCCACACCTGCACCTAGCACCCGATCTGTTATACAAAATAAGCGTGCTTCAGCCTCAGCTGTACCAAGTTATTTAATTTTGCATTGGTTTCTGACTGCTGTCATTACACCAGGGCCCAGGGTATCCCAAACTTGCACCTAGCATCCTATCTGTTATACAAAAGAAGCGTGCTTCAGCCTCAGCTGTACTAAGTTATTTAATTTTGCATTGGTTTCTGACTGCTGTCATTACACCAGGGAGCAGGGTATCCCAAACATAGAAGGTTGACGGCAGAAGGAGACCATACGGTCCATCTAGTCTGCCCTTATGTGTATACTGTATGTACTCTGTATCTTAGGATAGATGTGTGCTTATCCCAGGTGTGTTTAAATTCAGTGATTTTTGATTTTTTTGATTTTTTTGATTTTTCAACTACCTGTGCTGGAAGTTTGTTCCAAGCATCTACTACTCTTTCTGTAAAATAATATTTTCTAACATTGCTCCTGATCTTCCCCCCGACTAGCTTCAGGTTGTGCCCCCTTGTTCTATTGTTAAGTTTCTTCTTAAAAACACTTCCCTCCTGAACCTTATTCAATCCTTTCACATATTTAAAGGTCTCAATCATGCCCCCCCCCCTCTCCCTTCTTTCCTCCAGAATGTACAAATTAAGTTCTTTAAGTCTCTCCTGATAAGTTTTAAGTTTAAGTCCTTCCACCATTTTCGTTGCCCGCCTTTGGACACGTTCTATTTGAATAATGTCTTTTTGCAGGTAAGGTCTCCAGAACTGCACACAGTATTCTAGCTGTGGCCTTACCAGGGCTCTATACAGCGGCATCACAACCTCCCTCTTCCTACTGGTGATGCCTCGAGCTATGTAGCCGAGCATCCTGCTTGCTTTTCCAACTGCCTGGCTACACTGTCCACTCATTTTGCAGCTATCAGTAATCAGTACCCCTAAATCTCTCTCCTCCGAGGTCCTGGCTAACACAGTACTGCCCATACGGTACTCGGAGCAGGGATTCCTTCTACCCAAGTGCATGATTTTACATTTAGAGACATTAAACTCTAGTTTCCACAGTTTTGACCATCTATCCAGTAAAGCTAAATCATTTTCCATGTTGCAGACACCTCCAGGAATATCCACCCTATTACTAACCTTTGTATCATCAGCAAACAGACAAACTTTTCCTACCAAGCCTTCTCCTATGTCACTTACAAATATATTAAAAAGAATGGGGCCCAGGACAGAGCCTTGCGGCACACCACTTGTAACTCTCCTTTGTTCAGATTGCACGCCATTTACAACAATGCTCTGATACCGATCCCTCAGCCAACTGGAAATCCACTGAACTATCCAGGGATTGAGTCCTACCTTCAATAACTTATCTATGAGCTCCTTATGTGGTACAGTGTCAAAGGCTTTGCTAAAATCCAGATAGGTGATATCCACAGCACCACCTTCATCTAACACTTTAGTGACATTGTCAAAGAAATCAATAAGATTGGTCTGACATGATCTGCCCTCAGTAAAGCCGTGCTGTTTTGGGTCCAATAGGTCATTAATTTTTAGATGGGAAATTATCTGTTTTTTTAAGAGTGTTTCCATTAATTTGACCACTATAGATGTTAAACTAACTGGCCTGTAATTACTGGCTTCTTCTCTACTCCCCTTTTTATGGATTGGTACGACAATGGCCATTCTCCAATCATCTGGAACCTCACCAGTTGAAAGGGAATGGTTAAGTAAATCAGTTAGAGGGGCTGCAATCACAAACCTAAGTTCCCTTAGAACTCTGGGGTGGATTCCATCTGGACCCATTGCCTTACTTAACTTTAGATGTGCCAGCTCGGCTAAGACATCAGCCTCCAGAAACTCCGGAGCTGTACCCTCCCAGCTGGATGTTGTGCTATGGCCATGCCTGCTACTATCTGAAAATACCGAACAAAAGTAGCCATTCAGATGGTCAGCCACAGCCTTATCTCCATCAATATATTTATTTTCCCTATTTCTAATTTTTGAGACTGCATTGTCTTTCTTCTTTCTGTCACCAATATATCGGAAAAAGGTTTTATCTCCCCTCTTCATAGATTTGGCCATTTCTTCCTCTTTTTGCCCTTTAGCAGTCCTTATAATTAGTTTTGCTTCCCTCTGTTTAATTTTATATGCCTCTCTGTCAGCTACACTTCCACTTACTTTATACTTCTTATAGGCAGACTTCTTATCTTTTATGATAGTGCTGACTTCCCTAGTAAACCATAATGGCTTCTTCTTCCTTTTATTCTTGCTAGTTTGTTTCACATATTGCTTAGTTGCCTTTAAGATGGACATTTTTAATAGTGACCACTGGGCACTCACTTCTGCTACTCTGTTCCACTCACCTAATTTTCTTTCTACATACTCCGCCATTTCCTTGAAGTTTGTCTTCCTAAAGTCTAGCACTTTGGTTCTGGTGTGTGATTGCACAATGTCTGTTTTTATTCTGAACCATAAGCATTGATGGTCACTGGAACCCAGATTTTCTTCTACCCTGGCCTCGGACACCAGATCCCCATTGGTCAGAACTAAGTCCAGAATGTTATCTCCTCTAGTTGGCAATGTCACACGTTGTTTTAGAGACACTCCATTAAGTGCCTCTAATATAGTCCTGCTCTTGCATGTCGATGCACTTGGGATATTCCAGTCCACATCAGGCATGTTGAAGTCACCTGTAATTACAATGTCCCCCTTCTCTGCCATTCCACTGATTTCATCTATTAACAGGTTATCTAGATCCTCAGATTGTCCAGGGGGCCTATATATCACACCAATTCTGACCACAGCTCCCTCCTTAGTCTGCATGGTAACCCAGAGAGTTTCTAGTTCATTATGTGTATGCTGAATTATTGTTGATTGAAGTGTAGTCTTGACATAAATGGCTACTCCACCGCCCTTTCTATCCAATCTGTCTTTTCTGTACAATGTGTAACCGGGTATGGCTATCTCCCAGCCATTAATTCACAGAGCTTGTTGCCCAAGCTGCGAGCATTGGTACACATCATGTGGATGTTGTTGGTATTGTAGTTTAGTGTGTCCTTGATCTTTTCCACCTCTAGCCTACCACTGACTGGGTTTCATGCTTCAATGTCCTGCTTCATCCTAAATGGTAGGGGACAGAAATCACCCTCGCAAGTTACATCTCTGTCCCCTTCCTCTAGTTTAAATCAAAAAATGCTCTGAGTTCCACTCCAAGTTCTTCTGTGCCTTTCTGTGAAGGATGCAAGCCATCCCTCTTAAACAACTCATTGTTCGACCACCTTCTAACATCATGACTAATACATCCAAAGCCTTTGTCTTCACACCACTGACGTAACCACAAGTTGAACTTGGCGACGTTGAGTGCCTTTTTTCCCTGACTACATACTGGCAAAACTTCAGAAAAGGTGATGGAACCTGTTATTTTGCAAAGTTCCTGACTAAAATTTTGGTCCCTCTGTACAACAAACAAATCTTTTTGGGATAAGTCATTTGTGCCAAGATGTAGCACAATGTCCACTCGGTTATGTTTGCTTGCAGACTTCACAATATTTATAATAAGTTTCTTATCCCTATTAACCGTGGCACCTGGGAGACACCTCACTTCCTTTAGCTCATCTTTATCCTGTCCAAAGTCCACACCTCTAATTGTTGAGTCACCAACCAGAATATGTCTTTTCCTATTGGTTGGCTTGGTAACGGTTCCTTGCTGCCCTTTTGTACTCATTTTATATGGTCCCTTATTTAAGTCCACTTCCTTTGATCTTACCAAATCCTGCCCAGACTGAGCATTAGCAGATACATCCACATCAAGCTCCGAAAGAACAGCAAATGGGTTATATTGGCTTAGTCCAAAATGTTGATGTTTTTGTTCTACATTGCGCAATCTTCCAGAGCCAACAGTCTTCCACTCTGCCCCTCTCTTGTGAAGTCTTTGTGGGAGTGGTGGCTGTATAACAAGCTGCTTTACTGGCTGGGATAGCTTCATAACTTCAGACTGAAGAGTAGAAACTAAAGACTGTAATTTTGAAATCTTGTCATACAACCCCTTCATTTGCATACAAATTGGACAGCATCGCAAGTTCCACAGAGTACTACGAAACACAACGGCCAGGCAAGAGTTACACTGCACTAAACCAGACATTCTAGATAATAAGAATAGGTACGGCTAAAAAGTAAATGCTGTACTCGCCACTATTTCTTGTGTACAACCCCTGCTGTTTTCAAAGTACTGCAGTTTTTAAAACTACACACTTGTGTCCTGCTGCACTTATGTCAAGCTGCTCTCACACAGGCTGAAACTCCACAGGCTGAAACTCCACAGAGTGAAACTCCACAGAGCAGCTCATATACAAGCCCAAGAGGTCATGCTAAGCAGGTGTTGATTAAATAGGGTGGGTTCTAATTAACATAGCAAAAGAGCTAGCAATCTCTCATTAGCTTAACTAAGAGAGTTAAGCTAATGAGAGATTGCTAGCTCTTTTGCTATGTTAATTAGAACCCACCCTATTTAATCAACACCTGCTTAGCAAACAGCAACAGGCCAAAACCAAAACTTTTACTACCAATGCAATACTATCCAAATCACATTTAAGACAAATTAAAACAGTACACTTTTGACTTATAAAAGGAAGATTCAAATACAAATACAGTTACTTACCAAATCCAATGTAACTACTGCAGTTTTTAAAACTACACACTTGTGTCCTGCTGCAGCTAGCACCCGATCTGTTATACAAAGTAAGCGTGTTTCAGCCTCAGCTGTACTAAGTTATTTAATTTTGCATTGGTTTCTGACTGCTGTCATTACACCAGGGCCCAGGGTATCCCAAACTTGCAGCTAGCACCCTATCTGTTATACAAAGTAAGCGTGTTTCAGCCTCAGCTGTACCAAGTTATTTAATTTTGCATTGGTTTCTGACTGCTGTCATTACACCAGGGCGCAGGGTATCCCAAACTTGCAGCTAGCACCCGATCTGTTATACAAAAGAAGCATGCTTCAGCCTCAGCTGTACTAAGTTATTTAATTTTGCATTGGTTTCTGACTGCTGTCATTACACCAGGGCGCAGGGTATCCCAAACTTGCAGCTAGCACCCTATCTGTTATACAAAAATACCATTTTGTGAGTACTCACCTGAGAAATGGATATTGTTGGTGTGCCACACACCCCGCTTCACCTTTAATATTCTTCACGATTGGGTTACTCACCGCCAGGTGACGCTGTTGCAGAGAGGAAGTCTTGTAACGAGCCCCCTTCCGGCCTATATATACCTGGTACCTCCCATTTAACACCAGCGATTTAAAAAGCAGAAAGACTAGGTACCAGTAATTTAACGGTAACCTCAAAATAAATAAAAAGCTTCACCATATAAAGGATTCGGAATACCGAAAAGGGTGGGAGTGAAGCGGGGTGTGTGGCACACCAACAATATCCATTTTTCAGGTGAGTACTCACAAAATGGTATTATTCTTGGTGTGCCACACACCCCGCTTCACCTTTAATATTCTTCACGATTGGGACATCCAAAAGCAGTGTCCACAAGGGATGGGCATCCCAAGGCAAGGTGAAGCATAACTTAAATGACTGCAGTCTGCAGAACTTAGAAAAAGTATGAACAGAAGACCAAGTGGCGGCCTTACAAACTTGTTCAACAGAAGCTTGGTGCTGAAAAGCCCAAGACGCTCCAATGGCGCGAGTAGAATGAGCAGTGATACGAAAAGGGGGAACTTTCCCCTTAGCAGCATAGACCGCAATAACGGCCTGACGTATCCATTTGCTAATGGCAGATTTGGCTGGTGCCAAACCCTTCCTAGGCCCACAGGGCACAACAAAAAAGGCATCCGTCTTACGAAAAGGAGACGTGATAATCAAGAAGTACTTAACACAGCGTACTACATCCAAACAATGCAAAACCCTCTCTTTGTCATTCTTAGGATTAGGACACAAGGAGGGAAGAACAATATCCTGATTCAAATGAAAAGCAGAAACAACCTTAGGAAGAAAGTCTGGCTTGAACCGAAAGACCACTTTATCCTGATGCCTCTCAAAGTAGGGCGCCTGGATAGACAAGGCCGCCAACTCCGAGACACGCCGGACCGAAGTGATAGCTACCAAGAAGACAATCTTCTGAGTCAGGGAAGATAAAGCAATATCTTGCAGAGGCTCAAAAGGAGGAGCCTGCATAGCAGAAAGAACCAAATTCAAATCCCAAACCGGGAGTAATGGTTTCCTGGGAGGCCGCACATGCGTAACCCCCTGGAAAAAAGTTTTAACTAAAGGATGAAGCGCAAAACGCTTCTGAAAAAAGATAGATAAGGCAGAAACTTGCCCTTTCAAAGTACTTAGCTGAAGACCAGAGTCCAGCCCAGATTGTAAAAACTCCAGAATCCTGGAGACCGAGAAGAACCTACAAGGGAAGGATCTAATCTCACACCAAGCGATATAGGCTTTCCAAGTCCTATAGTAGATGATAGAAGAAGACCTCTTCCGGGCACTGATCAGAGTCTTAAAGACTGAGTCAGAAAGACCCTCCTCCTTTAAGATGGAGGTTTCAGCAGCCAGGCCATCAAACCCAGCGCTGGTAAATTGGGGTAACACAACCGACCCTGAGTGAGCAGATCGGGCTGAAGAGGCAGAACGAACTGGTCCACTGCCAGCCGAACGATGTCTGCGAACCACACTCGCCTTGGCCACCTTGGGGCCATGAGAACGGCGGACACCCTTTCCAGAGCCAACTTCCGAACCACCCTGCCCAGCATGGGTATCGGAGGAAACAGGTATAGAAATCCCAGATCCCCCCAGCTCAGGGACATGGCGTCCACTGCCAGAGCCAGAGGATCCCGGGAGAGCGACACGAAGTTCGGGAGCCTGTGATTGTGACGCGAGGCAAACAGGTCCACCTCCGGTGTCCCCCATCAGAGACACAGTGAGCGAAAAACCTGAGGATGGAGAGCGACACGAAGTTCGGGAGCTTGTGTTTGTGACGAGAGGCAAACAGGTCCACCTCCGGTGTCCCCCATCGGAGACACAGTGAGCGAAAAACCTGAGGATGGAGAGCCCATTGTCCCAGACGGGGAGAGCCCCTGCTCAACCGGTCCGCTACCTGGTTCTCCACTCCTGGAATGTATAGCGCCGAGAGACAAGGAACATGGGCCTCTGCCCAGGTCAGGATCAGGGACACCTCTCTGAGAGCACTCAGACTGCGAGTCCCTCCCTGATGATTGATGTAAGCAACCGCTGTTAGATTGTCTGAATGCACCTGGACCGGAAGGCCCAGAACGTGATGAGTCAGGAGAGCAAGCACCCGACGGATGGCTCTCAGTTCCAGAACATTGATGGGTAAGTGGGCCTCTTGAGGCCCCCACTGCCCCTGGAACTGAAGCTCCTTCCAGAATCCGCCCCATCCCGAAAGACTGGCGTCCGTGGTGACAATTTCCCAAAGAGGGGTCAGGAAGGACCTGCCCCTCACGAGATTGGCCGAGACCAACCACCACTGGAGGGACTGCCGGACCCGGAAGGTCCCAGGACGCCAACAGATAAAGCTCAAGCGTCCTTGTGTGAAATTGAGCAAAAGGAACTGCCTCGAAAGAGGCGACCATCAACCCTACCAGCCTCATCCCCAGACGGATGGACGGCCGAGGATTGGAAAGAAGGACCCGAGCCAACTCCTGAATCAGATGAATTTTGGACTGGGGGAGAAACACTCTGTGTTGATGAGAGTCCAACTGCATCCCCAGAAAGGACACCACCCTGGCCGGAGCAAGGGAGGACTTGGGGAAGTTGATCACCCAACCAAAGCTTTCCAGCGTGGAGACCACCATCCTGGTGTCTACCTCCGATTGATTGAGTGACGGAGCCATGATGAGAAGGTCGTCCAAATAAGGTACGACCCGAATGCCCCGAGATCTGAAAATGGCCATCACCCCTGCCAGTACCTTGGTAAACACTCTTGGAGCCAAGGTAAGGCCAAACGGAAGTGCCACGAATTGAAAATACTGATCTTTCATCACGAATCGAAGAAAACGTTGATGAGTGTGGCAGATGGGAACATGAAGATAAGCATCCTTGATGTCTATGGACGTCATGAAGTCCCCCTGCCGAAGGGAATCGACGGCCGTACGTAAAGTTTCCATGCGAAACTTCCGAAAACGGATGAACCTGTTGAGTAATTTCAGGTCCAGGACGGGACGAACCGACCCATCCTTTTTGGGGACTGCGAAAAGATTGGAGTAGAAACCGAGGCCCATCTCTAAGCGCGGTACCGGCCGGATGACCGCCATTTCTAACAGATTCTTTACCGACGCCAGGAGCCCCTGTGCGGCCAAAGGATCGACGGGCACCCGAGACCGAAAGAACCGTGAAGGAGGGCGAGACTCGAACTCCAGCTTGTAACCGGACGACACTACCTCCCGGATCCATCTGTCCGGAATCTCCTGGTCCCAAACCTGGGCTTTTCTCCGTTTCTCCCAACTGGAAGGAATTCCAGTTAACCGCGTGGGATGTTCCCATTCCTTAAGCACAACCCTCTCAAAGTGGTGTTGTCTGGAAAAAACCAAACGCGGCTGAGGCACATTAAACAACTGACTCTTTGGCAGGGTGACGGCCTCAGGCGGATCTAAATTCAAAATTTCAAACATCTGAGCCAGAATGGAGGGGGTGTCAAGGGAAACCCCCGCAGACAAATCGCCAATAGCATCAACCTCAAGCTGATCCGCAGGCTCATCTGACTCCACCAGGAATTCTCCCTCCTCGTCCTGGGAGCAATCGGACCAATCCACAGGCTCACATACTTCATCCTGTGAAGCCGGAGGTACAGGAGAAAGGTGCTTCCGTTTCGCAGTGGCCTTCAACCCTGCTTTAACGGAAATTATCTTCTCGAGATTGGCTAATCGTGCAGACACCTCGGATTGCGAATCCCCACCTTTGACAATGTCACACGGGGTCCGGAACAGGGAGGGAGGGGTAGGGGATGATGGAAGTTGCGAAGAGCCAGCAGCCGGAGCGACGGACTGACGCGCAATATTCTGCCTTGCACAAGGAATGCATACTATAACATCATCGCCTGGGAGCGCAGTCCCACAGCCTCCACACACCCTAGATGGCCCAGAAGAACCATTTCCGGTATTATCGGAAGCCTCCATATGGTGATTTATGGTATTCGCAAAATCCTGGGTTAAAGGCATAAGCCACCCGGGATGGCCCTTTATGTTAATGTCCCGGGAGGGAGGATTAAATTTATAATAAAGATCCCCTTTAAAAATAATTAACTAATAAATCATTATGTCGTATATCAACAACATCAAAATAATATTAATATATATATATATATATATATATATATATATATATATATAAATATGTCCCAATTTGGAGAAAAAAGGACTAGCCAGGCAAAATAGAACCGGGAGGCCACTGTATTAAGGGAATCCCAGGATCTGTGGGAGAGGAAAAAACCAACAGTAAGACCCCCAGAAACAAATGGCAAGATGCAGTACAACATACATACACAGCACCAAAGTGCTTTGAAGAGGCAAAGAAAACTGGCCTCTGATTTTCCTCCTTTTTTTTTTTTTTTTTTTTTTATATTTAATAAAAATATTTCTCCAATATATAATCTTTTTTTTTGTTTTTTTTTAAATAAACAGTCAGACATAAAAATAGACGGCCCCACGCCAGGTGAGGCCGCTTACCTGCCCAAGGACGGCTAAAGAAAAGCCCAGCACCCGACCAGTAGAAGCGGTGGAAGACAGGCAGCAAAAGGAGCGAAGGCGCAATGGCAGCAATAGCAGCAGAAATAGACCAAAGGGGGTGCCGGGGTAAGACCCCGGCTACCTGCAAGCAGGAGACTTCAATCTTCTGTCTTGTCGTCATGCAGAGAGAAAAACACTGGTGATAAATGGGAGGTACCAGGTGTATATAGGCCGGAAGGGGGCTCGTTACAAGACTTCCTCTCTGCAACAGCGTCACCTGGCGGTGAGTAACCCCAATCGTGAAGAATATTAAAGGTGAAGCGGGGTGTGTGGCACACCAAGAATATGGGGTTCCCCCTATGTCAATTTTTTTTTAATTAACCCCTTATGTCCTGTCACCCAGCTGGTAATAAATGCTTCCAGCATTTTGTGGTGTGGTGTGTTTTTTTTTTACATTTAAAGTGGACCAACACCCAGGATTTTGACTATCCTGGGTATTGGTCCTTTCCCCTGGGGCATCCCGATTGGGCATGCCCCGCTGTTTGAAACCCCCCGCGATCACCCACAATAACTCACCCGGGTTCTACGGCGCATGCGCGACCGCTCGTCCAATCAGCGCGCTCAGAGCGGCTGAGTTATGGACGTCTAAGAGACATCTAAGCTCAGCCGCACTGAGCGCGCTGGCGGCCGCATCCCCCCACTTCCCTCTAACAGGGAGCGTGCTCGCGCCGGCCATTCATAAATAGCCGGCCTGGGAACGCGTCCTGCTAGAGGGTAGCGGGGATGCAGCCCGCGCATGCACCGTGGGACCGGGATTCAAGTAAGTGGTAGCGGGTGTTTCGGGGGGGTTCACACAGAGGGGCATCCCTATTTTGGATGCCCTGGGGGGAGGGAATAGAACGGTCCAGGAATCTTATAGATTCCGGGGCCGATCAGCCCTGGGTGTTGGTCCACTTTGACCCATTGTGAACTTGTAAGGAGTCCATGAGACCCCTGTACCAGTTCACAAGGCTCAGGGGCTGTCAAGTCACCTGCGGCTAGCGGGTGACTTGCCATTAACCCCAGCCCCCCTATTACCTGCCTCCCCGAAGCCCAGGGGGGGCAGAAGGGCCCGGGCTGATTTAGGCGGTGTGGGCTTGTACTTGGCAGGGCGGGGGGCCACCAAATCTAGCCCCTGTGCCCCGGTTCTACAAGCCCTGCATAGCTGATCCCTGGGTTGGTTATGCTGGGTAGGGGGGACCCCATGTCATTTTTATGGGAATTTTTAAGGGTATTTAACCCTTAAAATTTAAAAAAAAAATGGTGATTAACCCCCCCCCCCTTCCTTGGAGGGGGAACCCCACACCAATTTTTGTTCTTGATTTAACCCTTTATAGTGTGGATTGTAGTTGTATTTTATTTTTACATGTTATAAAGTGTTTTTTCAGTTTGGGGGGGTCTTCTGAACAGGGGGCTACCGATACATATGTGGTACCGTTGCAATTGGGAGAAATGGGGCTTTCACATGCAATATGGTTTTCTTTAATAAAACAAATGATTTATTTGAAATAAAGGAGACAATTTTCTAAAAAAAAATTTTAATTTACTCAAAAATATTTTAATAAACAGTAAAAAAATTACAAACAAGACATTTCATGTTAAAGCCTAAACTCTGCCGCAAAAATAAAATATATGATTTTCCTGGAAATTGCTGCAAAAATCAGAGTTAAGCATAGTGCAAAATGGTAAAAAATGACCTGTCAAGAGAGGGTGACAAAGCCTCAAGTAGGCTGGCAGTTAAAAAGGTTAGTAGTACCTATGCATGTTGAGTATCGTTCTGCTCGTGGGATTTTGCGCTTTCAGATTTAGCTTGTTTTTTCTTGTTTGCATATTGATATTTTAGGAAAACTCATTTTCTATTCTGCTTTATTATACATTTTTTAAGGAAACCCTGTGCGACCAAGGAATTCTTTGAGGGATTACTTCCAGAAAGATTGGCCCATTACAACATGCTGGGTATGCTTAGAAAGCCTATCATGTGAACTTTCAGGAAATATATGCTGTGGTGGGTATTCCAAATGTAAAGGGTTGTTTTGGTCGAAAAAACGCAAGGTGCCACTTTGTCTGCGGAGCTGAAATTTTCAAGCAAAATTACCGTTGTGCACAAGCTTTACTTTGGGGTGTTTGGCAACTCTTCCCTTGACAGTAGCAATGCATGTTGGGTATCGTTCTGTTTGGGGGATGTTGCTTTTTTATATTAACTTGTTATTTCTTGTTTGTATCTAGTTTTCTTTAGAAAAATGTGGCTTTGATTCTGCTTTTTTATCCTTTTTTAGGGACGCTCTGTGTAACCAAAGAATACATTGAGGGAGGACTTCCAGAAAACTGTGGCAACATCAACAAGCCTGGTATGCCTAAAAAAGCTTGACGTGTGTACTTCCAGAGAATATATAGTTTGTGGGGGGTATTTCAAATGTAAAAGGTTGTTTTTATTGAAAAGCTGCAAGGTGCACATAGCCCTTAGCATAGCTGTATTTGATCTGAAAATCTCTTAAAGCGCTGTTTCAGTTTGGGGTAGTCTCCTGGGCAGGAAAGGGCATCTACCAATACATATGTGGTGCCGTTGTAACCGGGAGAAATTAGGATTTCACACGCAATACGATTTTATTGAAAAACTTAAATTTTTTATTACAAAAAACACTACAAATTGTAAAAAATAGATTTTTTTTATTTTTTTGCACATATCTCACCCCAAAATATTAAGAATACACTTAAAAAATGACAAACAAGACATTTCATGTTAAAGACCAGACTCTGCTGAAAAAAACAATATATCATTTTTCTGGGAAATCCCTGGAAAAAATCACAGTTGAACATGCATAGTGCAAAATAATGAAAAATGGTCTGGCAACAAAGCGTAACAAAAACTCCAGGTAGGCTGGTGGTCAAAGGGTTAACCCTTTTGTTGCCAAGCACGTAACACCTACGTGCTGGCTTGGCTGGGCCTTAAGTGCCAAGCCCGTAGGTGTTACGTGCTTGACTTTCCCCGCTTCTAGTTTAAAAAATAAAAAATACTCACCTGACCCCTTGTTGGATCCGGCCAGGTCTCCTCTTTAATTTGGTGCCATCCGATCCCCTGTGGGGGGCTCCAGGAGAGCCCCCGGAATAGGCCGCCCCCCCGCTTTGGCAGCAGAAGCTGCTAACTGTAAAAAAAAAAAAAAAAATGACATTCACTTACCTGCGTGTGCGCTGGCTCCCGCTGTCCCTCCTCTTCACCTGGGGGGCCTCCGATCCCTCCCCAGGACTTACCGTTCTTCAGGAGAGAGCCCGGGAGGCTCTCTCCTTCTCGATGGCGGCCGCCATCTTGCCGCTAAGTCCCGCCCCCTTGGGGGCGGGGCTTATGACGTCATCCCGGCCCCGATCGATCACCGGCTTCAGCCTTCTCAGCTTCTCAGATGCCGGTGATCGGTGCCCTGGAAGGAGGTGACAGGAGATCCTCTGATCTCCTGCCTCCTCCTTCTCTGGATGCCGATCACCGGCATCTGGCAGCTGAGCGGCGAGGGACAAGAGCTTGCAATAGAAGGTAAGTACAGTAAAAAAAATTTTTATTTATTTTAATAAAATACTTTTTATTATTGTGTGGTGTTTTTTTTTAACAGTTAACCCTTTGTGAGCTGGTAAGGGGTCCATGAGACCCCTTATACCAGTTCACAAGGCTGGGGGGGTGGCAAGTCACCTGCCCTAGCGGGTGACTTGCCATTAACCCCCGCACCCCCATTACCTGCCTCCCCAAAGGCCAGGGGGGGGGCAGAAGAGCCCGGGCCCACATAGGCTATGTGGGCTCGTAGGCTGCAGGGTGGGGGGGCCACCAAAGCTGGCCCCCCACTCTGTGCCTACAAGCCCCCATAGCTGGTCCCGGGCTGGTTATTTTGGGTAAGGGGGACCCCACGTCATTTTTTTTTGGATTTTTAAGGGTTTTTAACCCTTAAAAATCCAAAAAAAAAATGGGGTCCCCCTCCCCGGGAAGGGGGACCCTATGTCATTTTTTTTTAATTAACCCTTTGTGTTCTGTCATCCAGCAGCTATAAAAGGCTTCCAGCAGGTGAGCAGAAGCCAGTGATCACCGAGGGACACAGTGCTCCAGGATGGATGGGAGGTAAGTATTAAAAAAAAAAAATAATAAAATAATTTTTTCTTTTTGCGTGTGTTTTTTTTACATTTAACCCATTGTGAACTGGTAAGGGGTCCATGACCCCTATACCAGTTCACAAGGCTGGGGGAGGTGGCAAGTCACCTGTGTCTATCGGGTGACTTGCCATTAACCCCTGGCACCCCCATAACCACCTCCCCAAAGCCCGGGGGGGGGGCAGAAGAGCCCGGGCCCACGGGCTATGCAGGCTTGTAGCCTGCAGGGCCAGGGGCCACAAAAGCTGGCCCCTGTGCCCTATTTCCACAAGCCCTGCATAGCTGGTCCCGGGCTGGTTACTCTGGGTAAGGGGGATTTTGACTATCCTGGGTTTTGGTCCACTTCAGGGGGGCACCCCCGATTAGGGGTGCCCAGCTGTGTAAAACCCCCCAGAAAGCCCCCAAAACTCACCTCACCACGCTCCCACGTAGCCACGGACAAGCGGGTGACAGCGGCGGACAAGACAGTGCGCGCGCCCCGCGCCGGCCATTCACAAACGGCCGGCGCGGGCACGCCTAGAGGGGCGCGCGGGAGGCGGCGGCGGACGCTGCTGCCGCCGCCTATGAGGTAGGTTTTTCAGAGGTTTTGGGGGGGTCCTCACCGCGGGACATCCCGATCTCGGATGTCCCGCGGTGAGGGAGGTGATCGGCCCGAGAATCTTATAGATTCCCGGGCCGATCACCCCTGGGTGACAGTCCAATTTAAGGGTTTTTAACCCTTAAAAATCCCCCCAAAAAAATGGGGTCCCCCCCAGGGATCGGGGACCCTATGGGCAAGAACGGGGGGCTACCGATAAATATGTGGTACCGTTCTAATCGTAAGAAATTGGGCTTTCACATGCAATATGCTTTTCCTTAATAAAATAATTTTTTTATTTAAAATAAAGGAGTCAATTTTCTAAAAATGTTTTTATTTATTTTTTTTTATTTTTTTTACTTAATAATATTGTAAAAAACAAAATAAAATTTACAAACAAGACATTTCATGTTAAAGCCTAAACTCTGCTGCAAAAAAATATAAATATAATTTTCCTGAAAATTACAGCAAAAATGGCGCAAAACATGGTGCAAAATGGGGAAAAATGACCTGTCAACAGAGGGTGACAAAATCTCAAGTAGGCTGGCAATTAAAAGGGTTAATAGTACCTGTGCATGTTGGGTATTGTTCTGTTCGGGAGACCTTGCGCTTTCAGACTTAGCTTGTTTTTTCTGGTTTGCATATTTATATTTTAGGAAAAGGTGTTTTTTATTCAGCTTTTTTATACATTTTTTAGGGAAACCCTGCGCAACCAAAGAATTCTTTGAGGAATTAATTCCAGAAAGATGAGCCCACTACAACAAGCTGGGCACGCTTAGAAAGCTTAACATGTGTACTTTCAGGGAATATATGATTTATGGGGGATATTCCAAATGTAAAGGGTTGTTTTGGTTGAAAAATCGCAAGGTGAGCACTTTGTCTGCAGAACTGAAATTTTCAAGTAAAATTACCGTTACGCACATGCTTTACTTTGGGGTGTTTGGCAACTCTTCCCTTGACAGAACCTATGCATGTTGGGTATCGTTCTGTTCAGGGGATGTTGCTTTTTCAGATTAAACTTGTTTTTTCTTGTTTGTATATAGTTTTTTTAGGAAAATGTGGCTTTGATTCTGCTTTTTTATCCATTTTTTGGGGAAACTCTTTGCAACCAAAGAATACATTGAGGAATTACTTCCAGAAAACTACGGCCACATCAACATTCCTGGTACGCCTAGAAAGCCTGAGGTGTGTACTTCCAGAGAATATATAGTTTGTTGGGGGTATTTCAAATGTAAAGGGTTGTTTTTCTGGTAAAACTGCAAGGTGCGCATAGCGCATATCACAGTTGTATTTTTTCTGAAAATCCCCTAAAGCGCTATTTCAGTTTGGGGGGCAGTCTCCTGGGCAGGAAAGGGTGTCTACCTATACATATGTGGTATCGCTGTAACCGGGAGAAATTGGGGTTTCACACGCAATAAGATTTTATTGACAAACTTACATTTTTTATTACAAAAAAACTCTACAAATTGTAAAAAACACTCTGGGGTGGATTCCATCTGGACCCATTGCCTTACTTAACTTTAGATGTGCCAGCTCGGCTAAGACATCAGCCTCCAGAAACTCCGGAGCTGTACCCTCCCAGCTGGATGTTGTGCTATGGCCATGCCTGCTACTATCTGAAAATACCGAACAAAAGTAGCCATTCAGATGGTCAGCCACAGCCTTATCTCCATCAATATATTTATTTTCCCTATTTCTAATTTTTGAGACTGCATTGTCTTTCTTCTTTCTGTCACCAATATATCGGAAAAAGGTTTTATCTCCCCTCTTCATAGATTTGGCCATTTCTTCCTCTTTTTGCCCTTTAGCAGTCCTTATAATTAGTTTTGCTTCCCTCTGTTTAATTTTATATGCCTCTCTGTCAGCTACACTTCCACTTACTTTATACTTCTTATAGGCAGACTTCTTATCTTTTATGATAGTGCTGACTTCCCTAGTAAACCATAATGGCTTCTTCTTCCTTTTATTCTTGCTAGTTTGTTTCACATATTGCTTAGTTGCCTTTAAGATGGACATTTTTAATAGTGACCACTGGGCACTCACTTCTGCTACTCTGTTCCACTCACCTAATTTTCTTTCTACATACTCCGCCATTTCCTTGAAGTTTGTCTTCCTAAAGTCTAGCACTTTGGTTCTGGTGTGTGATTGCACAATGTCTGTTTTTATTCTGAACCATAAGCATTGATGGTCACTGGAACCCAGATTTTCTTCTACCCTGGCCTCGGACACCAGATCCCCATTGGTCAGAACTAAGTCCAGAATGTTATCTCCTCTAGTTGGCAATGTCACAAGTTGTTTTAGAGACACTCCATTAAGTGCCTCTAATATAGTCCTGCTCTTGCATGTCGATGCACTTGGGATATTCCAGTCCACATCAGGCATGTTGAAGTCACCTGTAATTACAATGTCCCCCTTCTCTGCCATTCCACTGATTTCATCTATTAACAGGTTATCTAGATCCTCAGATTGTCCAGGGGGCCTATATATCACACCAATTCTGACCACAGCTCCCTCCTTAGTCTGCATGGTAACCCAGAGAGTTTCTAGTTCATTATGTGTATGCTGAATTATTGTTGATTGAAGTGTAGTCTTGACATAAATGGCTACTCCACCGCCCTTTCTATCCAATCTGTCTTTTCTGTACAATATGTAACCGGGTATGGCTATCTCCCAGCCATTAATTCACAGAGCTTGTTGCCCAAGCTGCGAGCATTGGTACACATCATGTGGATGTTGTTGGTATTGTAGTTTAGTGTGTCCTTGATCTTTTCCACCTCTAGCCTACCACTGACCGGGTTTCATGCTTCAATGTCCTGCTTCATCCTAAATGGTAGGGGACAGAAATCACCCTCGCAAGTTACATCTCTGTCCCCTTCCTCTAGTTTAAATCAAAAAATGCTCTGAGTTCCACTCCAAGTTCTTCTGTGCCTTTCTGTGAAGGATGCAAGCCATCCCTCTTAAACAACTCATTGTTCGACCACCTTCTAACATCATGACTAATACATCCAAAGCCTTTGTCTTCACACCACTGACGTAACCACAAGTTGAACTTGGCGACGTTGAGTGCCTTTTTTCCCTGATTACATACTGGCAAAACTTCAGAAAAGGTGATGGAACCTGTTATTTTGCAAAGTTCCTGACTAAAATTTTGGTCCCTCTGTACAACAAACAAATCTTTTTGGGATAAGTCATTTGTGCCAAGATGTAGCACAATGTCCACTCGGTTATGTTTGCTTGCAGACTTCACAATATTTATAATAAGTTTCTTATCCCTATTAACCGTGGCACCTGGGAGACACCTCACTTCCTTTAGCTCATCTTTATCCTGTCCAAAGTCCACACCTCTAATTGTTGAGTCACCAACCAGAATATGTCTTTTCCTATTGGTTGGCTTGGTAACGGTTCCTTGCTGCCCTTTTGTACTCATTTTATATGGTCCCTTATTTAAGTCCACTTCCTTTGATCTTACCAAATCCTGCCCAGACTGAGCATTAGCAGATACATCCACATCAAGCTCCGAAAGAACAGCAAATGGGTTATATTGGCTTAGTCCAAAATGTTGATGTTTTTGTTCTACATTGCGCAATCTTCCAGAGCCAACAGTCTTCCACTCTGCCCCTCTCTTGTGAAGTCTTTGTGGGAGTGGTGGCTGTATAACAAGCTGCTTTACTGGCTGGGATAGCTTCATAACTTCAGACTGAAGAGTAGAAACTAAAGACTGTAATTTTGAAATCTTGTCATACAACCCCTTCATTTGCATACAAATTGGACAGCATCGCAAGTTCCACAGAGTACTACGAAACACAACGGCCAGGCAAGAGTTACACTGCACTAAACCAGACATTCTAGATAATAAGAATAGGTACGGCTAAAAAGTAAATGCTGTACTCGCCACTATTTCTTGTGTACAACCCCTGCTGTTTTCAAAGTACTGCAGTTTTTAAAACTACACACTTGTGTCCTGCTGCACTTATGTCAAGCTGCTCTCACACAGGCTGAAACTCCACAGGCTGAAACTCCACAGAGCAGCTCATATACAAGCCCCTCTTAGTTAAGCTAATGAGAGATTGCTAGCTCTTTTGCTATGTTAATTAGAACCCACCCTATTTAATCAACACCTGCTTAGCAAACAGCAACAGGCCAAAACCAAAACTTTTACTACCAATGCAATACTATCCAAATCAGTACACTTTTGACTTATAAAAGGAAGATTCAAATACAAATACAGTTACTTACCAAATCCAATGTAACTACTGCAGTTTTTAAAACTACACACTTGTGTCCTGCTGCAGCTAGCACCCGATCTGTTATACAAAGTAAGCGTGTTTCAGCCTCAGCTGTACTAAGTTATTTAATTTTGCATTGGTTTCTGACTGCTGTCATTACACCAGGGCCCAGGGTATCCCAAACTTGCAGCTAGCACCCGATCTGTTATACAAAAGAAGCGTGCTTCAGCCTCAGTTGTACCAAGTTATTTAATTTTGCATTGGTTTCTGACTGCTGTCATTACACCAGGGCCCAGGGTATCCCAAACTTGCAGCTAACACACTATCTGTTATACAAAATAAGCGTGTTTCAGCCTCAGCTGTACTAAGTTATTTAATTTTGCATTGGTTTCTGACTGCTGTCATTACACCAGGGCGCAGGGTATCCCAAACTTGCAGCTAGCACCCTATCTGTTATACAAAGTAAGCGTGTTTCAGCCTCAGCTGTACCAAGTTATTTAATTTTGCATTGGTTTCTGACTGCTGTCATTACACCAGGGCGCAGGGTATCCCAAACTTGCAGCTAGCACCCGATCTGTTATACAAAAGAAGCATGCTTCAGCCTCAGCTGTACTAAGTTATTTAATTTTGCATTGGTTTCTGACTGCTGTCATTACACCAGGGCGCAGGGTATCCCAAACTTGCAGCTAGCACCCTATCTGTTATACAAAAATACCATTTTGTGAGTACTCACCTGAGAAATGGATATTGTTGGTGTGCCACACACCCCGCTTCACCTTTAATATTCTTCACGATTGGGTTACTCACCGCCAGGTGACGCTGTTGCAGAGAGGAAGTCTTGTAACGAGCCCCCTTCCAGCCTATATATACCTGGTACCTCCCATTTAACACCAGCGATTTAAAAAGCAGAAAGACTAGGTACCAGTAATTTAACGGTAACCTCAAAATAAATAAAAAGCTTCACCATATAAAGGATTCGGAATACCGAAAAGGGTGGGAGTGAAGCGGGGTGTGTGGCACACCAACAATATCCATTTTTCAGGTGAGTACTCACAAAATGGTATTATTCTTGGTGTGCCACACACCCCACTTCACCTTTAATATTCTTCACGATTGGGACATCCAAAAGCAGTGTCCACAAGGGATGGGCATCCCAAGGCAAGGTGAAGCATAACTTAAATGACTGCAGTCTGCAGAACTTAGAAAAAGTATGAACAGAAGACCAAGTGGCGGCCTTACAAACTTGTTCAACAGAAGCTTGGTGCTGAAAAGCCCAAGACGCTCCAATGGCGCGAGTAGAATGAGCAGTGATACGAAAAGGGGGAACTTTCCCCTTAGCAGCATAGACCGCAATAACGGCCTGACGTATCCATTTGCTAATGGCAGATTTGGCTGGTGCCAAACCCTTCCTAGGCCCACAGGGCACAACAAAAAAGGCATCCGTCTTACGAAAAGGAGACGTGATAATCAAGTAGTACTTAACACAGCGTACTACATCCAAACAATGCAAAACCCTCTCTTTGTCATTCTTAGGATTAGGACACAAGGAGGGAAGAACAATATCCTGATTCAAATGAAAAGCAGAAACAACCTTAGGAAGAAAGTCTGGCTTGAACCGAAAGACCACTTTATCCTGATGCCTCTCAAAGTAGGGCGCCTGGATAGACAAGGCCGCCAACTCCGAGACACGCCGGACCGAAGTGATAGCTACCAAGAAGACAATCTTCTGAGTCAGGGAAGATAAAGCAATATCTTGCAGAGGCTCAAAAGGAGGAGCCTGCATAGCAGAAAGAACCAAATTCAAATCCCAAACCGGGAGTAATGGTTTCCTGGGAGGCCGCACATGCGTAACCCCCTGGAAAAAAGTTTTAACTAAAGGATGAAGCGCAAAACGCTTCTGAAAAAAGATAGATAAGGCAGAAACTTGCCCTTTCAAAGTACTTAGCTGAAGACCAGAGTCCAGCCCAGATTGTAAAAACTCCAGAATCCTGGAGACCGAGAAGAACCTACAAGGGAAGGATCTAATCTCACACCAAGCGATATAGGCTTTCCAAGTCCTATAGTAGATGATAGAAGAAGACCTCTTCCGGGCACTGATCAGAGTCTTAAAGACTGAGTCAGAAAGACCCTCCTCCTTCAAGATGGAGGTTTCAGCAGCCAGGCCATCAAACCCAGCGCTGGTAAATTGGGGTAACACAACCGACCCTGAGTGAGCAGATCGGGCTGAAGAGGCAGAACGAACTGGTCCACTGCCAGCCGAACGATGTCTGCGAACCACACTCGCCTTGGCCACCTTGGGGCCATGAGAACGGTGGACACCCTTTCCAGAGCCAACTTCCGAACCACCTTGCCCAGCATGGGTATCGGAGGAAACAGGTATAGAAATCCCAGATCCCCCCAGCTCAGGGACATGGCGTCCACTGCCAGAGCCAGAGGATCCCGGGAGAGTGACACGAAGTTCGGGAGCCTGTGATTGTGACGCGAGGCAAACAGGTCCACCTCAGGTGTCCCCCATCAGAGACACAGTGAGCGAAAAACCTGAGGATGGAGAGCGACACGAAGTTCGGGAGCTTGTGTTTGTGACGAGAGGCAAACAGGTCCACCTCCGGTGTCCCCCATCGGAGACACAGTGAGCGAAAAACCTGAGGATGGAGAGCCCATTGTCCCAGACGGGGAGAGCCCCTGCTCAACCGGTCCGCTACCTGGTTCTCCACTCCTGGAATGTATAGCGCCGAGAGACAAGGAACATGGGCCTCTGCCCAGGTCAGGATCAGGGACACCTCTCTGAGAGCACTCAGACTGCGAGTCCCTCCCTGATGATTGATGTAAGCAACCGCTGTTAGATTGTCTGAACGCACCTGGACCGGAAGGCCCAGAACGTGATGAGTCAGGAGAGCAAGCACCCGACGGATGGCTCTCAGTTCCAGAACATTGATGGGTAAGTGGGCCTCTTGAGGCCCCCACTGCCCCTGGAACTGAAGCTCCTTCCAGAATCCGCCCCATCCCGAAAGACTGGCGTCCGTGGTGACAATTTCCCAAAGAGGGGTCAGGAAGGACCTGCCCCTCACGAGATTGGCCGAGACCAACCACCACTGGAGGGACTGCCGGACCCGGAAGGTCCCAGGACGCCAACAGATAAAGCTCAAGCGTCCTTGTGTGAAATTGAGCAAAAGGAACTGCCTCGAAAGAGGCGACCATCAACCCTACCAGCCTCATCCCCAGACGGATGGACGGCCGAGGATTGGAAAGAAGGACCCGAGCCAACTCCTGAATCAGATGAATTTTGGACTGGGGGAGAAACACTCTGTGTTGATGAGAGTCCAACTGCATCCCCAGAAAGGACACCACCCTGGCTGGAGCAAGGGAGGACTTGGGGAAGTTGATCACCCAACCAAAGCTTTCCAGCGTGGAGACCACCATCCTGGTGTCTACCTCCGATTGATTGAGTGACGGAGCCATGATGAGAAGGTCGTCCAAATAAGGTACGACCCGAATGCCCCGAGATCTGAAAATGGCCATCACCCCTGCCAGTACCTTGGTAAACACTCTTGGAGCCGAGGTAAGGCCAAACGGAAGTGCCACGAATTGAAAATACTGATCTTTCATCACGAATCGAAGAAAACGTTGATGAGTGTGGCAGATGGGAACATGAAGATAAGCATCCTTGATGTCTATGGACGTCATGAAGTCCCCCTGCCGAAGGGAATCGACGGCCGTACGTAAAGTTTCCATGCGAAACTTCCGAAAACGGATGAACCTGTTGAGTAATTTCAGGTCCAGGACGGGACGAACCGACCCATCCTTTTTGGGGACTGCGAAAAGATTGGAGTAGAAACCGAGGCCCATCTCTAAGAGCGGTACCGGCCGGATGACCGCCATTTCTAACAGATTCTTTACCGACGCCAGGAGCCCCTGTGCGGCCAAAGGATCGACGGGCACCCGAGACCGAAAGAACCGTGAAGGAGGGCGAGACTCGAACTCCAGCTTGTAACCGGACGACACTACCTCCCGGATCCATCTGTCCGGAATCTCCTGGTCCCAAACCTGGGCTTTTCTCCGTTTCTCCCAACTGGAAGGAATTCCAGTTAACCGCGTGGGATGTTCCCATTCCTTAAGCACAACCCTCTCAAAGTGGTGTTGTCTGGAAAAAACCAAACGCGGCTGAGGCACATTAAACAACTGACTCTTTGGCAGGGTGACGGCCTCAGGCGGATCTAAATTCAAAATTTCAAACATCTGAGCCAGAATGGAGGGGGTGTCAAGGGAAACCCCCGCAGACAAATCGCCAATAGCATCAACCTCAAGCTGATCCGCAGGCTCATCTGACTCCACCAGGAATTCTCCCTCCTCGTCCAGGGAGCAATCGGACCAATCCACAGGCTCACATACTTCATCCTGTGAAGCCGGAGGTACAGGAGAAAGGTGCTTCCGTTTCGCAGTGGCCTTCAACCCTGCTTTAACGGAAATTATCTTCTCGAGATTGGCTAATCGTGCAGACACCTCGGATTGCGAATCCCCACCTTTGACAATGTCACACGGGGTCCGGAACAGGGAGGGAGGGGTAGGGGATGATGGAAGTTGCGAAGAGCCAGCAGCCGGAGCGACGGACTGACGCGCAATATTCTGCCTTGCACAAGGAATGCATACTATAACATCATCGCCTGGGAGCGCAGTCCCACAGCCTCCACACACCCTAGATGGCCCAGAAGAACCATTTCCGGTATTATCGGAAGCCTCCATATGGTGATTTATGGTATTCGCAAAATCCTGGGTTAAAGGCATAAGCCACCCGGGATGGCCCTTTATGTTAATGTCCCGGGAGGGAGGATTAAATTTATAATAAAGATCCCCTTTAAAAATAATTAACTAATAAATCATTATGTCGTATATCAACAACATCAAAATAATATTAATATATATATATATATATATATATATATATATATATATATATATATAAATATGTCCCAATTTGGAGAAAAAAGGACTAGCCAGGCAAAATAGAACCGGGAGGCCACTGTATTAAGGGAATCCCAGGATCTGTGGGAGAGGAAAAAACCAACAGTAAGACCCCCAGAAACAAATGGCAAGATGCAGTACAACATACATACACAGCACCAAAGTGCTTTGAAGAGGCAAAGAAAACTGGCCTCTGATTTTCCTCCTTTTTTTTTTTTTTTTTTTTTATATTTAATAAAAATATTTCTCCAATATATAATCTTTTTTTTGTTTTTTTTAAAATAAACAGTCAGACATAAAAATAGACGGCCCCACGCCAGGTGAGGCCGCTTACCTGCCCAAGGACGGCTAAAGAAAAGCCCAGCACCCGACCAGTACAAGCGGTGGAAGACAGGCAGCAAAAGGAGCGAAGGCGCAATGGCAGCAGTAGCAGCAGAAATAGACCAAAGGGGGTGCCGGGGTAAGACCCCGGCTACCTGCAAGCAGGAGACTTCAATCTTCTGTCTTGTCGTCATGCAGAGAGAAAAACACTGGTGATAAATGGGAGGTACCAGGTATATATAGGCCGGAAGGGGGCTCGTTACAAGACTTCCTCTCTGCAACAGCGTCACCTGGCGGTGAGTAACCCCAATCGTGAAGAATATTAAAGGTGAAGCGGGGTGTGTGGCACACCAAGAATATGGGGTTCCCCCTATGTCAATTTTTTTTTAATTAACCCCTTATGTCCTGTCACCCAGCTGGTAATAAATGCTTCCAGCATTTTGTGGTGTGGTGTGTTTTTTTTTTACATTTAAAGTGGACCAACACCCAGGATTTTGACTATCCTGGGTATTGGTCCTTTCCCCTGGGGCATCCCAATTGGGCATGCCCCGCTGTTTGAAACCCCCCGCGATCACCCACAATAACTCACCCGGGTTCTACGGCGCATGCGCGACCGCTCGTCCAATCAGCGCGCTCAGAGCGGCTGAGTTATGGACGTCTAAGAGACATCTAAGCTCAGCCGCACTGAGCGCGCTGGCGGCCGCATCCCCCCACTTCCCTCTAAATAGCCGGCCTGGGAACGCGTCCTGCTAGAGGGTAGCGGGGATGCAGCCCGCGCATGCACCATGGGACCGGGATTCAAGTAAGTGGTAGCGGGTGTTTCGGGGGGTTTCACACAGAGGGGCATCCCTATTTTGGATGCCCTGGGGGGAGGGAATAGAACGGTCCAGGAATCTTATAGATTCCGGGGCCGATCAGCCCTGGGTGTTGGTCCACTTTGACCCATTGTGAACTTGTAAGGAGTCCATGAGACCCCTGTACCAGTTCACAAGGCTCAGGGGCTGTCAAGTCACCTGCGGCTAGCGGGTGACTTGCCATTAACCCCAGCCCCCCTATTACCTGCCTCCCCGAAGCCCAGGGGGGGCAGAAGGGCCCGGGCTGATTTAGGCGGTGTGGGCTTGTACTTGGCAGGGCGGGGGGCCACCAAATCTAGCCCCTGTGCCCCGGTTCTACAAGCCCTGCATAGCTGATCCCTGGGTTGGTTATGCTGGGTAGGGGGGACCCCATGTCATTTTTATGGGAATTTTTAAGGGTATTTAACCCTTAAAATTTTAAAAAAAAATGGTGATTAACCCCCCCCCCCTTCCTTGGAGGGGGAACCCCACACCAATTTTTGTTCTTGATTTAACCCTTTATAGTGTGGATTGTAGTTGTATTTTATTTTTACATGTTATAAAGTGTTTTTTCAGTTTGGGGGGGTCTTCTGAACAGGGGGCTACCGATACATATGTGGTACCGTTGCAATTGGGAGAAATGGGGCTTTCACATGCAATATGGTTTTCTTTAATAAAACAAATGATTTATTTGAAATAAAGGAGACAATTTTCTAAAAAAAAATTTTAATTTACTCAAAAATATTTTAATAAACAGTAAAAAAATTACAAACAAGACATTTCATGTTAAAGCCTAAACTCTGCCGCAAAAATAAAATATATGATTTTCCTGGAAATTGCTGCAAAAATCAGAGTTAAGCATAGTGCAAAATGGTAAAAAATGACCTGTCAAGAGAGGGTGACAAAGCCTCAAGTAGGCTGGCAGTTAAAAAGGTTAGTAGTACCTATGCATGTTGAGTATCGTTCTGCTCGTGGGATTTTGCGCTTTCAGATTTAGCTTGTTTTTTCTTGTTTGCATATTGATATTTTAGGAAAACTCATTTTCTATTCTGCTTTATTATACATTTTTTAAGGAAACCCTGTGCGACCAAGGAATTCTTTGAGGGATTACTTCCAGAAAGATTGGCCCATTACAACATGCTGGGTATGCTTAGAAAGCCTATCATGTGAACTTTCAGGAAATATATGCTGTGGTGGGTATTCCAAATGTAAAGGGTTGTTTTGGTCGAAAAAACGCAAGGTGCCACTTTGTCTGCGGAGCTGAAATTTTCAAGCAAAATTACCGTTGTGCACAAGCTTTACTTTGGGGTGTTTGGCAACTCTTCCCTTGACAGTAGCAATGCATGTTGGGTATCGTTCTGTTTGGGGGATGTTGCTTTTTTATATTAACTTGTTATTTCTTGTTTGTATCTAGTTTTCTTTAGAAAAATGTGGCTTTGATTCTGCTTTTTTATCCTTTTTTAGGGACGCTCTGTGTAACCAAAGAATACATTGAGGGAGGACTTCCAGAAAACTGTGGCAACATCAACAAGCCTGGTATGCCTAAAAAAGCTTGACGTGTGTACTTCCAGAGAATATATAGTTTGTGGGGGGTATTTCAAATGTAAAAGGTTGTTTTTATTGAAAAGCTGCAAGGTGCACATAGCCCTTAGCATAGCTGTATTTGATCTGAAAATCTCTTAAAGCGCTGTTTCAGTTTGGGGTAGTCTCCTGGGCAGGAAAGGGCATCTACCAATACATATGTGGTGCCGTTGTAACCGGGAGAAATTAGGATTTCACACGCAATACGATTTTATTGAAAAACTTAAATTTTTTATTACAAAAAACACTACAAATTGTAAAAAATAGATTTTTTTTATTTTTTTGCACATATCTCACCCCAAAATATTAAGAATACACTTAAAAAATGACAAACAAGACATTTCATGTTAAAGACCAGACTCTGCTGAAAAAAACAATATATCATTTTTCTGGGAAATCCCTGGAAAAAATCACAGTTGAACATGCATAGTGCAAAATAATGAAAAATGGTCTGGCAACAAAGCGTAACAAAAACTCCAGGTAGGCTGGTGGTCAAAGGGTTAACCCTTTTGTTGCCAAGCACGTAACACCTACGTGCTGGCTTGGCTGGGCCTTAAGTGCCAAGCCTGTAGGTGTTACGTGCTTGACTTTCCCCGCTTCTAGTTTAAAAAATAAAAAATACTCACCTGACCCCTTGTTGGATCCGGCCGGGTCTCCTCTTTAATTTGGTGCCATCCGATCCCCTGTGGGGGGCTCCAGGAGAGCCCCCGGAATAGGCCGCCCCCCCGCTTTGGCAGCAGAAGCTGCTAACTGTAAAAAAAAAAAAAAAAATGACATTCACTTACCTGCGTGTGCGCTGGCTCCCGCTGTCCCTCCTCTTCACCTGGGGGGCCTCCGATCCCTCCCCAGGACTTACCGTTCTTCAGGAGAGAGCCCGGGAGGCTCTCTCCTTCTCGATGGCGGCCGCCATCTTGCCGCTAAGTCCCGCCCCCTTGGGGGCGGGGCTTATGACGTCATCCCGGCCCCGATCGATCACCGGCTTCAGCCTTCTCAGCTTCTCAGATGCCGGTGATCGGTGCCCTGGAAGGAGGTGACAGGAGATCCTCTGATCTCCTGCCTCCTCCTTCTCTGGATGCCGATCACCGGCATCTGGCAGCTGAGCGGCGAGGGACAAGAGCTTGCAATAGAAGGTAAGTACAGTAAAAAAAATTTTTATTTATTTTAATAAAATACTTTTTATTATTGTGTGGTGTTTTTTTTTAACAGTTAACCCTTTGTGAGCTGGTAAGGGGTCCATGAGACCCCTTATACCAGTTCACAAGGCTGGGGGGGTGGCAAGTCACCTGCCCTAGCGGGTGACTTGCCATTAACCCCCGCACCCCCATTACCTGCCTCCCCAAAGGCCAGGGGGGGGGCAGAAGAGCCCGGGCCCACATAGGCTATGTGGGCTCGTAGGCTGCAGGGTGGGGGGGCCACCAAAGCTGGCCCCCCACTCTGTGCCTACAAGCCCCCATAGCTGGTCCCGGGCTGGTTATTTTGGGTAAGGGGGACCCCACGTCATTTTTTTTTGGATTTTAAGGGTTTTTAACCCTTAAAAATCCAAAAAAAAAATGGGGTCCCCCTCCCCGGGAAGGGGGACCCTATGTCATTTTTTTTTAATTAACCCTTTGTGTTCTGTCATCCAGCAGCTATAAAAGGCTTCCAGCAGGTGAGCAGAAGCCAGTGATCACCGAGGGACACAGTGCTCCAGGATGGATGGGAGGTAAGTATTAAAAAAAAAAAATAATAAAATAATTTTTTCTTTTTGCGTGTGTTTTTTTTACATTTAACCCATTGTGAACTGGTAAGGGGTCCATGACCCCTATACCAGTTCACAAGGCTGGGGGAGGTGGCAAGTCACCTGTGTCTATCGGGTGACTTGCCATTAACCCCTGGCACCCCCATAACCACCTCCCCAAAGCCCGGGGGGGGGGCAGAAGAGCCCGGGCCCACGGGCTATGCAGGCTTGTAGCCTGCAGGGCCAGGGGCCACAAAAGCTGGCCCCTGTGCCCTGTTTCCACAAGCCCTGCATAGCTGGTCCCGGGCTGGTTACTCTGGGTAAGGGGGATTTTGACTATCCTGGGTTTTGGTCCACTTCAGGGGGGCACCCCCGATTAGGGGTGCCCAGCTGTGTAAAACCCCCCAGAAAGCCCCCAAAACTCACCTCACCACGCTCCCACGTAGCCACGGACAAGCGGGTGACAGCGGCGGACAAGACAGTGCGCACGCCTAGAGGGGCGCGCGGGAGGCGGCGGCGGACGCTGCTGCCGCCGCCTATGAGGTAAGTTTTTCAGAGGTTTTGGGGGGGTCCTCACCGCGGGACATCCCGATCTCGGATGTCCCGCGGTGAGGGAGGTGATCGGCCCGAGAATCTTATAGATTCCCGGGCCGATCACCCCTGGGTGACAGTCCAATTTAAGGGTTTTTAACCCTTAAAAATCCCCCCAAAAAAATGGGGTCCCCCCCCAGGGATCGGGGACCCTATGTCATTTTTTTTCTCGATTTAACCCTTTGTAGTGTTGATGGTAGTTGTATTTTATTTGTAAATGTTATAGATTACTTGTTTCAGTTTGGGGGGTCTCCTGGGCAAGAACGGGGGGCTACCGATAAATATGTGGTACCGTTCTAATCGTAAGAAATTGGGCTTTCACATGCAATATGCTTTTCCTTAATAAAATAATTTTTTTATTTAAAATAAAGGAGTCAATTTTCTAAAAATGTTTTTATTTATTTTTTTTTATTTTTTTTACTTAATAATATTGTAAAAAACAAAATAAAATTTACAAACAAGACATTTCATGTTAAAGCCTAAACTCTGCTGCAAAAAAATATAAATATAATTTTCCTGAAAATTACAGCAAAAATGGCGCAAAACATGGTGCAAAATGGGGAAAGATGACCTGTCAACAGAGGGTGACAAAATCTCAAGTAGGCTGGCAATTAAAAGGGTTAATAGTACCTGTGCATGTTGGGTATTGTTCTGTTCGGGAGACCTTGCGCTTTCAGACTTAGCTTGTTTTTTCTGGTTTGCATATTTATATTTTAGGAAAAGGTGTTTTTTATTCAGCTTTTTTATACATTTTTTAGGGAAACCCTGCGCAACCAAAGAGTTCTTTGAGGAATTAATTCCAGAAAGATGAGCCCACTACAACAAGCTGGGCACGCTTAGAAAGCTTAACATGTGTACTTTCAGGGAATATATGATTTATGGGGATATTCCAAATGTAAAGGGTTGTTTTGGTTGAAAAATCGCAAGGTGCACACTTTGTCTGCAGAACTGAAATTTTCAAGTAAAATTACCGTTACGCACATGCTTTACTTTGGGGTGTTTGGCAACTCTTCCCTTGACAGAACCTATGCATGTTGGGTATCGTTCTGTTCAGGGGATGTTGCTTTTTCAGATTAAACTTGTTTTTTCTTGTTTGTATATAGTTTTTTTAGGAAAATGTGGCTTTGATTCTGCTTTTTTATCCATTTTTTGGGGAAACTCTTTGCAACCAAAGAATACATTGAGGAATTACTTCCAGAAAACTACGGCCACATCAACATTCCTGGTACGCCTAGAAAGCCTGAGGTGTGTACTTCCAGAGAATATATAGTTTGTTGGGGGTATTTCAAATGTAAAGGGTTGTTTTTCTGGTAAAACTGCAAGGTGCGCATAGCGCATATCACAGTTGTATTTTTTCTGAAAATCCCCTAAAGCGCTATTTCAGTTTGGGGGGCAGTCTCCTGGGCAGGAAAGGGTGTCTACCTATACATATGTGGTATCGCTGTAACCGGGAGAAATTGGGGTTTCACACGCAATAAGATTTTATTGACAAACTTACATTTTTTATTACAAAAAAACTCTACAAATTGTAAAAAAATTATGTTTTTAATTTTTTTTCACACATTTCACCCAAAAATATTGAGAATACACCTAAAAAATACAAACAAGACATTTCATGTTAAAGCCCAGACTCTGTTGAAAAAAACAATATATCATTTTCCTGGGAAATCCCTGGAAATCCTTTAAAAAATGACAGTTGAACATGTGTAGCGTAAAATAGTGAAACATCGTCTGGCAACAGGGAGTGGCAAATGCTGCAGGTAGGCTGGCAGCGAAAGGGTTAAAAGCTGCTTGTGTGTAACAGATAGGGTTAAATGTGTTAATATGGGATGCCCAGTGGGCAGGGTTTTTTACAGCAGACACAAAACCAATTAAAACTGTGCTCTAGTTAGCAGAAATCAGCTTTAACACCTGTTTGTGTGTAACAGATAGGGTTAAATGTGCTAATATGGGATGCCCAGTGGGCAGGGATTTTTACAGCAGACACAAAAACAATTAAAACTGTGCTCTAGTTAGCAGAAATCCGCTTTAACACCTGCTTGTGTATAACAGATAGGGTTAAATGTGCTAATATGGAATGCCCAGTGGGCAGGGTTTTTTACAGTAGACACAAAAACAACTAAAAATGTGCTCTAGTTAGATGAAATCAGCTTTAAGACCTGCTTGTGTGTAACAGATAGGGTTAAATGTGCTAATATTGGATGCCCAGTGGACAGGGGTTTTTACAGCAGACACAAAAACAATTAAAAAATGTGCTCTAGTTAGATTAAATCCGCTTTAACACCTGCTTGTGTGTAACAGATAGGGTTAAATGTGCTAATATGGGATGCCCAGTGGGCAGGGGTTTTTACAGCAGACAAAAACAATTAAAACTGTGCTCTAGTTAAATGAAATCCCCTTTAAAAGCTGCTTTTGTGTAGCAGATAGGGTTAAATGTGCTAATATGGAATGCCCAGTGGGCAGGGTTTTTTTTATAGTAGACACACAAACAATTAAAACTGTGCTCTAGTTAGATGAAATCCCCTTTAAGAGCTGCTTGTGTGTAACAGATAGGGTTAAATGTGCTAATATGGGATGCCCAGTGGGCAGGGGTTTTTACAGCAGACACAAAAACAATCAAAACTGTGCTCTAGTTAGAAGAAAACCCCTTTAAGAGCTGCTTGTGTGTAACAGATAGGGTTAAATGTGCTAATATGGGATGCCCAGTGGGAAGGGGTTTTTACAGCAGACACAAAAACAATTAAACCTGTGCTCTAGTTAGATGAAATCCCCCTTAAGAGCTGCTTGTGTGCAACAGATAGGGTTTAATGTGCTAATATGGGATGCCCAGTGGACAGGGGTTTTTAATGAAGACACAAAAACCATTAAACCTGTGCTCTAGTTAGATGAAATCCCCCTTAAGAGCTGATTGTGTGCAACAGATAGGGTTTAATGCGCTAATATGGGATGCCCAGTGGGCAGGGGTTTTCACAGCAGACACAAAAACAATTAAAACTGTGCTCTAATTAGAAGAAATCCGCTTTAAAACCTGCTTGTGTGTAACAGATAGGGTTTAATGTGCTAATATGGGATGCCCAGCGGGCAGTTGTTTTTACAGCAGACACAAAAACAATTAAAACTGTGCTCTAGTTAAATTAAATCTGCTTTCACACCTGCTTGTGTGTAACAGATAGGCTTAAATGTGCAAATATGGGATGACCAGTGGGCAGGGGTTTTTACAGCAGACACAAAAACAATTAAAACTGTGCTCTAGTTAGAAGAAATCCACTTTAACACCTGCTTGTGTGTAACAGATAGGGTTAAATGTGCTAATATGGGATGCCCAGTGGGCATGGGTTTTTACAGCAGACACAAAAACAACCAAAACTGTGCTCTAGTTAGAGGAAATCCCCTTTAAGAGCTGCTTGTGTGTAACAGTAAGGGTTAAATGTGCTAATATGGGATGCCCAGTGGGCAGGAGTTTTTACAGCAGACACAAAAACAATTAAAACTGTGCTCTAGTTAGATGAAATCCCCCTTAAGGGCTGCTTGTGTGCAACAGATAGGGTTTAATGTGCTAATATGGGATGCCCAGTGGGCAGGGGTTTTTACAGCAGGCACAAAAACAATTAAACCTGTACTCTAGTTAGATGAAATCCCCCTTAAGAGCTGCTTGTGTGCAACAGATAGGGTTTAATGCGCTAATATGGGATGCCCAGTGGGCAGGGGTTTTCACAGCAGACACAAAAACAATTAAAACTGTGCTCTAATTAGAAGAAATCCGCTTTAAAACCTGCTTGTGTGTAACAGATAGGGTTTAATGTGCTAATATGGGATGCCCAGTGGGCAGTTGTTTTTACAGAAAACACAAAAACAATTAAAACTGTGCTCTAGTTAGATTAAATCTGCTTTCACACCTGCTTGTGTGTAACAGATAGGGTTAAATGTGCAAATATGGGATGACCAGTGGCCAGGGGTTTTTACAGCAGACACAAAAACAATTAAAACTGTGCTCTAGTTAGAAGAAATCCCCTTTAAGAGCTGCTTGTGTGTAACAGAAAGGGTTAAATGTGCCAATATGGGATGCCCAGTGGGCAGGGGTTTTTACAGCAGACACAAAAACAATTAAAACTGTGCTCTAGTTAGATGAAATCCCCTTTAAGAGCTGCTTGTGTGCAACAGATAGGGTTAAATGTCCAAATATGGGATGCCCAGTGGGCAGGGGTTTTTACATCAGACACAAAAACAATTAAACCTGTGCTTTAGTTAGATGAAATCCACTTTAACACTTGCTTGTGTGTAACAGATAGGGTTAAATGTGCCAATATGGGATGCCCAGTGGGCAGGGGTTTTTACAGCAGACACAAAAACAATTAAAACTGTGCTCTGGTTAGATGAAATCCCCTTTAAGAGCTGCTGGTGTGTAACAGATAGGGTTAAATCTGCTAATATGGGATGCCAAGTGGGCAGGGGTTTTTACAGCAGACACAAAAACAATTAAAACTGTGCTCTAGTTAGATGAAATCCCCTTTAAGAGCTGCTTGTATGTAACAGATAGGGTTAAATGTGTTAATATGGGATGCCCAGTGGGCAGGGTTTTTTACAGCAGACACAAAACCAATTAAAACTGTGCTCTAGTTAGCAGAAATCCGCTTTAACACCTGCTTGTGTGTAACAGATAGGGTTAAATGTGCTAATATGGGATGTCCAGTAGGCAGGGATTTTTACAGCAGGCACAAAAACAATTAAAACTGTGCTCTAGTTAGATGAAATCCCATTTAAGAGCCGCTTGTGTGTAATAGATAGGGTTAAATGTGCTAATATGGGATGCCCAGTGGGCAGGGATTTTTACAGCAGACACAAAAACAATTAAAACTGTGCTCTAGTTAGATGAAATCCCATTTAAGAGCTGCTTGTGTGTAATAGATAGGGTTAAATGTGCTAATATGGGATGCCCAGTGGGCAGGGGTTTTTACAGCAGACATAAAAACAATCAAAACTGTGCTCTAGTTAGAAGAAATCCCCTTTAAGAGCTGCTTGTGTGTAACAGATAGGGTTAAATGTGCTAATATGGCATGTCCAGGTGGCAGGGATTTTTACAGCAGACGCAAAACAATCAAAACTGTGCACTAGTTAGATGAAATCCCCTTTAAGAGCCGCTTGTCTGTAACAGGGTTAAATGTGCTAATATGGGATGCCCAGTGGGCAGGGGTTTTTACAGCAGACACAAAAACAATTAAAACTGTGCTCTAGTTAGATGAAATCTGCTTTAACAACTGCTTGTGTGTAACAGATAGGGTTAAATGTGCTAATATGGGATGCCCAGTGGGCAGGGGTTTTTACAGCAGACACAAAAATAATTAAAATGGTGCTCTAGTTAGATTAAATCCCCTTTAAGAGCTGCTTGTGTGTAACAGATAAGGTTAAATGTGCTAATATGGGATGCCCAGTGGGCAGGGATTTTTACAGCAGACACTAAAACAATTAAAACTGTGCTCAAGTTAGATGAAATCCACTTTAAGAGCTGCTTATGTGTAACAGATAGGGTTAAATGTGCTAATATGGGATGCCCAGTGGGCAGGGGTTTTTACATCAGACACAAAAACAATAAAATTGTGCTCTAGTTAGATAAAATCCCCCTTAAGAGCTGCTTGTGTGTAATAGATAGGGTTAAAATGTGCTAATATGGGATGCCCAGTGGGCAGGGGTTTTTATAGCAGACACAAAAACAATCAAAACTGTGCTCTAGTTAGAAGAAATCCGCTTTAACACCTGCTTGTGTGTAACAGATAGGGTTAAATGTGCTAATATGGAATGCCCAGTGGGCAGGGTTTTTTACAGTAGACACAAAAACAACTAAAATTGTGCTCTAGTTAGATGAAATCAGCTTTAAGACCTGCTTGTGTGTAACAGATAGGGTTAAATGTGCTAATATTGGATGCCCAGTGGGCAGGGGTTTTTATAGCAGACACAAAAACAATCAAAACTGTGCTCTAGTTAGAAGATATCCGCTTTAACAACTGCTTGTGTGTAACAGATAGGGTTAAATGTGCTAATATGGGATGCCCAGTGGGTAGGGGTTTTTACAGAAGACACAAAAAGCGGATTTCTTCTAACTAGAGCACAGTTTTAGTTGTTTTTGTGTCTTCTGTAAAAACCCCTGCCCACTGAGCATCCCATATTAGCACATTTTAACCCTATCTGTTACAAGCAGCTCATAATGGGGATTTCTTCTAACTAGAGCACAGTTTTAATTGTTTAACACCTGCTTGTGTGTAACAGATAGGGTTAAATGTGCTAATATAGGATGCCCAGTTGGCAGGGGTTTTTACAGCAGACACAAAAACAATTAAACATGTGCTCTAGTTAGATGAAATCACCTTTAAGAGCTGCTGGTGTGTAACAGATAGGGTTAAATCTGCTAATATGGGATGCCCAGTGGGCAGGGGTTTTTACAGAAGACACAAAAACAATTAAAACTGTGCTCTAGTTAGATGAAATCCCCTTTAAGAGCTGCTTGTGTGTAACAGATAAGGGTCGATTCAAAGAAACATGTTACAGCTTTGATTTTGGTGCCGATCATCCTATTTTTCCCGAACGCTCGTGCGCTCGTATGAACTTGCGAGTGATTCTATAAGCAAATACGTTTCCTATCGTAAAAAGCCCGTCCGTTCGTATGTTATCTTCTGAACTTGGCTCAGTCATTTGTCAATCGTAAAAAAACAGGTTGATGCGATCACTTGTTGCGGCGGCAGCCTGTTTTTTCGGTCTCTTCCATCGTCCACCTCTTCCAATTACTTGCGTTTGCCTCTGGTTTTCAATGTTTTTTGGCCTCTTATATTCATTCGTTCGTATATATATATATAAGGTCTTGCGCATGCGCGATCCAAGCTACACTCCCCAAACCAATGTGGGCCCTATCTGACACTACCAATCTCACCACTACTACTTCGCGCCAGTCTAACACTTACCTTTATGAACCCTAAAACTTACCCAAACCCCTTAGCGCTTGCATTCTTCTTCATTTCTCGGACCCTAAAACTTACCCAAACCTCTTAGCGCTTGCATTCTTCTTCATTTCTCGGACCCTAAAACTTACCCAAACCCCTTAGTGCTTGCATTCTTCTTCATTTCTCGGACCCTAAAACTTACCCAAACCCCTTAGCGCTTGCATTCTTCTTCATTTCTCGGACCCTAAAACTTACCCAAACCCCTTAGCGCTTGCATTCTTCTTCATTTTGACGAGCCTAAAACTTACCCAAACCCCTTAGCGCTTGCCTTCTTCTTCATTTCTCGGACCCTAAAACTTACCCAAACCCCTTAGCGCTTGCCTTCTTCTTCATTTCTCGGACCCTAAAACTTACCCAAACCCCTTAGCGCTTGCCTTCTTCTTCATTTCTCGGACCCTAAAACTTACCCAAACCCCTTAGCGCCTGCCTTCTTCTTCATTTCTCGGACCCTAAAACTTACCCAAACCCCTTAGCGCTTGCCTTCTTCTTCATTTCTCGGACCCTAAAACTTACCCAAACCCCTTAGCGCTTGCATTCTTCTTCATTTCTCGGACCCTAAAACTTACCCAAACCCCTTAGCGCTTGCATTCTTCTTCATTTCTCGGACCCTAAAACTTACCCAAACCCCTTAGCGCTTGCATTCTTCTTCATTTTGACGAGCCTAAAACTTACCCAAACCCCTTAGCGCTTGCCTTCTTCATTTCTCGGACCCTAAAACTTACCCAAACCTCTTAGCGCTTGCATTCTTCTTCATTTCTCGGACCCTAAAACTTACCCAAACCCCTTAGCGCTTGCATTCTTCTTCATTTTGACGAGCCTAAAACTTACCCAAACCCCTTAGCGCTTGCATTCTTCTTCATTTTTCGGACCCTAAAACTTACCCAAACCCCTTAGCGCTTGCATTCTTCATTTTGACGAGCCTAAAACTTACCCAAACCCCTTAGCGCTTGCATTCTTCTTCATTTTGACGAGCCTAAAACTTACCCAAACCCCTTAGCGCTTGCATTCTTCTTCATTTTGACGAGCCTAAATCTTACCCAAACCCCTTAGCGCTTGCCTTCTTCTTCATTTCTCGGACCCTAAAACTTACCCAAACCACTTAATGTACATATGTCTATATGTTTTTAAGCATGTTTTTTTCGTGTTTGTGGAAATGTATTTTGTTTCCCATATTATAAATGACACATTTATTATGCATTAAAATATATTTTATTTATCTTAAAATTTTTTATTTTAAAATTTTGGTTGGGTATCAACATTTTAAAAACTATGTTAAAATGTATGAAAAACTATTTACAAAATTTAGCCAGGACCAAGGGCACTAATCCTCCTCCTCTTCTTCGTCAGTTGGCCCCAACGTCGCCTGTATGGCCATCAGCTCGGCCACCAACTCCTGTATTCTTTTTTTTTGGCTGCAACTGTTTGTGGGATCATCCCTGTAACCAAGAGAGAAAAAAACATAAATAGTAGTACCAGACCGGTTTGTATGCTGGGAATATATTTTTGGTTACTCAAATACATGTAAATGCATGACATATGTCCTTCTTCAAAATAATAAAGGAAATGCTTTTCCCACAGGTAAGTCTTGAAACTCCTTAAACCGGAACTTAAACATGATGTTTGGAAACCCAAAAACTTGTTACAAATAAGTCTGCACCATAGAAAAGTTAATTTTGTTGCCTTTTTTATTAATGCGTCGCCATCTGGACTCAGAAGCATAACACTTAATGAGGAGAGCAGAGTGGGCTAAAGTTCAGGGGAGCAGGTTACAGTTGTGCTTTGTTAATACAGAGCATAGATGGATTCAGGTAAAGGTCAGCAGTCCCACAATGCATGGCAGCACATTACTTCGCCAAATCTGGATGCCATGCTGCCTGTAAATATTGCGCATTCACTATGCCGCCATCTTGGATGTGTAAAGGCTCCTAACATCCAGTAGATGTTGGTAGGCTGTTTTAGAATGTTCCAAATCTGTATGTACAGTGTGTGGGATACTTATTAGCTAGGCTCTTAATACGAGTTATGGTCCGCTTTAAGCTAACGAAGTGCCCACATGAAAGTGTTAACTATACATTGGCTACGCCTTTATTTATGTGTGTGTTATCCAAAAACACATAATTCGGACTAATGGCATGGCTACTTACTTTGTTGGTGGCCGACAGATGGCTGGTTGGGGCCAACAGGATGCCCTTGGTCCTGGCTATGCTGTGAAGAAGTACCTGGCGAAACATGTGACATTTGGTTAGTTGTTGTATAGAGTCACTATTCCCAACATATCTGGCTCCCAGTCTGGCTGACATCACTCACCTTCGCCAACATCATCTTCACGCATCTCTGCTGCCTCCTCCTCCACTACCTCACCCGCTCCCGAAGCATCTAGAAATACATAATAAAGGACCACTTAGTTTTTTTTTTTTTGCTTGCATGTATATCTTTGTGCATATACATGAAGAGTGACATACCAGAGCCTTCCCCATGGCTGGCCGGGTATGACTCCACGCCCACGCGGTTGTGCCCCTCCTCTGTGGTAAGGTCCAGGGGCTGGTCTGAGGAGGCCACAGAGGAGGGGTAGGTCCGTCGCCCGGGAGATCCACCACCTTCACTCACAGATGCAGAAGCATGCAGCACTGGTCGGCCTGTGTGCCTCCGGGTGCGGCGAATTCGGAAATCCATTTCCAACACTAACCAAGAAAAGTCATTATAAATAAAGGCATAACTTATAAATTTGGAACATATACCATGCAATCGCTTTGTACTTACTTGGAAAATGGATCCCAAAAAACCTCCGCACCCGGGGCATGTGCAGACGTTTCAGGTCCGACCAATGTTGCATTATCTGGGTGTGAGTGAAGGTGGTGCTGGTCACACGGTGTATTTCCGCGATGATCTCCCGGGCGATGTCCCTTTTTTCACAAACATTGGGCGCGAAGTCATACCGGCGCTGAAGCATGATCTGAAAAACATAATGTACACAGAGCTTTTACTTTTACACACAGAGCCATATGTGTTGCATCAGAAGTTGCGAATGTAATGTCATTAACACACACATTTAGAGTGAAAGCCATTTTTGGGTAGTGCCTTAAAGCGGACGTTCACTCTGAATCTGAGTCTTGTCTTATGTTATATGTTTCACACACCCTGTACATACAGATTGCCAACATTAAAAATCAGCCAACCTAGCGGCTCCCGGGAGTGGACGGCGGCCTGTCGGATCCGGCGGAGTGGCTGGCTGGTGAGGGAGACGCGAGGGCCAGGCACGTGGAGAGCGGGCGGAGGCGAGTGAGCGGAGCACCGTCCCCCTGGAGGCCCCGAGCGGCGGCGGGAGGAGTGGAGAGTGTGCCCGGCGGTCGGGGCTGTACGGCTGAGGCGGAGTCGGCGGCGGGACGACCGGCGGCTGTCGGTTGGCGGAGAGGGCGGGCGGCCCCATTGCGAGCGGCGGCGGAGGCGGAGCTGCCGCTGTACCACCGGGCCCGGTGGCAGTAGCCGGGATCCCCCTCCTGGGTGAGCGGAGTGCCTCCCTATCGAGGGCTGCGGCCGGCGACGGTCTGGCGCGACACGTGGAGGAAGCCAGCGCCATCTTGAAAAGGTGAGGGGGAGACGAGAAGGAGCTGAGGCTGATGTGGAGCGCCTGTCACTGTGCTGGCCTGTGTGAGAGAGGCCAGTGCTGTCTGGGGCTTCTCCCATAACCGTGCCCCTTTGATGAGTGGTGTGGGCAATCAGAGGAGTGAATAGGCCCCCCCCCCGGGAAGCACCTGAACTTTGCTGAGCCCCATATTGGAGCAGCTGGGGCAGTCGCCCTGGACCCCCTCCCCAGAGAATCAGCACAGCAGATAATTTTGCCCTGTGAGTGTGGTGTAGAGAGGGGTTCCGAGGCCCTGAATAATAGGGGGCTGAACTCTGCTGCCTCAACTATTTAACATCCGCTATTCCCCCGGCGGCTGCGTGGCTGCAGCAAGTTTCCTTGGACTTCCATATACACACGGTGCCTGTGGGCCCCGGCCCCCCCCCCCCCGGTCCCGGGCGGAAACAGGAGGACTTTTAAACCCTGCGTTTATACTCCTTGCACCCCCCTGCCGGCGCGACATCTACGCTCCCCTTGAGAGCAGGGCCTTGCTCCTTGCGTCCTATATCTGTGCAGCGGTGGAGGACCCCCTGAATCTTATATCAGCGTTGTAGAACAAGCTCCTTTTATCCTGTATCTGTGCAGCAGATGAGGGCTCCCTGAATCCTATATCAGTGCTGCTAAATAAGCTCTCTGTATCCTATATCTGTGCAGCGGCTGAATCTTTCCTGAATCCTGTCTCTGTGCAACACCTGAGAGACCCTTGAATCCTATATCTGTGCCGCAAATCAAGCTCCTTGAACCTCATATCTGTGCTGCAGAGCAAGCTCCTGTATTCCATATCTGTATTGCAAACCTTACACTGTGCAGCAAAGCAAGCTTCTTAACCCCTGCACGTTCTTCCTCACGTATGTCAGGGAACAGGAAGCGTAAATCTGCAGTGGTCAGTTGCAGCACGCAAACAATGGAAGCTCCGGGCAGAGCTGGGCAGGAGCCCTCTAACCCGGATACTGCGGCTATCATGGCTGCCATCGCCTCCTGTCAAAATGCCCTTACGACTAAGTTCGACACTCTACAGGAACAATTCAACTACTTTCGCCATGACCTGGATAAGATTCGGGACCGCACGGGGGAGAACGAAAGGAGAATTGGAGAGACGGAAGACCGTTTGTCGGTGCAGGAGGGGGAGCTGGCGACCTTACGTAGGCAAGTGACGGTCCTTTTGGGAAGGGCCGAGGACTCTGAAAACAGGAACAGGAGGAATAATGTTAGAATCCTGGGACTGCCTGAAAAATCGGAGGGCTCCTCTCCGGAGGAGTTCGCTGAAAGCCTTATAAGAGATATCCTGGCGCCCAGAAACCTGACCAAATTCTTTACAATAGAAAAAGCACATAGAATCCCGCTGCGGTCCCCCCCGCCCGGGGCCCCGCCAAGGCCATTTATATTTAAAGTCCTCCACTACAAGGACAGAGACGCTATACTTGCCGCGGCCAGGGTGCGAGGTACGGTGTCTTATGAGAACGCCCGACTATCTTTCTATCCGGATTTCACATCGGAAGTCCAGAAACTGCGACGCTCATTTAACGGCGTTAGAGAACGGCTTAGAAAGAAGAAGATTAAATATGCCATGCTGTTCCCAGCACGACTACGTATCCAAGATGGAGAGTCTGTTAGGTTCTTTACCTCTGCCGAGGACGCCAACGCGTGGCTTGACTCTCTGCCAGGGGCCTGATGAACTGGGCCCTGACCGGAGAGAATGAGCCAGCCATTGCCTTGATTTGTTGTTGTTTTTTCCCCTTGCCCAGCTTGCGCCGGTGGTGGGGGCTTGCCTCCTCCGCTCTCCCGGGAGCCCCACAGCTGGGTATCCTGGCGAGACCCCAGGTGGTGTCTTGTTATGCTTAGAGTTTAAGTTACTGAAATTGTGTTTTTTTATGATGCCCAACTAGCTAATGTATCCTGTCAGTAATTGTTACAGGGGAGCCTTGGCTCCGGATTCCCGGAGCGTGACGGGCGCAGTCGGTCTCCCCTCCCTCCCATTTCCCCTGATCCCCGTTCCGGTCCCTCTCCCCCTTCCACCCCCTTATGCCTGGCCCCTTAGCCCTCGTTAGTGAGGTCTGAGAATCCATAGGATCCTCTCCCTTCCTTCCCCCTGGCTGCTCCTGGATTGCTCTGGGAACCCGTAGCGGATAATCCGCTAACCTGTATTTGATTGGCAAGCTCGCTTTGTGCAGCCCCTTAGACAGCGGGCCTGCGCACCCCATTTGCACATAGTTAAACCAGTGTTGTGTTACTTTGTTGGGGGATATGATGCTCGCCAAGGTTGGGGGGTGGTGGAGCGGGGTGGGGGGTGGGCCTGGGGAAGGTTTACAATTTAAGTTTAAGTGTAGTAGTATTATCTGTTTAGTGTGTTGTTGTCTATGTGTTGGTATGACTGGGATGTATGATTACTGGACTCGAGTAATAGGAAGATTTGTGGGGGGGAGGGTGAGCCGCGGAGAGGTGGTCCTTAATAGTAGTCTCTTAAACAGTAATAATGGGTGAGTGTAAATTTCTCTCCTGGAATGTTCGGGGGCTTAATGATAAGATCAAAAGGGCTACGGTCCTCCAGTTTATTCGGAAACATAGGCCTAATGTAGTGATCCTCCAGGAAACCCACTTGGTGGGCCAGAGGGTGTTGGCGTTGAAGAAGCCATGGATCCAGAGCTGCTTTCATGCCCCATTCTCGGCCTACTCTAGGGGAGTGTCGGTGCTGATCTCTAAGGGTACCCCGTTTACATTGTTCTCAGTGCACATTGATCGAGAGGGGTGTTATGTTATCCTTCATGCCAAACTAATGGATACAGATATGATAATAGTCGGAGTGTATGTTCCCCCACCATTTTCTGCTAGGATCCTAGATAGAATAATGGAGAAAGTAAGTTCCTACCCCCCAGCCCCGATACTGCTATTGGGGGACTTTAATATGGTCTTGGATCCAGCGCTGGATAGGATGAGTAAGAACCCGGGCCCCAAGACCCAACTGGCAAACTGGGCCGAAATGTTGAGGCTGCAGGAGCTTTGGAGGTGGAAGCACCCCACCGACAGGGCATACTCTTGTCACTCGGTTACGCACAAGTCCCTGTCCAGAATTGATTTGGCATTCGCCTCTCCCGAATTACTGACTAGAGTAGTGACCTGTAGTTATCTCCCGAGGGGGATCTCGGACCACTCACCCTTATTGCTTACAGCTGGTCTCTCACTGAGGCGGGAGAACTGGGTGGGATGGACCCTGAGCCCTCTATGGCTGGAGGCCCCCGACATTAAGAGTAGTCTGCAATCTTCTACCAAGATGTTCTGGGAGTGTAACACGGGGGAGACATCAGTGGAAGTAAGATGGGATGCCTTTAAAGCTGTCACCAGAGGGGCGGCCATCTGCGCTATCACTACAGCTAGGAGGAAGAAGCAGAGGGAAGTGGTGGATCTTGAAAACAAGCTGGCGCGGGCGGAGGAGAAGTTCAGTGAAACCTCAGATAGCAAGGACCACTCAACGCTGTTGGCATTAAAGAGGGAGTATAGTCTGCTTTTGACCGACTCGGCTAGGAAATTGCTGCTTTATAAACAGGCGACGATTTTTGATAAAGGGGATAAGAACGGTAGGACCCTGGCATACCTAGCGAGAGCTGAAAGCCAATCTAATCACATCGCTGAAATCCTAGAAAATGGGGCGAGAGCTACCGGGGGGGAGGAGATAGCCCAGAGGTTTCTGGAGTACTACTCGGCCTTGTATTCCTCGAGGGCGAGCTATGGAGCGACTGATCTGAGTAACTATCTGGATCAGATTGATTTTCCGAGGCTGACTGAGGAAGATCGGGCGGCGCTGGACTCCCCTATTACCATTGACGAGGTCTCTGGCGCAATTAAAATGCTTTCTAGCAGGAAGGCGCCAGGACCAGATGGGATGCCGGCCGAGTGGTATAAGCAGGACCTAGAACAAGTGACTCCAAGGTTGTGGGAAGTGCTGAAACAGGCGCTTGACAGTAGGTGCCTTCCGGCCTCTTTTCATGAGGCTCATGTGGTCCTCATTTATAAGGAAGGGAGACCCCCTAACTCCTGTGCGTCCTATCGTCCCATATCCCTGCTGAACCAAGATGCCAAAATACTAGCCAAAATACTGGCCACTAGACTGAACAAGGTTATTCTACAGTTGATTGGGCCAGACCAGTCAGGGTTTATGCCGGGGCGTACCACGTGTGTGAATCTCCGCAGACTGATGTCCAATCTCCAAATTATACATGATAACTATGGGAAACGGGTGGTCATATCATTGGACAATGAGAAAGCCTTCGACTCGGTGGAATGGGAGTATCTTTGGGCAGTCTTGGAAAGATTTGGGCTTCCTAATAGTTTTATTACATTCATTAAACTGCTATATGAACGGCCAACTGCTCGGATACGGGTCAATGGGTGTTACTCTGACTCATTTGTGTTGCATAGGGGGACGAGACAGGGGTGCCCGTTGTCGCCACTGCTCTTTGCCCTAGCTATTGAACCCCTGGCGATCATTGTCAGGAACTCCCCGAGCATCTCTGGATGGAAGTTGGGAGCAGTAGAGGAGAAGATATCTCTCTATGCAGATGACACACTGCTGTACCTGGCGGATGGCCATGAGTCCCTATACGCTGCTCTGGACGCTATTGGGGTGTTTGGAGGATTCTCGGGGCTGCGGATTAACTGGGACAAATCTAGTCTAATGTTAGTGGATGAGCTTGACTCCCCCGACATCTCCCCGAGGTCTCAATTAAAAATAGTTCAACAATTTAAATATTTGGGAATCCTGATTAGTAGGCAGCCAAGTGAGTTCATACCTCTGAATGTCTCCCCTGTCGTGTCCAAGTTAAGACAGCGAACCACTCAGTGGGCAGGCCTGCCGCTGTCGGTCATGGGCAGAATTAACCTATATAAAATGATATTCCTTCCCAAATTTCTGTATATATATCAGGCCTCGCCAGTGTTGCTGCCCGCCTCCCACTTCAAGGCGCTGGATTCAATTCTGTTTGGCTTTATCTGGGGGCAGTCTCCACCAAGGCTTAACAGACAAATAATGAAAGCGCAGGTGGCGGAGGGGGGACTGGCGGTCCCACACATGCAACTGTACTTCTACTCTACGCAGCTCCTGTTTGTGTACTGGTGGCTTTGTCAGCCACATAACAACCCGGTGGTGAGTCTGGAGGCGGAGGTATTGGGCTCCCCCGGGCGGCTATCCCTTTTGGTGTATAGGGGGGTTCGGGGGGTCCGGAAGGCAACAGGTTGTATGAGGGCAGTGTGTAACATATGGGAAAGGGTGGCTAAGCTGTCCAGGAATCCGGATGGGGCCCATTATTGGTCCCCCCATACTCCTCTCTGGAACAACCCCAAGCTCCCTGAGTTGGTTTCAATGCAGGATCCGCAGTTCTGGGATGGTAGGGGGCTCCAGACGTTGGGCCAGGTATACAGGGAGGGTGTGCTTATGTCATTTGATCAAATTAAGGAGACATTTCGGGTTTCCCATCGGGACTTCTTCCGCTACCTGCAACTAAGGCACGCTCTGCAGACTCAATTCCACAGGGACAGCCCGAATTTATCGGTGTCCCAGGTGGAGAGTGCGGTGAGAGAATCGGACTTGGGGAAACCTGTCTCTACACTGTACAAGTGCTTGGTGGCTGGGCTGGAATCCCCCATGGGGAAGATCGAAAGCAAGTGGCAAATTTTAGACCAAACCCTTGATCGGGACGACTGGGAAGAAATCCTAGATAATCTGCACTCATCAGTTATTGAAGCCAGAGATAGATTTATCCAGACCAAGTGGTTGCATCAAGCCTACATCACGCCGATACGTCTACATAGAATGGGCATGCGGGCAAGCGACTTATGCCCTAGATGTGAGAGGGAGGCTGGCACATGGATACATGTGACCTGGTCCTGTGAGGTTCTGGCAAGATATTGGGGTGAGGTGCTGGACTTGATTGGTGGGGTGGTGGGTATCCGGATTTCTGGCTCGATCTCCTTGTGTCTCCTGGGGGTGGTCGAGGAATTGTCGGTATCATGTCCGTTGAAAACGCTATTTAGGTTGCTGCTCTTCTACGCCAGGAAATGTGTTCTGCTTAACTGGAAGCATCCGGCCAAACCATCAGTGCAGGCGTGGAGGGCCTTGGTTAACCAGAAACTCACTATGTACAAGCTGACATACACGGCCAGAGGGGTGCCTGAAAAGTTTGAAAAGGTATGGGGTCCCTGGCTGCAGAACCAGGACACCGCCTCATAGGATACTTAAGGGAGGGGGAGGCTTACTTGCGTACAAGGCGCCCTCTTGTGATAGAGTGAGTCATCGAGCAAGTTAAGTGGGGTTGGGGCGACGGGTGAAGCCTCCTGAGAGATGTGATCTCCGTTTGGTTCTTCTTCTTCTTCCATCTCCTGCGTGGTCTACTAGATTCGAGTCCAGAAGTATGTGTGTTGGGTGAATGGTTGTCGTGTCTATATGACTACTGATTTTGTACTATTGTACTGGGTGCCTGCGGCACCTCATTGTCATATGTAATATATATGTGTAACTTGTTTGGTGTTATTCCGTTTGTTGAACTGCAAATAAAAAGAAACTTAAAAAAAAAAAAAAAATCAGCCAACCTGCATCTATGGCATGTTATGATGGTTTTAACATCCAAGATGGCGGCTTATGTAAAATGCCATCTTTGCAGGCAGCCTGCAAACAAGAAGTGCATGCAAACTGGAAGTGTGTGTGCTGCTCTGCATTCTTGGACTGATGACCTTCCCATGACCACAGCTCTGCTGTGTCTGAGCAAAGCACAGCTATAACCCACCCCCCTGTACCTTATCCCACTCACCTCTCCTCAGTAAGTGTGATGCTTCTGAGTACAGATGGCTGCGCGCATATCCTAAATTCTTGAACAGAGTTTCAGGCCAGTGGAGGCAAGACTAATACGTTATTGGCTTAAAATGGCCCATTCTTAAATGTAATAGGCTGTGTACTCGTTTTTTAGGTTTTATTGCTTTTTAGTAAATCACGCTGAAGGCCCGGTTTCGGACTTCGGTCTGAGGAGGCCACAGGGGAGGGGTAGGTCCGTCGCCCGGGAGATCCACCACCTTCACTCACAGATTCAGAAGCATGCAGCACTGGTCGGCCTGTGCGCCTCCGGGTGCGGCGAATTCGGAAATCCATTTCCAACACTAACCAAGAAAAGTCATTATAAATAAAGGCATAACTTATAAATTTGGAACATATACCATGCAATCGCTTTGTACTTACTTGGAAAATGGATCCCAAAAAACCTCCGCACCCGGGGCATGTGCAGACGTTTCAGGTCCGACCAATGTTGCATTATCTGGGTGTGAGTGAAGGTGGTGCTGGTCACACGGTGTATTTCCGCGATGATCTCCCGGGCGATGTCCCTTTTTTCACACACATTGGGCGCGAAGTCATACCGGCGCTGAAGCATGATCTGAAAAACATAATGTACACAGAGCTTTTACTTTTACACACAGAGCCATATGTGTTGCATCAGAAGTTGCGAATGTAATGTCATTAACACACACATTTAGAGTGAAAGCCATTTTTGGGTAGTGCCTTAAAGCGGACGTTCACTCTGAATCTGAGTCTTGTCTTATGTTATATGTTTCACACACCCTGTACATACAGATTGCCAACATTAAAAATCAGCCAACTGCATCTATGGCATGTTATGATGGTTTTAACATCCAAGATGGCGGCTTATGTAAAATGCCATCTTTGCAGGCAGCCTGCAAACAGGAAGTGCATGCAAACTGGAAGTGTGTGTGCTGCTCTGCATTCTTGGACTGATGACCTTCCCATGACCACAGCTCTGCTGTGTCTGAGCAAAGCACAGCTATAACCCACCCCCCTGTACCTTATCCCACTCACCTCTCCTCAGTAAGTGTGATGCTTCTGAGTACAGATGGCTGCGCGCATATCCTAAATTCTTGAACAGAGTTTCAGGCCAGTGGAGGCAAGACTAATACGTTATTGGCTTAAAATGGCCCATTTTTAAATGTAATAGGCTGTGTACTCGTTTTTAGGTTTTATTGCTTTTTAGTAAATCACGCTGAAGGCCGGTTTCAGACTTTTTGGGCACGTGTGTGGCTTGCCGTTGTGTTTTTATGTCTTAACCAAACAGTGGTCCTCAAACATCCACATCAAGGTCCGAGAAAGGCCAGGTTTGACAGCTCTCCACGCTACTCCACAGGTTAATTAACTGGTGCTAAGCCAGAGCAATTGCCCTAATTAGGACATCAGCATAGAGAGGTGAAAATGTGGCCTGTCTCGGCCCTTGAGGATGAAGTGTGAGGAGCCTGTTCTAAAACATTAAGATCCACAAAACTTGTTCCAACCGCATCATTTACATGTAGTACATCAGTCAGTATGAGGTTAAAAGGCAGAGCAAGGCCCTTACCAGCATGAGGATCTCTTCTTGTTGACGGGTGAAGATAGTGGGCGCCATCTTTATGCTTCTTCAAGGCAGCAGATAACTGAAACCCCGGCGGTTTCCTGGTTCCGCATGAACGTACGTCCGTACGATCGCGTAGGCGTGCGCATAGGCGTCAGACGCTGGGCGCCTTATTTAAAGGTCCCTGCACCCAAAGCTCATTCTCTTTGACATTTTGGAGAAAATGGCACCAAAAAAGCCAGCACAGAAACGCGGCCAGCCAAGCCAGACCACTGAGGGCCCAACAACCAGGTCCCAGCAAGGCCAAAAGAAGCTACGCTCCAAAAAGGCAAGTAGCAGCTCGGCCCCACCAAGGGACAGTGGACCCTCCATTTCGCAAAAAAGGCCCACAAAGGCACGTGCCCCTGCGGCCAAAAAACAGGCCAAACGGGTAGGAAGCCCCACAGCAGGCACCAGCACATCTGCCCCCCGAAGAGGCCGCACAAGGGAGCCCACACCACCCATGCTCTCAAGCCGGGCACTTAGCCAACCCAGGCCCCGCAGCAGGGCCAGAAGCCCATCCAGGCCCAGAAGCAGGGCCAGAAGCCCATACAGGCCCAGAAGCAGGGCCAGAAGCCCATACAGGCCCAGAAGCAGGGCCAGAAGCCCATCCATGCCCAGAAGCAGGGCCAGAAGCCCATCCAGGCCCAGAAGCAGGGCCAGAAGCCCATCCATGCCCAGAAGCAGGGCCAGAAGCCCATCCATGCCCAGAAGCAGGGCCAGAAGCCCATACAGGCCCCGAAGCAGGGCCAGAAGCCCATCCAGGCCCAGAAGCAGGGCCAGAAGCCCATACAGGCCCAGAAGCAGGGCCAGAAGCCCATCCATGCCCAGAAGCAGGGCCAGAAGCCCATCCAGGCCCAGAAGCAGGGCCAGAAGCCCATCCATGCCCAGAAGCAGGGCCAGAAGCCCATACAGGCCCCGCAGCAGGGCCAGAAGCCCATCCAGGCCCAGAAGCAGGGCCAGAAGCCCATCCATGCCCAGAAGCAGGGCCAGAAGCCCATCCAGGCCCCGCAGCAGGGCCAGAAGCCCATCCAGGCCCAGAAGCAGGGCCAGAAGCCCATCCAGGCCCAGAAGCAGGGCCAGAAGCCCATACAGGCCCAGAAGCAGGGCCAGAAGCCCATCCAGGCCCAGAAGCAGGGCCAGAAGCCCATCCAGGCCCAGAAGCAGGGCCAGAAGCCCATACAGGCCACGCAGCAGGGCCAGAAGCCCATACAGGCCCAGAAGCAGGGCCAGAAGCCCATACAGGCCCCGCAGCAGGGCACCTAGGACCAGACCAGGCACCAGCAGGGCACCTAGCCCAAGACCTGGCACCAGCAGGGCACCTAGCCCAAGACCAGGCACCAGCAGGGCACATAGCCCCCCAAGAGGCCCAAGAAAGGACATCATCCTTACCACATCTACACCTGGAAGTTCTGTGGCCAGCCATGCAAGAACACCCAGTCCCTTGGCCAGTCCAGTCCAGTCATTGGGAAGCCAGCAATCCTTCCATTCCCCTACACAGCCCCAGGCCATAATGTCACCACATGTGTCTGCACACATGGAGGAGCCCCAAAGCCAACCATCTGTCCGCACATTGCGGCGCGGACATTTGTGTGGGCGATTCTCACATGAACAAAATATGGCATTGGCTAGTGGCCTTACATTATTCTATGACGAGCTCTATGGGAGCAAATCAAAACACACCACTAAGCAGCGCAAAATGGAATTGTTAGAAAAAATCCAACGACAAGTAAATGCAGCGGGGGAAGAGAGGAAAGATGTTGGACAAATCCAAAAGAAAATTTCTGATCTGAAATATGCTGTACGACAAAAAGAAATTAAAAGGCATAATTACAGGTAAATAAATGATGTATCCAAATGTAATTATTAGGATGTACTGTATGCACCTTTTCTGTGTACCAAACTATATTTTCATTTCAGCATGAAAACAGGAGGTGGCTATCCCACCAAACTGGAGTTTACAACTGCTGAGGAGATTGTGCTGGGCCTTCTCCATCCTGTCGCGGTCGGTGGCCATGCGGGTCTAAGGGACACAGACTCACCGACCCGTACACAAGGTGAGTAATCTTAATCTGCATGTTTGCCTTGTTGCAAAGTAAATTAAAGTTCACCAGTACAAAGATGACGGTATGGCCCTATGGTGTGGCTTGGTTGGGCTCGCACTAGTGTGCCTGTTTGTGTCCTGTTTTGGTCCCTGTGAATCACACATTTCGGACCACATACATTATGTAAAATAACAATTAACACTAATTATGTGTCAAGTAACGAAGTTTCAGAAGAAAAGTGATATATTTGTACTCAATCACAAAACACACATCATTAGGGATGTGTTGTCTATTTGTTGTGTGAGTTGTGTTTGAGGTAACAATTTAAATCAAGAGCCAAAAACATATATTACCTAGAGAATGGTAGTCAAACTCCAAATAGGTGCTCTGCAAGTTGTATGCTGACTGGGTACACTTCCTGACTTCGAACTGAGGTCAGTTAGCAGTTTACTCGATCCATTTCACATATCTTAAAGTGAGTGTATTTTACAAATCGTCCCCGTTGCTGTAGAGTTGCTTCAGATTACAAATAGTGGCTTGTTTAATTACCTACCTAAACAATGCTTATGTGTGTGTTTACCTTGTTTTGTTTTCTCTTCTTCAGCCCAGCATGACCCCTCAGCAAGTGTAAACTCACCCCCCAGTTTGAATATGCCTACCAGGTCTGTACAGCATAGGAGCCCAGATCCGAGTTTTCCAGTAAGTTTATTTAGTACCAAAATACTACCAAGTGCTTAAGCATGTGTTAAACTGATGGAATCCTAATTTGGAACGCAAACTTAACATTTTTTTTTCTATGTCCCTACAGACCCACACACTCATGGAAGAGATCCAGGAAATGGAGCAAGATGGATCCATGCTGGCCACGTCCGAAGAACTCCCCCTGGGTCCCAATCTGCAACTGCTCCATAATGTTTCTCTGGCCAATCCTCAGCAGCAGAGTGAATCTGCATCTATTGTGCCTGCACATGGGGAGACTGAGACAACAGTCCCCAGTGTTCACTCTGCTGCTGAGGATTTGCCAAGCATGCCTGTTGCTGTTGAGGGGACGAGACAACGCGGCAGGGCACGCCCAAGAGCCAGGGTAATTGTGCGGCGGACTTCATTACGCCGCACAATTTCCCAGGGGAGGCACAGTGCCCTGCTTGATTTATGGAACCAGGAGAGGGACTCTTTTGAGGCACAGCACCAAAATGAGCGGGAGGAAAGGCATGCCGATATGGTGAATCTCAATACCACCTTACAGGCCATCCTCGCTGAGTTTCGGACCCTCAACAGCAACATGGTCAATGCAAGTAATGCCATCCAGTCATCCATGGCTGATATGACCAATATGCAGAGAAACATTATGGAGCAGTTGCAGATTAACAATGCAACCATGGCCCAGGTTAGGTCCCATCCACACGGACCTCCACCTGGGTTTTATGGGCAGCCACCCTATTAATTAATCCATGAATGTGTGGGACATCTTTTCTCTTCCCCCCCACTGTATTTACTTGTAGTTTGATGTTTAGCTCAATCCATTTTGTGTTTGACATGCAGGTTGTGTTTTGGATTTGCTCCCATAGAGCTCCTTAGAGTAATGATTAAGGCCACTAGCCAATGCCATAGGTCTATGTGCAGTGTAGGTGGCAAGTAACATGTGCCACTTATGGCTTTTTACATTTGTTTGGTTTGTGCTCCTCCTGTTTGCAGACATGTTTGTGTGACATTATGGCCATGCCAAAATATCCCTTAACACAGCCAATATTAAGCACTGGACTAGGCTGGCCTTTGGACTGGGTGTCCTTGTTTGGTTGTGCCACTCACTTCCAGGTGTAGATGTGCTAGATTTCAGTTTAATAACTTCATGCATTTTGAGCCACAGTTGTATGTGGAATGTTTTATGTTATGCACAACCATTCAAAGTCCAAAAAGTAAAAAATTTACACAGTTACAATACTTGTGGCGTTTTTAGTTGAAACACATTTTACATCACCTTGCGCTAAAGCAGATACATTTTTTGTTAAGAGGTGTAAAAATGCAAATATCAATCTAAGTAAACACCAGGAAAAACATTAGGCAACAATTAAGGCAAACATTTTTTAATTTAAGGTAATGCCACATTACGGGCAAAAAAAAATTGATCAAAAAGGCAAATACACACACAGAATGGGAAAAAAAAACAAGGCTTTAACTAAAATGCTGCAAGATCAAATTTGCTCGCACTGATTGACCAGACTCACTGGGTGGGCCAACATAATTGTCACCATCATCTTCTAGGGCTGTAGAGGGCAGAACATCCACATTACGGGGGACACGTTCTTTAATCGCAAAATTATGCAGAACAGCACATGCCATTATGATGTCTATCACTTTTTTAGGATCATATTGCAGGGCGCCCCCGGTATGGTCCAAACACCGAAAACGGGTCTTCAACAGTCCAAATGCCCTCTCAACAGCCCTGGTCTTGCGGTGCGCACGGTTGTAGGCTTCCTGAGAGGCATCCTGGGGCCGCAGCACAGGCGTCATGAGCCAGGGGAGAAGTGGGTAACCGGAATCACCTTAACAAGACAATTAAATTCAAAAAATAAACAAATTGCAAGCCAACAAACACAAACAATTTGACATATATCAAAATGAGGTAAGCTAAAGGCCCCAAAAATACACCCAGGGCACATTAGAAAAAACACTATTGGCACAAATGTAGTACCTAACTAAAAATGCAGCTTAAATAAACCAAAGAATGCTAAAACATCTGCACGGACAAGGGTATTTTGAAATATGCTTTTTTTTCTGGTTTATGAAATGTTACAATTAGGATGCTGCTGAGGGGCCCACAACATTTCGCTAAAGAATGCACTGTATGCAGTTTAAGTCCACTTTGGCATTGAAGGACCAATACTACAAAATAAACTAGCAGATACTTCTGGACAATCTGCTACCCAATATATTTTTGGACATGGAAGTTACAGACATCCTAACCAAAGTTAAAACATTCTGAAGGACAAAGTGAGGCAAGGTTTTTTTTTTTTGTTTAATAAAATACACAAAACAAAAAAAAACAAAAAAATGCTCTGAAATATCGATAACCAAAAATAGGACACACTTACCAAGCAGCCATGCACCCGAAAATTCACCTGACTCAAATCGCCGAAACAAACCAGATCGTCTCAGGATATATGAGTCGTGCGACGATCCTGGGTAGCCGGCAAGAACACTCATGAAACGCATGTCCGACCCCACCACGGCCTGGACATTAAGGGAGTGTCCCATTTTTCGATTCCTTAAGGCCAAAACAAAACAAAAATGGGTAAGTGATAAGGGCAAAACACATTTGAAACAAAAAACATGTCTGCACACAATTTAAAACAAATGAAAAGCCTATAATAAGGCATGTACACAAAAGCCCAAACCAAAATATGCTGCCGCAAAGGAAAACAGGTTACATTACACGTTGGGCCCCATAATAACCAAACCAAAAAAAATCTACCTATATATATACTCGTCGGATGCCCTAGGTACGAGTGCCACATGTGTGCAGTCAACAGCACCAATTACGTTGGGCATGTCGGCGACATTATAAAAACCAAGCTTAATGGCGTTTCTGGCTGCCATATCATCCGGAAAATAAATATATTTGGGAGTTATGGCAGCCATGCCTTCCAAAAATTGGGATAGTGCGCGGCTCAGCGTAGGCTGTGAGATCCCCACGGAGAGGGCACCCAGCCTCTGGAACGAGCCGTTTGCCTAAAAATTGCAGGCAGCCAAGCATCTTGGTCATACCTGAAATTGCATGCCCCTTCCTTGTGGTGCGGGCTAACCATGCTCGCAGCTCACTATATAATTTATGGAGGGAAGCGCGATTAAGCCTGGTCAGCTCGAACAGCTCAACATCATTCATGCTATCGATGTTCATGCGACGACGCAGGGGCAATCTGCTCTCAGACATCCGGATCAAATCGATGCCAAAAAGCATAATGTGCATAAAAGCATAACCTTGATGTGCCACAAACTCGCTCCTCTCCATCCTACTCCCGAGGCCAAATAGCTGCCGGCAAACATTTCGGAAAGCAGCTATTTAATGGGCTTCCAAACAATTAGCAATCACCTCTCTGAATTGGTCGCAAGCCCATGTGAAACACGTAAAAAATAGGATCGTACGCCAAAAATAGGATTTGGACGGGAAAAAGACACGAACTAACGCAAAATATCCTATTGACGTCCGAAATGCGTATGTTCATATACGTCTATGCGCGAACGATTGTGCGAATATGAAATGGCCCAAAAAAAAGGAAAAAATGACAAACACCCACCCAAACTTACAATTCTCGATCCGAAATCAATTAACTTTTGCTTTTTGAATCGAGGGGACAGGGTTTAATGTGCTAATATGGGATGTCCAGTGGGCAGGGATTTTTATAGCAGACACAAAAACAATTAAAACTGTACTCTAGTTAAATGAAATCCCCTTTAAGAGCTGCTTGTGTATAACAGATAGGGTTAAATGTGCTAATATGGGATGCCCAGTGGGCAGGGGTTTTTACAGCAGACACAAAAACAATAAAACTGTGCTCTAGTTAGATGAAATCCCCCTTTAAGAGCTGCTTGTGTGTAACAGATAGGGTTTAATGTGCTAATATGGGATGCCCAGTGGGCAGGGTTTTTTACAGCAGACACAAAAACAATTAAAACTGTGCTCTAGTTAGCAGAAATCCCATTTAAGAGCTGCTTGTGTGTAATAGATAGGGTTAAATGTGCTAATATGGGATGCCCAGTGGGCAGGGATTTGTACAGCAGACACAAAAACAATTAAAACTGTGCTCTAGTTAGATGAAATCCCATTTAAGAGCTGCTTGTGTGTAATAGATAGGGTTAAATGTGCTAATATGGGATGCCCAGTGGGCAGGGGTTTTTACAGCAGACACAAAAACAATTAAAAATGTGCTCTAGTTAGAAGAAATACCCTTTAAGAGCTGCTTTTGTGTAACAGATAGGGTTAAATGTGCTAATATGGGATGCCGGTTTTTACAACAGACACAAAAACAATTAAAACTGTGCTCTAGTTAGAGGAAATCCCCTTTAAGAGCTGCTTGTGTGTAACAGATAAAGTTAAATGTGCTAATATGGGATGCCCAGATGGCAGGGATTTTTACAGCAGACGCAAAACAATCAAAACTGTGCACTAGTTAGATGAAATCCCCTTTAAGAGTCGCTTGTGTGTAACAGATAGGGTAAAATGTGCTAATATGGGATGCCCAGTGGGCAGGGGTTTTTTACAGCAGACACAAAAACAATTAAAACTGTGCTCTAGTTAGATGAAATCCCCTTTAAGAGCTGCTTGTGTGTAACAGGGTTAAATGTGATAATATGGGATGCCCAGTGGGCAGGGGTTTTTACAGCAGACACAAAAACAAATAAAACTGTTCTCTAGTTAGATTAAATCCGCTTTAACACCTGCTTGTGTGTAACAGATAGGGTTAAATGTGCTAATATGGGATGCCCAGTGGGCAGGGGTTTTTACAGCAGACACAAAAACAATTAAAACTGTGCTCTAGTTAGATTAAATCCCCTTTAAGAGCTGCTTTTGTGTAACAGATAGGGTTAAATGTGCGAATATGGGATGCCCAGTGGGCAGGGGTTTTTACAACAGACACAAAAACAATTACAACTGTGCTCTAGTTAGATGAAATCCCCTTTAAGAGCTGCTTGTAACAGAAAGAGTTAAATGTGCTAATATGGGATGCCCAGTGGTCAGGGGTTTTTACAGCAGACACAAAAACAATTAAAACTGTGCTCTAGTTAGATTAAATCCCCTATAAGAGCTGCTTGTGTGTAACAGATAGGGTTAAATGTGCTAATATGGGATGCCCAATGGGCAGGGGTTTTTACAGCAGACACAAAAACAATTAAAACTGTGCTCTATTTAGATTAAATCCCCTTTAAGAGCTGTTTGTAACAGATAGGGTTAAAATGTGCTAATATGTGATGCCCAGTGGGCAGGGGTTTTTACAGCAGACACAAAAACAATTAAAACTGTGCTCTAGTTAGATTAAATCCGCTTTAACACCTGCTTGTGTGTAATAGATAGGGTTAAATGTGCTAATATGGGATGCCCAGTGGGCAGGGGTTTTTACAGCAGACACAAAAACAATTAAAACTGTGCTCTAGTTAGATGAAATCCCCTTTAAGAGCTGCTTTTGTGTAACAGATAAGGTTAAATGTGCTAATATGGGATGCCCAGTGGGCAGGGGTTTTTACAACAGACACAAAAACAATTACAACTGTGCTCTAGTTAGATGAAATCCCCTTTAAGAGCTGCTTGTGTGTAACAGATAGGGTTAAATGTGCTAATATGGGATGCCCAGTGGGCCGGGGTTGTTACAGCAGACACAAAAACAATTCAAACTGTGCTCTAGTTAGAAGAAATCTGCTTTAACAATTGCTTGTGTGTAACAGATAGGGTTAAATGTGCTAATATGGGATGCCCAGTAGGCAGGGGTTTTTACAGCAGACACAAAAACAATTAAAACTGTGCTCATTAGATGAAGTCCACTTTAAGAGCTGCTTGTGTGTAACAGATAGTGTTTAATGTGCTAATATGGGATGCCCAGTGGGCAGGGGTTATTACAGCAGACACAAAAACAATTAAAACTCTGCCCTAGTTAGAAGAAATCCGCTTTAACACCTGCTTGTGTGTAACAGATAGGGTTAAATGTGCTAATATGGGATGCCCCGTGGGCAGGGGTTATTACAGCAGACACAAAAAAAATTAAAACTGTGCTCTAGTTGGATGAAATCCCTTTAAGAGCAGCTTGTGTGTAACAGATAAAGTTAAATGTGTTAATATGGGATGCCCAGTGGGCAGGGGGTTTTACAGCAGACACAAAAAAAATTAAAACTGTGCTCTAGTTGGATGAAATCCCTTTAAGAGCTGCTTGTGTGTAACAGATAAAGTTAAATGTGTTAATATGGGTGCCCAGTGGGCAGGGGTTTTTACAGCAGACACGAAAACAATTAAAACTGTGCTCATTAGATGAAATCCCCTTTAAGAGCTGCTTGTGTGTAACAGATAGTGTTTAATGTGCTAATATGGGATGCCCAGTGGGCAGAGGTTTTTACAGCAGACACAAAAACAATTAAAATTGTGCTCTAGTTAGATGAAATCCCATTTAAAAGCTGCTTGTGTGTAACAGATGGGGTTAAATGTTCTAATATGGGATGCCCAGTGGGCAGGGGATTTTACAGCAGACACGAAAAATTAAAAACGGTGCTCTAGTTAGATGAAATCCCCTTTAACACCTGCTTGTATGTAACAGATAGGGTTAAATGTGATAATATGGGATGCCCAGTGGGCAGGGGTTTTTACAGCAGACACAAAAACAATTAAAACTGTGCTCTAGTTAGATTAAATCCCCTTTAAGAGCTGCGTGTGTGTAACAGATAGGGTTAAATGTGCTAATATGGGATGCTCAGTGGGAAGGGGTTTTTACAGCAGACACAAAAAAAAATAAAAATGTGCTCTAGTTAGAAGAAATCCGCTTTAACACCTGCTTGTGTGTAACAGATAGGGTTAAATGTGCTAATATGGGATGCCCAGTGGGCAGGTGTTTTTACAGCAGACACAAAAACAAAACTGTTCTCTTGTTAGATGAAATCCGCTTTAACACCTGCTTGTGTGTAACAGATAGGGTTAAATGTGTTAATATGGGATGCCCAGTGGGCAGGGGTTTTTACAGCAGACACAGAAACAATTCAACCTGTGCTCTAGTTAGATTAAATCCGCTTTAACACCTGCTTGTGTGTAACAGATGGGGTTAAATGTGCTAATATGGGATGCCCAGTGGGCAGGGGTTTTTACAGCAGACACAAAAACAATTAAAACTGTGCTCTAGTTGGATGAAATCCCTTTAAGAGCTGCTTGTGTGTAACAGATAAAGTTAAATGTGTTAATATGGGTGCCCAGTGGGCAGGGGTTTTTACAGCAGACACGAAAACAATTAAAACTGTGCTCATTAGATGAAATCCCCTTTAAGAGCTGCTTGTGTGTAACAGATAGTGTTTAATGTGCTAATATGGGATGCCCAGTGGTCAGAGGTTTTTACAGCAGACACAAAAACAATTAAAATTGTGCTCTAGTTAGATGAAATCCCATTTAAAAGCTGCTTGTGTGTAACAGATGGGGTTAAATGTTCTAATATGGGATGCCCAGTGGGCAGGGGTTTTTACAGCAGACACGAAAAATTAAAAACGGTGCTCTAGTTAGATGAAATCCCCTTTAACACCTGCTTTTGTGTAACATTTAGGGTTAAATGTGCTAATACGGGATGCCCAGTGGGCAGGGGTTTTTACAGCAGACACAGAAACAATTAAAACTGTGCTCTAGTAAGATTAAATCCTCTTTAGGAGCTGCTTGTGTGTAACAGATAGGGTTAAATGTGCTAATATGGGATGCCCAGTTGGCAGGGGTTTTTACAGCTGACACAAAAACAATTAAAACTGTGCCCTAGTTAGAAGAAATCCGCTTTAACACTTGCTTGTGTGTAACAGATAGGGTTAAATGTGCTAATATGGGATGCCCAGTGGGCAGGGATTTTTACAGCAGACGCAAAAACAATCAAAACTGTGCTCTAGTTAAATGAAATCCCCTTTACGAGCTGCTTGTGTGTAACAGATAGGGTTAAATGTGCTAATATGGGATGCCCAGTGGGCAGGGGTTTTTACAGCAGACACAAACAATTAAAACGGTGCTCTAGTTACATAAAATCCCCTTTAACAACTGCTTGTGTGTAACAGATAGGGTTAAAATATGCTAATATGGGATGCCCAGTGGGCAGGGGTTTTTAGAGCAGACACAAAATTAATTAAAACTGTGCTCATTAGATGAAATCCCCTTTAAGAGCTGCTTGTGTGTAACAGATAGGGTTAAATGTGCTAATATGGGATGCCCAGTGGGCAGGGGTTTTTACAGCAGACACAAAAACAATTAAAACTCTGCTCTAGTTAGAGAAGAAATCCGCTTTAACACCTGCTTGTGTGTAACAGATAGGGTTAAATGTGTTAATATGGGATGCCTAGTGGGCAGGGGTTTTTACAGCAGACACAAAAACAATTAAAACTGTGCTCTAGTTAGATGAAATCCCATTTAAGAGCTGCTTGTGTGTAACAGAGAGGGTTAAATGTGCTAATATGGGATGCCCAGTGGGCAGGGATTTTTACAGCAGACACAAAAACAATTACAACTTTGCTCTAGTTAGATTAAATTCGCTTTAACACCTGCTTGTGTGTAACAGATAGGGTTTAATGTGCTAATATGGGATGCCCAGTGGGCAGGGGTTTTTACAGCAGACACAAAAACAATTAAACTGTGCTCTAGTTAGATGAAATCCCCTTTAAGAGCTGCTTGTGTGTAACAGATAGGGTTAAATGTGCTAATATGGGATGCCCAGTGGGCAGGGGTTTTTACAGCAGACACAAAAACAATTAAAACTCTGCTCTAGTTAGAAGAAATCCGCTTTAACACCTGCTTGTGTGTAACAGATAGGGTTAAATGTGCTAATATGGGATGCCCAGTGGGCAGGGGTTTTTACAGCAGACACAAACAATTAAAACTGTGCTCTAGTTAGATGAAGTCCCCTTTAAGAGCTGCTTGTGTGTAACAGATAGGGTTAAAATGTGCTAATATAGGATGCCAAGTGGGCAGGGGTTTTTACAGCAGGCACAAACAATTAAAACTGTGCTCTAGTTAGATGAAATCCCCTTTAAGAGCTGCTTGTGTGTAACAGATAGGGTTAAATGTGCTAATATGGGATGCCCAGTGGGCAGGGTTTTTTACAGCAGACACATAAACAATTAAAACTGTGCTCTAGTTAAATGAAATCCCCTTTAAGAGCTGCTTGTGTGTAACAGATAGGGTTAAATGTGCTAATATGGGATGCCCAATGGGCAGGGGTTTTTACAGCAGACACAAAAACAATTAAAACTGTGCTCTATTTAGATTAAATCCCCTTTAAGAGCTGTTTGTAACAGATAGGGTTAAAATGTGCTAATATGTGATGCCCAGTGGGCAGGGGTTTTTACAGCAGACACAAAAACAATTAAAACTGTGCTCTAGTTAGATTAAATCCGCTTTAACACCTGCTTGTGTGTAATAGATAGGGTTAAATGTGCTAATATGGGATGCCCAGTGGGCAGGGGTTTTTACAGCAGACACAAAAACAATTAAAACTGTGCTCTAGTTAGATGAAATCCCCTTTAAGAGCTGCTTTTGTGTAACAGATAGGGTTAAATGTGCTAATATGGGATGCCCAGTGGGCAGGGGTTTTTACAACAGACACAAAAACAATTACAACTGTGCTCTAGTTAGATGAAATCCCCTTTAAGAGCTGCTTGTGTGTAACAGATAGGGTTAAATGTGCTAAAAAGGGGTGCCCAGTGGGCCGGGGTTGTTACAGCAGACACAAAAACAATTCAAACTGTGCTCTAGTTAGAAGAAATCTGCTTTAACAATTGCTTGTGTGTAACAGATAGGGTTAAATGTGCTAATATGGGATGCCCAGTAGGCATGGGTTTTTACAGCAGACACAAAAACAATTAAAACTGTGCTCATTAGATGAAGTCCACTTTAAGAGCTGCTTGTGTGTAACAGATAGTGTTTAATGTGCTAATATGGGATGCCCAGTGGGCAGGGGTTATTACAGCAGACACAAAAACAATTAAAACTCTGCCCTAGTTAGAAGAAATCCGCTTTAACACCTGCTTGTGTGTAACAGATAGGGTTAAATGTGCTAATATGGGATGCCCCGTGGGCAGGGGTTATTACAGCAGACACAAAAACAATTAAAACTGTGCTCTAGTTGGATGAAATCCCTTTAAGAGCAGCTTGTGTGTAACAGATAAAGTTAAATGTGTTAATATGGGATGCCCAGTGGGCAGGGGGTTTTACAGCAGACACAAAAACAATTAAAACTGTGCTCTAGTTAGATTAAATCCCCTTAAAGAGCTGCGTGTGTGTAACAGATAGGGTTAAATGTGCTAATATGGGATGCCCAGTGGGCAGGGGTTTTTACAGCAGACACAAAAACAATTAAAACTGTGCTCTAGTTGGATGAAATCCCTTTAAGAGCAGCTTGTGTGTAACAGATAAAGTTAAATGTGTTAATATGGGTGCCCAGTGGGCAGGGGTTTTTACAGCAGACACGATAACAATTAAAACTGTGCTCATTAGATGAAATCCCCTTTAAGAGCTGCTTGTGTGTAACAGATAGTGTTTAATGTGCTAATATGGGATGCCCAGTGGGCAGAGGTTTTTACAGCAGACACAAAAACAATTAAAATTGTGCTCTAGTTAGATGAAATCCCATTTAAAAGCTGCTTGTGTGTAACAGATGGGGTTAAATGTTCTAATATGGGATGCCCAGTGGGCAGGGGTTTTTACAGCAGACACGAAAAATTAAAAACGGTGCTCTAGTTAGATGAAATCCCCTTTAACACCTGCTTGTGTGTAACAGATAGGGTTAAATGTGATAATATGGGATGCCCAGTGGGCAGGGGTTTTTACAGCAGACACAAAAACAATTAAAACTGTGCTCTAGTTAGATTAAATCCCCTTTAAGAGCTGCGTGTGTGTAACAGATAGGGTTAAATGTGCTAATATGGGATGCTCAGTGGGAAGGGGTTTTTACAGCAGACACAAAAAAAAAAAAAATGTGCTCTAGTTAGAAGAAATCCGCTTTAACACCTGCTTGTGTGTAACAGATAGGGTTAAATGTGCTAATATGGGATGCCCAGTGGGCAGGTGTTTTTACAGCAGACACAAAAACAAAACTGTTCTCTTGTTAGATGAAATCCGCTTTAACACCTGCTTGTGTGTAACAGATAGGGTTAAATGTGTTAATATGGGATGCCCAGTGGGCAGGGGTTTTTACAGCAGACACAGAAACAATTCAACCTGTGCTCTAGTTAGATGAAATCCGCTTTAACACCTGCTTGTGTGTAACAGATAGGGTTAAATGTGCTAATACGGGATGCCCAGTGGGCAGGGGTTTTTACAGCAGACACAGAAACAATTAAAACTGTGCTCTAGTAAGATTTAAGGCTCGATTCAGAGACACATTCGTCCGGACTTCCGTAGCTGTCTGTGAAAGTTTTGGTGGGTGTTTGTCATTTTTTGGCTTTTTTTCGTATATTTTCCACTCGTACGAACGTTCGAGAACATGCGTATATGCTCTTTCGATAATGGTGCCAAAATCGGAAGATTTTCGTTACTTCGGGAGCTTTTTCCCACCAAATCGGAAATGTTTCGTCCGTTCAGAATTTTTTCGTTATTGCAATGGGCTTGCGATTAATTCAGAGAGCTGATTGCCGATGGTCCCACACCTCATAAATTCGTTTCAGGGCAAAAACATTCCCGGCACCTTTTTGACTACGGGAGCGCGAGCCAGCCATGGACGAGGCTACTGCCTTTGAGGAGCATGAGGATCTGCAACTCATGGGCATTGAGATCGTCCGGAGGGCAGAGACCAGATTGCACCGGCGGCGACGCATGGACATCAATAGCATGCATGACACTGAGCTGTTCGAGCTGACCAGGCTTAATCGCGCTTCCCTCCATAAATTATATAGTGAGCTGCGGCCATGGTTAGCCCGCACCACAAGGAAGGGGCAAGCAATTTCAGGTATGACCAAGATGCTTGGCTGCCTGCAATTTTTGGCGAACGGCTCGTTCCAGAGGCTGGGTGCCCTCTCCGTGGGGATTTCACAGCCTACGCTGAGCCGCGCGCTATCCCAATTTTTGGAAGGCATGGCTACCATAACTCGGAAATATATTTGTTTCCCTGAGGATATGGTAGCCAGAAACGCCATTAAGCTGGCATTTTTTAATATCGCCGACATGCCCAATGTCATGGGTGCTATTGACTGCACCCACGTTGCCCTCGTCCCTCCGTCAAGCGACGAGTATATATACAGGCAAGTTTTGGCTTCCATTGTCTCTAACTATTTGTGTGTCCCTTCTTTGCTCAATCACATTATTCGTTTGGTTCATTGCCAATAGTCCCTCCTTTCCTGCAAAGCTTCCTTGTGACTAATCTCGCCATTTGTAGTAACTTTCATTGCCAATAGTCCCTCCTTTCCTGCCAAGTTTCCTTGTGACTAATCTCGCCATTTGTAGTAACTTTCATTGCCAATAGTCCCTCCTTTACTGCCAAGTTTCCTTGTGACTAATCTCGCCATTTGTAGTAACTTTCATTGCCAATAGTCCCTCATTTCCTGCCAAGCTTCCTTGTGACTAATCTCGCCATTTGTAGTAACTTTCATTGCCAATAGTCCCTCCTTTACTGCCAAGTTTCCTTGTGACTAATCTCGCCATTTGTAGTAACTTTCATTGCCAATAGTCCCTCCTTTCCTGCCAAGCTTCCTTGTGACTAATCTCGCCATTTGTAGTAACTTTCATTGCCAATAGTCCCTCCTTTACTGCCAAGTTTCCTTGTGACTAATCTCGCCATTTGTAGTAACTTTCATTGCCAATAGTCCCTCCTTTCCTGCAAAGCTTCCTTGTGACTAATCTCGCCATTTGTAGTAACTTTCATTGCCAATAGTCCCTCCTTTACTGCCAAGTTTCCTTGTGACTAATCTCGCCATTTGTAGTAACTTTCATTGCCAATAGTCCCTCCTTTCCTGCCAAGTTTCCTTGTGACTAATCTCGCCATTTGTAGTAACTTTCATTGCCAATAGTCCCTCCTTTCCTGCCAAGTTTCCTTGTGACTAATCTCGCCATTTGTAGTAACTTTCATTGCCAATAGTCCCTCCTTTCCTGCCAAGTTTCCTTGTGACTAATCTCGCCATTTGTAGTAACTTTCATTGCCAATAGTCCCTCCTTTACTGCCAAGTTTCCTTGTGACTAATCTCGCCATTTGTAGTAACTTTCATTGCCAATAGTCCCTCCTTTCCTGCCAAGCTTCCTTGTGACTAATCTCGCCATTTGTAGTAACTTTCATTGCCAATAGTCCCTCCTTTACTGCCAAGTTTCCTTGTGACTAATCTCGCCATTTGTAGTAACTTTCATTGCCAATAGTCCCTCCTTTCCTGCAAAGCTTCCTTGTGACTAATCTCGCCATTTGTAGTAACTTTCATTGCCAATAGTCCCTCCTTTTGTTTAGTCCCTCTAGGTTAATATACACTCAGATTTTACATCTTCACTCATTGCAATCACTCCCTCCTTGCTAATGCTCCCTCCTTGCCAAGAGTGTATGTGCACCAACGGCCCTTATTTATAAATTAGTCCCAAAGTTAGTTATTTCAAAGTAAAACATTTGTAAGTGTCCTTTTAATAGAACAAGTAAGACTGTCAAGGCTTAAACAGTGTTCTTCTTTTACATGTTACATTTTGACATAGGCTGTTTGAAGTGTGCGTTGGATTTGTTTACTAAACGTAATTTTTGGGTGGTTTCTGTTTCCTTTTTCACCAGAAATCGCAAAATGGGCCATTCGCTGAATGTGCAAGCGGTGGTGGCCCAGGACCTGCGCTTTCTGAGCGTCCTGGCAGGCTACCCTGGCTCAGCCCATGATGCGTATATCCTGCGCAGATCTGGATTATTCCGCCGGTTTGAGTCAGGGGAATTTGCGGGTGCATGGCTCCTTGGTAAGTTGGCTCAAATTATCGCTTTGGATTCTATATGTATGGCCAAGTTTGATGTTGGATTTACCTTTCAGAAACGCTGCCTTGCCCCTCACCTTGTGAACATGTGTAAGCACACTGGAACCATTAGCTTAGACAAACTCCATTTGCTGCAAAATTGTTTTGCCTGCATTGTTTTAATTAATAAGTGTAATGTGAGGCCAAGTCTGAAACAGCCTTCGAAACCATTTTCTTTCTAAATCTGTAATTGACTTTACCAGAGAGTCAGCGCCATCTTTGCTTCCATGCATTTAACTTACTGAGTAGAGGTGAGCGGGATAAAGTGCAGGGGCAGGCTTACACCGGTTTGGGAGTAAGGCAAGAATTCTAAAGGGGCAGCTCAAGTTAGACCATACTACATTGTTCTGCAGCACAGGCAGGAAACAATATCTGCTAACAGTCTGCCTGAATGCCCAACATCCCCAGTATTATTTGCCTACTTTGGACCCACATCTATCACATATGTTTAATTCTTGTTTTAGCATCTGCAATCTGTATGCTCATGTTTGTGTGACAATGTCACATACCTCTTTTATTTTTATTGCAGTAGTAATGTTGCGTGGCAATGTATGATTTCCTGTTATTAATTTTTTTGGTTTTTTTTGGGTTATTTAGGAGATTTGGGCTATCCACTACTGCCGTGGCTCATGACTCCGGTCCTCCGGCCACAAACTCCAGCACAAGAGGCCTATAACCGTGCACATCGAAAGACCAGGGCAGTGGTGGAGAGGGCCTTTGGACTCCTCAAGACCCGGTTTCGGTGCTTGGACCACACTGGGGGCTCCCTGCAGTATGACCCGAAAAAGGTCATTGACATTATAATGGCATGTGCCGCGCTCCATAATTTAGCCATTATGCAAAGGGTCCCCCGATATCTGGATTGCCCACCCTCTCCACCCTCCGATGAGGCAGACGACGCCTATGTGGGCCAGCAAAGTTCGTCTGGGCAAGCCGTGCGGGCAAATTTAATAGCCACACATTTCTCCTAATTTAGTTTTTTTTGTTTTTTTGGTTTTAAAAAATTTTGGCTATGTTTAATTTCATTATGAAGTAAACAATAATGAATTTGTGCAACCCAAAAAATAAAATATGTTGGAGTATTTATTTGGAGACCTTGGTTCTTGTTTGTTTTCGTCCCAACTTGAACTCATCTTTCTATATCAAAACACCACACACATGAGCTTGTTCAAAACAAAATGTTTACTACTTAGTAAAAGGTATATGTGAGCCAAACAGAATCGGAGGTGAGTGCCCCTCACATACTTTGGGACCACACCTGTACATGCAATTATGTTCAATACATTTGTACACAAAATAAATAGCACAAAATGAATCCCTCTCCTGCTTGCCCACATTTTCCACCGACACAGGTCGAAAGCAATCCTAGCTATGCCACATCTACACCTGTAAGTCAGTGGGCCACCCAAACAAGAACACCCAGTCCCAATCCAAATCCAGTACAATCACAGCCAGGGTCCAAGGTCTTTGATGTTGAGGCCAGAATGTCACCCAATCATGCCGCCAAACATGAGGAGCCACCACAAATGTTATTGTGGCCAGGGCAGGCGCGCAACACCTTAAGTGGCCGATTCACTGAGTCTGGGACTCTGGCATTGGCTACTGGGCTACCTCAGGCCTTGAATGAGCTATATGGTGGATAATCAAAAGCAACCGAGCAAGAACAGCGCAAAATGTGTGATTTTTAGCCCTCACCAGACAAGTCAATCCAGTGGGTAGGTTTTGCAAAGATATGGACCAGATTCATGCCTAACACACCTTAATATGTGTGATGCCCATAGAACCCAGGTTGTGGCCCTGTGTGGGGGGGGGCCATAACATGGGCCTGTGTGGCATTCAGAATCTGCAACTGTTCCAAAATGTGTCTTTGGTTAGTGTGCATTTCGGCCATGCCTGACCTAATTTCTGAAGTCAAGTTGGCCATGTGGCTGTTATGGGTCCTCAATTCAGTCAGCACGGCACTGAAGGTAGTATTTAGGGACTCTAATTGGCCCCTAATATGCTCCTGATTTTGTTGGTTTTGGCGCCGAAAAAGGCGCCTCTCATGGTGCCATGCTGACTCCATCATCTGCACGCCCCTCCCCTGGGAAACTGGGCGACGTTGCTGAGTACGCCGCCCAATTCCCCGGGTTGTGGGGCGTGCAGATGATGTGGCTCGAGGACCCCCAACAGCCACAGGTCTGCTCGCCAAATCCTCAGCAGCAGATCTGAAACTGGGGACTGGAGGGTCAGTCTCTGCATGCTGCCCACGATGTGCAGGCAGCATGCAGCCAGCTTCACTCTGCTGCTGTGGATTTGGCGGAGACACATTTTGGGACAGTTGCAGATTCTGTCCCAGGGGAAGATCTTCAGAATCTCCTATGAAGCTTCCATCTTCCTCCTGCTCCTGGATTTGCTCCATCAGTGTGTGGCTCTGTTGGGGACATGTAAAAAAAAACAGGTTCAGTGTGTGGAATACCTATAAAAACCACACAAGCCAAACATGGCAAGCTACATGCATACACAACACCCTCAAAATACACTTACCGTAGACATCGGATCCTGGGTCCTATGCAGCGCGGAAGAAGACGGACGCGGTAACATGGCAGAGGAGTCCCCACTAGCTGAGGGATGATGCTGGCCTGGTTTGGAAGAAAAACAGCGATTAATACACACAACTATGCATAGTTTATGATTAAGAACACATATGCTAATCCAAGAAACGTGGCAAAGCAGTAAGGGCCCCTCCCACCACGTGGCCACTTGGCATTCGCTAGGAATCCCATTACATTAGTGCATGGATTGTTAAACCAGACTAGACACATCACGTGTCTCAAACCAAACATGCAAAGAATGGCTGATGTGTGAGTTGCAACATCCCTTTAAGGGGAGGAAGTTAACACACTAAGGTGGGAAAAAGCACTTACAATATGATTCTGGTGGGGAACATTTGTATGGCATAAACCCTTCCTAGAAAACCATCTTAATCAGTTGTGCAACTAAACCAGCTCCAAACAAATTGACCAACAGGCAAAGATGTTATTGTGGCGTGTGCTTCTCAATTAATACATAGCACCCATTCCTTTTTGACACTTCTAAGTGACATATTTGTCACACATTTCATTAAACATCATGTATGTGGATGTCAATTTGCACATTACCAGGCCACACCCATGACACTCCCTAGTCAAAGTGAGCACTCCTAACAAACCCACCCCCTACAGCCATGTGCTTAGCTAGCCCTTGCTCCCACCCCCTAGAGCCATGTGCTTAGCTAGCCCTTGCTCCCACCCCCTAGAGCCATGTGCTTAGCTAGCCCTTGCTCACACCCCCTACAGCCATGTGCTTAGCTAGCCCTTGCTCCCACCCCCTAGAGCCATGTGCTTAGCTAGCCCTTGCTCCCACCCCCTAGAGCCATGTGCTTAGCTAGCCCTTGCTCCCACCCCCTACAGCCATGTGCTTAGCTAGCCCTTGCTCCCACCCCCTAGAGCCATGTGCTTAGCTAGCCCTTGCTCCCACCCCCTAGAGCCATGTGCTTAGCTAGCCCTTGCTCCCACCCCCTACAGCCATGTGCTTAGCTAGCCCTTGCTCCCACCCCCTACAGCCATGTGCTTAGCTAGCCCTTGCTCCCACCCCCTACAGCCATGTGCTTAGCTAGCCCTTGCTCCCACCCCCTACAGCCATGTGCTTAGCTAGCCCTTGCTCCCACCCCCTAGAGCCATGTGCTTAGCTAGCCCTTGCTCCCACCCCCTAGAGCCATGTGCTTAGCTAGCCCTTGCTCACACCCCCTACAGCCATGTGCTTAGCTAGCCCTTGCTCCCACCCCCTAGAGCCATGTGCTTAGCTAGCCCTTGCTCCCACCCCCTAGAGCCATGTGCTTAGCTAGCCCTTGCTCCCACCCCCTACAGCCATGTGCTTAGCTAGCCCTTGCTCCCACCCCCTACAGCCATGTGCTTAGCTAGCCCTTGCTCCCACCCCCTACAGCCATGTGCTTAGCTAGCCCGTGCTCCCACCCCCTACAGCCATGTGCTTAGCTAGCCCGTGCTGCGTATGTGTATGTTTCTATACATTTGTGTGGTCATTCAGACATTACTAACCTGCAGGAATTGGTGGGTTGTCGGTGTCCTGCTGGCCTGAGTGTCCCTCTAAGGCCACGGGATGTAATAAGGACAGCACCATCTCCTCAGCCGGTGTAAAGCGCATTTTGGTTGGGAAACCTCCGCCAGTTGTTTCGCTGAAAAACATAGTAAGCATAATTAAGCGCACTGATGGACAGACAAGAATAATAAAAACCCAAACCTTAGCTATGTACCTGTGCATCCGCCGTAGATTCTCTTTCTTCCGCACTGCATATTTCAGGTCCGAAATCTTCCGTTGAATCTGGTCCATATCTTTACGTTCCTCACCCGCTGCATTGACTTGCCTGGTGAGTTCTTCAAAAATCTCGGTTTTGCGCTGTTTACTGGTGTGTTTTGATCTTCTACCATATAGCTCATCAAAATGTAAGGTGAGACCAGTAGCCAATGCCAGAGTTTGGGACTCAGCAAAACGGCCACCCAAGTGTCCTCTGCGCAAGTTGCGCCCTCTTCGGGGTGGTTGTGGCTCCTCACTGCTTGGTTGCAAATGGGGTGACATTCTGGCCTGGGGGGATGGAGGAGACCTCAAGGACTGGAGGCTGGCTGTTGATCTTACTGGACTTGGGAAGGGACTGGGTGTTCTTGGCTGGGTGGACCCTGAAGTTGCAGGTGTAGATGTGGCATAGGGTGAATGCATGCCAACCTGTGCCGGAGGATAATGTGGGCGAGCAAGAGAGGGTGTTGGCGACCTTGAGCTGCTGCTGTGGCTCTGTGGGGCCTTGGAGGTGGTTGGCTGGGTCTGTGGGCCCTTGGAGGTGGTCGGCTGGGGCTGTGGGCCCTTGGAGGTGGTCGGCTGGGTCTGTGGGGCCTTGGAGGTGGGTTGCTTGGCCTTCGTTTTTGAGCCACGTGCGGGGGGGGAGGGGGCCGTTGGCCTTTGGCGGGTTTTCGGGCTTCTGGAGCGTGTCCTGGTTTGGCCCCTGCGGCGCCTTGGGCCCCTGCTGCGGCTTCTGGACCGGGAGGTGGTTCGGCCCCTGCGGCGCCTTGGGCCCCTGCTGCGGCTTCTGGACCGGGAGGTGGTTCGGCCCCTGCTGCGCCTTGGGCCCCTGCTGCGGCTTCTGGACCGGGAGGTGGTTCGGCCCCTGCGGCGCCTTGGGCCCCTGCTGCGGCTTCTGGACCGGGAGGTGGTTCGGCCCCTGCTGCGCCTTGGGCCCCTGCTGCGGCTTCTGGACCGGGAGGTGGTTCGGCCCCTGCGGCGCCTTGGGCCCCTGCTGCGGCTTGTGGACCGGGAGGTGGTTCGGCCCCTGCTGCGGCTTCTGGCCCGGTGTTTTTGGCCTTTGCCTATGGCCTTGGTGCCACGTGGGGGGGGTGATGTGGGGCAGGGTGGGGTGGGGCTTCGTCCCCTCTTACCCATCTGTGGGCCAGGAGTTTTAGCAGCCTTGGTTACCTTGCCCCTTGGTTGTGGTGGTGCTGCAACCTCCTTTTTTGACGCAGCCTTGGTGGTAGCCCTTAGTCGGGCTTTAGGCTCTTGCGACCGTGTTTGCGGACCCACGCCCTGCTCAGCCTGCTTGCTCTGCTTCTTAGCTGGAAGTTGTCTTTTTGGTGCCATTTTGTGTGGACTCTCAAAGAGAATGAGCTGTGTGTGCAGGGACCTTTAAATAAGGTCTCCGGCGTGTGACGCCTACGCGTTCGCTTACGCGCACGTCCGGCCGTTCGCACGGCCGTGCGAAACCCGGAAACCGCTGGGGCCGTGCTTATCTGCTGCCTAGAAGAAGAAGAAAGATGGCGCCCACTATCTTCACCCGCCAACAAGAAGAGATAATCATGCTTGTAAGTGTCTTTTAACGACTTTGCTTGGATTGTTAATTGTTGCTCTACATGTTAAGGATGCGCTAAAAGTTATATTTTTGTTAAAGCTTTGGTTGGACTACATGCACAACCAAGCGCACACCACACACGTGCCAAACGACAGTGCTGCCATATTTGAAAGTTAACTTAGGCTAAAAGTGTGTGTGTGTATGTGTTCATGTGATTGAACCAAATAATGTATTGTTGCCTCTTCTACATATGCATTTCTGAGTTCTTGCTATGTTTGTTTTTTGTTTTGCAGACCATGCTGGAGCGCAGGTACGACTACCTGCCCAACTCGTTTGCCAAACGAAACGTCGCCCTGGAGATCATCTCGGAGATACAACACCAGACCGACACCACCTTCACCCACACACAGATCATGCAGCATTGGTCGGACCTGAAGCGACTGCACATGCCCCGGGTGCGGAGGTTTTTTGCAATCCATTTCCCAAGTAAGTACATAGCGCTTGCATGCAAGATGTAACTAGGACAGATTTTAGGCCTTTTATTTAGAATGCCTTCTCTTTTGTAGTGTTGGAAATGGATTACAGAATTCGCCGCACCCGGCGGCGCCCAGGCCGACCAGTGCTGCATGATTCTGCAGCTGGGAGTGAAGGTGGTGGATCTCCAGGGCGACGGGCCGACCCCTCCTCTGTGGCCTCCTCAGACCAGCCCCTGGACCTTACCACAGAGGAGGGGCGGCACAGCGTGGGCAGGCAGTCGTACCCTGCCACGCATGCGGGATCCTCTGGTATGTCACTCTTCATGTCTACACCCAAACATCTAATTGCTAGCTCCTGATATCACCAAACTGAATCCTTTATTCTGTCTTTGTAGATGTTTCTGTTGCGGGTGAAGTAGTGGGTGAGGAGGCAGCAGATAGGAGCCCACAAGACCCTGGAGAAGGTGAGTGATGTGACCCAGACTTAGCTAAAAACATTTGAGGACTGCGGAATCAGACATCCAAACTAACCATTTGGCCCATGTTTCAACAGGCACTTCTTCACAGCAGAGCCAGGAACCAGGACCTCAGGGTGTTGTCCCCAACGAGCCATCTCTCGGCCACCAACCAAGTAAGTAGTCATGGCATTATAAAGATTTCTGTCTAAATTCCCATGAACCCCAAAACACATAATGCCCTAGTCAATGCCAATATAAGAGGGACCTGTGGCCACTGAATTAGCTTAATTAGTTGCCCAACTGTCCTGTGGCCACTGAATTAGCTTAATTAGTTGCCCAACTGTCCTGTGGCCACTGAATTAGCTTAATTAGTTTCCCAACTGTCCTGTGGCCACTGAATTAGCTTAATTAGTTGCCCAACTGTCCTGTGGCCACTGAATTAGCTTAATTATTTGCCCAACTGTCCTGTGGCCACTGAATTAGCTTAATTAGTTGCCCAACTGTCCTGTGGCCACTGAATTAGCTTAATTAGTTGCCCAACTGTCCTGTGGCCACTGAATTAGCTTAATTAGTTGCCCAACTGTCCTGTGGCCACTGAATTAGCTTAATGACCTGTGGCCACTTCCTAACCTTAATTCCTGTCATTAATGACATCTGTGCATTATAGGTAATTTGTTTCTTAAAATACATTAAATCCACAGGTGAGAAACATGTATTGTTCTCCGAATAATTTGTTTTTCTGTTTTTTTGGCAGGGACCACAAGACAGCGACTTGCTGATATGAATCGGAGGGTCCTTGAGTTGGTGGCCGATCTGCAGGCGATGCGGGACACGTTGGGGACAACAGAAGAGGAAGACTAGTGTCCTGGTTCCTGGCCCTGTAGATTTGTAAATAGTTTTATTTGTAGATAGTTTTATTGGTTAAACACCAAAGTTTTTTGTATATAGTTTTAATTTTTAAAAAAAAGTTTTTATTGTATATAGTTTTTAAAGTTTTTTAACAAAAATTAGTGTATATATTGTTAATAACCAACAAAAAATTTGTATATAGTTTATAATTTTTTAGGGCCAAAGTTGGGCCAAAAATTTTAACACCAAATGGCAATTGCCCAATAAATCCAAAAAAAAAAAAAAACATGTTGTCCCATTTATTTGCACACATACATTTAACAAAAACAAGGGGCCAATGACATATTTGAAAATCAAGATTGTGATGTCCGTGAAGTGATTTGGGTAAGTTTTAGGGTGTGAAAATGGAAGAAGAAACAAGGCGCTAAGTGATTTGGGTAAGTTTTAGGGTGTGAAAATGGAAGAAGAAACAAGGCGCTAAGTGATTTGGGTAAGTTTTAGGGTGTGAAAATGGAAGAAGAAACAAGGCGCTAAGTGATTTGGGTAAGTTTTAGGGTGTGAAAATGGAAGAAGAAACAAGGCGCTAAGTGATTTGGGTAAGTTTTAGGGTGTGAAAATGGAAGAAGAAACAAGGCGCTAAGTGATTTGGGTAAGTTTTAGGGTGTGAAAATGGAAGAAGAAACAAGGCGCTAAGTGATTTGGGTAAGTTTTAGGGACCTAAAATGGAAGAAGAAACAAGGCGCTAAGTGATTTGGGTAAGTTTTAGGGTGTGAAAATGGAAGAAGAAACAAGGCGCTAAGTGATTTGGGTAAGTTTTAGGGTGTGAAAATGGAAGAAGAAACAAGGCGCTAAGTGATTTGGGTAAGTTTTAGGGTGTGAAAATGGAAGAAGAAACAAGGCGCTAAGTGATTTGGGTAAGTTTTAGGGTGTGAAAATGGAAGAAGAAACAAGGCGCTAAGTGATTTGGGTAAGTTTTAGGGTGTGAAAATGGAAGAAGAAACAAGGCGCTAAGTGATTTGGGTAAGTTTTAGGGTGTGAAAATGGAAGAAGAAACAAGGCGCTAAGTGATTTGGGTAAGTTTTAGGGACCTAAAATGGAAGAAGAAACAAGGCGCTAAGTGATTTGGGTAAGTTTTAGGGACCTAAAATGGAAGAAGAAACAAAGCGCTAAGTGATTTGGGTAAGTTTTAGGGTGTGAAAATGGAAGAAGAAACAAGGCGCTAAGTGATTTGGGTAAGTTTTAGGGTGTGAAAATGGAAGAAGAAACAAGGCGCTAAGTGATTTGGGTAAGTTTTAGGGTGTGAAAATGGAAGAAGAAACAAGGCGCTAAGTGATTTGGGTAAGTTTTAGGGACCTAAAATGGAAGAAGAAACAAGGCGCTAAGTGATTTGGGTAAGTTTTAGGGTGTGAAAATGGAAGAAGAAACAAGGCGCTAAGTGATTTGGGTAAGTTTTAGGGACCTAAAATGGAAGAAGAAACAAGGCGCTAAGTGATTTGGGTAAGTTTTAGGGACCTAAAATGGAAGAAGAAACAAAGCGCTAAGTGATTTGGGTAAGTTTTAGGGTGTGAAAATGGAAGAAGAAACAAGGCGCTAAGTGATTTGGGTAAGTTTTAGGGTGTGAAAATGGAAGAAGAAACAAGGCGCTAAGTGATTTGGGTAAGTTTTAGGGTGTGAAAATGGAAGAAGAAACAAGGCGCTAAGTGATTTGGGTAAGTTTTAGGGACCTAAAATGGAAGAAGAAACAAGGCGCTAAGTGATTTGGGTAAGTTTTAGGGTGTGAAAATGGAAGAAGAAACAAGGCGCTAAGTGATTTGGGTAAGTTTTAGGGACCTAAAATGGAAGAAGAAACAAGGCGCTAAGTGATTTGGGTAAGTTTTAGGGACCTCAAGGGAAAAGGCAGGATAGCGCGAAGTGGTTAGGGTGAGCTTTAAGGGACCTCAAGGGAAAAGGCAGGATAGCGCGAAGTGGTTAGGGTGAGCTTTAAGGGACCTCAAGGGAAAAGGCAGGATAGCGCGAAGTGGTTAGGGTGAGCTTTAAGGGACCTCAAGGGAAAAGGCAGGATAGCGCGAAGTGGTTAGGGTGAGCTTTAAGGGACCTCAAGGGAAAAGGCAGGATAGCGCGAAGTGGTTAGGGTGAGTTTAGTGATGGAAGTGAAATTATGTAGGCGAGCACTTTAATGAGAGAAGTTTGTAGTGCGCAGGCGCAATATCGTAAGAATTTCGTCTGGCCAGATATTTTAGGAAAAAATGAAGCAGGATGTAGCGGGAAAATGATAGGATTCGTGTGAGGATACGATGGGAAAAGGGCAAAAACGAAAGGCTACGTTGGTAGTTGTGAAAAATGAATCTGAACATTTTCGATGGAAAATGACAGCCTCGTCTGCGTACTCTGGCATACGAGCACACGGACGCGCTACGGAAGGTTTACGAAGCATGCATAGAATCGCTCGAACGTTCATGCGAGAGCGGGAAATTTTGAAAATCTTACGACGTCGGCACCAAAGCGAAAGTTTTTTTGTGTCTCTCTGAATCGAGCCTTAAATCCTCTTTAGGAGCTGCTTGTGTGTAACAGATAGGGTTAAATGTGCTAATATGGGATGCCCAGTTGGCAGGGGTTTTTACAGCTGACACAAAAACAATTAAAACTGTGCCCTAGTTAGAAGAAATCCGCTTTAACACTTGCTTGTGTGTAACAGATAGGGTTAAATGTGCTAATATGGGATGCCCAGTGGGCAGGGATTTTTACAGCAGACGCAAAAACAATCAAAACTGTGCTCTAGTTAAATGAAATCCCCTTTACGAGCTGCTTGTGTGTAACAGATAGGGTTAAATGTGCTAATATGGGATGCCCAGTGGGCAGGGGTTTTTACAGCAGACACAAACAATTAAAACGGTGCTCTAGTTACATAAAATCCCCTTTAACAACTGCTTGTGTGTAACAGATAGGGTTAAAATATGCTAATATGGGATGCCCAGTGGGCAGGGGTTTTTAGAGCAGACACAAAATTAATTAAAACTGTGCTCATTAGATGAAATCCCCTTTAAGAGCTGCTTGTGTGTAACAGATAGGGTTAAATGTGCTAATATGGGATGCCCAGTGGGCAGGGGTTTTTACAGCAGACACAAAAACAATTAAAACTCTGCTCTAGTTAGAGAAGAAATCCGCTTTAACACCTGCTTGTGTGTAACAGATAGGGTTAAATGTGTTAATATGGGATGCCTAGTGGGCAGGGGTTTTTACAGCAGACACAAAAACAATTAAAACTGTGCTCTAGTTAGATGAAATCCCATTTAAGAGCTGCTTGTGTGTAACAGAGAGGGTTAAATGTGCTAATATGGGATGCCCAGTGGGCAGGGATTTTTACAGCAGACACAAAAACAATTACAACTTTGCTCTAGTTAGATTAAATTCGCTTTAACACCTGCTTGTGTGTAACAGATAGGGTTTAATGTGCTAATATGGGATGCCCAGTGGGCAGGGGTTTTTACAGCAGACACAAAAACAATTAAACTGTGCTCTAGTTAGATGAAATCCCCTTTAAGAGCTGCTTGTGTGTAACAGATAGGGTTAAATGTGCTAATATGGGATGCCCAGTGGGCAGGGGTTTTTACAGCAGACACAAAAACAATTAAAACTCTGCTCTAGTTAGAAGAAATCCGCTTTAACACCTGCTTGTGTGTAACAGATAGGGTTAAATGTGCTAATATGGGATGCCCAGTGGGCAGGGGTTTTTACAGCAGACACAAACAATTAAAACTGTGCTCTAGTTAGATGAAGTCCCCTTTAAGAGCTGCTTGTGTGTAACAGATAGGGTTAAAATGTGCTAATATAGGATGCCAAGTGGGCAGGGGTTTTTACAGCAGGCACAAACAATTAAAACTGTGCTCTAGTTAGATGAAATCCCCTTTAAGAGCTGCTTGTGTGTAACAGATAGGGTTAAATGTGCTAATATGGGATGCCCAGTGGGCAGGGTTTTTTACAGCAGACACATAAACAATTAAAACTGTGCTCTAGTTAAATGAAATCCCCTTTAAGAGCTGCTTGTGTGTAACAGATAGGGTTAAATGTGCTAATATGGGATGCCCAATGGGCAGGGGTTTTTACAGCAGACACAAAAACAATTAAAACTGTGCTCTATTTAGATTAAATCCCCTTTAAGAGCTGTTTGTAACAGATAGGGTTAAAATGTGCTAATATGTGATGCCCAGTGGGCAGGGGTTTTTACAGCAGACACAAAAACAATTAAAACTGTGCTCTAGTTAGATTAAATCCGCTTTAACACCTGCTTGTGTGTAATAGATAGGGTTAAATGTGCTAATATGGGATGCCCAGTGGGCAGGGGTTTTTACAGCAGACACAAAAACAATTAAAACTGTGCTCTAGTTAGATGAAATCCCCTTTAAGAGCTGCTTTTGTGTAACAGATAGGGTTAAATGTGCTAATATGGGATGCCCAGTGGGCAGGGGTTTTTACAACAGACACAAAAACAATTACAACTGTGCTCTAGTTAGATGAAATCCCCTTTAAGAGCTGCTTGTGTGTAACAGATAGGGTTAAATGTGCTAAAAAGGGGTGCCCAGTGGGCCGGGGTTGTTACAGCAGACACAAAAACAATTCAAACTGTGCTCTAGTTAGAAGAAATCTGCTTTAACAATTGCTTGTGTGTAACAGATAGGGTTAAATGTGCTAATATGGGATGCCCAGTAGGCATGGGTTTTTACAGCAGACACAAAAACAATTAAAACTGTGCTCATTAGATGAAGTCCACTTTAAGAGCTGCTTGTGTGTAACAGATAGTGTTTAATGTGCTAATATGGGATGCCCAGTGGGCAGGGGTTATTACAGCAGACACAAAAACAATTAAAACTCTGCCCTAGTTAGAAGAAATCCGCTTTAACACCTGCTTGTGTGTAACAGATAGGGTTAAATGTGCTAATATGGGATGCCCCGTGGGCAGGGGTTATTACAGCAGACACAAAAACAATTAAAACTGTGCTCTAGTTGGATGAAATCCCTTTAAGAGCAGCTTGTGTGTAACAGATAAAGTTAAATGTGTTAATATGGGATGCCCAGTGGGCAGGGGGTTTTACAGCAGACACAAAAACAATTAAAACTGTGCTCTAGTTAGATTAAATCCCCTTAAAGAGCTGCGTGTGTGTAACAGATAGGGTTAAATGTGCTAATATGGGATGCCCAGTGGGCAGGGGTTTTTACAGCAGACACAAAAACAATTAAAACTGTGCTCTAGTTGGATGAAATCCCTTTAAGAGCAGCTTGTGTGTAACAGATAAAGTTAAATGTGTTAATATGGGTGCCCAGTGGGCAGGGGTTTTTACAGCAGACACGATAACAATTAAAACTGTGCTCATTAGATGAAATCCCCTTTAAGAGCTGCTTGTGTGTAACAGATAGTGTTTAATGTGCTAATATGGGATGCCCAGTGGGCAGAGGTTTTTACAGCAGACACAAAAACAATTAAAATTGTGCTCTAGTTAGATGAAATCCCATTTAAAAGCTGCTTGTGTGTAACAGATGGGGTTAAATGTTCTAATATGGGATGCCCAGTGGGCAGGGGTTTTTACAGCAGACACGAAAAATTAAAAACGGTGCTCTAGTTAGATGAAATCCCCTTTAACACCTGCTTGTGTGTAACAGATAGGGTTAAATGTGATAATATGGGATGCCCAGTGGGCAGGGGTTTTTACAGCAGACACAAAAACAATTAAAACTGTGCTCTAGTTAGATTAAATCCCCTTTAAGAGCTGCGTGTGTGTAACAGATAGGGTTAAATGTGCTAATATGGGATGCTCAGTGGGAAGGGGTTTTTACAGCAGACACAAAAAAAATTAAAAATGTGCTCTAGTTAGAAGAAATCCGCTTTAACACCTGCTTGTGTGTAACAGATAGGGTTAAATGTGTTAATATGGGATGCCCAGTGGGCAGGGGTTTTTACAGCAGACACAGAAACAATTCAACCTGTGCTCTAGTTAGATTAAATCCGCTTTAACACCTGCTTGTGTGTAACAGATAGGGTTAAATGTGCTAATACGGGATGCCCAGTGGGCAGGGGTTTTTACAGCAGACACAGAAACAATTAAAACTGTGCTCTAGTAAGATTAAATCCTCTTTAGGAGCTGCTTGTGTGTAACAGATAGGGTTAAATGTGCTAATATGGGATGCCCAGTTGGCAGGGGTTTTTACAGCTGACACAAAAACAATTCAACCTGTGCTCTAGTTAGAAGAAATCCGCTTTAACACTTGCTTGTGTCTAACAGATAGGGTTAAATGTGCTAATATGGGATGCCCAGTGGGCAGGGATTTTTACAGCAGACGCAAAAACAATCAAAACTGTGCTCTAGTTAAATGAAATCCCCTTTACGAGCTGCTTGTGTGTAACAGATAGGGTTAAATGTGCTAATATGGGATGCCCAGTGGGCAGGGGTTTTTACAGCAGACACAAACAATTAAAACGGTGCTCTAGTTACATAAAATCCCCTTTAACAACCGCTTGTGTGTAACAGATAGGGTTAAAATGTGCTAATATGGGATGCCCAGTGGGCAGGGGTTTTTAGAGCAGACACAAAATTTATTAAAACTGTGCTCATTAGATGAAATCCCCTTTAAGAGCTGCTTGTGTGTAACAGATAGGGTTAAATGTGCTAATATGGGATGCCCAGTGGGCAGGGGTTTTTACAGCAGACACAAAAACAATTAAAACTCTGCTCTAGTTAGAGAAGAAATCCGCTTTAACACCTGCTTGTGTGTAACAGATAGGGTTAAATGTGTTAATATGGGATGCCTAGTGGGCAGGGGTTTTTACAGCAGACACAAAAACAATTAAAACTGTGCTCTAGTTAGATGAAATCCCATTTAAGAGCTGCTTGTGTGTAACAGAGAGGGTTAAATGTGCTAATATGGGATGCCCAGTGGGCAGGGATTTTTACAGCAGACACAAAAACAATTAAAACTTTGCTCTAGTTAGATTAAATCCACTTTAACACCTGCTTGTGTGTAACAGATAGGGTTTAATGTGCTAATATGGGATGCCCAGTGGGCAGGGGTTTTTACAGCAGACACAAAAACAATTAAACTGTGCTCTAGTTAGATGAAATCCCCTTTAAGAGCTGCTTGTGTGTAACAGATAGGGTTAAATGTGCTAATATGGGATGCCCAGTGGGCAGGGGTTTTTACAGCAGACACAAAAACAATTAAAACTCTGCTCTAGTTAGAAGAAATCCGCTTTAACACCTGCTTGTGTGTAACAGATAGGGTTAAATGTGCTAATATGGGATGCCCAGTGGGCAGGGGTTTTTACAGCAGACACAAACAATTAAAACTGTGCTCTAGTTAGATGAAATCCCCTTTAAGAGCTGCTTGTGTGTAACAGATAGGGTTAAAATGTGCTAATATAGGATGCCAAGTGGGCAGGGGTTTTTACAGCAGACACAAACAATTAAAACTGTGCTCTAGTTAGATGAAATCCCCTTTAAGAGCTGCTTGTGTGTAACAGATAGGGTTAAATGTGCTAATATGGGATGCCCAGTGGGCAGGGTTTTTTACAGCAGACACATAAACAATTAAAACTGTGCTCTAGTTAAATGAAATCCCCTTTAAGAGCTGCTTGTGTGTAACAGATAGGGTTAAATGTGCTAATATGGGATGCCCAGTGGGCAGGGGTTTTTACAGCAGACACAAAAACAATTAAAACTGTGCTCATTAGATGAAATCCCTTTAATAGCTGCTTGTGTGTAACAGATACCCCTCGATTCAAAGAGCAAAAGTTAATTGATTTCGGATCGAAAATCGTAAGTTTGGGTGGGTGTTACTCATTTTTTCATGTTTTTTTGGCCATTTCCGACTCGCACGAGCCTACGTACGAATGCGTATATGCTCTTACGATCATCGGAAGTTCGTTCCGAAATTTTAGGATCAAAACGTAAAACTTAGGATCAAATCCTAAAACTTAGGATCAAAACGTAAAACTTAGGATAATCGGATGTGTTTAGGTGTGATTCAGAGAACAGTTTTCAAACCTCTAAATACGTTTTAAAAGAAAGCCACTGCCGACACCTTTTAGCAGTCGGATTGCTGTTCGTGAACAGGTTTTTTGGCTATGTGGAGGAGTCTGCGCGTCTTGAGCTCCAATGAACTGCATGTATCAGCATGGCCGAGGCCATAAATTGTATGGCAATGCATACCTGATTCATGTATGCCTTATAAAAGCATTTTAATGTGGACCTTAATTAGTCCTTTGCATGTAAACCTTTATTTTGCAATATATTTGCGTTAATTAAAGAAACTTATGTCCTTTGTTATTTATTTTTAAATTGATGTACTAGAATAATATTTTTAGATTGCATTTATTGGTGTAGTTGTTTACCTTTGCTTTGTTTAATTATTTAAGCACATCTTTGGTCAGATGCATCACACTTACTGAGGAGAGGAGAGCGGGATAAAGTGCAGGATGTGGGTTACTGCTGTATTTTGCACAGACACAGCAGAGCTGGGGGCACGGAAAGGTCAGAAATCAAAGAATGCAGAGCAACACAGTCACAAGGCCCTTTCTGTTTGCAGGCTGCCCGATAATACCTGACCCGCCATCTTGGCTGTTTCTAGGCTCATAACATGCAGAAGTTGCTGGGTGTTTTTTTATATTTGACAGCAATCTGTATGTAGAGGGTGTGGGTAACCACACCCAAAATTTTAAGTTGTACCATTTGAAGCCAAAATATTAAAATTAAATCCACAAGTAAAAAATGCAAGTTAACTAAAAATTAAACAAAGTAAGATTTACTTATGCAAATGCATTCATTAATGGTTGGTTACTACAAAATGAATGAAATAAAGAAAAATAAAAGACCAAATATTTAGAATGCACTTTAATGAGGTAAGTTTGTAGTGCGCAGCCGCAAGATCAGAAGGATTTACGTCCAGACAAAAAAGGAAAAAGGGCAAAACCAATGTTGCAACCTGAGAAATGAAACGGAAAATTCAGGATGGAAACTGACATAGGTCTGATTCCCGAACTGCCATACGAACGGACGTACATTTTAGGATAGAAACGTATTTGCTATATAGAATCACTCGCAAGTTCATACGAACGCACGAGCGTACGGGAAAAATAGGATGATCGGCACCCAAATCAAAGGTGTTACATGTTTCTTTGAATCGACCCTATAGTGTTTAATGTGCTAATATGGGATGCCCAGTGGGCAGAGGTTTTTACAGCAGACAAAAAAACAATTAAAACTCTGCCCGTTAGAAGAAATCCGCTTTAACACCTGCTTGTGTGTAACAGATAGGGTTAAATGTGCTAATATGGGATGCCCCGTGGGCAGGGGTTATTTCAGCAGACACAAAACAATTAAAACTGTGCTCTAGTTGTATGAAATCCCTTTAAGAGCAGCTGTGTGTAACAGATAGGGTTAAATGTGTTAATATGGGATGCCCAGTGGGCAGGGGGTTTTACAGCAGACACAAAAACAATTAAAACGGTGCTCTACTTAGATTAAATCCTCTTTAACACCTGCTTGTGTGTAACAGATAGTGTTTAATGTGCTAATATGGGATGCCCAGTGGGCAGAGGTTTTTACAGCAGACACAAAAACAATTACAATTGTGCTCTAGTTAGATAAAATTCCCTTTAAAAGCTGCTTGTGTGTAACAGATAGGGTTAAATGTGCTAATATGGGATGCCCAGTGGGAAGGGGTTATTACAGCAGACACAAAAACAATTAAAACTCTGCCCTAGTTAGAAGAAATCCGCTTTAACACCTGCTTGTGTGTAACAGATAGGGTTAAATGTGCTAATATGGGATGCTCCGTGGGCAGGGAGTTTTACAGCAGACACAAAAACAATTAAAACTGTGCTCTAGTTGGATGAAATCCCTTTAAGAGCAGCTTGTGTGTAACAGATAGGGTTAAATGTGCTAATATGGGTGCCCAGTGGGCAGGGGTTTTTACAGCAAACACGAAAAACAATTAAAACTGTGCTCATTAGATGAAATCCACTTTAAGAGCTGCTTGTGTGTAACAGATAGTGTTTAATGTGCTAATCTGGGATGCCCAGTGGGCAGGGGTTATTACAGCAGACACAAAAACAATTAAAACTCTGCCCTAGTTAGAAGAAATCCGCTTTAACACCTGCTTGTGTGTAACAGATAGGGTTAAATGTGCTAATATGGGATGCTCCGTGGGCAGGGAGTTTTACAGCAGACACAAAAACAATTAAAACTGTGCTCTAGTTGGATGAAATCCCTTTAAGAGCAGCTTGTGTGTAACAGATAGGGTTAAATGTGCTAATATGGGTGCCCAGTGGGCAGGGGTTTTTACAGCAGACACGAAAAAATTAAAACGGTGCTCTAGTTAGATGAAATCCCCTTTAACACCTGCTTGTGTGTAACAGATAGGGTTAAATGTGCTAATATGGGATGCCCAGTGGGCAGAGGTTTTTACAGCAGACACAATAAAAATTAAAACTGTGCTCATTAGATGAAATCCCCTTTAAGAGCTGCTTGTGTGTAACAAATAGTGTTTAATGTGCTAATATGGGATGCCCAGTGGGCAGAGGTTTTTACAGCAGACACAAAAACAATTAAAATTGTGCTCTAGTTAGATGAAATCCCCTTTAAAAGCTGCTTGTGTGTAACAGATGGGGTTAAATGTTCTAATATGGGATGCCCAGTGGGCAGGGGTTTTTACAGCAGACACGAAAAATTAAAAACGGTGCTCTAGTTAGATGAAATCCCCTTTAACACCTGCTTTTGTGTAACAGATAGGGTTAAATGTGATAATATGGGATGCCTAGTGGGCGGGGGTTTTTACAGCAGACACAAAAACAATTAAAACTGTGCTCTAGTTAGATGAAATCCTCTTTAAGAGCTGCGTGTGTGTAACAGATAGGGTAAAATGTGCTAATATGGGATGCTCAGTGGGAAGGGGTTTTTACAGCAGACACAAAAAAATTAAAAATGTGCTCTAGTTAGAAGAAATCCGCTTTAACACCTGCTTCTGTGCAACAGATAGGGTTAAATGTGCTAATATGGGATGCCCAGTGGGCAGGGGTTTTTACAGCAGACACAAAAACAAAACTGTTCTCTTGTTAGATGAAATCCGCTTTAACACCTGCTTGTGTGTAACAGATAGGGTTAAATGTGTTAAAATGGGATGCCCAGTGGGCAGGGGTTTTTACAGCAGACACAGAAACAATTCAACCTGTGCTCTAGTTAGATTAAATCCGCTTTAACACCTGCTTGTGTGTAACAGATAGGTTTAAATGTGCTAATATGGGATGCCCAGTGGGCAGGGGTTTTTACAGCAGACACAGAAACAATTAAAACTGTGCTCTAGTAAGATTAAATCCTCTTTAGGAGCTGCTTGTGTGTAACAGATAGGGTTAAATGTGCTAATATGGGATGCCCAGTTGGCAGGGGTTTTTACAGCAGACACAAAAACAATTCAACCTGTGCTCTAGTTAGAAGAAATCCGCTTTAACACTTGCTTGTGTGTAACAGATAGGGTTAAATGTGCTAATATGGGATGCCCAGTGGGCAGGGATTTTTACAGCAGACGCAAAAACAATCAAAACTGTGCTCTAGTTAAATGAAATCCCCTTTACGAGCTGCTTGTGTGTAACAGATAGGGTTAAATGTGCTAATATGGGATGCCCAGTGGGCAGGGGTTTTTACAGCAGACACAAACAATTAAAACGGTGCTCTAGTTACATAAAATCCCCTTTAACAACCGCTTGTGTGTAACAGATAGGGTTAAAATGTGCTAATATGGGATGCCCAGTGGGCAGGGGTTTTTAGAGCAGACACAAAATTTATTAAAACTGTGCTCATTAGATGAAATCCCCTTTAAGAGCTGCTTGTGTGTAACAGATAGGGTTAAATGTGCTAATATGGGATGCCCAGTGGGCAGGGGTTTTTACAGCAGACACAAAAACAATTAAAACTCTGCTCTAGTTAGAGAAGAAATCCGCTTTAACACCTGCTTGTGTGTAACAGATGGGGTTAAATGTGTTAATATGGGATGCCTAGTGGGCAGGGGTTTTTACAGCAGACACAAAAACAATTAAAACTGTGCTCTAGTTAGATGAAATCCCATTTAAGAGCTGCTTGTGTGTAAAAGAGAGGGTTAAATGTGCTAATATGGGATGCCCAGTGGGCAGGGATTTTTACAGCAGACACAAAAACAATTAAAACTTTGCTCTAGTTAGATTAAATCCACTTTAACACCTGCTTGTGTGTAACAGATAGGGTTTAATGTGCTAATATGGGATGCCCAGTGGGCAGGGGTTTTTACAGCAGACACAAAAACAATTAAACTGTGCTCTAGTTAGATGAAATCCCCTTTAAGAGCTGCTTGTGTGTAACAGATAGGGTTAAATGTGCTAATATGGGATGCCCAGTGGGCAGGGGTTTTTACAGCAGACACAAAAACAGTTAAAACTCTGCTCTAGTTAGAAGAAATCCGCTTTAACACCTGCTTGTGTGTAACAGATAGGGTTAAATGTGCTAATATGGGATGCCCAGTGGGCAGGGGTTTTTACAGCAGACACAAACAATTAAAACTGTGCTCTAGTTAGATGAAATCCCCTTTAAGAGCTGCTTGTGTGTAACAGATAGGGTTAAAATGTGCTAATATAGGATGCCAAGTGGGCAGGGGTTTTTACAGCAGACACAAACAATTAAAACTGTGCTCTAGTTAGATGAAATCCCCTTTAAGAGCTGCTTGTGTGTAACAGATAGGGTTAAATGTGCTAATATGGGATGCCCAGTGGGCAGGGTTTTTTACAGCAGACACATAAACAATTAAAACTGTGCTCTAGTTAAATGAAATCCCCTTTAAGAGCTGCTTGTGTGTAACAGATAGGGTTAAATGTGCTAATATGGGATGCCCAGTTGGCAGGGGTTTTTACAGCAGACACAAAAACAATTCAACCTGTGCTCTAGTTAGAAGAAATCCGCTTTAACACTTGCTTGTGTGTAACAGATAGGGTTAAATGTGCTAATATGGGATGCCCAGTGGGCAGGGATTTTTACAGCAGACGCAAAAACAATCAAAACTGTGCTCTAGTTAAATGAAATCCCCTTTACGAGCTGCTTGTGTGTAACAGATAGGGTTAAATGTGCTAATATGGGATGCCCAGTGGGCAGGGGTTTTTACAGCAGACACAAACAATTAAAACGGTGCTCTAGTTACATAAAATCCCCTTTAACAACCGCTTGTGTGTAACAGATAGGGTTAAAATGTGCTAATATGGGATGCCCAGTGGGCAGGGGTTTTTAGAGCAGACACAAAATTTATTAAAACTGTGCTCATTAGATGAAATCCCCTTTAAGAGCTGCTTGTGTGTAACAGATAGGGTTAAATGTGCTAATATGGGATGCCCAGTGGGCAGGGGTTTTTACAGCAGACACAAAAACAATTAAAACTCTGCTCTAGTTAGAGAAGAAATCCGCTTTAACACCTGCTTGTGTGTAACAGATGGGGTTAAATGTGTTAATATGGGATGCCTAGTGGGCAGGGGTTTTTACAGCAGACACAAAAACAATTAAAACTGTGCTCTAGTTAGATGAAATCCCATTTAAGAGCTGCTTGTGTGTAAAAGAGAGTGTTAAATGTGCTAATATGGGATGCCCAGTGGGCAGGGATTTTTACAGCAGACACAAAAACAATTAAAACTTTGCTCTAGTTAGATTAAATCCACTTTAACACCTGCTTGTGTGTAACAGATAGGGTTTAATGTGCTAATATGGGATGCCCAGTGGGCAGGGGTTTTTACAGCAGACACAAAAACAATTAAACTGTTCTCTAGTTAGATGAAATCCCCTTTAAGAGCTGCTTGTGTGTAACAGATAGGGTTAAATGTGCTAATATGGGATGCCCAGTGGGCAGGGGTTTTTACAGCAGACACAAAAACAGTTAAAACTCTGCTCTAGTTAGAAGAAATCCGCTTTAACACCTGCTTGTGTGTAACAGATAGGGTTAAATGTGCTAATATGGGATGCCCAGTGGGCAGGGGTTTTTACAGCAGACACAAACAATTAAAACTGTGCTCTAGTTAGATGAAATCCCCTTTAAGAGCTGCTTGTGTGTAACAGATAGGGTTAAAATGTGCTAATATAGGATGCCAAGTGGGCAGGGGTTTTTACAGCAGACACAAACAATTAAAACTGTGCTCTAGTTAGATGAAATCCCCTTTAAGAGCTGCTTGTGTGTAACAGATAGGGTTAAATGTGCTAATATGGGATGCCCAGTGGGCAGGGTTTTTTACAGCAGACACATAAACAATTAAAACTGTGCTCTAGTTAAATGAAATCCCCTTTAAGAGCTGCTTGTGTGTAACAGATAGGGTTAAATGTGCTAATATGGGATGCCCAGTGGGGAGGGGTTTTTACAGCAGACACAAAAACAATTAAAACTGTGCTCATTAGATGAAATCCCTTTAATAGCTGCTTGTGTGTAACAGATACCCCTCGATTCAAAGAGCAAAAGTTAATTGATTTCGGATCGAAAATCGTAAGTTTGGGTGGGTGTTACTCATTTTTTCATGTTTTTTTGGCCATTTCCGACTCGCACGAGCCTACGTACGAATGCGTATATGCTCTTACGATCATCGGAAGTTCGTTCCGAAATTTTAGGATCAAAACGTAAAACTTAGGATCAAATCCTAAAACTTAGGATCAAAACGTAAAACTTAGGATAATCGGATGTGTTTAGGTGTGATTCAGAGAACAGTTTTCAAACCTCTAAATACGTTTTAAAAGAAAGCCACTGCCGACACCTTTTAGCAGTCGGATTGCTGTTCGTGAACAGGTTTTTTGGCTATGTGGAGGAGTCTGCGCGTCTTGAGCTCCAATGAACTGCATGTATCAGCATGGCCGAGGCCATAAATTGTATGGCAATGCATACCTGATTCATGTATGCCTTATAAAAGCATTTTAATGTGGACCTTAATTAGTCCTTTGCATGTAAACCTTTATTTTGCAATATATTTGCGTTAATTAAAGAAACTTATGTCCTTTGTTATTTATTTTTAAATTGATGTACTAGAATAATATTTTTAGATTGCATTTATTGGTGTAGTTGTTTACCTTTGCTTTGTTTAATTATTTAAGCACATCTTTGGTCAGATGCATCACACTTACTGAGGAGAGGAGAGCGGGATAAAGTGCAGGATGTGGGTTACTGCTGTATTTTGCACAGACACAGCAGAGCTGGGGGCACGGAAAGGTCAGAAATCAAAGAATGCAGAGCAACACAGTCACAAGGCCCTTTCTGTTTGCAGGCTGCCCGATAATACCTGACCCGCCATCTTGGCTGTTTCTAGGCTCATAACATGCAGAAGTTGCTGGGTGTTTTTTTATATTTGACAGCAATCTGTATGTAGAGGGTGTGGGTAACCACACCCAAAATTTTAAGTTGTACCATTTGAAGCCAAAATATTAAAATTAAATCCACAAGTAAAAAATGCAAGTTAACTAAAAATTAAACAAAGTAAGATTTACTTATGCAAATGCATTCATTAATGGTTGGTTACTACAAAATGAATGAAATAAAGAAAAATAAAAGACCAAATATTTAGAATGCACTTTAATGAGGTAAGTTTGTAGTGCGCAGCCGCAAGATCAGAAGGATTTACGTCCAGACAAAAAAGGAAAAAGGGCAAAACCAATGTTGCAACCTGAGAAATGAAACGGAAAATTCAGGATGGAAACTGACATAGGTCTGATTCCCGAACTGCCATACGAACGGACGTACATTTTAGGATAGAAACGTATTTGCTATATAGAATCACTCGCAAGTTCATACGAACGCACGAGCGTACGGGAAAAATAGGATGATCGGCACCCAAATCAAAGGTGTTACATGTTTCTTTGAATCGACCCTATAGTGTTTAATGTGCTAATATGGGATGCCCAGTGGGCAGAGGTTTTTACAGCAGACAAAAAAACAATTAAAACTCTGCCCGTTAGAAGAAATACGCTTTAACACCTGCTTGTGTGTAACAGATAGGGTTAAATGTGCTAATATGGGATGCCCCGTGGGCAGGGGTTATTTCAGCAGACACAAAACAATTAAAACTGTGCTCTAGTTGTATGAAATCCCTTTAAGAGCAGCTGTGTGTAACAGATAGGGTTAAATGTGTTAATATGGGATGCCCAGTGGGCAGGGGGTTTTACAGCAGACACAAAAACAATTAAAACGGTGCTCTACTTAGATTAAATCCTCTTTAACACCTGCTTGTGTGTAACAGATAGTGTTTAATGTGCTAATATGGGATGCCCAGTGGGCAGAGGTTTTTACAGCAGACACAAAAACAATTACAATTGTGCTCTAGTTAGATAAAATTCCCTTTAAAAGCTGCTTGTGTGTAACAGATAGGGTTAAATGTGCTAATATGGGATGCCCAGTGGGAAGGGGTTATTACAGCAGACACAAAAACAATTAAAACTCTGCTCTAGTTAGAAGAAATCCGCTTTAACACCTGCTTGTGTGTAACAGATAGGGTTAAATGTGCTAATATGGGATGCTCCGTGGGCAGGGAGTTTTACAGCAGACACAAAAACAATTAAAACTGTGCTCTAGTTGGATGAAATCCCTTTAAGAGCAGCTTGTGTGTAACAGATAGGGTTAAATGTGCTAATATGGGTGCCCAGTGGGCAGGGGTTTTTACAGCAGACACGAAAAACAATTAAAACTGTGCTCATTAGATGAAATCCACTTTAAGAGCTGCTTGTGTGTAACAGATAGTGTTTAATGTGCTAATATGGGATGCCCAGTGGGCAGGGGTTATTACAGCAGACACAAAAACAATTAAAACTCTGCCCTAGTTAGAAGAAATCCGCTTTAACACCTGCTTGTGTGTAACAGATAGGGTTAAATGTGCTAATATGGGATGCTCCGTGGGCAGGGAGTTTTACAGCAGACACAAAAACAATTAAAACTGTGCTCTAGTTGGATGAAATCCCTTTAAGAGCAGCTTGTGTGTAACAGATAGGGTTAAATGTGCTAATATGGGTGCCCAGTGGGCAGGGGTTTTTACAGCAGACACGAAAAAATTAAAACGGTGCTCTAGTTAGATGAAATCCCCTTTAACACCTGCTTGTGTGTAACAGATAGGGTTAAATGTGCTAATATGGGATGCCCAGTGGGCAGAGGTTTTTACAGCAGACACAATAAAAATTAAAACTGTGCTCATTAGATGAAATCCCCTTTAAGAGCTGCTTGTGTGTAACAAATAGTGTTTAATGTGCTAATATGGGATGCCCAGTGGGCAGAGGTTTTTACAGCAGACACAAAAACAATTAAAATTGTGCTCTAGTTAGATGAAATCCCCTTTAAAAGCTGCTTGTGTGTAACAGATGGGGTTAAATGTTCTAATATGGGATGCCCAGTGGGCAGGGGTTTTTACAGCAGACACGAAAAATTAAAAACGGTGCTCTAGTTAGATGAGATCCCCTTTAACACCTGCTTTTGTGTAACAGATAGGGTTAAATGTGATAATATGGGATGCCTAGTGGGCGGGGGTTTTTACAGCAGACACAAAAACAATTAAAACTGTGCTCTAGTTAGATGAAATCCTCTTTAAGAGCTGCGTGTGTGTAACAGATAGGGTAAAATGTGCTAATATGGGATGCTCAGTGGGAAGGGGTTTTTACAGCAGACACAAAAAAATTAAAAATGTGCTCTAGTTAGAAGAAATCCGCTTTAACACCTGCTTCTGTGCAACAGATAGGGTTAAATGTGCTAATATGGGATGCCCAGTGGGCAGGGGTTTTTACAGCAGACACAAAAACAAAACTGTTCTCTTGTTAGATGAAATCCGCTTTAACAGCTGCTTGTGTGTAACAGATAGGGTTAAATGTGTTAATATGGGATGCCCAGCGGGCAGGGGTTTTTACAGCAGACACAGAAACAATTCAACCTGTGCTCTAGTTAGATTAAATCCGCTTTAACACCTGCTTGTGTGTAACAGATAGGTTTAAATGTGCTAATATGGGATGCCCAGTGGGCAGGGGTTTTTACAGCAGACACAGAAACAATTAAAACTGTGCTCTAGTAAGATTAAATCCTCTTTAGGAGCTGCTTGTGTGTAACAGATAGGGTTAAATGTGCTAATATGGGATGCCCAGTAGGCAGGGGTTTTTACAGCAGACACAAAAACAATTCAAACTGTGCTCTAGTTAGAAGAAATCCGCTTTAACACCTGCTTGTGTGCAACAGACAAGGTTAAATGTGCTACTATGGGATGCCCAGTTGGCAGGGGTTTTTATAGCTGACACAAAAACAATTAAAACTGTGCCCTAGTTAGAAGAAATCCGCTTTAACACTTGCTTGTGTGTAACAGATAGGGTTAAATGTGCTAATATGGGATGCCCAGTGGACAGGGATTTTTACAGCAGACGCAAAAACAATCAAAACTGTGCTCTAGTTAAATGAAATCCCCTTTAAGAGCTGCTTGTGTGTAACAGATAGGATTAAATGTGCTAATATGGGATGCCCAGTGGGCAGGAAGTTTTACAGCAGACACAAAAACCATTAAAACTGTGCTCTAGTTAGATTAAATCCCCTTAAAGAGCTGCGTGTGTGTAACAGATAGGGTTAAATGTGCTAATATGGGTGCCCAGTGGGCAGGGGTTTTTACAGCAGACACGAAAAAATTAAAACGGTGCTCTAGTTAGATGAAATCCCCTTTAACACCTGCTTGTGTGTAACAGATAGGGTTAAATGTGCTAATATGGGATGCCCAGTGGGCAGGGGTTTTTACAGCAGACACAAAAACAATTAAAACTGTGCTCGTTAGATTAAATCCCCTTTAAGAGCTGCTTGTGTGTAACAGATAGTGTTTAATGTGCTAATATGGGATGCCCAGTGGGCAGAGGTTTTTACAGCAGACACAAAAACAATTAAAATTGTGCTCTAGTTAGATGAAATCCCCTTTAAAAGCTGCTTGTGTGTAACAGATGGGGTTAAATGTTCTAATATGGGATGCCCAGTGGGCAGGGGTTTTTACAGCAGACACGAAAAATTAAAAACGGTGCTCTAGTTAGATGAAATCCCCTTTAACACCTGCTTTTGTGTAACAGATAGGGTTAAATGTGATAATATGGGATGCCTAGTGGGCGGGGGTTTTTACAGCAGACACAAAAACAATTAAAACTGTGCTCTAGTTAGATGAAATCCCCTTTAAGAGCTGCGTGTGTGTAACAGATAGGGTAAAATGTGCTAATATGGGATGCTCAGTGGGAAGGGGTTTTTACAGCAGACACAAAAAAATTAAAAATGTGCTCTAGTTAGAAGAAATCCGCTTTAACACCTGCTTCTGTGCAACAGATAGGGTTAAATGTGCTAATATGGGATGCCCAGTGGGCAGGGGGTTTTACAGCAGACACAAAAACAAAACTGTTCTCTTGTTAGATGAAATCCGCTTTAACACCTGCTTGTGTGTAACAGATAGGGTTAAATGTGTTAATATGGGATGCCCAGTGGGCAGGGGTTTTTACAGCAGACACAGAAACAATTCAACCTGTGCTCTAGTTAGATTAAATCCGCTTTAACACCTGCCTGTGTGTAACAGATAGGTTTAAATGTGCTAATATGGGATGCCCAGTGGGCAGGGGTTTTTACAGCAGACACAGAAACAATTAAAACTGTGCTCTAGTAAGATTAAATCCTCTTTAGGAGCTGCTTGTGTGTAACAGATAGGGTTAAATGTGCTAATATGGGATGCCCAGTAGGCAGGGGTTTTTACAGCAGACACAAAAACAATTCAAACTGTGCTCTAGTTAGAAGAAATCCGCGTTAACACCTGCTTGTGTGTAACAGATAGGGTTAAATGTGCTAATATGGGATGCCCAGTGGTAAGGGGTTTTTACAGCAGACACAAAAAAATTAAAAATGTGCTCTAGTTAGAAGAAATCCGCTTTAACACCTGCTTGTGTGCAACAGATAAGGTTAAATGTGCTACTATGGGATGCCCAGTTGGCAGGGGTTTTTACAGCTGACACAAAAACAATTAAAACTGTGCCCTAGTTAGAAGAAATCCGCTTTAACACTTGCTTGTGTGTAACAGATAGGGTTAAATGTGCTAATATGGGATGCCCAGTGGGCAGGGATTTTTACAGCAGACGCAAAAACAATCAAAACTGTGCTCTAGTTAAATGAAATCCCCTTTAAGAGCTGCTTGTGTGTAACAGATAGGATTAAATGTGTTAATATGGGATGCCTAGTGGGCAGGGGTTTTTACAGCAGACACAAAAACAATTAAAACTTTGCTCTAGTTAGATTAAATCCGCTTTAACACCTGGTTGTGTGTAACAGATAGGGTTTAATGTGCTAATATGGGATGCCCAGTGGGCAGGGGTTTTTACAGTAGACACAGAAACAATTCAAACTGTGCTCTAGTTAGATGAAATCCTCTTTAGGAGCTGCTTGTGTGTAACAGATAGGGTTAAATGTGCTAATATGGGATGCCCAGTGGGCAGGGGTTTTTACAGCAGACACAAAAACAATTAAAACTGTGCTCTAGTTAGAAGAAATCCGCTTTAACACCTGCTTGTGTGTAACAGATAGGGTTAAATGTGATAATATGGGATGCCCAGTGGGCAGGGGTTTTTACAGCAGACACAAACAATTAAAACTGCGCTCTAGTTAGATGAAATCCCCTTTAAGAGCTGCTTGTGTGTAACAGATAGGGTTAAAATGTGCTAATATAGGATGCCAAGTGGGCAGGGGTTTTTACAGCAGACACAAACAATTAAAACTGTGCTCTAGTTAGATGAAATCCCCTTTAAGAGCTGCTTGTGTGTAACAGATAGGGTTAAATGTGCTAATATGGGATGCCCAGTGGGCAGGGTTTTTTACAGCAGACACATAAACAATTAAAACTGTGCTCATTAGATGAAATCCCCTTTAATAGCTGCTTGTGTGTAACAGATAGTGTTTAATGTGCTAATATGGGATGCCCAGTGGGCAGAGGTTTTTACAGCAGACAAAAAAACAATTAAAACTCTGCCCTAGTTAGAAGAAATCCGCTTTAACACCTGCTTGTGTGTAACAGATAGGGTTAAATGTGCTAATATGGGATGCCCCGTGGGCAGGGGTTATTTCAGCAGACACAAAACAATTAAAACTGTGCTCTAGTTGTATGAAATCCCTTTAAGAGAAGCTTGTGTGTAACAGATAGGGTTAAATGTGTTAATATGGGATGCCCAGTGGGCAGGGGGTTTTACAGCAGACACAAAAACAATTAAAACTGTGCTCTAGTTAGATTAAATCCCCTTTAAGAGCTGCGTGTGTGTAACAGATAGGGTTAAATGTGCTAATAGGGGTGCCCAGTGGGCAGGGGTTTTTACAGCAGACACAAAAACAATTAAAATGGTGCTCTACTCAGATTAAATCTGCTTTAACACATGCTTGTGTGTAACAGATAGGGTTAAATGTGCTAATATGGGATGCCCAGTGGGCAGGGGTTTTTACAGCAGACACAAAAACAATTAAAACTGTGCTCTAGTTAGATGAAATCCCCTTTAAGAGCTGCTTGTGTGTAACAGATAGGGTTAAAATGTGCTAATATGGGATGCCCAGTGGGCAGGGGTTTTTACAGCAGACACAAAAACAATTAAAACTGTGCTCATTAGATGAAATCCCCTTTAAGAGCTGCTTGTGTGTAACAGATAGTGTTTAATGTGCTAATATGGGATGCCCAGTGGGCAGAGGTTTTTACAGCAGACACAAAAACAATTAAAATTGTGCTCTAGTTAGATGAAATTCCCTTTAAAATCTGCTTGTGTGTAACAGATAGGGTTAAATGTGCTAATATGGGATGCCCAGTGGGAAGGGGTTTTTACAGCAGACACAAAAAAAATTAAAAATGTGCTCTAGTTAGAAGAAATCCGCTTTAACACCTGCTTGTGTGCAACAGATAGGGTTAAATGTGCTAATATGGGATGCCCAGTGGCCAGGAGTTTTTAAAGCAGATACAAAAACAAATAAAACTGTTCTCTTGTTAGATGAAATCCGCTTTAACAGCTGCTTGTGTGTAACAGATAGGGTTAAATGGGCTAATATGGGATGCCCAGTGGGCAGGGGTTTTTACAGCAGACACAGAAACAATTAAAACTGTGCTCTAGTTAGGAGAAATCCGCTTTAACACCTGCTTCTGTGTAACAGAAAGGGTTAAATGTGCTAATATGGGATGCCCAGTGGGCAGGGGTTTTTACAGCAGACACATAAACAATTCAACCTGTGCTCTAGTTAGATTAAATCCGCTTTAACACCTGCTTGTGTGTAACAGATAGGGTTAAATGTGCTAATATGGGATGCCCAGTGGAAAGGGGTTTTTACAGCAGACACAAAAAATTAAAACTGTGCTCTAGTTAGAAGAAATCCGCTTTAACACCTGCTTGTGTGTAACAGATAGGGTTAACCCTTTAAGTTCCAGCCTACCTGGAGTTTTTGTCACACTCTGTTGCCAGACCATTTTGCACTATTTTGCGCTCCCCATGTTCAAATGTAACTTTTGAAGGGATTTCCAGGGATTCCAGGAAAAATATATAATTTTTTCAGCAGAGTCTGGGCTTTAAACCTTTAACCGCCAGCCTACCTGGAGTTTTTGTCACCCTTTGTTGCCAGACCATTTTGCACTATTTTGCGCTCCCCTTGTTCAACTGTGATTTTTGAAGGGATTTCCATGGATTTCCCAGGAAAATTATATATTGTTTTTTTCAGCAGAGTCTGGGCTTTAACATGAAATGTCTTGTTTGTCATTTTTCAAGTGTTTTTTTAATATTTTGGGGTGAAATATGTGCAAAAAAATTTAAAAAATCTATTTTTTACAATTTGTAGTTTTTTTTTTGTAATAAAAAATGTAAGTTTGTCAATAAAATCTTATTGCGTTACAACGGTACCACATACGTATTGGTAGACACCCTTTCCTGCCCAGGAGACTCCCTCAAACTGAAACAGCACTTTAAGAGATTTTTAGATCAAATACAGCTATGCTAAGCGCTATGTGCACCTTGCAGTTTTTTAATAAAAACAACTCTTTTCATTTGAAATACCCCCCACAAACGATATATTATCTGGAAATACACACTTCAAGCTTTCTAGGCGTACCAGGCTTGTTGATGTTGCCACAGTTTTCTGGAAGTTCTCCCTCAATGTATTCTTTGGTTACACAGAGCTTCCCTAAAAAAGGATAAAAAAAAACAGGATCAAAGCCACATTTTCCTAAAAAAAATATATGCAAACAAGAAAAAAGAAGGTAATCTGAAAAATCAACATCCCCCAAACAGAACGATACCCAACATGCATAGGTACTGTCAAAAGAAAAGTTGCCAAACACCAAAAAGTAAAGCATATGCACAATGGTAATTTTGCTTGAAAATTTCAACTCTGCAGACAAAGTGCGCACCTTGCGCTTTTTCTGCCAAAAAAAACCCTTTACATTTGGAATACCCCCCACAAACCATACATTCCTGAAAGTACACATGATAAGCTTTCTAAGCCTACCCAGCATGTTGTAGTGGGCCCATCTTTCTGAAAGTAATCCCTCAAAGAATTCTTTGGTCGCACAGGGTTTCCTTAAAAAATGTATAATAAAGCAGAATCAAAAATGAGTTTTCCTAAAATATCAATATGCAAACAAAAAAAAAACAAGCTAAATCTGAAAGCGCAAGGTCCCCCGAGCAGAACGATACCCAACATGCATAGGTTCTATTAACCCTTTTAACTGCCAGCCTACTTGAGGTTTTGTCACCCTCTCTTGACGGGTCATTTTTCACCATTTTGCGCTATGCTTAACTGTGATTTTTGCAGGAATTTCCAGGAAAATGATATATTTTATTTTTGCGGCAGAGTTTAGGCTTTAACATGAAATGTCTTGTTTGTAATTTTTTTACTGTTTTTTTAAATATTTTTGAGTAAATTTAACAAAACAAAAAATTTTTTTTAGAAAATTGTCTCCTTTATTTCAAATAAAACTTTTTTTTTTTTTTAAGAAAACCATATTGCATGTGAAAGCCCCATTTCTCCCGATTACAACGGTACCACATATGTATCGGTAGCCCCCGTTACTGTTCAGAAGATCCCCCCAACTGAAAAAACAATTTATTACATGTAAAAATAAAATACAACTACAATCCACACTATAAAGGGTTAAATCAAGAAAAAAAATTGGCATGGGGTTCCCCTTCCAAGGGGGGGGGTTAATCCCCATTTTTTTTAATTTTAAGGGTTAAAAACCCCTTAAAAACTCCCATAAAAAATTACATGGGGTCCCCCCTACCCAGCATGACCAGTCCGGGAATCAGCTATGCAGGGCTTGTAGAACAGGGCGCAGGGGCCAGCTTTGGTAGCCCCCCACCCTGCCAGGTATAAGCCCGCACCTCCTAAATCTGCCCGGGCCCTTCTGCCCCCCCTGGGCTTCGGGGAGGCAGGTAATAGGGGGGCCGGGGTTAATGGCAAATCACCCGCTCGCCGCAGGTGACTTGACAGCCCCCCAGCCTTGTGAACTGGTATAGGGGTTTCATGGACTCCTTACAAGTTCACAATGGGTTAAAGTGGACCAACACCCAGGGATGATCGGCCCGGGAATCTATAAGATTCCCAGACCGTTCTATTTCCTCCCCCTGGGGCATCCAAAATCGGGATGCCCCTCTGTGTGAAACCCCCCGGAACACCCGCTACCACTTACTTGAATCCCGGTCCTACGGCGCATGCGCGGGCCGCAACCCCGCTATCCCTGTAGTAGGGCGCTTGCCAGCGCCGGCTATTTACGCTCCGTGTTAGAGGGAAGTGGGGGATGCACCAGCTAGCGCGCTCAGAGCGGCTGAGCTTAGACGTCCATAACTCAGCCCCTCTGAGCGCGCTGATTGGACGAGCGGCCGCGCATGCGCCGTAGGACCCGGGTGAGGTGAGTTATTGTGGGTGATCGGAGGGGGTTTCACACAGCGGGGCATCCCCGATCGGGATGCCTGGGGAAAAGGACCAATACCCAGGATAGTCAAAATCCTGGGTGTTGGTCCACTTAAAAAAAAAAAAAATACACACCACAAAATGCTGAAAGCATTTATTACCAGCTGGGCGACAGGACATAAGGGGTTAATTTAAAAAAAAAATGACATATGGTCCCCCCTCTGGGTGTAACAGATAGTGTTTAATGTGCTAATATGGGATGCCCAGTGGGCAGAGGTTTTTACAGCAGACACAAAAACAATTAAAATTGTGCTCTAGTTAGATGAAATCCCCTTTAAAAGCTGCTTGTGTGTAACAGATGGGGTTAAATGTTCTAATATGGGATGCCCAGTGGGCAGGGGTTTTTACAGCAGACACGAAAAATTAAAAACGGTGCTCTAGTTAGATGAAATCCCCTTTAACACCTGCTTTTGTGTAACAGATAGGGTTAAATGTGATAATATGGGATGCCTAGTGGGCGGGGGTTTTTACAGCAGACACAAAAACAATTACAACAGTGCTCTAGTTAGATGAAATCCCCTTTAAGAGCTGCTTGTAACAGAAAGAGTTAAATGTGCTAATATGGGATGCCCAGTGGGCAGGGGTTTTTACAGCAGACACAAAAACAATTAACACTGTGCTCTAGTTAGATGAAATCCCCTTTAAGAGCTGCTTGTGTGTAACAGATAAGGTTAAATGTACTAATATGGGATGCCCAGTGGGCAGGGGTTTTTACAGCAGACACAAACAATTAAAACTTTGCTCTAGTTAGAAGAAATCCGCTTTAACACCTGCTTGTGTGTAACAGATAGGGTTAAATGTGCTAATATGGGATGCCCAGTGGGCCTGGGTTGTTACAGCAGACACAAAAACAATTCAAACAGTGCTCTAGTTAGAAGAAATCCGCTTTAACAATTGCTTGTGTGTAACAGATAGGGTAAAATGTGCTAATATGGGATGCCCAGTAGGCAGGGGTTTTTACAGCAGACACAAAAACAATTAAAACTGTGCTCATTAGATGAAATCCACTTTAAGAGCTGCTTGTGTGTAACAGATAGTGTTTAATGTGCTAATATGGGATGCCCAGTGGGCATGGGTTATTACAGCAGACACAAAAACAATTAAAACTCTGCCCTAGTTAGAAGAAATCCGCTTTAACACCTGCTTGTGTGTAACAGATAGGGTTAAATGTGCTAATATGGGATGCCCCGTGGGCAGGGGTTATTACAGCAGACGCAAAAACAATTAAAACTGTGCTCTAGTTGGATGAAATCCCTTTAAGAGCAGCTTGTGTGTAACAGATAGGGTTAAATGTGTTAATATGGGATGCCCAGTGGGCAGGGGGTTTTACAGCAGACACAAAAACAATTAAAACTGTGCTCTAGTTAGATTAAATCCCCTTAAAGAGCTGCATGTGTGTAACAGATAGGGTTAAATGTGCTAATATGGGTGCCCAGTGAGCAGGGGTTTTTACAGCAGACACAAAAACAATTAAAACTGTGCTCATTAGATGAAATCCCCTTTAAGAGCTGCTTGTGTGTAACAGATAGTGTTTAATGTGCTAATATGGGATGCCCAGTGGGCAGAGGTTTTTACAGCAGACACGAAAAATTAAAAACGGTGCTCTAGTTAGATGAAATCCCCTCTTACACCTGCTTGTGTGTAACAGATAGGGTTAAATGTGATAATATGGGATGCCCAGTGGGCAGGGGTTTTTAGAGCAAACACAAAATTACTTAAAACTGTGCTCATTAGATGAAATCCCCTTTAAGAGCTGCTTGTGTGTAACAGATAAGGTTAAATGTGCTAATATGGGATGCCCAGTGGGCAGGGGTTTTTACAGCAGACACGAAAACAATTAAAACTGTGCTCTAGTTAGATGAAATCCCATTTAAGAGCTGCTTGTGTGTAACAGATAGGGTTAAATGTGCTAATATGGGATGCCCAGTGGGCAGGGATTTTTACAGCAGACACAAAAACAATTAAAACTGTGCTCTAGTTAGATTAAATCCCCCTTTAAGAGCTGCGTGTGTGTAACAGATAGGGTTAAATGTGCTAATATGGGATGCTCAGTGGGAAGGGGTTTTTACAGCAGACACAAAAAAATTTAAAAATGTGCTCTAGTTAGAAGAAATCCGCTTTAACACCTGCTTGTGTGCAACAGATAGGGTTAAATGTGCTAATATGGGATACCCAGTGGGCAGGGTTTTTTACAGCAGACAAAAAAACAAAACTGTTCTCTTGTTAGATGAAATCCGCTTTAACACCTGCTTGTGTGTAACAGATAGGGTTAAATGTGTTAATATGGGATGCCCAGTGTGCAGGGGTTTTTACAGCAGACACAGAAACAATTCAACCTGTGCTCTAGTTAGATTAAATCCGCTTTAACACCTGCTTGTGTGTAACAGATAGGGTTAAATGTGCTAATATGGGATGCCCAGTGGGCAGGGGTTTTTACAGCAGACACAGAAACAATTAAAACTGTGATCTAGTAAGATTAAATCCTCTTTAGGAGCTGCTTGTGTGTAACAGATAGGGTTAAATGTGCTAATATGGGATGCCCAGTAGGCAGGGGTTTTTACAGCAGACACAAAAACAATTCAAACTGTGCTCTAGTTAGAAGAAATCCGCGTTAACACCTGCTTGTGTGTAACAGATAGGGTTAAATGTGCTAATATGGGATGCCCAGTGGAAAGGGGTTTTTACAGCAGACACAAAAAAATTAAAAATGTGCTCTAGTTAGAAGAAATCCGCTTTAACACCTGCTTGTGTGCAACAGATAAGGTTAAATGTGCTACTATGGGATGCCCAGTTGGCAGGGGTTTTTACAGCAGACACAAAAACAATTAAAACTGTGCCCTAGTTAGAAGAAATCCGCTTTAACACTTGCTTGTGTGTAACAGATAGGGTTAAATGTGCTAATACGGGATGCCCAGTGGGCAGGGATTTTTACAGCAGACGCAAAAACAATCAAAACTGTGCTCTAGTTAAATGAAATCCCCTTTAAGAGCTGCTTGTGTGTAACAGATAGGGTTAAATGTGCTAATATGGGATGCCCAGTGGGCAGGGGTTTTTACAACAGACAGAAAAACAATTACAACTGTGCTCTAGTTAGATGAAATCCCTTTAAAAGCAGCTTGTTTTTAACAGATAGGGTTAAATGTGTTAATATGGGATGCACAGTGGGCAGGGGGTTTTACAGCAGACACAAAAACAATTAAAACTGTGCTCTAGTTAGAAGAAATCCCCTTTAAGAGCTGCTTGTGTGTAATAGATAGGGTTACATGTGCTAATATGGGATGCCCAGTGGGCAGGGGTTTTTACAGCAGACACAAAAACAATTAAAACGGTGCTCTAGTTAGATGAAATCCCCTTTAAGAGCTGCTTGTGTGTAACAGACAGGGTTCAATGTGCTAATATGGGATGCCCAGTGGGCAGGGGTTTTCACAACAGACACAAAAACAATAAAAACTGTGCTCTAGTTAGAAGAAATCCCCTTTAAGAGCTGCTTGTGTGTAATAGATAGGGTTACATGTGCTAATATGGGATGCCCAGTGGGCAGGGGTTTTTACAGCAGACAAAAACAATTAAAACTGTGCTCTAGTTAGATTAAATCCCCTTTAAGAGCTGCTTATGTGTAACAGATAGGGTTTAATGTGCTAATATTGGATGCCCAGTGGGCAGGGGTTTTTACAGCAGACACAAAAACAATTAAAACTGTGCTCTAGTTTGATGAAATCCCCTTTAAGAGCTGCTTGTGTGTAACAGATAGGGTTAAATGTGCTAATATGGATGCCCAGTGGGCAGGGGGTTTTACAGCAGACACAAAAACAATTAAAACTGTGCTCTAATTAGAACAAATCCGCTTTAACACCTGCGTGTGTGTAACAGATAAGGTTAAATGTGCTAATATGGGATGCCCAGTGGTCAGGGGTTTTTACAGCAGACACAAAGACAATCAAAACTGTGCTCTAGTTAGAAGAAATCCCCTTTAAGAGCTGCTTGTGTGTAACGAATAGGGTTAAATGTGCTAATATGGGATGCCCAGTGGGCAGGGGTTTTTACAGCAGACACGAAAACAATTAAAACTGTGCTCTAGTTAGAAGAAATCCGATTTAACACCTGCTTGTGTGTAACAGATAGGGTTAAATGTGCTAATATGGGATGCCCAGTGGGCAGGGGTTTTTACAGCAGACACAAAAACAATTAAAACTGTGCTCTAGTTAGATGAAATCCCCTTTAAGAGCTGCTTGTGTGTAACAGACAGGGTTAAATGTGCTAATATGGGATGCCCAGTGGGCAGGGATTTTTACAGCAGACGCAAAAACAATTAAATCTGTGCTCTAGTTAGATTAAATCCCCTTTAAGAGCTGCTTGTGTGCAACAGTTAGGGTTAAATGTGCTAATATTGGATGCCCAGTGGGCAGGGGTTTTTACAGCAGACACAAAAACAATTGAAACGGTGCTCTAGTTAGATTAAATCCGCTTTAACAATTGCTTGTGTGTAACAGATAGGGTTAAATGTGTTAATACGGAATGCCCAGTGGGCAGGGGCTTTTACAGTAGACACAAGAACAATTAAAACTTTGCTCTAGTGAGAAGAAATACGTTTTAACACCTGCTTGTGTGTAACAGTTAGGGTTAAATGTGCTAATATGGGATGCCCAGTGGGCAGGGGTTTTTACAGCAGACACAAAAACAACTAAAATTGTGCTCTAGTTAGAAGAAATCCGATTTAACACCTGCTTGTGTGTAACATATAGGGTTAAATGTTCTAATTTGGGATGCCCAGTGGGAAGGGGTTTTTACAGCAGACACCAAAACAATTGAACCTGTGCTCTAGTTTGATGAAATCCCCTTTAAGAGCTGCTTGTATGTAACAGATAAAGTTAAATGTGCTAATATGGATGCCCAGTGGGCAGGGGTTATTACAGCAGACACAAAAACAATTAAAACTGTGCTCTAGTTAGATGAAATCCCCTATAAGAGCTGCTTGTGTGTAACAGACAGGGTTAAATGTGCTAATATGGGATGCCCAGTGGGCAGGGGTTTTTACAGCAGACACAAAAACAATTGAAACTGTGCTCTAGTTAAAAGAAATCCGCTTTAACACCTGCTTGTGTGTAACAGATAGGGTTAAATGTGCTAATATGGGATGCCCCGTGGGCAGGGGTTATTACAGCAGACGCAAAAACAATTAAAACTGTGCTCTAGTTGGATGAAATCCCTTTAAGAGCAGCTTGTGTGTAACAGATAGGGTTAAATGTGTTAATATGGGATGCCCAGTGGGCAGGGGGTTTTACAGCAGACACAAAAACAATTAAAACCGTGCTCTAGTTAGATTAAATCCCCTTAAAGAGCTGCATGTGTGTAACAGATAGGGTTAAATGTGCTAATATGGGTGCCCAGTGAGCAGGGGTTTTTACAGCAGACACAAAAACAATTAAAACTGTGCTCTAGTTAGAGGAAATCCGCTTTAACACCTGCTTGTGTGCAACAGATAAGGTTAAATGTGCTACTATGGGATGCCCAGTTGGCAGGGGTTTTTACAGCAGACACAAAAACAATTAAAACTGTGCCCTAGTTAGAAGAAATCCGCTTTAACACTTGCTTGTGTGTAACAGATAGGGTTAAATGTGCTAATACGGGATGCCCAGTGGGCAGGGATTTTTACAGCAGACGCAAAAACAATCAAAACTGTGCTCTAGTTAAATGAAATCCCCTTTAAGAGCTGCTTGTGTGTAACAGATAGGGTTAAATGTGCTAATATGGGATGCCCAGTGGGCAGAGGTTTTTACAGCAGACACAAACAATTAAAACGGTGCTGTAGTTACATAAAATCCCCTTTAACAACTGCTTGTGTGTAACAGATAGGGTTAAGTGTGCTAATATAGGATGCCCAGTAGCCAGGGGTTTTTACAGCAGACACAAAAACAATTAAAACTGTGCTCTAGTTAGAGGAAATCCGCTTTAACACCTGCTTGTGTGTAACAGATAGGGTTAAATGTGCTAATATGGGATGCCCAGTGGGCAGGGGTTTTTACAGCAGACAGAAAAACAATTACAACTGTGCTCTAGTTAGATGAAATCCCTTTAAAAGCAGCTTGTTTTTAACAGATAGGGTTAAATGTGTTAATATGGGATGCACAGTGGGCAGGGGGTTTTACAGCAGACACAAAAACAATTAAAACTGTGCTCTAGTTAGAAGAAATCCCCTTTAAGAGCTGCTTGTGTGTAATAGATAGGGTCACATTTGCTAATATGGGATGCCCAGTGGGCAGGGGTTTTTACAGCAGACACAAAAACAATTAAAACGGTGCTCTAGTTAGAGGAAATCCACTTTAACACCTGCGTGTGTGTAACAGACAGGGTTCAACGTGCTAATATGGGATGCCCAGTGGGCAGGGGTTTTCACAACAGACACAAAAACAATAAAAACTGTGCTCTAGTTAGAAGAAATCCCCTTTAAGAGCTGCTTGTGTGTAATAGATAGGGTTACATGTGCTAATATGGGATGCCCAGTGGGCAGGGGTTTTTACAGCAGACAAAAACAATTAAAACTGTGCTCTAGTTAGATTAAATCCCCTTTAAGAGCTGCTTATGTGTAACAGATAGGGTTTAATGTGCTAATATTGGATGCCCAGTGGGCAGGGGTTTTTACAGCAGACACAAAAACAATTAAAACTGTGCTCTAGTTTGATGAAATCCCCTTTAAGAGCTGCTTGTGTGTAACAGATAGGGTTAAATGTGCTAATATGGATGCCCAGTGGGCAGGGGGTTTTACAGCAGACACAAAAACAATTAAAACTGTGCTCTAATTAGAACAAATCCGCTTTAACACCTGCGTGTGTGTAACAGATAAGGTTAAATGTGCTAATATGGGATGCCCAGTGGTCAGGGTTTTTTACAGCAGACACAAAGACAATCAAAACTGTGCTCTAGTTAGAAGAAATCCCCTTTAAGAGCTGCTTGTGTGTAACGAATAGGGTTAAATGTGCTAATATGGGATGCCCAGTGGGCAGGGGTTTTTACAGCAGACACGAAAACAATTAAAACTGTGCTCTAGTTAGAAGAAATCCGATTTAACACCTGCTTGTGTGTAACAGATAGGGTTAAATGTGCTAATATGGGATGCCCAGTGGGCAGGGGTTTTTACAGCAGACACAAAAACAATTAAAACTGTGCTCTAGTTAGATGAAATCCCCTTTAAGAGCAGCTTGTGTGTAACAGACAGGGTTAAATGTGCTAATATGGGATGCCCAGTGGGCAGGGGTTTTTACAGCAGACACAAAAACAATTGAAACTGTGCTCTAGTTAGAAGAAATCCGCTTTAACACCAGCTTGTGTGTAACAGATAGGGTTAAATGTGCTAATATGGGATGCCCAGTGGGCAGGGATTTTTACAGCAGACGCAAAAACAATCAAAACTGTGCTCTAGTTAGATGAAATCCCCTTTAAGAGCTGCTTGTGTGTAACAGATAGGGTTAAATGTGCTAATATGGGATGCCCAGTGGGCAGGGGTTTTTACAGCAGACACAAAAACAATTAAAACTGTGCTCTAGTTTGATGAAATCCCCTTTAAGAGCTGCTTGTGTGTAACAGATAAGGTTAAATGTGCTAATATGGATGCCCAGTGGGCAGGGGTTATTACAGCAGACACAAAAACAATTAAAACTGTGCTCTAGTTAGAGGAAATCCACTTTAACACCTGCGTGTGTGTAACAGATAAGGTTAAATGTGCTAATATGGGATGCCCAGTGGTCAGGGGTTTTTACAGCAGACACAAAGACAATCAAAACTGTGCTCTAGTTAGAAGAAATCCCCTTTAAGAGCTGCTTGTGTGTAACGAATAGGGTTAAATGTGCTAATATGGGATGCCCAGTGGGCAGGGGTTTTTACAGCAGACACAAAAACAATTGAAACTGTGCTCTAGTTAGAAGAAATCCGCTTTAACACCTGCTTGTGTGTAACAGATAGGGTTAAATGTGCTAATATGGGATGCCCCGTGGGCAGGGGTTATTACAGCAGACGTAAAAACAATTAAAACTGTGCTCTAGTTGGATGAAATCCCTTTAAGAGCAGCTTGTGTGTAACAGATAGTGTTAAATGTGTTAATATGGGATGCCCAGTGGGCAGGGGGTTTTACAGCAGACACAAAAACAATTAAAACTGTGCTCTAGTTAGATTAAATCCCCTTAAAGAGCTGCATGTGTGTAACAGATAGGGTTAAATGTGCTAATATGGGTGCCCAGTGAGCAGGGGTTTTTACAGCAGACACAAAAACAATTAAAACTGTGCTCTAGTTAGAGGAAATCTGCTTTAACACCTGCTTGTGTGCAACAGATAAGGTTAAATGTGCTACTATGGGATGCCCAGTTGGCAGGGGTTTTTACAGCAGACACAAAAACAATGAAAACTGTGCCCTAGTTAGAAGAAATCCGCTTTAACACTTGCTTGTGTGTAACAGATAGGGTTAAATGTGCTAATACGGGATGTCCAGTGGGCAGGGATTTTTACAGCAGACGCAAAAACAATCAAAACTGTGCTCTAGTTAAATGAAATCCCCTTTAAGAGCTGCTTGTGTGTAACAGATAGGGTTAAATGTGCTAATATGGGATGCCCAGTGGGCAGGGGTTTTTACAGCAGACACAAACAATTAAAACGGTGCTCTAGTTACATAAAATCCCCTTTAACAACTGCTTGTGTGTAACAGATAGGGTTAAGTGTGCTAATATAGGATGCCCAGTAGCCAGGGGTTTTTACAGCAGACACAAAAACAATTAAAACTGTGCTCTAGTTAGAGGAAATCCGCTTTAACACCTGCTTGTGTGTAACAGATAGGGTTAAATGTGCTAATATGGGATGCCCAGTGGGCAGGGGTTTTTACAGCAGACAGAAAAACAATTACAACTGTGCTCTAGTTAGATGAAATCCCTTTAAAAGCAGCTTGTTTTTAACAGATAGGGTTAAATGTTTAAATATGGGATGCACAGTTGGCAGGGGGTTTTACAGCAGACACAAAAACAATTAAAACTGTGCTCTAGTTAGAAGAAATCCCCTTTAAGAGCTGCTTGTGTGTAATAGATAGGGTTACATGTGCTAATATGGGATGCCCAGTGGGCAGGGGTTTTTACAGCAGACACAAAAACAATTAAAACGGTGCTCTAGTTAGATGAAATCCCCTTTAAGAGCTGCTTGTGTGTAACAGATAGGGTTAAATGTGCTAATATGGGATGCCCAGTGGGCAGGGTTTTTTACAGAAGACACAAAAACAATTAAAACTGTGCTCTAGTTAGATGAAATCCCCTTTAAGAGCTGCTTGTGTGTATCAGAAAGGGTTAAATATGCTAATATGGGATGCCCAGTGGGCAGGGGGTTTTACAACAAACACAAAGCAATTAAGACTGTGCTCTAGTTAGAAAAAATCTGCTTTAACACCTGCTTGTGTGTAACAGATAGGGTTAAATGTGCTAATATGGGATGCCCAGTGGGCAGGGATTTTTAAAGCAGACACAAAAGCAATTAAAACTGTGCTCTAGTTAGATGAAATCCGCTTTAACACCTGCTTGTGTGTAACAGATAGGGTTAAATGTGCTAATATGGGATGCCCAGTGGGCAGGAGTTTTTACAGCAGACGCAAAAACAATCAAAACTGTGCTCTAGTTAGAAAAAATCCCCTTTAAGAGCTGCTTGTGTGTAACAGAAAGAGTTAAATGTGCTAATATGGGATGCCCAGTGGGCAGGGGTTTTTACAGCAGACACAAAAACAATCAAAACTGTGCTCTAGTTAGAAGAAATCCCCTTTAAGAGCTGCTTGTGTGTAACAGATAGGGTTAAAATGTGCTAATATGGGATGCCAAGTGGGCAGCGTTTTTTTCATGCAGACACGAAAACAATTAAAACTGTGCTCTAGTTAGAAGAAATCCGCTTTAACACCTGCTTGTGTGTAACAGATAGGGTTAAATGTGCTAATATGGGATGTCCAGTGGGCAGGGGTTTTTACAGCAGACACAAAAACAATTGCAACTGTGCTCTAGTTAGAAGAAATCCGCTTTAACACCTGCTTGTGTGTAATAGATAGGGTTAAATGTGCTAATATGGGATGCCCAGTGGGCAGGGATTTTTACAGCAGACGCAAAAACAATTAAAACTGTGCTCTAGTTAGATTAAATCCCCTTTAAGAGCTGCTTGTGTGCAACAGTTAGGGTTAAATGTGCTAATATTGGATGCCCAGTGGGCAGGGGTTTTTACAGCAGACACAAAAACAATTGAAACGGTGCTCTAGTTAGATTAAATCCGCTTTAACAATTGCTTGTGTGTAACAGATAGGGTTAAATGTGTTAATACGGAATGCCCAGTGGGCAGGGGCTTTTACAGTAGACACAAGAACAATTAAAACTTTGCTCTAGTGAGAAGAAATACGTTTTAACACCTGCTTGTGTGTAACAGTTAGGGTTAAATGTGCTAATATGGGATGCCCAGTGGGCAGGGGTTTTTACAGCAGACACAAAAACAACTAAAATTGTGCTCTAGTTAGAAGAAATCCGATTTAACACCTGCTTGTGTGTAACATATAGGGTTAAATGTTCTAATTTGGGATGCCCAGTGGGAAGGGGTTTTTACAGCAGACACCAAAACAATTGAACCTGTGCTCTAGTTTGATGAAATCCCCTTTAAGAGCTGCTTGTGTGTAACAGATAAAGTTAAATGTGCTAATATGGATGCCCAGTGGGCAGGGGTTATTACAGCAGACACAAAAACAATTAAAACTGTGCTCTAGTTAGAAGAAATCCGCTTTAACACCTGCTTGTGTGTAACAGATAAAGTAAAATGTGCTAACATGGGATGCCCAGTGGGCAGGGTTTTTTAAAGCAGACACAAAAACAATTAAAACTGTGCTCTAGTTAAAAGAAATCCGCTTTAACACCTGCTTGTGTGTAACAGATAGGGTTAAATGTGCTAATATGGGATGCCCAGCGGGCAGGGGTTTTTACAGCAGACACAAAGACAATCAAAACTGTGCTCTAGTTAGAAGAAATCCCCTTTAAGAGCTGCTTGTGTGTAACAGATAGGGTTAAATGCGCTAATATGGGATGCCCAGTAGGCAGGGGTTTTTACAGCAGACACAAAAACAATTAAAACTGTGCTCTAGTTAGATGAAATCCGCTTTAACACCTGCTTGTGTGTAACATATAGGGTTAAATGTGCTAACATGGGATGCCCAGTGGGAAGGGGTTTTTACAGCAGACACAAAAAAAAATTAAAACTGTGCTCTAGTTAGAAGAGATCCGCTTTAACACCTGCTTGTGTGTAACAGATAAAGTTAAATGTGCTAATATGGGATGCCCAGTGGGCAGGGTTTTTTAAAGCAGACACAAAAACAATTAAAACGGTGCTCTAGTTAGAAGAAATCCGCTTTAACACCTGCTTGTGTGTAACAGATAGGGTTAAATGTGCTAATATGGGATGCCCAGTGGGCAGGGTTTTTTACAGCAGACACAAAAACAATTACAACTGTGCTCTAGTTAGATGAAATCCCTTTAAGAGCAGCTTGTGTGTAACAGATAGGGTTAAATGTGTTAATATGGGATGCCCAGTGGGCAGGGGGATTTACAGCAGACACAAAAACAATTAAAACTGTGCTCTAATTAGAAGAAATCCACTTTAACACCTGCTTGTGTGTAACAGATAGGGTTAAATGTGCTAATATGGGATGTCCAGTGGGCAGGGGTTTTTACAGCAGACACAAAAACAATTAAAACTGTGCTCTAGTTAGAAGAAATCCGCTTTAACACCTGCGTGTGTGTACCAGATAGGGTTAAATGTGCTAATATGGGATGCCCAGTGGGCAGGGGTTTTTACAGCAGACACAAAGACAATCAAAACTGTGCTCTAGTTAGAAGAAATCCCCTTTAAGAGCTGCTTGTGTGTAACAGATAGGGTGAAATGTGCTAATATGGGATGCCCAGTGGACAGGGGTTTTTACAGTAGACACGAAAACAATTCAAACTGTGCTCTAGTTAGAAGAAATCCGCTTTAACACCTGCTTGTGTGTAACAGATAGGGTTAAATGTGCTAATATGGGATGCCCAGTAGGCAGGGGGTTTTTACAACACACACAAAAACAATTAAAACTGTGCTCTAGTTAGATGAAATCCCCTTTAAGTGCTGCTTGTGTGTATTAGATAGGGTTAAATGTGCTAATATGGGATGTCCAGTGGGCAGGGGTTTTTACAGCAGACACAAAAACAATTACAACTGTGCTCTAGTTAGATGAAATCCCTTTAAGAGCAGCTTGTGTGTAACAGATAGGGTTAAATGTGTTAATATGGGATGCCCAGTGGGCAGGGGGATTTACAGCAGACACAAAAACAATTAAAACTGTGCTCTAATTAGAAGAAATCCACTTTAACACCTGCTTTTGTGTAACAGATAGGGTTAAATGTGCTAATATGGGATGTCCAGTGGGCAGGGGTTTTTACAGCAGACACAAAAACAATTGAAACTGTGCTCTAGTTAGAAGAAATCCGCTTTAACACCTGCTTGTGTGTAACAGATAGGGTTAAATGTGCTAATATGGGATGCCCAGTGGGCAGGGATTTTTACAGCAGACACAAAAACAATTAAAACTGTGCTCTAGTTAGATGAAATCCCCTTTAAGAGCTGCTTGTGTGCAACAGTTAGGGTTAAATGTGCTAATATTGGATGCCCAGTGGGCAGGGGTTTTTACAGCAGACACAAAAACAATTGAAACGGTGCTCTAGTTAGATTAAATCCGCTTTAACAATTGCTTGTGTGTAACAGATAGGGTTAAATGTGTTAATACGGAATGCCCAGTGGGCAGGGGCTTTTACAGTAGACACAAGAACAATTAAAACTTTGCTCTAGTGAGAAGACATACGTTTTAACACCTGCTTGTGTGTAACAGTTAGGGTTAAATGTGCTAATATGGGATGCCCAGTGGGCAGGGGTTTTTTACAGCAGACACAAAAACAGCTAAAATTGTGCTCTAGTTAGAAGAAATCCGATTTAACACCTGCTTGTGTGTAACATATAGGGTTAAATGTTCTAATTTGGGATGCCCAGTGGGAAGGGGTTTTTACAGCAGACACCAAAACAATTGAACCTGTGCTCTAGTTTGATGAAATCCCCTTTAAGAGCTGCTTGTGTGTAACAGATAAAGTTAAATGTGCTAATATGGATGCCCAGTGGGCAGGGGTTATTACAGCAGACACAAAAACAATTAAAACTGTGCTCTAGTTAGAAGAAATCCGCTTTAACACCTGCTTGTGTGTAACAGATAAAGGTAAATGTGCTAATATGGGATGCCCAGTGGGCAGGGTTTTTTAAAGCAGACACAAAAACAATTAAAACTGTGCTCTAGTTAAAAGAAATCCGCTTTAACACCTGCTTGTGTGTAACAGATAGGGTTAAATGTGCTAATATGGGATGCCCAGCGGGCAGGGGTTTTTACAGCAGACACAAAGACAATCAAAACTGTGCTCTAGTTAGAAGAAATCCCCTTTAAGAGCTGCTTGTGTGTAACAGATAGGGTTAAATGTGCTAATATGGGATGCCCAGTAGGCAGGGGTTTTTACAGCAGACACAAAAACAATTAAAACTGTGCTCTAGTTAGATGAAATCCGCTTTAACACCTGCTTGTGTGTAACAGATAGGGTTAAATGTGCTAACATGGGATGCCCAGTGGGAAGGGGTTTTTACAGCAGACACAAAAAAAAATTAAAACTGTGCTCTAGTTAGAAGAGATCCGCTTTAACACCTGCTTGTGTGTAACAGATAAAGTTAAATGTGCTAATATGGGATGCCCAGTGGGCAGGGTTTTTTAAAGCAGACACAAAAACAATTAAAACGGTGCTCTAGTTAGAAGAAATCCGCTTTAACACCTGCTTGTGTGTAACAGATAGGGTTAAATGTGCTAATATGGGATGCCCAGTGGGCAGGGTTTTTTACAGCAGACACAAAAACAATTACAACTGTGCTCTAGTTAGATGAAATCCCTTTAAGAGCAGCTTGTGTGTAATAGATAGGGTTAAATGTGTTAATATGGGATGCCCAGTGGGCAGGGGGATTTACAGCAGACACAAAAACAATTAAACCTGTGCTCTAATTAGAAGAAATCCACTTTAACACCTGCTTGTGTGTAACAGATAGGGTTAAATGTGCTAATATGGGATGCCCAGTGGGCAGGGGTTTTTACAGCAGACACAAAAACAATTAAAACTGTGCTCTAGTTAGAAGAAATCCGCTTTAACACCTGCGTGTGTGTAACAGATAAAGTTAAATGTGCTAATATGGGATGCCCAGTGGGCAGGGTTTTTTAAAGCAGACACAAAAACAATTAAAACTGTGCTCTAGTTAAAAGAAATCCGCTTTAACACCTGCTTGTGTGTAACAGATAGGGTGAAATGTGCTAATATGGGATGCCCAGTGGGCAGGGGTTTTTACAGCAGACACGAAAACAATTCAAACTGTGCTCTAGTTAGAAGAAATCCGCTTTAACACCTGCTTGTGTGTAACAGATAGGGTTAAATGTGCTAATATGGGATGCCCAGCGGGCAGGGGTTTTTACAGCAGACACAAAGACAATCAAAACTGTGCTCTAGTTAGAAGAAATCCCCTTTAAGAGCTGCTTGTGTGTAACAGATAGGGTTAAATGTGCTAATATGGGATGCCCAGTAGGCAGGGGTTTTTACAGCAGACACAAAAACAATTAAAACTGTGCTCTAGTTAGATGAAATCCGCTTTAACACCTGCTTGTGTGTAACAGATAGGGTTAAATGTGCTAACATGGGATGCCCAGTGGGAAGGGGTTTTTACAGCAGACACAAAAACAATTAAAACGGAGCTCTAGTTAGAAGAAATCCGCTTTAACACCTGCTTGTGTGTAACAGATAGGGTTAAATGTGCTAATATGGGATGCCCAGTGGGCAGGGGTTTTTACAGCAGACACAAAAACAATTAAAACTGTGCTCTAGTTAGAAGAAATCCGCTTTAACACCTGCGTGTGTGTAACAGATAAAGTTAAATGTGCTAATATGGGATGCCCAGTGGGCAGGGTTTTTTAAAGCAGACACAAAAACAATTAAAACTGTGCTCTAGTTAAAAGAAATCCGCTTTAACACCTGCTTGTGTGTAACAGATAGGGTTAAATGTGCTAATATGGGATGCCCAGCGGGCAGGGGTTTTTACAGCAGACACAAAGACAATCAAAACTGTGCTCTAGTTAGAAGAAATCCCCTTTAAGAGCTGTTTGTGTGTAACAGATAGGGTTAAATGTGCTAATATGGGATGCCCAGTAGGCAGGGGTTTTTACAGCAGACACAAAAACAATTAAAACTGTGCTCTAGTTAGATGAAATCCGCTTTAACACCTGCTTGTGTGTAACAGATAGGGTTAAATGTGCTAACATGGGATGCCCAGTGGGAAGGGGTTTTTACAGCAGACACAAAAAAAAATTAAAACTGTGCTCTAGTTAGAAGAGATCCGCTTTAACACCTGCTTGTGTGTAACAGATAAAGTTAAATGTGCTAATATGGGATGCCCAGTGGGCAGGGTTTTTTAAAGCAGACACAAAAACAATTAAAACGGTGCTCTAGTTAGAAGAAATCCGCTTTAACACCTGCTTGTGTGTAACAGATAGGGTTAAATGTGCTAATATGGGATGCCCAGTGGGCAGGGTTTTTTACAGCAGACACAAAAACAATTACAACTGTGCTCTAGTTAGATGAAATCCCTTTAAGAGCAGCTTGTGTGTAACAGATAGGGTTAAATGTGTTAATATGGGATGCCCAGTGGGCAGGGGGATTTACAGCAGACACAAAAACAATTAAAACTGTGCTCTAGTTAGAAGAAATCCGCTTTAACACCTGCGTGTGTGTAACAGATAGGGTTAAATGTGCTAATATGGGATGCCCAGTGGGCAGGGGTTTTTACAGCAGACACAAAGACAATCAAAACTGTGCTCTAGTTAGAAGAAATCCCCTTTAAGAGCTGCTTGTGTGTAACAGATAGGGTGAAATGTGCTAATATGGGATGCCCAGTGGGCAGGGGTTTTTACAGCAGACACGAAAACAATTCAAACTGTGCTCTAGTTAGAAGAAATCCGCTTTAACACCTGCTTGTGTGTAACAGATAGGGCTAAATGTGCTAATATGGGATGCCCAGTAGGCAGGGGGTTTTTACAACACACACAAAAACAATTAAAACTGTGCTCTAGTTAGATGAAATCCCCTTTAAAAGCTGCTTGTGTGTATTAGATAGGGTTAAATGTGCTAATATGGGATGTCCAGTGGGCAGGGGTTTTTACAGCAGACACAAAAACAATTAAAACTGTGCTCTAGTTAGATGAAATCCGCTTTAACACCTGCTTGTGTGTAACAGATAGGGTTAAATGTGCTAATATGGGATGCCCAGTGGGCAGGGGTTTTTACAGCAGACACAAAAACAATTAAAACTGTGCTCTAGTTAGAAGAAATCCCCTTTAAGAGCTGCTTGTGTGTAACAGATAGGGTTAAATGTGCTAATATGGGATGCCCAGTGGGCAGGGGTTTTTACAACAAACACAAAAACAATCAAAACTGTGCTCTAGTTAGATGAAATCCGCTTTAACACCTGCTTGTGTGTAACAGATAGGGTTAAATGTGCTAACATGGGATGCCCAGTGGGCAGGGGTTTTTACAGCAGACACAAAAACAATTAAAACTGTGCTCTAGTTAGATGAAATCCCCTTTAAGAGCTGCTTGTGTGTAACAGGGTTAAATGTGCTAATATGGGATGCCCAGTGGGCAGGGGTTTTTACAGCAGATACAAAAATAATTAAAACTGTGATCTGGCTATTAGATCAAATGAAAATAAAAAAAAGCTTTCTCTGTCACTTTATCTGCTGTCCCTGCCTCGATCTTTCCCTGGCTCTCTGTCTTTCCCTGTCACTACCCAGCTCCGTTCTCGCTGCAATACAACGCTGAAATGAGCACCAGCAAGATGGCCGCCACTTATATAGTGCTGTGAAATCACCGGGATTACTGGCTGCTTGTGACCTTCCCATGATACCTTGCCCCAGGGGATATGTCCAGACATGTGCATCGACCATTTTACAATGCCTGTAATTGCAGTAAATGGAGTTTAAAGGAAAAATTTGATTGATCGAATCGCTGGAAAATTCAGATTCGTTCAGAATCGAATATTTCATGAAATTCGGAACAAATTCGGGTTCGTCCGAATCGATTCGCTCATCTCTAATCTCAACACCTAGCTTTCACCTACAAAATGACCCCATAAGTTGAGCGGAAGCAAGCCCGTTTTATTGTGCTGTCATCGGCAATCAAGGCTCTGAATCATGTAGCAGCCCATACCAATAACGTAAGTTGCCCGACATAGCGGAAAATTGCCGATAAACGTGCGATTTTCGAAAGTGCGTATTCGCGTTAGCGTAAACGCATATACGCATGAAAACAGTAACGTAAAATCCGAAAAAGCATGCAAAAACTCACAAAAATTACACAGGCACATGCGAAAGTGCATGTTACAGAGGCTCTGAATCAACCCTAATGTCTCCCTGTGCTGCAGCCAACTTCAGTGTGTCTTTCATGCAATATATGGGCTCCTCGTGCTGCTGCCAACTCCAGGGTGTGTGCTTCAGGCAATATATGGGCTCATCATGCTGCTGCCAACTCCAGGGTGTGTCTTTCAGGCAATATATGGTCTCCTAATGCTGCTGCCAACTCCAGGTGTGTATCTCAGGCAATATATGGTCTCCTAATGCTGCTGCCAACTCCAGGTGTGTATCTCAGGCAATATATTGTGCTGCTGCCAACTCCAGGGTGTTTCTTCAAGCAATATATGGGCTTCTCGTGCTGTTGGCAACTCCAGGATGTGTCTTTTAGGCAATATATGGGTTCCTCAATCTGCTGCCAACTCCAGGGTGTCTTTCAGGCAATATATGGGCTCCTCTTGCCACTGCCTAATCCAGGGGCTGTCTTTAAGGCAATATATGGGCTCCTTATGCTGCTGCCAACACCAGGGAGTGTGTTTAAGGTAATATATGGGCTCATCATGCTGCTGCCAACTTCAGACTGTGAGTTTTAGGCAATATAAGGGCTCCTCATGCTGCTACCAACTCCAGTGTGTCTTTAAGGCAATATATGGGCTCATCATGCTGCTGCCCACTCCAGGGTGTGTCTTTCAGGCAATATATAGGCTCCTCATGCTGCTGCTATCTCCAAGGTGTTTCTTTTAGGCAATATATGGGCTCCTCATGCTGCTGCCAACTCCACGGGTGTCTTTCAGGTGATAAATGGGCTCCTCGTGCTGCTGCTAACGCCAGGGTGTATTCAGGCAATATATGGGCTCCTCATGCTACTGCCAACTCCAGGGTCTGTCTTTCAGGCAATATATGAGCTCCTCGTGTTGCTGCCAAAACCAGGGTGTACCTTTCAGATCATTTATGGTCTCCTTATGCTGCTGCCAACTTGTGGGTGTGTAATTCAGGCAATATATGGGCTCCTTTTGCTGCTGCCAACTCCAGGGTTTGTGTTTCAGGCAATTTATGGGCTCCTCATGCTGCTACCAACTCTAGGGTGTGTCTTTCAGACAATATATGGGCTCCTCATGCTAAAACCAGGGTGTGTCTTTCAGGCAATATATGGGCTCCTTATGCTGCTGCCAACTCCAGGGTGTGTCTTTCAGGCAATATATGGGCTCCTCATGTACCTGCCCCATCCAGTGTGTCTTTCAGGCAATATATGGTCTCCTCATGCTGCTGCCATCTCCAAGGTGTGTCTTTCAGGCAATAAGGGCTCCTCATGCTCCTGCCAACTCCAGTGTGTCTTAAAGGCAATATATGATCTCATCATGCTGCTGCCAACTCCAGAATGTGTCTTTCAGGCAATATATGGTCTCCCAATGCTGCTGCCGACTCCAGGGTGTGTTTATCAAACAACTTATGGTCTCCCCGTGCTGCTGCCAACTTCAGTGTGTCTTTCATGCAATATATGGGCTACTTGTGCTGCTGACAACTCCAGGGCGTGTCTTTCAGTCAATATATGGGCTCCTCATGCTGCTGCCAACTCCAGGTTGGGTCTGTCAGGCGATATATGGGCTTCTCGTGCTGCTGCCAACTCCAAGGTGTGTCTTTCAGGCAATATATGGGTTCCTCAATCTGCTGCCAACTCCAGTGTGTCTTTCAGGTAATTTATGGCTCCTCGTGCTGCTGCCCTTATTAGGCATCATTTAGATAAAGAAAGCAGCATTTGTCTCTGCTGTTTCACTCTTTTGTTGTTTAGCTGCATCCGATTAAGATAGAAAAATGTTACTGTATAAGCATTGACATGGCCCCATGTAATGTCCACACCAGGGCACCATCACATTTAGTTACACCCCCCACTACTATACATGTGCCTTCCTGTGCCCTTAGAACAAAAAAATGAATAAACACAGTGTGAATATATTCCCTAAAAGAAACTAAAAGGAATTATCAGAGTTCAAGCAGATGTCCGCTTTGTGAAATCCCCTGATTTGCCTGATACTCACCTAGAGCCAGGGCCGGATTAAGTGTGGTGGAGGCCTCTGGGCACAAAATATGGTGGAGGCCCCAGATACAGTATTTCTTTACCTTTAAAATAATAGTCCAGCCAAGTAGCTGATTGGAGGTTGTCTGGCACCCGCCCACCTCCTGGAACGTCAGAGTCCCTTGTGCCACCCTTGTGTGGGTGTGTGCTTTTCGGGAACTCCTGCTTTGCCATTCTGGGCAAAACCATAACAATGCATTGAAAATCTGCTTTTGACATGGTTGGCCATGCTTTGCTTATCAATATTCTTTCTTCTCTTGGAATCCAAGGTCTCCAAGGTCTCACACTTTCTTGGCTCTCCTCCTATCTTTGTGATTGCACATATAGTGTGTCTAGTGTATCTGTCATGAATGACTTGCCTTCAGTCCGTGCCCGTGGTGTCCCTAGGCAACTGGCCAGAGTTTCTCCTGCCCAGCAGCCGCCTCTGCCTCCGGTGCCATCCCCAGCGGCGCGTGTGTCGCCGAGTAAGTCCTCCCCCCTTGCCCATTGTCACTCAGCTTGTGCTTGCTGGCCTATACAATCAGCTCACGTCCTCCGGTGGTGCAATACTCAGAATGGCCACCGGAGGCTGTTTAAAAGAACGAAGTCTAGAAGGTGCAGCTCTGAGCAGTTTGCCTGGGAAGCTCAGCTGGAGCAATCAACCCAGAGCTCACCAATCAGACCACAGGGCCAGTGCTCCAATCTGCCGTCAGATCCTAAGTGCACCAATCCCAGCCATTGTCTCCCTGTCCAATCCTCCCACTATTAAGGGGGTCTTCCACTGCAGTGTGTCATTGCCTGTTATAGCGCCTAGTACTTAGTTGTCTAGCTTGTCTCTAGTGATTGAACCGACCTTTTGCCTGCCTGACCACGATTCCGCCTGACCCCTCTGATACCTCGCACTGTGACCTTCTGGATTTGACCTCGGCTTGTTTGACTACTCTCTGTACCTCCCATTGGCTACCTCGCCCCGTGGCCTCCCGGCTCCGACCTCGGCTTGTAATCGGACTTCCGCCATCCGGCATCCTCACTTGGGACTCCCTGCCGTTCATCAGTCTCCACCTTAAGCTCGTAATCTTTGCGCCCTATAAGTCCTGGGGGTAACCGAGTAGGAGAGGCATAACCCGCGTCTCCTACAAGCGGGGACTTGTCTATAGGCAGAAGAGGCGATGGAGATTGGGGATTATCAGCTCAAGACAGACTGGTGTCCGGTACAGTATCTTACTCAAACACAGTTTCTTTTCCATGTCCTCTGTTGATGTATCACAAGGCTCAGTCCTAGGACCACTACCTTTTCAATATACACTTATGGTCTTGGCCAATGAATAACCTCCCTGGACTTTTACGCAGATGACACTCAGATATATCTCCAAATCTATCTTGCCTCCTCTCTCGCATTCCAGACTGTCTAATAGCCATTTCTGCCTTCATGTCCTCTCTTAAACTGATGCCACCACTGATACCGCTCCTTTAAACTGATACTACTAAAATGTTAGCTCACATCCTGGTCAAATCCCAACTTGACTACTGCAACACCCTCTTTTTCAGCTTACCAACAAACAAACTGGCATCCCTCCAATCCATTTGGAACTCACCCTCCTCTCCTCACGCTTCTCCAGTGCTGCTCCTCTGTGTCAATCCCTCCACTGGTTACCCATCTCAGAGAGTTCAGTTCAAACTGCTATCACTAACCTACAAAGCTCTTTTCAACCAGTCCCCTCCCTACATCTCTAATCCAGCAATACCAACCCAAGCAAAGCCTCCGTTCAGCCTCATTCTCCTGTCCTTCTCCTCCCAGAAGTTAATTTTTAACCTTGATCTTGTTAGCCCTTAAAAATTCTTTAAAAAAGCCTTAAAAACATACAGTATTTTTCGTCCTATAAGACGCACCTGCCTATAAGACGCACCTAGGATTTGGGGTAGGAAAATTTGAAAAAAAATATTTTAAACCAAAAACGCACCATTACAGACAGTGTGGCATCCCCCCTCCCATAGGCCGTGTGGGATGCCCCCATTCCATTCCCCATATAGGCAGTGTGGCATTCTCCCCCCTCCCATTCCCCATATACCCAGTGTGGCATCCCCCTCCAATTCCCATATAGGCAGTGCGCACCCCATTATCATAAGCAGTGTGGCATTGCCCCCTCCTATTCCCCATATAGGCAGTGCCCCCCCATTCCCATAGGCAGTGTGGCATCCCCCTACCCCATTCCCATTGGCAGTGTGGCACCCCCCTCCCCCCATTCCCATAGGCTTTGTGGCATCCCTCTCCCCCTATTCCCACTGGCAGTGTGGCATCCCCCTCTCCCCCCATTGGCAGTGTGGCATCCCCTCTCCCCCCATTGGCAGTGTGGCATCCCCCTCTCCCCCCATTGGCAGTGTGGCATCCCCCTCTCCCCCCATTGGCAGTGTGGCATCCCCCTCTCCCCCCATTGTCAGTATGGAATCCCCCTCTTCCCCCATTGTCAGTGTGGCATCCCCCTCTCCCCCCATTGTCAGTATGGCATCCCCCTCTCCCCCCATTGTCAGTATGGCATCCCCCTCTGCCCCACTGTCAGTATGGCATCCCCCTCTCCCCCCATTGTCATTATGGCATCCCCCCTCTCCCCCCATTGTCAGTATGGCATCCCCCCTTCCCCCATTGTCAGTGTGGCATCCCCCTCTCCCCCCATTGTCAGTATGGCATCCCCCCTTCCCCCATTGTCAGTGTGGCATCGCCCTCTCCCCCCATTGTCAGTATGGCATCCCCCCTTCCCCCACTGTCAGTGTGGCATCCCCCTCTCCCCCCATTGTCAGTATGGCATCCCCCCTTCCCCCATTGTCAGTATGGCATCCTCCTTTCCCCCCATTGTCAGTATGGCATCCCCCCTTCCCCCATTGTCAGTGTGGCATCCCACTTTCCCCCCATTGTCAGTGTGGCATCCCCCTCTCCCCCCATTGTCAGTGTGGCATCCCCCTCTCCCCCCATTGTCAGTGTGGCATCCCCCTCTCCCCCCATTGTCAGTGTGGCATCCCCCTCTCCCCCCATTGTCAGTGTGGCATCCCCCTCTCCCCCCATTGTCAGTGTGGCATCCCCCTCTCCCCCCATTGTCAGTGTGGCATCCCCCTCTCCCCCCATTGTCAGTATGGCATCCCCCTCTCCCCCCATTGTCAGTGTGGCATTCCCCTCTCCCCCCATTGTCAGTGTGGCATCCCCCTCTCCCCCCATTGTCAGTATGGCATCCCCCTCTCCCCCCATTGTCAGTGTGGCATCCCCCTCTCCCCCCATTGTCAGTGTGGCATCCCCCCTTCCCCCATTGTCAGTGTGGCATCCCCCTCTCCCCCCATTGTCAGTGTGGCATCCCCCCTTCCCCCATTGTCAGTGTGGCATCCCCCTCTCCCCCCATTGTCAGTGTGGCATCCCCCTCTCCCCCCATTGTCAGTGTGGCATCTCCCTCTCCCCCCATTGTCAGTATGGCATCCCCCTCTCCCCCCATTGTTAGTATGGCATCCCCCTCTCCCCCCATTGTCAGTATGGCATCCCCCTCCCCCCATTGTCAGTGTGGCATCCCCCTCTCCCCCCATTGTCAGTATGGCATCCCCCTCTCCCCCCATTGTCAGTATGGCATCCCCCCTCCCCCCATTGTCAGTGTGGCATCCCCCCTCCCCCCATTGGCAGTCGGCATCCCCCCTTCCCCCATTGTCAGTGTGGCATCCTCCCCCCATTGGTAGTCGGCATCCCCCGTCCCCTCATAGTCGGTATAATAAAAAAAAAAAAGTATAACTCACCTCTCCGCTGACAAGCGGCTGGCTCCGTGAATCGGGTGGGCGTAGGCCACGCCCACCCGGTTTACGGAGCCGGCCGTAAGAAGCAGCGGCGGGCTGTGTCCCGGCCCCGCCACTGCGATCGCTGTCTTTTCAGGCAGCAATAGCAGCGGCGGGGCCGGGACACAGCCCGCCCGCTCCTCCATCTGCTGCCTCTTCCTTGCCACACGTGAACACCCAGGTCAGAGCAGTGAGTCAGTGCAGGCCACGCCCACCTGCTGCGCTGACCTGGGTGCTCGCGTGTGACCTGACAGGAAGAGGCAGCAGATGGAGGAGCGGGCGGGCTGTGTCCCGGCCCCGCCGCTGCTATTGCTGCCTGAAAAGACAGCGATTGCAGCGGCGGGGCCGGGACACAGCCCGCCGCTCCTCTGGCCTTTCTCAGTGTGACGGGCAACGCGGGAGCTCCGGGAACGGGTGAGTTTTTTTTTTAATAATTTTTTTTATTTTTTTTTACATTTGCCCGATAAGACGCACGGACATTTTTCCCCCACTTTTGGGGAAAAATAAGTGCGTCTTATCGGGCGACAAATACGGTATATAAGGGTTTAACCCTTGATAGTTAGTGCAAGCTTAACGTGTACACTTTTGGCACTGTCCTAAACGTTTCCGTTTTTTCAACTGACAGGTTTACAGTTTCATCCTATGATTTCCCTACTGAACCAAGTGAACCAACCATTCTGATGAACAACACAGAAAGCTGAATGAAGGGGGAGCAGCAGTCACTTCCCGCCTGTGCATACCTTTGCTGGCAGTTCAGATGAGCCTCCCGTGGAAGTACACATCTGCTTGAGAAGTGTCAGGGATGCCTTTGCAGCCTGTGCAGTGGGACCACCAGAAAGGTGCATTTCACACATCTGGGCATCTCAAAGTGTGATGCTCCAAAAAGAGGGGGACCACTGATCCTAGAGTCTTAAAATATCTTTCATATTGTATCTTTATTTAGAATAATTATTGTGAACTCTGCAACTATGTTCTACCCTGTTTGTAATTTGTACAAATGCTATTGTTTGGAAAGGGGTTTAGGTTGTAGTGCAGGTATGTGTGCGATAGTACAGTTATGACTGGACACAGAGAGCTGTACCTTACACATATTTTACCTCTGGGATTGGGTTTAATGTACACAGCTGTTGTGCCCTGCCCAGGAGAAAATGCGCCAGCTGCCCACGTTTGTCTGTTATTGACATGGCACCATACATACCTTCCTGGGTATGGGGGCACATGCACCGAATCACCAGAGACAGTGGTACAGAACCAGGACTGTTCTGCTGGATCAAGGAAGGTTGGGAGTTATGCTTACCATGTTACTGTCTGCAACCATACAAGCCCAGCACAGCAAACCTGATTGGTCATTGGTGGTCATGTGATTGGGAGGCAAATAATGAGGAATGAGGCAGTGGTAAGCATGGCTGACTTGACTTTGGTTCCAACTGCTCTGCCAAATTATCCACTCTTATCACAATAGCCAATCCCCAGGGCTTTACAACAGCAACCCCCCCACCACATCCTTGACTGCAAGAAATAGTTTAGCTCCTCATATGACAAGCATGTACAAAAATAGAAAAATACTTTTTTCTGTGTGTGGTGTGTTGTTTCTTATTTAAATGTAACCCTTCATGAATTGGTAAGGGGAACTTAAAGAGAACCAAAACCCACCATACTTGCTCCCCCTGGGGTCGCCCAGAAACTCACCTTCTTTCCCGATCCAACAGCCGCATCCCTTCTATCCCTATAGCAGGGTACGTGCCGCGCCTCTGGCATTCGTGAATAGCCGGCGGCATGTACCGTCCTTGTTAGAGCAAAAATTCTGGGTTTTGGTCCACTTTAAGCTAATATATACTATACAAATTTACAGAGCAGGAGGGGCTGGCAATTCACCTGCCACCAAGCGGGTGACTTACCATTACCTGCATTCCCAAAGCCGGGGGGGGGGGAAGTCATCTTCTGGGCAGGAATGGGTGTCTACCAATACGTATGTGGTACCGCTGTAATCGGGAGGAATGGGGCTTTTTTCTTTAAAAATGTGACAAATTAAGAGAATTACAAACAAGACTTTTCATGTTAAAGCGGTCCTTCACTCTGAATAAGAGTCTATCTTTTATGTTTCCCACACACTGTACATACAGATTGCTCACATCTACTGCATGTTATGAGCCTTTAAACATCCAAGATGGCAGCTCATGGAACGCCAGGCAGCCTGCAAACAGGAAGTGCCTTCTAACTGTGCTGCTCTGCATTCTGGGATTGCTGACCTTTGAGATGGCAGCGCCCATATCCTAAAGTCCTGAACAGAGTTGCAGTCCAGTGGGGGAAAGAATAATAAGTGACTAAAAACCTAAAATATATTAACTTTAGATGCTGGGGAATAGTTTTTAAAGTGGACCAACACCCAGGATTTTGACTATCCTGGGTTTTGGTCCACTTCGGCGGGGCACCCCGATCGGGGGTGCCCCGCTGTGTGAAACCCCCCAGAAAGCCCCAAAATCTTACCTGTCCCCGCTGCCACGTGACTGGACGGTCCAATCCCCGCCAACGTCCAGGCGGGGATCAGGAACGTCCAAGCGGCTGCCGCCGCCGCCGCCTCCCTCGCGTCACTTTCGGCGCGCGCGCGCCCCCGCCGGCCATTCGCAGACGGCCGGCGCGGGCACGTCTACAGGGGCGCGAGGGAGGCGGCGGCGGAAGATCAGGTAAGCGATTTGGGGTGTCTGGGGGGGTTTCACCCCGCGGGACATCCCGATCTCGGATGTCTCGCGGGGTGGGAGGTGATCGGCCCGGGAATCTTATAGATTTCCGGGCCGATCACCTCTCGGTGTTGGTCCACTTTAAGGGTTTGAGCTTTTCAATAAATCATGGTGAAGATCCGGTTTAAAGCACGAGCCTTTGGGCTCCTGTCCAATCAGCGGCTAAGAACTGAGTCTAGCCAAGAAGAGCTGAGCACGCTGGGCAGCTGCATCCCCACTACTCTCTAATAGGATCCACGCCAGGCATTCACAAACGCATGGCATGGGCACACACCCTGCTAAAGATACAGCTAATGGCAGCAGTAGCTTATGCATGTGCCAGTTAGATCAAGGAGGTGAGTTTTTACAATGGACTCGGGATTTCACACATTGGGGCACCCCGAATTTAGATGCCCCGGGGGAGGGAATCAAGCAAGCTTTGGTGTCCTAAAGACCCCAGGGACTCGTTTGGTTCACTTCAATCATTCTTAACATGGCCCTTTTAAATTCCATCCGCCCCCTTTTTTCTCTCATAGCAAGTCTGTTAGCTTACTTCCTGTTATAGAGTGTGTCCCTCTATTTGTAAGATACGCATTCTGTTTTATTCAGCGCCTTCTGCTTCCAGCACTTTAATTACTGAAGCTGATTTCGATAACTCAAGGGAATGCAGGCGCTGGAAGGAGTTTATAGCGCTCCGCCCACTTCCGGTATTTCATTGACTTACGTCATTTCCAGGCGCGTCTTGTGGATGGGAGGTTAAGTCGTGATCGCTTTCTTATATGAATAGTTTGGTGGTGTAGCTGTGGTTGCTTGCAGTCCCCGGAAAGGGGGTACAGTTGAAGGCAAACGCTGTGCTGCGCAGAGAAATGAATTTGGAGTTACTCGGTAAGTAGTAGAATAGATTTGGCGCGTATGAAAGAGAGAGAGGGGGGTTGGGGTTCGAACGATCGCTGTGCTTGTATGTCTCATTCAAAAATGTAATTGTTTTTATTAGCAATGATAGGTTGTTGGGTGTGTAGTGGATGATGAGTCTGCAGGTACCGGTATGTGCGCTATGTTATGGGCAGGGGTTCACGGAGCCTCACTGCTGTCTGAAGCCAACTTTAGAAAGGCAACCCTCGCTTTATGAAAGTCTGCCCTGCACCCCCCCTTTGCCCACCACATACTCGGCTTGTTCTAGGATCTCGTTTGCGTCTCTACAGCTACCTGCTGTGCTTGTTCAGGGGGCCTTACATTTTGCCAGTGGGGGCTGCTAGAACAAGAGGATGCTGTGACAAGGCAAATCACCCTGGGCTATCCCCTAGTGAGCTATTGTTGGATTGAGGATGTGATGAGTATACAGCAGACCTGGGGATGGATGTGGACCAAAACACAGGATTTTGACTATCCTGGGTTTTAGTCCTTGCCCCCAGGACACCCTCACCCCTTTAGCAAACTGAGGGGGGTTTCACACAGCGGGGCACCCCTCGTGCCCCGCTGTGTGAAACCCCCCTCAGTTTGCTAAAACAAACAGTCTCCGGGGCTCCGAGGTTGCTGACTGCTGCATCCCCCGAATGTCTGGCGTGGGCAAATGCCCTGTTTAGAGGAAAAGCTGGGCTGAAGCTCGCTCATGCGCTCTTGGAGCCGAATAGAAGGTAGGTGTATGGGTGACCTAGCGGGTTTCACACAGTGGGGCATCCTGATTTTGGATGCCCTGGGGGGAGGGAATTGATCAGCCATAGAATCATCTGCCATGGGTTTTGGTCCACTTGAACTTCGACTAGTTGTTTTTTAGACATTAGCCCAGTATTTGGTCCTCGCCCTGCTCCCTACTATAACACTTTCAGCCCTGACCCCCTCTGCTGGACCCCCCCGCTATCTCTGGCCTATGCTGGACCCCCCCGCTATCTCTGGCCTATGCTGGACCCCCTCCCACTGTCTTTGCCTTGCTCCATGATGGACCAGGGGGGCCTTTGCCATCTCCTCCCTGCTGGAACCCCCTCCCACCATCTCTGCCCCGCTTCATGCTTGAACCCCCCCCCCCCCTTCCGTCTCTGCCCTGCTTCATAGATAGAATTGAGACAGGTGCACTGATTGACTCTGGGCTCACGCATGCGCCGTAGGACCGTGGAAAGGGGACAGGTGGCTGCCTCAACCTACCTCATGGGTCCCTGGATATGCTTAATACATTGCATGTCAGGTTTTGTTACTATAACCTTTTCTATTTGTTGTTTTCTTCCTTCGTGTCGACCCACGGAGAGAGCGGGTCCATCCCCTTGGAGGAAACACAACTGAACAGATAAAAACCCCACCTTTTTCTCTCCACCTCTGTTCTTTGTGTCCTCCCTAAAGAACCACTAGATAGGCTGCAGCCAATATGTTTTTCTAGTTTATTTTCTCAAAACATCCGCTGGACAGCACAATCTTGAGACCTTATGGAACACATGACCACCAGAAAAAAAGCTTTGGCTCCTCCTCCCAGCCTCCAGTTGTTTGTGTTCCTGCCTTGGGCAGAAGCCAGACCACCAGCTCCTGAACCAACAGGTTTAGGTAAGTACCAGTGTTGTGGGTTTGTGCAGGGCAGACCCATCTTCCGATTCCTGGGGCAGTCTGCCAGGGACACAGAATGCCCCCAGGCCATATTATCCTCTCCCTGACCGAATACTAGGGCAGGAAGGGGGTAAGCTCATTTTACCCTTTTATTAAGGATGATTGCTTGGGGTGATTTGGGATTGCCCCCCTCCCCGCTGCCACTGAGTAATTTGTCCTCTGCTCAGTCTGGGAAGAGGTCCATCTCTGCTCCGTTAAGTCTCAGGCTCATGATTTAAACGGTAACTTTGATCCTTTATGGCCTCTCCCCCTCTCTGTTGATTGGTCATTTTAGACCAAGTCCCCCAAAACATCCGCCTTGAAAGTAGGCTAAACCGTGATGTGTGAAATCAAGTTGGCTGATTCTGATAAGAAGCCTCTTTGACAAACCTGTACTGAGAGTCGTGAGTAAAGAATCTCAGGCCACTATGACGGACATGGTGCAAGTTCTGAAGGATCACATTTCTTCCTTCTTTGAGAACCTGAAGACCTCACAGAATTCGGCTGGACATAGTGAATTAATGGGGCATCTCTGACACCCCCCTTCTTTTTCACAGGGCAAGACTCTGAACACTTGTTATTTCTGAGATGGAGGAGGGCTTGTCCGTTTCTGAGGGAGAAGGTCAGGATCAGAATCATCCACTCAGGTAGATTTCTCTTTTCCCGGATGATTTACCCTACCTTACATATGATCCATCTCTCCATTGAGGATAGGCGTGTTACCTCCAATTCTAAGTATGTTTTTCTCAAAACATCCTTTGGGCAGCATACACTTGAGACTTCCGAGTCCCTCCCACCAAAGGGGAACACGTGACCACCAGATAGAATAACATCTTGACTCCAATTCCCAGTTGTTTTTGTGTTCCTCCGTGAGGTAGGAGCCAGACCACTAGCTCCTGAACCAGGAAGGTTTAGGTAAGTATTCCGGCGCTGTGGACCTGTGTTAAGCAGGGGGTCCTTTTCCCGGTCCTGGAGGCATTATTTTGCCAGTGGCCTGGGAAACCCTCAGGGATTTTAGGTCAGAATCCCTTTCTTTGACAGATCAAAGGAGGGTAAAGCTAATTTTTTTCCCTCTTACTGAGGATGACTTGAAGGATTGGCCTTCTTCCTCCCGGGTGCTGTGACGTCATTCCACAGTTGCCGGGAATTTCCTTCGTCCAAAAACACGTGCAAGAGCCTTAATGGGACAGTACAGATGTTCTAAGTTTTTTTTAATACTGGCCTCACTTCTTTATTTGGACATGAAAGGGTTAAGATTAATTTTAAAGATTTTGCTCCTGCCTTGTTTAGGTGGATTCAGGAAGCTAATCCATGGTGCCTCATACCAGAGATGGCAGATCAGACGGAGGATATCTGCATTGAGAAGCCTATGTCCGATCCAATGGGGAAAATACTTCCGCAGAAGTTCTTAATGCGGACCAAAAAATTTGTCGACTGCCGATTCTGGTAGGAGGAGGCCCAGCTCTGCCCTGGCAAATCATATTTTACTTATGAAATATGGGGGCTGTTTATTTTGGGGGGTTTGAGTATATGGTATGCCTTACCTTCCCCCCTATTTTTAGTGTCTTATAGTTTAAGACCCTGGACAAAGCTACCCCAAGTGTATCCAAATCCTCTTCTTTGGGATCTAAATCACAAAAGAAGAGCAGGAGATGTCCCATATTTGAAAACTCTCGGATTCATATATAAAGCCTGTTTGTCAATCTTGCTTGCAGAGAAGGTGGTTAATAAAGAGCAATAATCTGATTTAATGTAAATGATGAAGAAGCTTAAGAACCAGATTTCATCTTCTGCTTTGTGCCAGAAGCTCCTTGAAGGTGTGGGTTGCCTTTGATCCTTCCCCATGATTTGGACCCTTGGGTAGGTCTTCTTATTTTTTTTTTTTTTCCACTTAGAGTCAGATATGTCAGACGATGACTCTGAAGAAGGGGACATTTTTTCCCTTGGAGGAAGATCAAGCCTCCGGCTCAGGAGCCTTGTCTAAGGCTTCCCCCTGGAGACTTGCCTTTCCTTTTACACATGGATTCCTTTATTCATAGGACAGAGGAAAGGGAGTCGGGTCCTAGGTCTAAGCAGAATGGTTTTTATCATGATTAGACTCCTGATTCATCCTATTCATTTCCTTCCAGAATTATCTCAAATATATGATTCTGGAGGAATAGAAGGATCCATCTAAGAAAATTTTCAGATCCCGAGGGTCTAAATCGGAGATGTCCTTTTGCGGAAGAGGATTCTGAGTTTTGGGAAGAATGTCCTATACATGGATGCCCCTTTTTGCTAAAGTTTCTAAGGTGGCGGAATTGGCTTCGAATATTTTGGGATACTCGGTTATCTCCTAGACAAGAAGATGGATTCCTTGAGAGCCTGGCAAGCGGAAGACCCATTTTTAGCTTCAACTTGTGTAATTAGGAATTTGGGTTTCTGTATTCAACAATTAAAGATTGTTTGTTGAAATGGACTTGTCTGGGAAAAAAATTGAAAGCCTTACCTATCCTTTTTTCAGTTACGGCATTTGTGCCATGACTGAATCGGTGAGATTTTTGGCTCAAAGTATGACTGACCAATTCCGTGCGCAGGACTCTCTGGTTGAGAACCTGGTCTGGGGATATGGATCTTAGATGAGACTTTGCTATGCCCTTTAGGGGGCAGTTTTTTTGGGTCAGAGTTGGATAGGAATAAGTATTTTCCTGCCCACTCTAGGCTTTTAATGAATTTTTTTGCCCAGAAACTCTTAGACGCTCCTTTTCTCAGCAGGGATGCCCTTAAAAGATCCAGAGGCGGTTCTTCCTCTTCAACCTTTGCAGGGAAAGGGAGCTTTAGGGGTTCCACATGTTAGGAACCTAGCAGGCCAACCCAAGAAGCAATGACGTCAGCCTTCTAGTTTGGGCCAGGGTGAAGGATTTTTATACGGCCTTGCAGGACCTTTTGGATTGTCCATTCATTGTAGAAGGACGGAAGAAGGGTTTCACATAGAATTCTCTAAACACCCCCCCCCCTTCAAAACTTTGATTTCGCCTAGAGGAAAGGAAGGCTATTCAGGAAAGTTTATTAGCCATGGGGTCAAGGGGCGTATTTGTCCCCGTTCCCCGTCTACAACAGGGGGCAGGATTTTACTCCAGCATCTTCTAGTAAAGAAGGCCTCAGGGAGGTTCAGATTTATTCTGAACCTAAAGAAGTTCAATCTGTCGGGTACAAACCTTTCCCTTGTGTACAGGACGGCTTGCTTCATTTCAATCATTACGTCTGGGGTACTCTGCCACAAGGTAGCGCAGTTGACTGCAGAAGACTTGTGGCTCCTCCTGGCCCATAAAAGGCCAGGAATTACCCATAGACTCCCAGTGTTTCTCTTCAGTCCTGACTGCGAAGACAGAAGATGGCTCTATCTGTTTTTTTGCAAGCAAACGCGGCAACCAAGCCCGTCGGCCCTGTAAGCCTATTTCCACCCGTTTTCCGGACCCTTCTGCCTCCCAGCTAGGGGAACACCTGGGTCGGGTGTTCAGTGAGCTTTGCCTGGCCGTTTATGGGCTGGGAGGAGCCACAAGTCTTCTGCAGTCAACTGCGCCACCTTGTGGCAGAATACCCCAGACATAATGATTGAAATGAAGCAAGCCATGCTGTACACAGTAAAAACAATTCTACAGGTGAGTAATCACAGAATTGTATTTTTCGCATGGAAATTTTTTTTCAAGTACATGCTTCTACAGGGCTCCTTCGTGGTCTCAATAGATCTGAAGGTTGCTTATTGACACATGCCGGTGAGTACCCAGGCTCAGTCTTTAAGATTTGCAATAAAAGACAGAGACTGGATCTTGCACTTCCAATTTCTGTCTTCCTTTCGGACTGGCTTCAGCTCCGAGAATCTTTACGGTAGTATTGGCAGAACCTCTGGCAAATCTCAGATGGACAGAAATAGGCATTGTAGCCTACCTAGACGATCTGTTACTTTTTGCCCAATTGAGAGACAAATTATTGGAAAATCTGAATCGCACCCTGTATCTCCTAACCTGCCTGGGTTGGGTCCCTCGAAGTCAAGTCTAGTCCCCTCTCAGGTGATGACATATTTGGGATTTGCCTCCTCAGAAGGGTTTGATGCTTCAGGACGCTGTTATTTTTTTCTGCACAAGTACAACTTCTTCAATAAGACAGGCCATGAAGGTTCTTGGGTTATTGACATCAGCATTCCCGGCAGTAAGGTGGGGGTCAGTCGCACTCAAGGACTCTTCAGATGCATATCTTGAAAAATTGGAATGGGTCCCAGAAGGGAAGATTTAATCACTATTCCAGATGTGGTAAAGTGTTCCCTAGAAGGGTGGCTTATCAAGGATCGATTTTGCGAGGGTCTACCTTGGAGGGACCCCAAAGAAATGCTAGTAATTACTGATGCCTCAGCTTGGGGCTGGGGAGCCATTGCAAGGATTGGATGGTGCAAGGAAGATGGTCCAAGGCCCTGAGTCAGTCCTCTTCAAATCTAAAGGAGCTGATAGCAGTAAGAAGCCTTGTGGGCACTAAGTCAGCATCTTAAGGGTCAGCATGTGCAGATAAGATCAGACAAAGGGAGAACGAGATGATGGTTTTGTCGCAGATCCTATTGTGGTCAGAAGAGAACCTGAAGTCTCTGTCGGCGGTACATCTGAAGGGAACCTTAAATCGGGTGGCGGATTTCCTGAGTCTGTCTCAGTTGAAAGAATCGGAATGGTCATTGAATCCAGTGGTGTTCAAACAGATTTGTGACCTAAAGGGCATGCCCGAGGTGGACCTATGCGCAAAAAATCACAAGTTGAACAAATACTTCTCTTTGAATTCGGCGGTTTCGGCATTGGGGGTGGATACATTGACCCATGTGTGGCAGTTCAATCTAGCCTATGTTTTTCTCCGGTTCGGTTTATCCTGATGGTGTTAAACAAGATTCTCAAGGAACTGGCTATGATTCTTCTAGTGGCTCCTTGGTGGCCTAAGAGATATTGGTTCTCGACTCTAGTGGAACTATCCATTCAGGACCCATGGGAGATTCCAGTATGTCAACAATTGCTGTTGAAGGGACCAGTACTTTGCAAACCCACCGTTATGAAGACTGACGGTGTGGGCCCTGAAGTCGCCTTACTTTGGAAAAGAGTTATTCCAGTAAGGTCATCGAGACTTTGTTGTCAAGCAGGGAGGTGGTCCAGGAAGACTTTTTTTTTTTTTTTTTTTTTTTTTTTTTATATTTTTGAAAGTCTGGAAGACCTTTTAAGTCTTGGAGAATACAAAACAGGAAATTATCTTTCAAGCTTCCAGTAATTTTGGAATTTTTACAGCATGGAGTTGAGAAGGGGTTAGCTGTAAACGCCCTAAAAGTCCAGTTGGTGGTATTTTTGGACAAAAGGTTGTCCTTTTTTCAAGCGTTTCCTTCTGGCTGTGAAGCCTTCTAAGCCTGCACCATTGAAGATCGTGCCTCAATGGGACCTAGCAAAGGTTCTTTCGATTCTGTTTTTCCCTGTCAGGATTTGGACATTAAATTCTTTACCTGGAGGGTGCAATTTTTTTGGTGGCTATCACTTCTGCACGCAGAATTAGTGACATTCAGGCCTTGTCCTGTAGTCATCCATTTATTCAAGTGTTTTTGGATTGCATAGTTCTAAGAGTGGATCCTTGTTGTTTTGCCTAAGATTTCATCAGATTGTGTTAGAACTCAAGAAGTCTTCCTTCCGTCTATAGACGGTAAAGATTGTTCACAATCGAGTGCCTTGGATATCAGAACACATCTGTTGCCTTACCTTCAACAAACTAACGGTTGGAGGAAAGCTGACTGCTTGTTCGTATCCTTTTCAGACCCAAGATAGGGCCAGAAAGTTGGCAAGATGGATGAAGAGTACGAGTAAGATGGCTTATCAGAATAATTCAATACCAGATGGAGTCACCGCTCCTTCTACAAGAAGTGTTTCTACATCTTGGGCAGAGCAGGCTGGGGTCTCTATGGAACAGATCTGTAAAGCTGCCACTTGGTCCTCAGCTATAACGTTTACCAGGCACTATTGGTTGGATCTTCTCTCCCAGAGGGATCAGTCTTTTTGTAGAAGTGCTGCTGTTCCCACCCAATGAGGTAGTTCTTGGCTGTCTCTCAAGTGTATGCTGTTTTGAGAAAACTTTGTTAGGTACCTGGTAACTTCTTTTCTAAACATCTGAACGGGCAGCATACGGTATTTTCCTTCCCTGTCCTTATGTGGAGGTAAGTTGTGGGTCTGTTTCTTTTTTCACTCTTTCAGATCTCTACAACAACTGGGGAATTGAAGGAGGAGTCAAGATTTTATTCTATCTGTTTGTCACGTGTTCCCCGTTGGTGGGAAGGACTTGGAAGTCTCAAGTGTATGCTGCCCGTTCGGATGTTTAGAAGTTACCAGGTACCTAACTTTTTTTTTTTTTTTTTTTTTTTTTTTTTTTTTTTTTTTACACCCAGATTTTGTTCTGGAGATCCTTATGTCCTTCCTCATTCATGGGTCTTTTAAATAAGCTACCCTTGAGCTGAATTGAGAGATCTAGTTAAGAAGGTATTTAGATCAGGGCACTTAAAGTGGACCAAAACCCACTCTGGAGTCTGATACTCGAGGGCAGGCATACTCGCTCCCACGGGGAGGGAGATTCGGGATGTCCCACTGTGTAATACCCTGCATACCCTCTATCCCTTTAGCAGGATGCGTGCCCACACCATGCATTTGTGAATGGCCAGAGGACACGCTCCCTGTTAAAGGGTTGCGGGGAATTCACCTTTTGGACAGGTTTCTAAGGGTGTGGATTTGGCCTTTGAGGATTTTGGCATGAGGATGGATTCCCTTTTAGAGGGCCTGCAGACAAAATCTTCTTCCCTGTAACCAATTCTTGCCTCTACCTGTGTCGCTAGGAATTTGAATTATTGGCTTCAGTAGCTTAAGTCAGGTTTGTTCAAGCAGACTAGTATTGAAGATATTTATTTTTCTTAATCGGACACTACAGCTGAATCGGTGAGGTTTTTGGCCCAAGCCATGGCACCGACCAACTCGGTTTGCAGGACTTGTGGCTACATATTCCTGTGTGTGCCATGACCTTTAGCGGAGGAGTTCATTTTTGGTCCAGAGCTAGAAGAAGGTATTGGATAGATCAGCTGATGGGAGCAAATGCTTTCCCACTAGGAATAAGGACTTTAGGGGTAAAATATTTTTAGTCCTCATTTCAACATTCCTTTCTTAACAAGAATTCGTTCCGTGGAGCCAGAGGTGGCCCATTCTTCTGCTAGGAGCAGGTTTAGAGTATCCACCCTGTTTGGTACCCAGCACTCTTGACGACAAGAAACAATGATGCCAGGTCCCTTATAGGGGCTCGGGTAAAATCCGTTCACATTTGGTGGGAAGACCTATTTGATTGTCCATTTATTTCCAGGGGTATAAGAGAAGGCTTTCCAATAGAATTTATTCACACCCCTCTCGTTTTTTTTTTCTTACTTTTCTCCCAAGGGGCAGGGTGAAAAGACTGGCCATCAGGAACAGTCTAGATTTGATGTTGGATATGGGGGTTATTGTCTCAATTCCCTGCCAGAAATGGCGGAGAGGTTTCTGGCTTCCTGGGGATTCAGGTTTATTCTCAACTTAAAGAAACGGAATCTTGTTAAAGGCATTTCCTCATGGAATCCATCTTTTCTGTCAGAAATCTGCTTCCGCTGGGTGCCTTTATTGTCTCAATAGACCTGAAGGATGCCTACTGGCAGCTCCCAATGAGCCTTAACGGTCAGACTTTCCTAAGGTTTGCACTAAAGATGGGAGACCAAACGCTTCACTATTTAATTTGTCTGCCTTTCCTTTGGTTTGGCATCAGCTCGCAGGTTCTTTACCAAGGTTCTTGCCGAACCTCTGGCATAACCTCTTGCTAGCACCTGAGATAAGTCTCGGGATTCCTTCGAAAATCTGATAGAGATCTCCGACCAGGCAAAGAACTCACTGAAGTGGTGGTTGTGTGAAGATAGATTTGTCAGTGGTCTACCGTGGAGAGATCTCAAGGAGCAAATTGTAATGACGGACACCTCCTAATGGGGTTGGGGGGGGGGGGCATTGTGGTTCTTTGCACAAGAAAGATGGTCCAAGAAGCTGTTGGAGGCAGACTGGTTGTTAAACCAGGAGCTATTCGCTTGAATTTTTTTTTTTTTTACCTACCATGAGAATATTTTTCAACTCTTAATGAATTAAGGCCAAAGTTATCAAGACACTTCTCTCCAGTAGGAAGGCAGATATATTTAAAAAAACTCAGAACAGTAGACCTGCTTCCAGACTTTCTGCAGAAGGGAGTTAATTTGGGTCTCTATGTCGGCACTCTAAAGTTACAACTGGCGTCTTTCTGTATTTTTTAATTTGATTATCATTGTTTTATTGGTTAAACATTTTCTTCTGGCAGTTAGGCACTCTAGGCCTGTTTGCAAAAAGCCAGAACCTCAATTGGATCTGGCTAGCAATCATGATGGCTCTTCCCTTTTGAGCCAGTGTTAGATTTGCCTATTAAACTTCTCACTTGGAAAATACTATGTTTAGTGGCAATTACTTCTGCCCATAGAATCGGTTATGTCCAAGCATTATCCTGCTGTCACCCCTTTCTTCAGATTTTCCAGTATTGGTTGGTTTTATTAGCCAGCCTACCTAGAGTTCTTGTCACCCTCTGTTGCCAGACTATTTTTTAATATTTTGCACTACATGTGATTTTTGAAGAGATTTCCCGGTACAATTTTATATATTTTTGTTTTCAGCTGAGGCTGGGATTTAACATGAAAATGTATTATGTAATTTTTCTGTATATTTTTGGGTGAAATATGTGCAACTAATCATTTTTATATAATTTGTAGTGTTGTTTTATAATAAAAAATGTAAGTTTGTAAAATTCATACTGCATGTGACACCCCCATTTCTCCCAATTGCAACAGTACCACCTATGTATTGGTGGACACGCTTTCCTGCCCAGGAGCCTCCCCCAAACTGAAATGGCGATTTAGGAGCCTTTCAGCTAAAATACAACTATGAAATGCGCAACTTGCAGTTTTTCAGGAAAAAACACCCCCCACAAACTATATATTCTCTGGAAGTACACACCTTAAGCTTTGTAGGCGTACCAGGCTTGTTGACGTGGGCACAGTTTTCTGGAAGGATTCCCTCAACTATTTGGTTGCTTTTAGAGTTTCCCTAAAAGAGCAGAATCAAAGCCACATTTTCCAAAAAATAAAAAAATCTGAAAAGGCAAGGTCCCTCCGCGAACAGAACAATACCCAACATGCATAGCTACTTTTAACCCTTTTTATTGCCAGCCTAGTTGAAATTCTGAAATTCTGCCACCCTCTGTTCACAGGTAGTTTTTCACCATTTTGCGAATGGTGCGAACAGTTAAACTGTTTTTTTTTGCAGGAATTTCCAGGGCAGTTACATATTTTTTGCGGCAGAGTTTAGGCATCAACATGAAATGTTGTTTGTTATTCTTCACAACCATCAGGCAGCATACACATAAGACCTTGCGTTTTATTCCCTAGGAATGGAACACCTGACCACCAGATTAGCATAAAACTTAGACTCCTTCTCCCATTCCTCAGTTTGTGTTTTTCCTTGGGATAGGAGCCAGGTCACTAGCTCCTGAACCACGTGGGTTTAGGTAAGTAACCAACGCTATGGGCTTGGGCAGACAGGACTATTTATCTGTCCTGGAGGCGGAAACGGCCAGGGGCCTGTGAAACCCCCCCCCCCCCAGGAGCTTGGCCGGTGTTCTATTCTTTGATCTCTGGACCTTGTTGGGACAAAGGGGGTAAGCAGTGTTTTCTCTCTTTATTGAGGATGAGTTATTGGAGAAGGCTGGGGTGGCCGGTCCCATTTCTCTTTTTTTTTTTTTTTCTTCCTCCCCTCCTTAGGCCTTCCCTCCGTATGTATTTCTCTGTCTCCCCAGGTTAGTAGAGGGGGGGGGCAGAAATGGCAGTACCCAGGGGTTCTGTTTTCCCCTGTAAGCTAAGTGCTCCTTTTTTCATGTAGTCAGGAGCAGTTTTGTCCAGGACAGGGGTTTTCTGATCCTTGTCTTGTTTTGCTTGTAGTTTTCCCTGGCGCTGGGGGTGTGTGTGCTAGTGGAGGGGGGGGGCTTGTTAAAGGAGCAGCACGTTGCTTTTTAATTTACAAACTACTGGCCTCCCTCCCTCCCTCCCTCTTGATCAGAGCACAGAGGGTAAAAGAAGCTTGGGCGGGGGGGAACACATTTCTACGCTATTTAGGGAGGTCCTAGAGGTTTTTTTCCCCCTCAGTCCAGAAATGGCAGATCAGATGGAGGAAATTTGTATATTGGATTCCCTACTGGAACCAATGGAGAATTCATCTTCAGGTCACTTCAATCGGTCACTCTATACACTGCTGAATGTAGGAGTCCAGTCCAGAAGTAGTCCAGGCTCTGCCTGTTAAGTTCCTTATTTTATTATCCTTATGACTCATGTTTTGGATGGATACCGGTGTCTGGGCTTCTGTGGTCTCATTGATTGGAAGTTCTGTGTTCTGCGGCAGAGCTGCATTGATTGCACCTGTGCAAAGCCTGGCTGGGTTACACCTTATTGTGAGTTTTACAACAGGTTAAGCAATTTTGTAACCTGCCTGAATGCAGGGATAGTAAAACATTATTTTATGAGAGGTTGCTATATGATTGCTAGCCTTTTTTGAGTATCACACCATACCATACACACTCATGTTCCTTTATTAAAGTGGACCAAGACCCAGGATTTTTACTATCCTGGGTTTTGGTCCACTTCCCCAAGGCACACCGATTGGGGGTGCCCCGCTATGTGAAACCCACTAGAACATAACTTGGGATTGCCCGGTTTGCCTTTTTTTTTTTTTTTTTGGTGCTTTCACCATTTTTATAAAGTGCCTTTATAATCGGACAAGCTGACAAAAGCCATCGATATATTGGACATGTTATCTGGTGTTCTTTTTATGCACTTTAAGGGTTGGTACCTTTTTGTGTGGACACTTCGTAATAGCATTATGCTGGTTATTAGTTGCAGCAAGCTAAGAATAAGAGTCTTCCCTTTGGCTTGGCATCAGCTCCCAGGCTTTTCTCCAAGGTTCTGGCTGATCCTCTGGCGTATTTTAGGCATAGGGGGATCGGGATCATAGCTGATTTGGACGATAAGCTGCTCTTTGCCCTTGCTCCTTACAGGATCAGTCCTTTTGTTGAGTTGTTGCCCGGTCTAGGGTGGGTCCTGAATTATGAGAATCCAGTTTAGTTCCGTCTGAGGTCATGACTTATTTAAGGTTAGAGATCTGTTCGCTCTTTCAGAACATACTCTTGCCTTCCCAGAGATAAGGACCCTCCAAGAATCCGTTCAGTCTTTGTGTACAAATCAGACGTTCCCGGTGCTGCAGGCCATTGGAGTATTTGTGTTTTTTTTTTGGCCCCCAGACTTTCCAGCAGTAAGATGGGGTCCGCTACTTTCGGGGGCTCTCCAGCCTCATATCTTGAGCACCTGGGACAAAACTCCGGAATTCCCGGAAGATGTGAAGTTCTCAGATTTGGTGAAGAAGTCACTTTAATGATGGATGTGCGAGGACCGTTTTTGTTGACTGTCTGTCCTGGGAAGATCCCATGGACTAGACTATTACAACAGTAGCCTTCTCATGAATTTGTGGAGCCCATTGACTCTGCTTTTTTGGACCATGTATAGTCAAAACCCCACAGTCTTCCTCAAACCTAAGGGCGTTGGGCGTGGCTTCGGCACCCAAATTGCCCAGATGAGGGGCAGCAAGAAGCGGAGAACCTGGGGCAGCGTCGGGGGGGGGGGGGGGATTTCTTCTCTCCCAGGCCCCGGCCGGGGGCCGAGGTCCCAGCATCCAAGATGGGGCCCGCCGGGCGGGGAGGCCGGGAAGAGACAGGAGAACATGCTGGGACGGGCGTGCTTCCCTGCAAGCCCCCACAGACGGTGGCGGGAGAGACGGAGATGGAGCTCACCTCTGTCGCCGGTGGGATCCGTGAAGAGGAGGAGATGGAGGAGGCTGCGGGGGCTCGACGGCCGGCCGGGAGCCCAGCGTGCGGCGTGAGTGAAGAGGAGGAGAGGTGGAGAGGCAGCGAGAGGAGGTGGCCGTGATCTCTGCGGGATGGCTGCGATGGGGAGGCTGACACACCTGGCGATGACGGCGCCAACCCGGAGGTGAGCAGCTGGGCAAGGTTGGAGGCAGCTGTGTGGCCCGGACACGGGGAACAGCGCCATGCCCACAAGCCAGGGGACATGGGAGGGAGAGAGCCAAGGAAGTGGCGGACTGGCACCAGGGGAAGCAAAGGCAGCAGAACACCTGGTGGGCCCAAGCCCTGAGTTAGAGGGTGGAAGCTGGGCTGAATCCCAGGAGGCGCAGAGCGGCAAGCATGGTCCCTCAAGTGTGGGAGGGGGTTCCCATGAGAACGAAGCACTGATGAGATCAAACAGGGTGGTGCAGGTAGAGCTACATCCTGCTCTGGTGGATGCCCGCACATGTGCCGACCAAGTGAAGCTTCCCTCAAGTCTGGCCCAAAGCCCTGTTAAGGTGAGCGACTGGGAATGGTCCTCGGGGTCCAGCATTGGGTCCCCCGGCAGCGTTTCTCCCAGACGAGGACTTGTGGATGCTTCGGGACCCACACACCCTGATACCCACCGATATGCTGCAGCAGGTCTGACCGGTTCTCCCCCGGAGTCCCCTGCGGGATACCCCCCAAGCGGCCAACCCTCCCCGACCCCAGCTCTAGACCCAAGTCTGCAAGCAATATTGCAATACCTACCGACGCAAGCTGAGCTTAACGCTGACCTGGAAGCGGTGGCGATCAGAAGATATTGAAGATATCCAACAGAAATCCTCAGCCCTGGAGACTAAAGTTGCCACTCTGGAAGATTCCCGAGCAGACCACGAGGCGCGGTTAACAAATCTGGAGAGAATGCAGGAATCGTACCAGCAGCAGATGACCGATCTCAGGATTCAAGTCGACGATCAAGAAAACAAATAGGTGTAATAACCTGAAGATTCCTGGCGTCCCTGAATCGGTTCAAACAGATAATCTGCGCACTTCTGTAACAGAATTATTCAACTCCCTGCTAGGGAGACCTCTGGATGCGGAGCTGCTAATCGATCGGATCCACAGAGTGGTGAGCCGTCCGGCCGGGGACCCTCAAGCCCCCAGAGACGTACTGTGCAGGGTGCATTTTTTCACCGTTAAGGAGGACGTCCTGCGGCGGGCTTGGGAGCGAGGTAGAATTGAATGGAGGGGCTCGCAGATCTCGATACTACCTGATGTATCTCGCCGCACCCTGCTGATGAGAAGTATGCTCTGACCTTTGCTCGACAGGCTCTGGGAAATGGGGGGCCTCCTACAAGTGGGGGCACTCGTTCCATCTCATTCGTAAGGGCAACGCTGCTTTTGCTCTGCGCAGTAAGGCAGACTTGACGAACATTTTTGGGCTTGGATCCCTTCCCGGTCCCAGATTGGCTGGACTTTGGCCCGCCCCCCCCGCTCCCGCAAAGGGCCCCTAGATGCCCTAGATGGACCTGTGGGCGAGGAGGGGGGAGGGAAGTGTTCTTCCCGGGGTTAGGATAGCACAGCGTGACCAAGACACTCTGACACTATATGGCTGGGTAGGTGTCCTCTCCCTGTAGCCTAACCTCATAGATGAGTCTCAAACTTTGTACGTTCAACGCTAAGGGGCTGAATATCCCTGAGAAAAGGGCAAACATTTTATATGGTCTCCACAAGGAGAGAGTGGACATAGCCCTTCTACAAGAGACACATTTCTGTCATGGGAAAATCCCCGAAATTAAAAATAGGTACTACGACAAATGGTTTCACAGTCCTAACCCTGAGAGTAAATCCAAAGGAGTATCCATTGCCATACAGAAAAATGTTCCTATTGAAAACACACAGGTCAAGGCGGACCCCAGGGGCAGGTACCTGTTCCTCAAATTTACTTTGGGTGGGGCGAGATATACCCTGGCTAATTTGTACCTACCCAACCAGGGACAGGTGGAGGCGGGATTGGGGATCCTACCCTCGCTGGAGGACTTCGGGGAAGGAACGCTAATCATAGGTGGGGATTTAAACTTAGTCTTGGACCCAAGGATTGACTCCTCTCAGGGGAAGTCTGCAATCTCTCATTCTAAACTCAGCAGATTTCGTAGGTCCCTCCAGTCCTTGCAGGTGGTAGATGTCTGGAGGATCCTTCAGGTAGGTGAGAGGGACTATACGTACTTCTCTCATACTCATAATACATATAGCAGGTTAGATTATTTCTTCCTGAGCCACCTTGCCCTTGCAATCGACCCTAAATCCTCAATTGGTCAGATGCTTTGGTCTGATCATGCCCTGGTTTTCTTGATCCTCCCGGTGCTGGACGTGACCCCCAGGCAGTTCACTTGGCGTCTGAATGATAACCTTTTGAAGGACACTTTATGCATGACCGAGATCAAAGCCATGGTAAATTTCCACCTTGACCACAGCAATGACAGTACTTCATTGCCGTTGCAGTGGGAGGCGCTCAAGTGTGTGCTTCGGGGGGTCTTTATTAAACATGGTGCGAGGCTTAAGAGGGAGAGCTAAACAGATTGTGGAGACTCTGGGACGCATTCGGGAATTGGAGAGAATGCACAAGACCTCCTCACCCCCTGCGGAACTACGAGAACTGATCGATTTAGGCAGAGGTTGAAGGGGCTCTATGACCAATGTTATCTTAGGTACAGAGATAGGTGCAGGGCACGCCTATATGAATACTCGGATAAATGCGGCAGATTGTTGGCTCGGTCGCTCCACCCAAGGCAGGGCTGTACTTTTATCCCCAGTCTGAAAACAGTGGATGGCGGGGAGGTACACAAGACACCCCAAATTGTGGACGAGTTCCAGTCCTACTACTCGGGCCTGTATAACATTGGCAACGCCTCGCAGGGGAGATTAGCGGGTGACTTGGATAATTATATAGCAGAGACAGCCCTACCAGTCATCCCCCCGGAAGAAAGCGAGGCTTTAGAAGATCTGGTGAGACAGGAGGAGGTGGTGAAGGCCATAGGGGAGACCCCCACTGGGAAAAGTTTGGGGCCGGATGGGTTTACCCCCAGGTTTTATAAGACTTTGGGACCCCTGATCCTTTCTTGACGAGGGTTTTTAACTGTGTCAGGTCGCTGCCTCTTCCCGAGACAGACCCTTGAGGCCCACATTACGGTCATCCCGAAGCCGGACGAGGATAATGCTTATCCGGGTAACTACAGGCCAATCTCAATGATCATTGTGGATATCAAACTATTCGCCAAAATTATGGCAAACAGTATCAACCCCTGTTGCCCTCGCTAATACTTAATGATCAAGATGGGTTTGTCTCGGGGAGAGAGGCCAGGGACAATGTGATCAAAACGGTTTCGTTGATTCATCTCGCTCAATCAAGGGAAGTCCCATCATGCCTTCTGTCAGTTGATACAGAGAAGGCATTCGACAGGGTGCATTGGGGGTTTCTGAGGGCCGCACATTCCCAGGTGGGGGTGGTGCCCATTATGATGGATAGAATCATGGCTCTTTACCATGACCCCACTGCTAGGGTTAAAATTAACCCTTTAAGTGCCAGCCTACCTAGAGTTTTTGTCACGCTTTGTTGCCAGACCATTTTGCACTATTTTGCGCTCCCCATGTTCAAATGTGATTTTTGAAGGGATTTCCAGGGATTTCCCAGGAAAATTATATATTGTTTTTTTCAGCAGAGTCTGGGCTTTAACATGAAATGTCTTGTTTGTCATTTTTTAGGTGTATTCTCAATATTTTTGGGTGAAATATGTGCAAAAAATAAAAATATATATATTTTTTACAATTTGTAGTTTTTTTTTTTTTTTGTAATAAAAAATGTAAGTTTGTCTATCTTATTGTGTGTGAAATCCCAATTTCTCTCGGTTACAGCGGTACCACATATGTATAGGTAGACACCCTTTCCTGCCCAGGAGACTCCCCCAAACTGAAACAGCGCTTTAGGGGATTTTCAGAAAAAATACAAATATGCTATGCAATATGCGCACCTTGCAGTTTTTCCAGAAAAACAACCCTTTACATTTGAATTACCCCCAACAAACTATATATTCTCTGGAAGTACACACCTCAAGCTTTCTAGGTGTACCAGGCTTGTTGATGTGGCCATAGTTTTCTGGAAGTAATCCCTCAATGGATTCTTTGGTTGCAAAGAGTTTCCCTAAAAAAAGGATAAAAAAGCAGAATCAAAGCCACATTTTCCTAAAAAACTATATACAAACAAGAAAAAACAAGTTTAATCTGAAAACGCAATATCCCCCGAACAGAACAACACCCAACATGCATTGCTACTGTCAAGGGAAGAGTTGCCAAACACCCCAAAGTAAAGCATGTGCGTAACGGTAATTTTACTTGAAAATTTCAGCTCTGCAGACAAAGTGCGCACCTTGCGATTTTTCAACCAAAACAACCTTTTACATTTGGAATATCCCCCATAAACCATATATTCCCTGAAAGTACACACGTTAAGCTTTCTAAGCGTACCCAGCTTGTTCTAGTGGACTCATCTTTCTGGAATTATTACCTCAAAGAATTCTTTGTTTGCGCAGGGTTTCCCTAAAAAATTAAAAAAAAAGCTGAATAAAAAACACCTTTTCCTAAAATATCAATATGCAAACAAGAAAAAACAAGCTAAGTTTGAAAGCGCAAGGTCCCCCGAACAGAACAATACCCAACATGCATAGGTACTATTAACCCTTTTAATTGCCAGCCTACTTGAGATTTTGTCACCCTCTGTTGACAGGCCATTTTTCCCCATTTTGCGCCATGTTTTGCGCCATTTTGCTGGAACTTTCAGGAAAATTTTGCAGCAGAGTTTAGGCTTTAACATGAAATATCTTGTTTGTAAATTTTTTTTTTTTTTACAATATTAAGTAAAATAAATAAATTTTTTTTTTAGAAAATTGACTCCTTTATTTTAAATAAAAAATGTGTTTTATTAAGGAAAAGCATATTGCATGTGTGAGCCCCATTTCTACCGATTAGAACGGTACCACATATTTATCGGTAGCCCCCCCCGTTCCTGCCCAGGAGACCCGCTAGGGCAGGTGGCTTGCCATCCCCCCAGCCTTGTGAACTGGTATAGGGGTCATAGACCCCTTACCAGTTCACAAGGGGTTAAAAGTAAAAAATCACACTGACACAGAGAAAAAAAATCTTTATTTTTTTTTTTTTATTTTTTTTTTTTTTTATACTGTACTCACCTCCGATCCGGCGTCCCGCGCTGCTGTCATGTTGCTGACAGATGCCGGTAGTGATCGGCGCAGGGCGGGTGACAGGCGAGGGGGCTCCGATCGGAGCCTCCTCGGCTGACATCCGCCCTGCTCCGATCACCACCGGCATCTGACAGATAGGAGGAGCGGGATGACGTCATCCCACTCCTCCCACAATGGGCGGAGCTAAGCGGCGGCGGCGGCCATCGCCACCATTACAAGAGGTGAGGATCCGGAAGAGGGTCCTCACCTGAAGACTGCGCACCCCGGGGGGGGATCGGACCCCTCCCTGGTGAAGAGGAGACCCGGACAGAAGGCGCGGAGGTGAGTAAATGACAGCTTTATTTTTTTTTTTTTTTGCAACTGCGAGTCACAGGGATACCAGAGGTAAGTGTTTTTTTTTTTTTTCTATCTTTTAACATCAGGAATGGTACACGGCAGGGATATCCTCTGTCCCCCCCCTGCTCTGTTTTGGTAATGGAACATTTGGCGAACGCCATGAGCCAACCCCTCCATCAAAGGGGTACCATGTGGGGCGAAGGAATATAAGCTCTCCCTCTTTGCCGACGACCTCCTCCTATACATAACTTCTCCACATACCTCCCTGCCTTCTATCTTCTATCATTGGGGAGTTTGAAAGATTCAGTAAGCTAAGCAACTTTAAAGTCAACATGGCTAAAACAGATCTTGAACATTTCCCTAGGGGAACAGGCCCGGGAATTCAGGTAAATTTCCAGTTTAAATGGCAGAGGGAGTCAATAAAATACCTTGGGGTGCAGGTGTCCACGGACCTGGGGAAACTTTTTAAATTGAACTATGTGCCACTCCTCAACAGCACATTAGAAAGCCTGAGAACATATGCTAAACAATACTCCTGATTGGGGAGAACCAATATCCTAAAAATGGACGTGCTTCCCCGGTTCCTATATGTTTTTCAGACTTTGCCGCTGTTGCCGGAACGGGGGTTATTTAAACAGCTACAGGCTGCCTTCTTCAGCTGGGACGGGAAGAAGCCCAGGGTGAGTAGGAAGATGCTATGTAGGCCTAAACGTGCAGGGGGGGCTGGGGGTCCCCGACATGAGGGCATACCACGCGGCTGCGGTCTTGGTGAGGCTTGTTGACTGGTTCTACCATAAGGGGAGTAAGCAATGGGTAGATCTGGAAAACGACACTTCTCCAATCAGTCTGACTGCCCTGCCTTGGGTGGATTCCGAGTTCCGCCCAAAGAGGCGGAAACTTCCCTACCTTGTAAACCCTCTGTTGACCCTCTGGGATAGGTCTCTGACGCAAAGGGGCTTATCGCATAGACCTGGCCCTCTCACCCCGCTCTTTGATAACCCAGCATTCACTCCGGGACTGGGTGCCAAGACATTTCTCATATGGGATGCGTCCCAGGACACAAGGTTGGGTGAGATTACCTCTGGGCCTGGCCTGCCATTGCTATCTGATTTGGGAGAGCGGTGGAGGGGGAGGAAAATGTCCTGGTTTTTATATGCCCAGTTGAGCGCCTTTCTTGGTTCTTTCGCCCCCGGGACTACCCTATCTCGGCCCTTAACTGCATTGGAGGCGATCCTTAAGGCTCAGCCCCCCCCCCTTCACGAGCAATATCGACTCTATATAGAATCTACCAGGATGGGGGTATGGAGGAAGGGCTCCCACTATTTTGTAGGAGATGGGAGGAAGAACTAGGTCAGACGTTTGAGAAGGAGGACTGGGAAAAAGACTTTGCCTTAACTCACAAACTCTTGATGGCTTGCAGGGCCCAGGAAAGGAACTATAAAATCCTGACCAGGTGGTATAGGAGCCCTGCGGACTTAGTGAGATACGGAGGCTCGGAGACAGATAGCTGTTGGAGGTGTAACAGAGCGCGCGGGACCCTAACTCATGTCTGGTGGGAGTGCCCCGCTTTTAACACTTTTTGGGAGGGGGTGTTGAGGGTATATGAGCTTACGACGCTTGACAGTGTTCCTAACTCCCCTCAGGTGACCCTTCTGTTGATGACTCCGGGCTCAGTGGCGGTGGGGGGGAGGGGCCTGCTGTGGCACATGCTTACGGCAGCTAAATCGGTGATACCCCGATACTGGCATTCCAATAATGTACCCTCCTTGATTGAATGGTACGGGGAGTTGGAGAATATCAAAAGGATGGAGGAACTTGCACTCGACGGTGTCGAAGGTGGGGCCGAGAAGCACCATAAGACCTGGACAATATGGGAAGTATCTAGGAGTTCCCCGGAGATCCGAGATCTACTGAAAAGAATGGGTTGATGCGGACATTCTCCCTTTTTCCCCTCTTGGCTTGTTTTCTTCTTTCTTCTTCTTCTTTCTTCATTTATTTCTCTTATGCTTTTCTCCTTGCCTAGCGCTTTCTTTTATGGGCATTACTGTTATTAATATTTTATCGATGCATAGTGAGAGTGTGAAGTTTTTGAGCGGACTAACTACTGTTTATATTATCACTGTAAGCTTTTACCAGTTCTGCTATTATTATGCCTACGCTGTGTATCTTCATGGTATATTTGAGGCTCTATGGCCTTGCGCTTTTCTTGCACTGTTTCTTGTTGTCTCTAAGTATGCAAAGTCTTTATAAAACTCAATAAAGATATATTGCACAAAAAAAAGGGCATTGATAACAGAGGTTTTTTTCATAGTCTCTCATCCAAGGGGTCGACATGTTCAGGTCAAAACGGACAACTTAACAACCTTAGTATATTTTGCATCAACATAGAAACACTAGATCACCCCAACTCCTGGCAAAGGAAATTTTGCTTTCTCTGTCAGTCTTCCATATGAGAAGTGCCGGAAACGATTGGCGGACTTTCTAAGTGGCTCTCCATTTTTGGGAGCAGAATGGTCTCTGATCTTGCTGCGGGAGTACACGCTCTGGCACACGGGTGGCCATTCAGGCTGTGTTTTTGTTTCTTCTATGCTTCCTCAAGTATTAAACATTTTAGCCAGTAAGCCAGCTGCATGTCTGCCTCTGGTTACCTAAGAGAACATGGTTCTCAACTACAGTAACTTTCCATACAGGGGACTTTCAGCGATGTTGGATCTGCTATCCCAGGGACCAGTGCTTTGCTTGGATCCTTAGGAATGGTGTTAGACCTTGAAGTCGCCTTGCTTCAAATAGGGCTATCAAGACCCTTCTCACAAGTTGGAAAGAGGTGACAATGAAATATTTGGAGTTCTGGAATATCTTTAAGATTGGGAATATTCAAAATAAGCCTGCATCTAACCTTCCAGGAGCCCTTGATTTCCTCCGAAGGGGAGTTAATTTGGGTGTCAGTACTCCAAGAGTACAGCTGGCAGTTCTGTCAGTTTTTGTTGCTGGTAAGATGAGTTCTTCTAGCTGTAGGGCAATCTAAGCTGGTACGTATGAACATAGCTCTTCAACGGGACCTAGCTGAGGTCCTGAATGCAATGACGGCTCATGTTTTTGAACCAACTCATGACTCTCATATTGAATTCCTCACTTGCAAGGTTCTTTTTTTCACGGCTATTACCTTGCCATGCAGAGTCGGATCAGATAGTATTAAGTAGAGATTTTCTGACTTTCATAGAACCCAGATTTTTCTTCCGCCTGCAGAGAGTAAAAACTCTTTTGAATGTCAGAATAGGGCTTCAGGAATACCTTTGTCAAATCTGAGGATTCAGGTTCTTTTCTCAGGTCTGAGAAAGGGCTATTAAGTATTCAAGTCAATTTTGGCACATGGATGTAGAGTGCTATCAGTATGGCCTATCATGGGTTCCAGGGAAAATTACAGTTCACTTGATGAGAAGTGTCTCTACATATTGAGCAGAACAAGTGGGGGGCCTCTATTGAACATGTTTGAAAGGGGCCACCTAGGTCCTCAGCCAAGACTTTTGTGAGGCATTTGGACTTGCTGACCTTACAGGATCAGTCCTTTGGCAGAGGTGTCTTTTGAGCTGTATTTCCCACCCAATAAATGTAGATCTGTTATCTCTCATGTTTGTTGCCTGGAGGATGTTTGAGAAAACTTACTCTTATTCAGAGTTTATCTTATATGTTTGTTTCCCACGCCCTGTACATAGAGATTGCTCACATTAAAAATCATCCTACCAGCATCTACTGTATGTTATAAGCCTTAAAACATCCACGATGGCGGCTCATGGAACATCAGGCAGCCTGCAAACAGGAAGTGCCTTCTGACTGTGCTGCTTTGCATTCTGGAATTGCTGACCTTTTCCTGACCCCGGCTCTGCTCTGTCTGAGCAAAGCACAGCTATAACCCGCCCCCCTGTACTTTATCCCACTCTTCTCTCCTCAGTAAGTGTAATGCTTCTGAGTCAAGATGGCGGCGTTCGTATCCTAAAGTCATGAACAGAGTTGCAGCCCATGGGGGGAAAGAATAAGTGTCTAAAAACTTAAAATTTTAAATTTTACATGCTGGGGAATCGTTTTTTTTTAAGGGTTTGGGCTTTTCAATAAATCATGGTGAAGGTCCAGTTTGTTACCTGGTAACTTTTTTTTTTCTAAATATCCAAACGGGCAGCATAAGGGGTTTACCCTGCCTTCCATTGAATATATTTCATGTTGTATTGAGCAGTTTTGTGTTTTTGGTCTGCCTTTTTGTCTTTTTCCAGATCTCTACAAGAAATGGAAGGAGTAGTCAAAGTTTTAAGCTAAACTGGTGGTCAGGTGTTCCATTGTTAGGGGCGGAGACGCAAGGTCTCATGTCTATGCTGCCCGTTCAGAGGTTTTGAAAAGTTACCAGGTAACTTTCTTTGATTTTTTTTTTTTTTTTATCAAATAAAAAAAAATAAATTTCCTGATTACAACGGTACCACATGTGTCGGTAGCTCCCATTCTTTCCCAGGAGAGCCCCCAAACTGAAAAGAGTACTTTATAACATTTTACAAAAAAATACTACTGGTGGGTATTGATCAGCACTAGGAGAAATTGTACTGTGTAGATGCGCCTGTGGCCAAAATCTTGGTACAAATGTAGAGGATCTACCATATTTTCGCCCTATAAGATGCACCCAGGATTAGCACCCCCCCTCCCATTCCCCATATAAGCAGTGTGCCATCCCCCCCCATTCCCCCATATATGCAGAAGGCAACAAGTGTAGGACGCACGAACCTTTTTTCCCCCACTTTTGGGAAAAAATAAGTGCATATTATAGGGTGAAAAATACAGTAATTTAAATGGGATCTGTTTGGGGGTAACTCTCCTTAGATCGAAAACCATATCAGGTGTGCTCTATTTAGTGAATGTATGAGGAAAAGAAATTAACATTTGTATCAATAACAAATGGTTGTGGTTGTTTTTTTTTTTTTTAGTTAGTCCTGTTAGTCCTCTTAGGTTTGTATGTTCAAATTGTTCTTCACAGCACTCTTAATGATTTAAATAAAGGTTACATACAATTGTTAATATTTCATTTGTGCAAAGCAGAATAAACGGTTAATCCTACTTCTATTGTAAAAAGCCAATAGTTTGCACACTCTCCCACCACAGCCCGGGGTTGGCAAACTTCCTAGGGCCTCAGGTATTTGCTTGTGTCTGGTTCAGGTGATCACCGTTACACTCCACTGTTGGTTATTTAGATTGGCAGTGTAAAAGCGCTCGGATGCTGTGGAAAGGTTTGGGAAGTTTATTGGACAAAAATTAAAATTAAACAAAAAGTAGATAAAATTAATGTTAAAAAATTTAGTTTCTCTAAAGCCAACTCGGAACCGCTATGTCAAAGAACGCAGCCCCGCTGTGGCAGCTTGTAGAAAGGGAGCTGCTGCAGGCATGCGCTGTTCTATGCTTTTTATATATAAGCGTCAGCTGTTCAAGCTGCTTGTGCGGCGGGTCAGGGAAAAGGAGCCGCTCTTGCGACGCTGTAGTCGGCTAATGAAGTGCCGCTCCTGTGGCCGGGGTGAGACTGCTTCTGTGGTAGTTTGCTCAGGTAGAGTCCGATTAAATGTTTCACCAATGTGTGTTTCGTCTGTAGAAGACGTTGTCAAGGTGTTGTAGTGTTTTTCTCAAAACATCCTTCGGGCAGCAATACGTCTGAGACCTCCGGGCTCCTCCCATCGAGGGGAACACATGACCACCAGCAAACAAAGTCTTGACTCCTCCCTCTCTTCCCCAGTTGTTTCCGTGTTCCTCCTCAAGGTAGGAGCCAGACCACTAGCTCCTGGACCGATGGGTTCAGGTAAGTATATTCCGGTACTATGGGCCTATTGAGCAGGAGGTCCATTTCTCGGTCCTGAAGGCATTCCGTCTGCCTGGGGCCCAGGATACCCTATGGGATGACTGGCCAGATCCCATTCTTTGATTTTAAAAGGGGGTAAGGGAGATATGCCCTCTTGCTGAGGATGATTCTTAGGAAGAAGCTGGGGTTACCGGTCCCCATATACTTTTTTTTTTCAAGGGATCTAATTTGTTTGGGGAACATCTGGAAGTTCCCTCAATGTCTGGTTGCACTGGGAACTTGTTACCTTAATTAACCTATTTTTTAACAAGGTTAAAATTTGTTGGTATCTGTACCTTTTTAAGAGGCGTGGAAGAGAGGGGGGTGTCGTGTTCCCTCGCTCTCCTCCTTACCTGGCCGACTCTTCCGCATTCCTTACCTTGCAGCGGCGGCGGCCGATGGGGGGGAATTGCTTCACCTCGGGTGGCCTCTGGGGTCGCTCAGCGGTCATTGGCGGGGGTTCTCGGCCTCAGCAGCCATCGAGCGTTCCGGGCGGCAGCGTGACAGGTCGGCGGGCATTTCTGGCTGGATACAGGTACAGCGCATTTTTGTTCACGCGCACAAGCTGCCAAATGAAATTAGATCCAGGCTTCTTCCTCCCAGGGCTGCTGATGTCACATCCCAGCGCCCTTGGGAATTTCCTGCTTCCCACAAAAACATGTGGTGTTCTTAAAGTAATACACACTGTTTTTTTGACTTATTAGACTTAATGGCCTCCCCTTCTGTTGGATCATGAAGGATTAAAAATTTTGAATGAGATTGAGTCCCTACCCTATTTAGGCGGGCTCAGAAAGCTATTCAAGGAGCCTCTATCCAGAAGTATGGCAGGACAGGCGCAGGACAGTTTTATGGACCTCATGGAAGATTCTTCCACTGAAATATCCTTTGGACCAGGATTCTTCCAGCATTCCGCCAGCTGCTGATTCTGGGAGGAGGAGGCCCTGCTCTGCCCCGGTAAGTCGTTTTATAACTAGGGGTATATATGTATATGTGTGTATATGTATATATAGATAGATATATTCTATATACATTACATTACGATGTAATGCGATAGATATATTCTGTATACATTACGTCCTGCTCCAGATATAATACTTACACTTGGGTTATCCTCCGCCAGAGGGCGCTGTGCACTGCAGACATGCAAAAACAGGCTCCTCTCGGCCCTTCATATACCCAGGGACCTCCCACAAATCCCCAGATTTTTCTGCAGTGCTGACTGCGAAGACATGAAGTATCACTCTCTCGCAGGTGAGCGGTCCTCACAGCCTGCGGCCCTGTTGGACTATTCCCACCCGTCCTCCTTGTGATGTGCCTCCCAGCCTGGGCTGCGCTGGTCGGGTGAAGGTAGGCAGCACCATGTGTGCTTAACGGAGCCATGCTCCACCGCAGTCCCCCACCATAGGGTAAGCGGTTTAGGCTGATGGTGAGCCTCATAGTGGATGTCCCTCCCGCATTCTCGCCCCATGCCCCGTGTAGAGGTGGACCCTGTGTAAAGGGTCGCCGTCCTCCCTCGTTCCCCCCCCCCCCTGTATTTGGGGGGGGGGGACAAGGGGGGGGTGTGTCCGTTGGCGGTCTCAGTGTACAGTATTGTCACGCTTATGGCCGTGCTTTTGCCCCTGACCGGCAACTGGGTGTCAGAGCCGCGCTGCCCTTCTAGTTTTGGCCTTCTCAATTTAACATGCAATAGTGTACTGCACGTCCAGCTTTATTATACTGCATCTTGGGCAGGAAACTAAATTTGTGCACGCCTATGGGCGTCAGAATGGTGGCGGTGTATTTAGACTTCACGAGTATCCACTAGCAGATGCCTTTACTGGCACATTCTATGCTTGGCTTGCCGAGCTTTTAACGGCTGCTTCAGAGTTTCGCGCTCTTTGGGGGAGGCGAGGACCTGGCGTGGCGCGCTCCACGTCATGCCCAGTTTAGGCCCGCCCTCCGAGGTTCGGTCGGTGCCATTTTGTTGATCTCCACGCGTGCGTTGGCGGTCAGTCTCCTCCTCAGGTCGGTAAGTGCCCTCGGGGGCGTTTTTCATAATTAGTATTCTTTCTAGCGCATGGCCCTGACACCCCTTATTCCCCTTCTGTCTTTCAGACCTTGAAGATTCCGGTGGCTTCTCCCGGCCTAACATATATTGTAGCGGGCTTACAAATTCTCCCACATTCCTAGCGGGTCTTTGGGACATCCAGGGTTGCCTATTGCGTAAATCCCTACTGGTATATTACATTAACAATCACCATATGGAGGCATCTCAGAATTATGTGACCGGGGTCCCTCCGGGACAAGACCGGCTCTGTACAGCGTGTTTGCCCCATGCTGATGTGGACAGAGCACGGGTCTGCGGACCATGTGCTGAAAAAGTACTGGCCCTGCAGTCAGGGTTGCCAGTGGCTGCGCCTCGTTTCAATACACCTCTCTCCCCGTGCTTAAATCTTACTCCTGATGAGTCGCACTCGAGCGGGAATGAACAACAAGTTGTGCCGCGCAGACTGCCTTCTGCCGATCAGGTGATTTCGAGGTTGGCTGAGTGCTTGGGCCCTGGTAAGAAGCTGTCCCTGACGCCTCCGGTTTCGCCCATTCCTTCTGAATCTGAAGAGGGTTTTGCTCTTTATGACGAAGGTCGGCTATTCTCTTACTCGGGCTCATCTGTCGAGGGGCTGAGGAGTCGTGATGATTCGGGCCCCGGTTATTGGGGCCTGTGTGACACCGACGAATTACTGATAAAGATCTTCGAGGTCTTGTCTATCTCTCTCTCCCTGGTGAGGCTTCCAGGCCTAGAAGGGAGTGTTTCCATACAGTGCCACTGCGTTTGGAATTTCTGGAGCAGGATCACTTCCAGGCTCTTGTACTCAAAGAATGGCAATGCCCTAGTAAACTTCCAGGGGTTCCAGGGGACTGGGATTGGAAATACCCTTTTCCCCCTGAGGTGGTTAACTGCTGGTCATCACCTCCCATGGTGGATGCACTGATCATTGGGGTTCTAAACCCCCCCCTTTATTGCGGCCCCTAGTTATCATACCCTTCGGGATGCTGAGGACCGGCGCATTGTTAGGCTGGCTTCCCATGCCTTTTCTTGTGCAGGGACGACTCTGTGCCGCGGCCATCACTGCAGTGGCCACTAGGACCCTCATCAAAAAGCTGATTGATCATCAACCTGAGGATCTCCCCTGGGAGGTGTTTAATGCACTCTCCAGTTGTGATGTATTTGTAGGATTTATCCTTTTGGCGCTGGATGACACCATCAGCATGTGCGCTAGAACTTCCGCCCTTGCTGTAGCTATACGCCGACTGGTCTGGCTGCGACAGTGGGGTGTTGATGATGCTACGAAAAAGATTCTTACTGGGCTTCCCTTTAGAGGGCGACACCTATTCGGGGCCCATCTGGACCTGTTTAGAAAGGGCAAAACACCCCTTTACAGAAGGCGGCCTCGGCCTTCGAGGCAGGGGCACCCCTCCACCCCTCTATGTTAGCGTCAAACCCGAACCAGTGGTGTCCTTCCAGCTTTTTGTTATAGATCCCTGCCCCAGGAGTGGCAGACAACGCCCTGGTCCCTCCGGCAGGACTAAGTCCAAGCCTGTTACCAAAACCCCCCAAGCATGATGGGGCGCCCTCGCTCGGGTGAGGGGATGGCCGCAGCACCTTGCCCCTATCAGGAGGCTGCATGCTTCGTTCTGATGGAATTAGGAGGAAGTTTCCTCTGGTTGCAGGATAGTGTCTGCTGGGCTGCCCCTTCCCGAGATATTCAGGATGCTTCTGGTCCCTGCCTCTCTTCTTGTGTTGGCGCAGGCCACCAGCGATCTGCGAGGTCTGGGGTCAACTGCTGGTTGCCCTTGACAGAGGCAGGGGCCTCTACACCAACCTTTCCACATTCCTCCAAACGGATGAGACACTCTGTCCATTATGGCCTTCCATAGGTGAGGCAATTTACATTCACAGGCGGTTTTACTACATGGTTTCTCTGAGTTGGGTCGCCAGTGCCCTGTGTCCAGGGACCTCTTGCCGTCAGTAGGGACCTAAGACGCTTATTTGATTGCCATTGTGCCTTCCGGGCTCCAAGGACCTTACAGGTTAGTGTTGGCGCTCCAACACTGCTGATTTTGGCCTTATTATCTGGTCTCGGTTCTGCTCCCTGGGTGATCGCCTAGGCGATGACGGGGGTTATTTCTCTATTGAGACCAAGGGGGCGACCGCACGAGGAACTGCCTGGCCGTCCCTCTTTGCTTCCCAATCCCTGCGTCAGGCCGAGCTTGTTACTCGGTTGGTGGTGTCCTGTGGGAGTCTTTGGATGGGTGCTCAATCACCTCAATTCCCCTTTTCCCCTTATTGGTATCTCCATTCCTAGGGTTGAACTTGTATTCAGTTCATACGGGAACCTGCTTCCTTGACTATAAATGGTCAAGATGTTTGCAGGGGCTCGGTCCCTCTTGCTATTCCCGTCTCTTCACCAGGCTGGATTGCAGCTGGCGGGCCTGTTGGTGGCTGTTCAAAGGTTGTCCCCCTATGCTCAGAGCCCTTGGACTCCTCCGCTACTCCTATTGTAAATGCTGGACTGGGTTCCAGCTTCCCTGGAGCTGGGTCTGTGTACCCTTCCACCTTGGTAAGGTGGTTACCCTTGAGACTGGTACTAGGGGTACCAATCAGGGGGCGCCCCCTTCCTTGCGTCTTCCTGCGGTTGGATTCCAAATCTATCAGGTCGATGGAGGGGGGGGGGGGGCTTTTTTCTCGTAAATTCCCCTGTGATTCTGGTGGAGGTGGGGCCTTTAGGGGCTGGACTTCTCCCTTGCGGGGTCGGTCTATTTGGGGGCCCCTTGGTCTGTCTGACGACAGTGGGCTGTATTAATTATCTGCGTGGACTTGGAAGCAGGATGTTCCCCCCCCCCCCCCCCCCCAGGAAGGTTTCTATCCTGATCTGGGTGGAGGACAGAGTTCCCTGCATATCTGCGATATTTGCTCCGCCGGTGGATGTCCTTCTGCGACAGGATGTGCTAATTCTTTTGTCTCCATGTGATCTGTCTAGTGTGGATCTGTCTGGGCCCGTCACCTTCATGGGTTCTGGGCCCTTGTTTCCCTGTTTCAGATTGTTCTGACCTTGGTCATGAGGCTTCGTGACTTTAGGCTGGACATTCTGTTTCTATATGTTTTACCTTCATTCACCCTGCTGGAAACGGGGTTCTGTGCAAGTTTGCTGCTGGAAGGGGGAACCAGTGATACTGGCGGCCCTTGGGTGGCCTAGTGGAGTGTGGTTGCAGATGTGGTTATGTGGACAGCGGACCTGTACGTCCTGTCAGGAGTGCTGGCCTGCTCACTCAGGCCCCCCTTTTCTGTTTCACCCCTATCTACAGACTCTGGTTGGATGGTCTGACGGTATGTTCATCCACCTTGATGGAAGTGGGTGCAGCTTCGTGGGTGTCTGTGACTTCTGGAAGCCCAGGAGTTGGCTTCTTCTGCCTCTTCTTCCGTCTATTGTGGGGTATTCTTACCCATATTGATTGGTTTGAGTTTTTTGGTCTCTCCCCTGTGGACGAGCTCTGTTCCCAGGGTTATATAGTTATCACAGCATGGGTTGGAGTTGGCTCTCCTACTTGGTGCCCTGGTGGTTCAGGCTCTGTCCTGTCTGTTTTCTGCAGAAATCTTACTCAGTTCCTTGGCTGGGTTGACCTTCTTTCAGGGGTTGCTCAGTGACATCCCCACGTAGTTCTAGGGTCCCTGTTGGGATTGATTTATATTCGATTTGCCTTGCGGGGTGTTCCCCTTGGCTCTATTCCGGATGCTGTCTGACGGTTCTTATCCATGAGGTTGCCCTTCTGGGACTGTTACCTCAGCTGGCCGTGCGCCTGAGCGGGCGGATTTGTTTGGCTTGCCTCGTTTTCTTACTGTATCTTCACCGTGATGTGGTGGCGTTCTGCCTTACACCGGTTATTCTGCCCAAGGTGGTGTCTTAGGCTCAGGTATTAAGACATTATCCTTCTTCTGGGATTATTCCTTGTAATGCTGAGGCACGGGAATCTATTTTCCCTCAATAGGTGCTGGAATTTTTTTCCTGGATTGTCTCCTGTCCCTTAGGGGACTGATGTTCCTCGGGGTTGTAGGCACTTACATCTGGCTGTGCCTGATCTCGTCTGCCTCTAGGGGTTAGGGGGCCTTGGGCCTGGCCTTTACCTGTATAAGATGTCCCTTCTGGTCCTGGGGAAGGCTTGGCTTCTTCCTGGGCTACTTTAGTTTTTGCTCTAGTTAGGCTTTTACTCAAGCCTATTCCTTTAAAGTGGACCAACACCCAGGATTTTGACTATGCTGGGTCTTGGTCCACTTCGGTGGGGCACCCCAGATCGGGGTGCCCCGCTGTGTGAACCCCCCCCCCCCCCCCCCAAAATCACCCTAAAAACTCACCTCTCCCAGCGCCGACTGACAAGGGATTTGACAGCCGCGGACAAGCGGCTCCTCCGCCGCCGCCTCCCGCGCTGGCCATTCACAGACGGCCGGCGCGGGCGCACGCCTAGAGGGGCGCAAGGGCGGCGGCCGGCCGCCGCCGGAGCTAAGGTAAGGGGGTTTGGGAGTTTTGGGGGGGGTTTCATCCCGCGGGACATCCTCGGATGTCCCGCGGGGAGGGAGGTGATCGGCCCGGGAATCTTATAGATTCCCGGGCCGATCACCCGAGGGTGATGGTCCACTTTAAGGGGACGAGTTCTTCTCACTCTATTCTGAGTACGCTGGTGCCTTGGTATCTTTGGGCCTTTCGGCACCAGGTCTTGTTGAACAGGTTTGCTTAACGCTACTTGTTTTCTTGTTTATACTCTTTCAAGGGTTGTTTTGATGTTGACGTTAGAGCCTTTGCTCGTGTCGCTCTTGGTAGCGAGGTATTGCAGGTGACAGTGCTTTCAACTGTCTGCTGTTGCCTTTTTTGTTGGGGATCCCACCCTGTTCTATGGACACTGCTATTGGATGTCCCAAGTGTGTGTAAGTATTATATCCGGAGCAGGACGTACTGTATACTTAGAATAATACAATTCTGTGAAATACTCACCTGTAGAATTGGTATTATACGTATACAGTACGTCCTGCTCCACCCCACCCTGGTTTGCATTATTCTGGATCCCTTGTATGATGATATTGTTATCATTACCAGTTGTTTTGGTGGTTGGTTTCTCCCGGGTTCTGGTTCACTGCTTTTCAATGCTGGGGATTTGTGGGAGGTCCCTGGGTATATGAAGGGCTGGGAGAAGTCTGTTTTTGCATGTCTGCAGTGCACAGCGCCCTCTGGCGGAGGATAACCCAATTGTAAGTATTATATCTGGAGCAGGACATACTGTATACGTATAATACCAATTCTACAGGTGAATATTTCACAGAATTGTATTCATAGATAGATTCATAGATATTTTTAGCTCACTTCCCTGTTTTTTTGCTTATGTATTTTTAGTTTAAAACTCCAGGCAAAGCTTCCAAAAGTGTACCTAAATCCTCTTCTTCCGGATCAAAGTCCAGTAAAAAGAGTAGAAGATGCCCCTTATGTGATGTGAAACTTGCAAATTCCTGTTAAACCCCTTTGCCATATATGTATGGATAAGGTGGTTAATAAGGAACATAACGAGGATTTGGTGAGGGAACTTAAGGATCAGATCTCTTCCTCTCCTATTATGCAAAGGGCTCCAGAGGGCTCTAATAGCCACATGTTTTTTTCACATCCAGCCGCGGGTCCTTTTGATGCATCCGTTTTCCGGTCATATGGGGAAACCCTTCTTTTTCTCCACTCAGGAATATTTTGTTCCTGATGAGGAATCGGAGGAAGGTGAGATTTCCTCCCCAGAGGAGGATGACGATCAGGCCTCGGTATCCTCCTTGACCAAAAACAGATATTTGTTTGCACCGGGAGATCTGCCTTTTCTGTTACACATGATTTATCTATCCATGGGTATAGAGGAAAAGGTTTCAGGTCCGAAATCGAAACAGGATAGTTTTTATCCGGATTTGGCTCAGGATTCTTCCTGTTCATTTCCTTTTCATGATTATTTTAAGGATATGATTTTGGAGCAGTGAAAGGAGCCATCTAGGAAGGTGTTTACTTCTCGTGGGCTTAAGCGTAGATACCTGTTTTCGGAAGAAGATTCTCACCTTTGGGAAAAATGTCCAAAATTGGATGCCCCTTTTGCCAAGGTTTCTAAGGGAGCAGGTTTAGCTTTTGAAATTTTGGGGTTCTTAAAGATCCCCGGGATAAGAAGATGGATTCACTGCTAAAGAAGGCTTGGCAGGTGGAATCTAATATTTTAAGGACAAACTTGGCGTCCAATTGTGTTATCAGGAATTTGGGGTTTTGGCTTCAACAGCTTAAAGACTGTCTTCTTGAGCGAACTAGTCTGGATAACATTTTTAAGGCTTTACCTATTTTTTTTCAGCTACGGCCTTTGTTACGGATGCCATGTCTGAAGCTATTAGATTTTTGGAACAAAATCTGGCTTTGACCAATTCAGTGCGCAGGACTCTTTGGTTGAGGACCTGGTCTGGTGATTTTGGTTCAAAGATGAGACTTTGTGCTATGCCCTTTAGGGGTGAATAATTCATCTGTTTGGTTCAGATTTAGGTAAAGTTTTGGATATGACGGCAGACAGGAATAAATGCTTCCCGCTTCGTCCGAGCGTCGACTACTAGAATGTTTTTTTTTTTTTTTTTTCCCCCAGAAATTCATATAGGTATCCCCTTCTTAACAGGGGTGCGCCTAAAAGGGCCAGAGGAGCCTCTTCCGCTTCCAGTGCTCCCAGAAAGGGCAGCTTTAAAGGTTCTACCCTGTTCGGAACCTACCAAGCGAGACCCAAGAAGCAATGACGCCAATGTCATAATTGGCGCCAGGCTAAAGGGGTTTTGCACAGCCTGGCAAGGCCTGTTGGATTGCCCTTTTATAGTAAGAGGTATTACGGAGGGCTTCCACATAGTTTTTTTTTTTTTTCTCAAACCCCCTCCAAGATTTTTTATTTCTTCTCTGCCCAGGGGCAGGGAAGAGAGAAGCAATTTTTTTTTGAGTTTGTCGGACATGAGGTCAAGGGGAGTCATTGTTGCAGTGCCACTACTTCAGCAGAAGGCAGGGTTCTACTCTACCATTTTCCTAGTAAGAGCTCGGGGGGAGGGGGTTCAGGTTTATTCTGAACCTAAAGAGTCTATATGTTTTTGTCCAGAACAGACATTTCAGGATGGAAACTATTTTTTCAGTAAAGAATATGCTTCTCAGAGGTGCCTACATGGCATCAGTAGGTTTTATGGATGCTTATTGGCAAGTTCCGATGAGTTCCCTGGCTCAGTCTTTTATGAGATTTGCAATAAGAGACGGAGACCGGGTTCTGCATTTCCAGTTTTTGTCTCCCCTTCGGTCTAGCTTCGGGTCTGAGAATATTTACCAAGGTTTTGGCAGAACCCTTGGCGTTTATGAGATGCAGGGGGATAGGGGGTAGTCGCCTATTTGGACGATCTCCTCCTTTTTGCCCAGTCAAGAGACAAGTTGCGGGAGAATCTGCGTTTCACCATGATCTGTTAACTCACCTGGGCTGGATCGTGAATGTCAACAAATCATCTCTGGTGCCCTCACAAATGATGACATACCTGGGATTCGAGATAAATTCGGTCCACCAGGTCCTTATTCTTCCTCATCAAAAAGTTTTTTCTCTCCAGGAAGCAGTTCGAGGTATCTGCTCTGGATCAAGTCCCTCAATAAGGCAAGCGATGAGAGTGCTCGGCCTTCTGACTTCATCTTTTCCAGCAGTAAGGTGGGGTCAGCTTCATTCCAGATTCCTCCAGAGTCATATCCTGAGGAACTTGGACAGAACCCAACTTGGACTGGACCAGCAACTACCAATTCCAGAAGAATTAAAAGTCTCTGAATTGGTGGTTGGAAGAAAATCGTTTTTCAAGTTGATTACCTTGGGGAGATCCCAAGGAGATGATTTTGATGACATATGCTTCAACCTGGGGCTGGGAAGCACATTGCAAAACATGGACGGCTCAAGGGAAGTGGTCAAAAGCCCTGAGTCTCATCCAGTATGAGGGAATTGGTTTCAATAAAAGAGGCATTATGGGCCCTGGAGACACACCTGCATGGGAAACATGTACAGATCAGAACAGACAACGCCATGTCGGTGGCCTACATAAACCATCAGGGAGGAACGAGATCCTCAAAATTGATGACGATGGCTTCAGAGATTTTTCTGTGGGCGGCAAGCAATCTAAAGTCCCTGACGGCAGTTCACCAGAAGGGGACACTAAATCAGGTGGCAGATTTCTTGAGCCGTTCACAGGTAAAAGAATCTGAGTGGTCTCTGGACCCATAAGTATTCAAAACTATCTGCAAGTGGAGCGGGGTTCCAGAAGTGGATCTATTTGCATCAGCAAAAAATCACAAGGTGGAGAATTATTTTTCTCTGACTCCGAGGGATCGGTCATTGGGAGTGGACGCGCTAGCTCAAGCCTGGCATTTCAATCTGGCCTACGCCTTCCCTCCATTACGTTTAATTCCAATGGTTCTGAAGAAGCTCTTCAAGGAATCGGCTACAGTTCTCCTGGTAGCTCCATGGTGGCCGAAGAGGTCTTGGTTTTCAACCCTAGTGGAACTGTCAGTACAGGACCCTTGGAAGATTCCTGTGAGTACTCATCTGTTCTCACAAGGTCCGGTGTTTTGCCCAAACCCACGTTGGTGGAGATTGGCGGTGTGGACCCTGAGGTCTCCTTACTGCAAAAGAGGGGATTTTCAGGCCCAGTGATAAATACTCTCCTTGCAAGCAGGAAGGTGGTGACCAGAAAGATTTATCTGAAAGTGTGGAAAACCTTTAAGTCCTGGAGATCGGAAAATGGGAGAACTTCATTCAAGACTCTGGTCATACTAGATTTTTTTGCAACAGGGAGTTGACAAAGGACTTGGCGTTTAATACATTGAAGGTTCAGCTTGCAGCCTTATCAGTCTTTTTGGATAGAAGGCTTTCTTCTGTTTCCATCATCAAGAGATTCCTGCTGGCAGTCAAGTGCTCTCAGCCGGCGCCGGTCAAGGTAATTCCACAGTGGGACCTGGCTAAGGTCTTATCAATGTTAAGTTCTCCGCCTTTTCATCCCAATAAGAATTTGGATATCAAGCTACTGACCTGGAAGCTCTTATTTCTCGTTGCCATAACTTCGGTTAAGTGACATCCAGGCATTGTCCTGTCGTCATCCATTCCTCCCAGGTGTTTCCAGATCACATAATATTGAAGGTGGATGCGTGCTATCTTCCTAAGGTTGCGTCAGACTTCCATAGATCTCAGGAAATCCTTATTCCTTCCATCACAGAAGAGGATCCAGAATTGATGGTTTTGGATGTTCAATCTCTACTTCTGGATTATCTTCATCGATCCAAGGATTTCAGGAAGGCGGACAGTTTGTCGCTTTTTCAGGCCCTAGGAAAGGGCTGAGGATCTCAAAAACTACGTTGGCAAGATGGATGAGAGGTATCATTAGTATGGCTTATGGAGATGCCAATATGCCAAGCAGAGTGCCGGCTCACTCTACGCGTAGTGTATCCACATCTTGGGCAGAGCAAGCGGTCTCCATTGAACAGATTTGTAAGGCAGCCACCTGGACTTCGGCTAAGACCTTTGCACAACACTATCGTCTGGATCTCTTGTCCCAGAAGGATCAGTCTTTTGGCAGAAGTGTTCTTCGCGCAGTTCTTCCTAATGAGGTAGTCCTCGCCTATCTCTCAGGCATATGCTGCCCGAAGGATGTTTTGAGAAAACCTAAGTTAGTTACCTGGTAACTTTTTTTTCTAAACATCCGTAAGGGCAGCATACGCCAGCCTCCCCTCCCTTTTTGATTTTTAGCCATGAGGGATGCTTTTAAATTTGTATTAATGTTTGTGGAGTCGTGGTTCTTTTTTCTCTCTTCTCTCTTTCAGATCTCTACAACAACTGGGGGAGGGAGGAGTCAAGACTTTGTTTGCTGGTGGTCATGTGTTCCCCTTGATGGGAGGAGCCCGGAGGTCTCAGGCGTATGCTGCCCTTACGGATGTTTAGAAAAAAAGTTATCAGGTAACTAACTGATTTGTGGCGTTTTTGAAGGCTGCAAAGAAACAACAAAGTCTTGGCAGTTTCTTTGGTTCACTATATAGTTAGAAAGGTGTTTTGACTAATATTTGAAGCACAGTATTTATACAGTATATTTGTGAACAGTATTTAACAATTTGAATTAGATTCTTATTGGAAATTCAAAATGGAATAAATTACAATGGGTGCAATATCTGTACCACTATAAATGATACTAGGTTGGCATTGTATACATGTATTAGGTGCTGAGACTTTGTGGTTAAAATCATCACTTAATAATAATGGACTATTATGAGTACAAGTATCTACCTAAAAAAAAAAAAAAGGGTGAAATCATTTTGATACAATACATAAAATTATGAGTTATATGAAAGTTACAATGCAGATAAGATTAGGTGTTATAAATAAGTAGGAGGAGGATTAATAGAAGACATGAAAACATCACAAATCGATAGTGGGGGGGGGGGGTAGAATTTGTTTTGTAAATTGTGAAGACTAAAATTATATAAGGAATTATATAAAATATTTATTATATATAAATTATATAAAACAAATATATATTATATATATATAATATATAAAAAAAATTGCATAAGACCTGTAGGGATGAATAAAGTATTGAAGCGTACTGTTAGGTACAAATATTAAAGTAGCATAGTTAAAAAGACTTTAAGTGGGGATGAAGCTAAAAAATGAAAAGTAATATACAGTAATGTATAATAACAATAATAATTGAGTATATGACAATATGTAAATAGAAAACTGAAATGGCTGGGGAAGGGGTATATTGTAACTTTTGGTAATTCTGTTGGTAGAGTTGGTAAATTCCTGGATTATATTTTAATACAAAAATTAGATTGTGTCAGTTCAATTGTCCTCTAAAAAGCAGTTTAGGTCCAACTCTATATTCAAACGTTGTGGCGTTAAGGTGCCTAACTAAAACAAAGACAGTTTAAGGGGGGGTGTCCCAGCATGACTCTGGAAGGTCGTGTGTGAGCGATCCCTCGCTCCCCCGTCCCTTTATTTCCCCACTTACCGAGCGGTTGGCGACCAACTGTCAGGATAACTAAGAAGCTCAAACGACATAGAGGACGCAGAGATGGTGGAGGGACGCCGAAGAGACGCTGCCTATTGGCAAAGATGATGAGGGAGACCGCGGAGGTGACCAAGATGGCGGCCGAGGAGATGTCTCGGTGGCGTGGTGAGAGGGAAGAGGAACCAGCCAACTCCTCGTCCTATGATGAGTCCAGCGGGGAGAGTGAGGTGGTGCTGCAGAGACGCGGAGGAGAAGAGGTGAGACCGCCGCCGGAGATAACAGGCTGCACAGCTGCCGATGAGGAGCAGGAGGCTGAGACCGGCGGGTGGACCAAGATGGCGTCCGCTGTCCGCCTGACAGATCGCCCCGGACCGGCGGGGGAGGGGGGCTCGACGGGCAGCGCCCGACTGGTGAGTGCGGCTGGAGCACCCAGGGCCATATGCGGCGGTGCCCGGGAGGATGGTTTGCCCTGCGAGGAGAGAGGAGACGGCAGCACAGGGTATAGCAAGAAGGCGACCGCTACCCCCGCCGCATGGAATGGAACACCTGACAGCAGCAGCGCCTTAAAGGCGCAGAGTCATCCCGGCCTAAGCGCACACTGCTCTGACAGAGCATAGGGGAAGAGATAAACAATCCATATGCCCCAGTCACACTGAGCAGCTAGTGAGCCCAAGCACACCCAGGGCACAAACACCACAGCAAGCGCCTGATGAGACATGTGCCACGCAGAACCCCTTACCTCTGAATGGCAGAAGCTTGAGCTCCCTGGGGGAGATGACACAATCTGGGAAGGGGGGAGCTGAGCACCAAGGCCTGGACGAGCTTGAGAGATCTACAAGAGACCACCACAGTTTTTCAGCAAGCCTCGGCAGGTTTGCCTTTAAACCTAAAGACGGGAGGCAGCAGATGTGCACCCCCCGCTCCCCCTCGTGTCCCTTGGAGCATGCCCCAGGGGCCCGACCACTAGCGCTCCCACAGAGGCCGGCCAAGCTGGGACAGGAGAAGAGTGAACGCGAAGGGGAGGAGAGGATGGGCGTGTTGGTGGGGTCTCCCGCCTCCCCGCTCCAGCCCTTCCCTGAGAGAATACCATCTACCCAGGACCGAAGCCCTACAATGTCGCCGGCAGTCTCACTGGGGACTCTCACTCCTGCTCCAGAAGCGCCTGATGACTGGGGGACGGAAACCCAGGTAGAAATTCCAGCTGAAGAAAAGCTCCAAGATCAGCAGATCCATTTAGAAACTATCTCACTTCTGAGAGGTATACCATCCAAATCAGAGATTGAAAATCTAATAGCGAAATATGAAGCAAGATACAAGCGCGAGATCACTGCGGTACGGGCCCTAGAGGCGGCAAGGCCTTCATATGACAGTCGACTACAGGCATTGGAGGCCAGATGCAATTCCCAAGAAGCAATAATACAATCCTACCACACGCACCTCGACTATCGTGAAAACCGCAACAGAAGGAATAACTTGAGGATCAGAGTCACAAGGCGCAGAAGACATAAAAGCTATTGTCACCTCCGTATTCAATGACGTGCTGGGCAGAGAACTCTCTACCCCATTGAACTTGACAGAGTGCATAGGGCACTGGGGCCCAAGAGCACAGACCCCGCATTCCCCAGAGACATTGTCTGCAGGGTCCACCTCTTCTCACTAAAAGAGGAAATCCTGAGAAAAGCTTGGAACAAAAGCCCCCTTGGCTTTAAGGGAGCGTCGATTAAGATTTATACTGCAGGACTTGTCCAAATGGACTCTTCCGACGCACAGAGCGCCGAGACCCCTCCTTGACACCATCACTGACAAGGGAGCAACGTACAGGTGGGGATTTCCCTTTCACCTGATAGTTAAGGGCACAAACGGGGTTTTCATATTGAAAAAATATCAAGAGCTCGAGGACCTGTCTGCTTTCCTATAGTGTGACCCAGTCAGCGTCCCAGATTGGCTTGATCCAAGCGGGCCCCCTTTACCTAAGCGGCCGCCCAGGAGGAGTAGTAGAGGGCTGAGAAGCTTCCGGGACCTTAAGTGCCTTTAGAGATCCTTTGCAGGGGTCTTCACGGAACTCCTGGGCACCGCGCCGGCAGTAGAGCCCCACGGGCGCTAAATTTAAGGATACCCGAAGAAGTGAGCGGGTTAGTCCCCACTCCCCCTCGGTTCATTCGTCTGGGGCGGGAGAGAGGATGCTGCCCAACGGATAGTGGCTGTCTCATTTTATGGTGTCCCTTGAGCTAATATCTCGCTATTATCTCGTAGTTAGCTCTCTTGTTTGTCCCCTGTTTTGCCCTGGTCCTTTTGTAAGGACCTAGTCTATGCTACTGTTTTAGTCGTTTATTACTGTTATTGGAAGCCGGATCCTTGCCCGCGGAACCCCTGTGTCTCGCAGGCGGGTGTCCCCCGACCGCCGGGTGATTAAGAATGTTGTGTCAGTATGGGATGGGAGGGCATGGGCTACGGCCCCCGAGTTCTTGCCGGACGCAGCACCCCTAATAGGCTGGTCTCTTGGGCACGTAGTGCCCACGTTGACTGAATTTACCCTGTTAGAGGGGAAACCTAGCTTTTGTCTTATCCTGTGTGGAAGCGCTGCTTCCGCACTAGATTCTCCCCCTTCCCCGACTTGTTTTGCACCCCCTTTTACGCCCCTTTACAATTGAGCCGGACCCCCACCCCGGCCTCCCTTACTCTTCAGTTGGTGCGGATCTCTGGGTGCCCCTCATGGCCTGGGGGACCTAGGTATGATGGAAATATAGATAGTCTCCCTTAACGCAAAGGGGCTTAACAGTCCCGAGAAGAGGTCTCATTTTAAGAAACCTTTAGAAGTCTAAAGGCGCAGGTAGCTTTTTTTTTTTTTTTTTTTTTTACAAGGAACTCATTTTAAGGTTGGCAAATCGCCCTCCTTCGGCAACAGATATTAATAGCTTCGGGCATACCATAGCTATTCTACGGACTCCAGATCGAGGGGAGTCGGCATACTTTTAAGTGCGTCCCTCCCTTGGGAATTGGAGACTTCAAGACAGATGACGAAGTGAGGTGGCTCTTCCTTAACCCTTTGAGTGCCAGCCTACCGAGATTTTTTGTCACACTCTGTTGCCGGACTACTTTTCACGTTTTTTTGTGCTACACGTGTTCAACCTGGATTTTTGAAGGGATTTCCAGGGATTTTCCAGGAAAATTTATATAGTTTTTTTTCAGCAGAGTCTGGGCTTCAACATGAAATGTCTTGTTTGGCCTTTTAGTGTATTCTCAATACTTTTGGGTGAAATATGTGCAAAAAAAAAAAAAAAACTATTTTTTACAATTTGTAGTGTTTTTTTCTAATAAAAAATGTAAGTTTGTTAATAAAATATTATTGCGTGTGAAAGCCCTATTTCTCCCGGTTACAACGGTACCACATATGTATTGGTAGACACCATTTCCTGCCCAGGAAACTCCCCCCAAACTTAAACAGCAGTTTAGGAGATTTCAGATAGGATACAACTATGCAATATGATTGCATAGTTGTAAGGGGTTAACTTAAAAAAAAAAAAAAAAAAAGACGAAGGGTCCCCCCTCCCAGGGAGGAGGACCTCAGTTTTTGGGGGGAATTTTAAGGGTTAAAAACCCTTAAAATGCCCCCCATAAATGACGTAGGGTCCCCCTTACCCAGCATTACCGACCCGGACCAGCTATGGGGGCTTGTAGAACATGGCGCAGGGGCCAGCGTTGGTGGCCCCTGGCCCTGCAGGCTACTAGCCCAAATAGCCACGTGGCCCGGGCCCTTCTGCCCCCCCCCTGGCCGTTGGGGAGGCAGGTAATGGGGGGCTGGGGGCTAGGGCTTGCTTGCCGCAGGTGACCTGCCATACCCAGAGCCTTGTGAACTGGTATAAGGGGTCTCATGGACCCCTTACCAGTTCACAAAGGGTTAAGTAAAAACGGGAAACAAAATTCTTTATTCTTCTTTCACTTATACTTACCTCCCATCCAGTGTCCCACGCCGCTGCAGATGACAGTTGTCTGTAGTGATCAGAGCAGGGAGGGAGGCAGGGAGATCAGAGCCTCCCTGCCTGCCACCCTCCCTGCTCCGATCGCTACCGACAACTGACAGAACGGAGCCCGGGTGCCGGTAACCCGAGGAGCGGGATGACGTCATCAAGTGGGCGGGGCTAGGGGCGGGGTTAGGGTGGGCCAGCGCCGGCCGAAGAGGATGGTGAGGGCCTGTTTCTGGGCCCTCACCCGACGCGTGGAAAGCCTGGGGGGGGGGGGGATCGGAGTCCCCCCGGTGAAGAGAAGACCCGGGGAGAGCCATCGCACTGCGAGGTGAGTAAAGGACATCTACCTTTTTTTTTTTTAAAGAAAATCTAATACTTGATTCGTGTACAGAATCGCTGGCACTTTCAAATGAGGGGTCAGGTAAGTCTGTATCTTTTTTACTTTTTTTTTTTTTTTTATGGGGCTCTAAAGTCGGCTACGTGACTCACGTAGCTGGCACTTAATGGTTGGAGAGGCAGCTACGTGAGAGTCACGTAGCTGGCACTAGAAGGGTTAAAGTGGACTATCACCCTCGGGTGATCGGCCTGGGAATCTATAAGATTCCCGGGCCGATCACCTCCCTCCCTGCGGGACATGCGAGATCGGGATGTCCCGCGGGGTGAAACACCCCCAAACGCCCCAAATCCCCTTACCTCGCGCCCCTCTAGACGTGCACGCGCGTCAAGAGTGATGCGCGGGAGGCGGCGGCGGAGGAGCCGCTTGTCCGCGGCTGTCAAAAGGCTTGTCCGTCGGCGTGGGGAGAGGTGAGTTTTTCGGGGGGTTCAGGGGGGTTTCACACAGCGGGGCACCCCGATCGGGGGTGCCCCACCGAAGTGGACCAAGACCCAGGATAGTCAAAATCCTGGGTGTTGGTCCACTTTAAAGGGAAGATCGCCTCCTGTAGCTATACATTTGCCAATGTGTACTTGCCGAACGCAAATCAAATTGCCTTCCTGGAATCAGTTCTTGACGTCTTATCCACCTTTTAGAGAGGGAGAGCTGATCGTGGGAGGAGATTTTAACCTTGCCCCTGACCCCCTCCTGGACACATCTAGGGGAAGCCCACGTGAATCATATAGGAGACTTAAGAAACTGAAAAGAACACTCACACTCCATAAATTGGTTGACCCCTGGAGAATCCTCCACCCCAATGAGCGAGACTACTCATTCTACTCTGGTCCCCATGGGTCCTACTCAAGAATAGATTGGTTCTTGGTGCCCCAGGCCTCTCTGTGCCGGATTTCAGATGCCACCGTTGGAAACATTACGGTCTCGCACCATGCCCCAGTTACCCTAACTGTCACTTGCCCTACCCAAATCTCGAGGAGCTGGCCCTGGAGGCTAAATACGTCCTTACTTGAGGACCAACGCACCTTAGAGGAAATAGTCTGAAATTAAAGACTTCTTCCAGCTCAACACTTCCCCTGAAATTGGCCCTGGGACTCTATGGGAAGCACACAAATGTGTTATTAGAGCCATTTTCATTAAGATTGGTTCTAGAATTAAAAAAGAAAAAACAAAGCAAATACAGGATCTATTAGCAGAGATAGGGAGAGTTGAGAGGAAACAGAGTCCCTGGCTGTTGAGTGGCTACCTAACCTAACCTCCCTGAGAGAGAGGCTAAAAACGCTATGCTGTGATAAAATTAAAGCACAACTCAACAATTGCCGCAGAATTTACTACGAATCAGGAGATAAGTGCGGGAGATTATTGGCGAAAGCCCTGAGGGAGGAGCGGGCAAGAACCTATATCCCCAAGATGGTCAACTCAGATGGACGGGTTAGGCACCTATTTAATGAAATAGGGGATGCTTTTCGGAGGTTTTATGAACAGCTGTATAACCTCCCCAGGGTGCGAGGCCAGGGGGGTGGAGAACCCATAGAGGAATACATCTCGGGCTCCGGGCTCCCTAGGTTGCCCAGGGAAGTCCTGGAGGAGTTAGAAGAGCCCATAACTATAACTGAGCTGCACAAGGCAGTAAGCGGAGCGGCGGGTGGTAAGGCCCCGAGTCCAGATGGCTTAAGCATCCCTTATAATAAAGAAATTCTTCCCTCTCCTGGCTCCGAAACTTTTGGATGCCCTTAACTCAGTTAGGGATGGAAATGCCCTCCTGGCAGAGACTCTGAGAACTCATATTTTGGTTATCCCGAAAGAAGGCAAAGACCCGAGTCAATGTGCAAATTAGACAGATTTCCCTCCTGAACACAGATCTGAAACTTTTTGTTAGTCCTGGCCTCCAGACTAGCCCCTCACCTTCATCATATCATAGGGTTGGATCAGGTGGGGTTCATGCCGCACAGAGAGGCCAGGGACAACACTATTAAGGTGTTGAACCTAATACCCTTGGCGCAACAGAATGGGACCCCTAGGCTATTACTTGCGACGGACATAGAAACATAGAAGGTTGACGGCAGAAGGAGACCATACGGTCCATCTAGTCTGCCCTTATGTGTATACTGTATGTACTCTTTTATCTTAGGATAGATGTGTGCTTATCCCAGGCATGTTTAAATTCAGTGACTGTTGATGTTTCAACTACCTCTGCTGGAAGTTTGTTCCAAGCACCTACTACTCTTTCTGTAAAATAATATTTTCTAACATTGCTCCTGATCTTCCCCCCCGACTAGCTTCAGGTTGTGCCCCCTTGTTCTATCGTTAAGTTTCTTCTTAAAAACACTTCCCTCCTGAACCTTATTCAATCCTTTCACATATTTAAAGGTCTCAATCATGTCCCCCCTCTCCCTTCTTTCCTCCAGACTGTACAAATTAAGTTCTTTAAGTCTCTCCTGATAAGTTTTAAGTTTAAGTCCTTCCACCATTTTCGTTGCCCGCCTTTGGACACGTTCTATTTGAATAATGTCTTTTTGCAGGTAAGGTCTCCAGAACTGCACACAGTATTCTCGCTGTGGCCTTACCAGGGCTCTATACAGCGGCATCACAACCTCCCTCTTCCTACTGGTGATGCCTCGAGCTATGCAGCCGAGCATCCTGCTTGCTTTTCCCACTGCCTGGCTACACTGTCCACTCATCTTGCAGCTATCAGTAATCAGTACCCCCTAAATCTCTCTCCTCCGAGGTCCTGGCTAACACAGTGCTGCCCATACGGTACTCGGAGCAGGGATTCCTTCTACCCAAGTGCATGATTTTACATTTAGAGACATTAAACTCTAGTTTCCACAGTTTTGACCATCTATCCAGTAAAGCTAAATCATTTTCCATGTTGCAGACACCTCCAGGAATATCCACCCTATTACTAACCTTTGTATCAGCAAACAGACAAACTTTTCCTACCAAGCCTTCTCCTATGTCACTTACAAATATATTAAAAAGAATGGGGCCCAGGACAGAGCCTTGCGGCACACCACTTGTAACTCGCCTTTGTTCAGCTTGCACGCCATTTACAACAACGCTCTGATACCGATCCCTCAGCCAACTGGAAATCCACTGAACTATCCAGGGATTGAGTCCTACCTTCAATAACTTATCTATGAGCTCCTTATGTGGTACAGTGTCAAAGGCTTTGCTAAAATCCAGATAGGCGATATCCACAGCACCACCTTCATCTAACACTTTAGTGACATTGTCAAAGAAATCAATAAGATTGGTCTGACATGATCTGCCCTCAGTAAAGCCGTGCTGTTTTGGGTCCAATAGGTCATTAATTTTTAGATGGGAAATTATCTGTTTTTTTTAAGAGTGTTTCCATTAACGGCGAAAAAGCTTTCGATCGGGTGAACTGAGATTTCATGTTAGCCACGCTCAGACACATAGGATTGGGCCAAAATGCCTTGACTTGGATCGGAAGCCTATATGGCTCCCCGTCGACTCTTTTGGGATAACGAACGGGACGCGATGCGACAGGGTTGCCCTCTCTCGCCCCTCATTTTCATACTTACCCTGGAGCCCTTCCTTTGTCGAATCCGTCGCAATCGGATATCACAGGCCTCTCTTTAATAATTCAAAACATTACAAAGTAGCAGCTTACGCTGACGACCTAATTTTCAGCTTGTCATGCCCTGAAGTTTCCCTCCCAAATCTTATATCCGAAGTAAAGCAATATGGGGAGATGTCCGGATATAAGATTAATTACCAAAAATCGTAAGCTCTTAACATAAACATCCCGCCTAAGAGATTCAACACAATTCGAGACTCTTTCCCGTTCAAATGGGCCAGGGAAAATATTACGTATCTAGGGACCAGAATTAGTAACAATCTAGCTAAAATCTTTGACTTTCCGCTTTTGTTGAAAAAGTTTGAAGAGGAAACAAATAGGTGGGCTAAAGGTAGGATATCCTGGTTTGGGCGCTGCAACGCAACCAGAATGAATCTGGTCCCCCGGCTGCTTTATTTGCTGCAGGCTCTCCCAGTGAAAATCCCACAGAGCTGTCTACAGAGGGTCAGGGGGCTCTTCATCAGATTTGTCTGGGGTGGGAAGAAACCGAAGTTAAGCAAAACTCTGACACAATCCAAAGGGAGTGGAGGATTGGGCTTCCCGGATCCGATCATTTACCATGCAGCGGTCCATCTTAGTAGAACTGTAGACTGGTGTCTGCATGGGAAGCATAAACAGTGGGTGCCCCAATTGAGGGGGCGGCCTGGCTAGACGTCCACGACATCCCTTTGGCCCTGAAACACCCCACAGTTGGAGCCACCATTAGGGTTGACCGGCGGCACTTTAAGCATCCAGAGATCTCCCCCAGCCCCTCCCCGATGCTGCTGGTTCTGGGTAACCCACGATTCCCCCCGGGCAGTGAGGGTTCTACTTCAAGGGCATGGAAAAGAGCAGGAGTATACAGGGTGGGTCACTTTTGGACGGGAGAAGGCTGGTCGGACCTGAGGGCGCTCGCCCAGTCCCGGTCTGGTCGGATTGGCAGATTAACCAATTGGTCCACCGCTCTCTTAAAGAATTCAATGGTGGTATGAGGAAGGTTACCCCTTTTGAAAACCTCTGTGACAGTAACGACGCAATCAAGCACACCCTATCATACATTTTATAAACTGCTTATTACTCCTTCGGAGGACGAAAGGCCCGCTTTCTTGGGGAGATGGGAGGAGGATCTGGGGATCTCCCTTGCCCCAGAACAATGTAGAAAACTTTTAGCCATGCCGCATAAAACATCGATTTGCACACTCATCCAGGAATGTAACTACAAAATCCTTTCTCGTTGGTATAGGGTGCCGACCGTAATTAGTAAATAGTCATCAGAGACCTCTGACAAATGTTGGAGATGTGATGGGGGAAATAGCAGACTTGGTACACATTTTCTGGTCATGTCCTGCTCTTAGACATTTCTGGGGCTCAGTTAGAGAGATCGCGGGCAGGGTTACAGAGGAGGAGGTTCCTGACGATCTGGCTTCCTGTCTCCTACATATGACTAAGATCCCTCTAAAAATTTACAAAAAATCACTGCTGTGTCACCACCTCAATGCGGCAAAAGCTTGCATCCCCCTTAAATGGAAATCCCCTGAGCCACCTACGGTGGCAATGTGGATCTTGAAAGTAAATGAACTTATGCGGTTTGAAAGTGTGATACTTTCTAGAGAAAATAGATTTGAATGTTTCACAATTACCTGGTACAACTGGCTGAGATTTTCGGAATCTGCGGACTGCGGGGCCTTGCTCGGTGGCATCCAGGGACCTGCACACCAAACCTCCGCTTCCCCCCACCCTCCCAGTTAGCCCCCTTGGGGCGACATTGACATGTACTAAAGAATAGAGCAATTGAGTTTCTTTCTGTTACAATCTTTATTGAAAAATTTACCATGTTTACTCTTACATTGTATCTAAGCCAGTCTGCATTCATTGTTCGTTTTGTACATGAGTGTATTTCAGATATGTTTTCTGACGAAAATTATAAATTAAAAAAAAAGACAGTTTAAAATACGTCAGGGAGAGCACATCAGAAACAGGATTACTAACCCACAGTGTATTGGCACATTTGTTATTAAAACATAACAAGATTTACAAGGAGTTGGACTTCTTGGATTATAAAAAAAAAAAGTTTATTATAATTGGCGGGGATCAGATTTACCACGAGAATTGACTAAAAGAGAGACTTCCTGGATCTACTTGTTTGCATATAGAGTTGGACCTAAACTGTTTTTTAGAGATCAATTGAACTGACAAGTAATCTAATTTTTAAAAATATAATCCATGAATTTACCAACTCTACCAACAGAATTAAAAATGCTTACACTATACCCCTTCCTCTTATCCAGCCATTTATTCAGTTTTCTTATTTATAAATTGTCATATACTCATTACATACAATCATTAAGGTGGACCAAAACTGAGGATTTTGACTATCCTGGGATTTGGTCCACATCCCTGGGGCACCCCCAGAATGCCCAGGATCAACTTGCCTCACCCCACTCCTACGGCGCATGTGCGGTTGCTCGTCCATTCAGCGCGCTCGGTGCTGCTGAGCTATGCGCGTCAAAGCTCAGCCGCCCCGAGCACGCTGGCGGCCTCATCTCGCACTTCCCTCTAACAGGGAGCGTGCCTGCACTGGCCATTCACAAATGGAGCGGGCACGCGCCCTGCTAGGGTGAAGTGCGAGATGCTGCCCGTGCATGTGCCAGATTCAGGTAAGGTTTGCGGGTGTCCTGGGGGGTTTTAGACAGCAGGGCATCCCAATTTTGGATGCCCCGCTGGGAGGGAATGGATCTGCCTGGGAATCTTAGTTTCCCGGGCCGATCCTGCTGGGTTTTGGTCCACTTTAAAGTGGACCAACACCCAGGATTTTCACTATCCTGGGTGTTGGTCCACTTCCGCGGGGCACCCTGATCAATGTGTGAAACCCCCAAAAAACTCACCTCACCGCCAACGGACAAGCTGAGGCCGCTGGAGGCCGCCTCTCGCGCGTCCCTCTTACAGGGAGCGCGCCCGCGACGGCCATTCTCAAACGGTCGGTGCGGGTGCGCACCCTGCTAGAGGGACGCGCGAGAGGCGGCAGCCCGCGCATGCGCCGTTGGAACGGGGAGAAGGTAAGGTTTGTGGGCGTCCGGGGGGGGGTTTCACACAGCGGGGCATCCCGATTTCGGATGCCCCGCGGGGAGATTCCCAGGCCGATCAGCAGTGGGTGTTGGTCCACTTTAAGTGTTGTTCATTCTATGTGACTGTTTTCATTTTTTACCTTCACCCCCACTTACTTTAACTATGCTACTTTGTACCTAACCGTACGTTTCAATACTTGATTCATCCCTACAGGTCTTCTGCAATTTTTTATATAATTTTATATAATTCTTCATATAATTTTAGTCCTCACAACAATTATTTACAAAACAAATTCTACCCCCTCTTTAATGATTTATGATGATTTCAATTTATACCTTCTATTATTCCTACTTATCTTTATAACACCTAATCTTATCTGCATTGTATATATTGTTTCCAAATGATTTCCACCTTTAGGTAAATACTTGTACTCCTAATAGTCCATTATCATTAAGTGATGATTTTAACCACAAAGTCTTGGCACCTAATATGTATATGTATACATGTATACAATGCCAACCTAGTATCATATTTATAATGGTCCAGATATTTCACCTATTATAAATTTATTCCATTTTGAATTTCCAATCAGAATCTAATCCAAATAGTTAAATACTGTTTACTTCAAATATTACTTCAAATATTAGCCAAAACACCCTTGTAACTATATTTATAGTGAATCAAATAAACTGCCAAGACTGTTTCTTTGCAGCCTTCAAATGCCACAAATCAAGAACTGCAAGAAAAAAACTAAATTTCCCAGCAAGCTCTTGGGCCACCAGCAATGAATGAATGAACCAGGCAGGTTTTGCTCCTAACATCACCTTGACAACACCTTCTACAGACGAAACGTGCATTGGTAATCCCATCTACCTGAGCACACTACTGCAGAACTGGTCTCAACCCGACCACAGGAGCAGCACTTCCATTAACTGACTGCAGGAGTGGCTCCTTTTCCCTGACCCGCTGCACGAGCAGTTTGAACAGCTGAAGCCGGCTTACATATAAAGAACACAGAACAGCGCATGTCTGCAGCAGCTCCCTTCCTACAAGCTGTCACAGCGGGACCTGCTTTCTTTGGCATAGGCGGTTCCGAGTCTGCTTTACAAAAACCTAAAATTAGTTAAAAATGTAATCTACCCTTTTTGTTTAATTTGTAATCTTTTTCCAATTTCCCAAACCTTTGCACAGCATCTGAGCACTTTTATACTGCCAATCTAAATCAACAACCATGAAGGAGTGTAACGGTGATCACCTGAACCAGACACAAGTAAATAACATCTGAGGCCCTAGGAGGTTTGCGAACCCTGGGCTGTGGCGGTTGAGTGTGCAATCTATTGGCTTTTTACAATAGAAGTAGGATTAACCGTTTATTCTGCTTTGCATAAATAAAATGTTAACATTCAAACAATAATAACCACCACCATTTGTTGTTGATACAAATGTTCATTTCTTTTCCTCATTCATTCACTAAATAGAGCGCACCTGATATTAACTGGTTTTCTGTCTATGGAGAGTTACCCCCAAACAGATCCCATTTAATTGTATCTTTTACAAAATACAGCTACCCATTTTTTGGGGGGGTATTTTTGATAACTTGAAAATCCCCAATTAATGATGCGGGGTTCTACCCAGTATAACCAGTCTGGGAACCAGCTATGCAGGGCTTGTAGAACAGGGCAAGGGCCAGCCTTGGTGCCCCCCCGCCCTGCAGGTTAGACCCACAAAGCCTAAATGGCCGTGCTTTGGGGATGCAGGTAATTGGAGGACAGAGGTTAATGTTTAGTCACCCGCTAGCCGCTGGTGACTTGCCAGCCCCCTAAGCCTTGTGAACTGGTATAGGGGTCTTATGGCTCCCTTACCAATTCACAAAGGGTTAACCCTTCTAGTGCCAGCTACGTGAGTCTCGCCTAGCTAAATTTAAACCCCCATAAAAAAAAAACTATTAGATACAGACTTACCTGACCCCTCATTTGATAGTGCCAGCGATTCTCTTCAAGAATCAGCTGTTTGATTTCCGCCCCCAGGCCCCTGATCTTCAGGAGGGGCCCGTAATAGCCCCCCCCGTGCCATCTGAAAAAAAAATAAATACAAATGGCACAAACTGACAATGACGTCATCCAGCTCCTCTATACTGGCACCCAGGCTCAGACTGTCACTTGTCCGTAGTGATCGGAGCAGGGAGGCTCTGATCTCCCTGCCTCCCTGCTCCGATCACTAGCGACAACTGTCATCTGCAGCGGCGTGGGACACGAGATCAGAGGTAAGTATAAGTAAAAACAAGAATAATAAAAATTTTTGTCTGTGTCTTTTACTTTTAACTATTTGTGAACTGGTAAGGGGTGCTTGAGACCCCTTATACCAGTTCACAGGGCTCTGGGGCTGGCAATCACCTGTGGCTAGCGGGTGACTTGCCATAACCCCCAGCCCCCCCATTACCTGCCTCCCCAATGGCCGGGGGGGCAGAAGGGACCGGACCAATTAGTGGCTATGTGGGCTAGTAGCCTGCACGGCCAGGGGCCACCAACACTGGCCCCTGCGCCCTGTTCTACAAGCCCCCATAGCTGGTCTGGGTTGGTAATGCTGGGTAAGGGGGACCCTATGTCATTTTTTTGGGGGGGGATTTTAAGTGTTTTTAACCCTTAAAATTCCCAAAAAGATGAGCCCCCCCCTTTTTTTTTTTTTTTTTTTTTTAAAGTTAACCCCTTACAACTATGCAATCATTGCATAGTTGTATCCTATCTGAAATCTCCTAAACTGCTGTTTCAGTTTGGGGGAGTTTCCTGGGCAGGAAAGGGTGTATACCAATACATATGTGGTAACGTTGTAACCGGGAGAAATAGGGCTTTCACACGCAATAATATTTTATTAACAAACTTACATTTTTTTTTTATCACAAAAAAACACTACAAATTGTAAAAAATAGATTTTTTTTTTATATATTTTTGCACATATTTCACCCAAAAGTATTGAGAATACACTAAAAAAAGGCCAAACAAGACATTTCATGTTGAAGCCCAGACTCTGTTGAAAAAAACAATATATATAATTTTCCTGGAAAATCCCTGAAAATCCCTTCAAAAAACATGTATAGCGCAAAAACGTGAAAAGTAGTCTGGCAACAGTATGTGACCAAAAATCTCGGTAGGCTGGCACTCATAGGGATAAATGTAAAAATTATATATTCTAAGTATGTCACACACCCCGCTTCAAGACATTCATTACATGTGGGTATACTGACCTGTAGATGGCGATCTCGCAGAGATAACAAAAAAAGGTAAGACCCTCCCGGCCATAAATACCTGGGACCTCCCACTCATTCCCCAGTCTTTCATCTCTGCAGTGGCAAGAAAGTCAGAAGATGATGTCTCCTACCCTTAGAGGGGGGGTGGGGGCCGGGTCCCTTGTGGTTTCCTCTCATTTATTGTGTATGCGTGTGTGCTTTAACTCTGTGTGTGCTGTTACTTTTTGACTGGCGCCGGCGGTCCCGCGGCGCCGGCTTCTGGCGTGCTGCAATGGCGGCGGTGAGCGCCCATGAGGGCTTCTTCTCCTCGGGGCGGGGCCGGGCGCGTTTTCATGTTCCCGCAACGCCCCCCCCCCCCCCGTGCTGCGGGTGCGTTTTCATGTCCCGGCTTCTGGCCGGGAGAGACGGGGGAGGGGTGGGGCTGGGCGCGCCCTCCCTCCTCCTACTGCACACGGCGTGTCTTCCACTTGCCTGACGTGCGGTACTGAAGGTCGGGTGAGTGGCCTGATGGCCATCAGATTCATCTGTTTTTAACTCTTTATGCATTCTAACATAGTCTGAGCGTGTGCTTGTGTTGTGTTCCAGGTGGACCATTGATCATATTAAAGGGGTGTTCTCCTGGTCCTGGGTCCCTGGTTAAATTTTAGCTGGCTTAAAATCCTCCCACTCGGGAATAATTTTTTTTTTTTTTTTTTTTAAAGAATCACCATATGGAGGCTTCCCCGGATACTGGGCTTGTGCCCCCCTCGGGGCAATCCCGGCTGTGTGTGGGGTATCCCTTTTGGGCGATGATGTATTTCTGTGTACCCTGTGCGCAGCGGTCTATTACGCGACAGACCGGATCTCAGGCATCCGGTTCTGCTTCGCCAGTCTCCTCTGTCTCCCCCCTCGCTTGACACGTACCCCGTGTGATGTGGTCATTGGCGGGGGGTTGCAATCTGAGGTGTGTGCCAGATTGGCCAATCTCGAAAAATTGTTTTCCAGTGCCGTTGCTAAAAAGGCCACGGCAAAGAGATATTGTGTGTACGGCCGCGCAGGGCCTTGATAGGGAGTATTTTGACTCCCTGGATTGGTCTGATTGTTCCCCGCGTGAGGAAGGGGAGCTGTATGAGGAGTCTGAGGGCTCCGATGATCAGCAGTTTGTGGGCGCCGATACCGAGCAGGGCCAGGGGGACTCCTTGGATACCTCTAGGGTCCTGGCACATATGTTTGAGGTCCTGGCTATTTCTCCCCCCGAGGCGGCTCCTCCGCTGAAGGGGGGAGTTCTTTGAAGTGACCAAGCCGTGCTTGGAATTTCCTTATCAAAAGCATTTTGACGGTATCATTCTTAAGGAATGGGAGAGTCCCACTCGGCTTCCGGGTGTTCCACCGGGTTGGGACAGGAAATATCCCTTTCCGGCGGACGCGGTGAAGCACTGGTGGTCCCCCCCCCCCCCCCCCCCTGAGGTGGATGCTCCTGTTTTGGGGTTGTCCAGCTCCTCGGTCCTCCATTCTCCGGAGTGCACTACTCTCAAGGATGGTGAGGATAAACGCTTTGACCAGATGGCTTGTCATGGTTTTGCCAGTGTTGGATCGGCCTTGCGGCCGGTTTGTGCTTCTGCGCTTTTATTGGTAGCTGCCAGGTCGATTGTTGACCTCTTCCGGGCTTGACCCGGCTAGTGAGGAGTTTGCCGACCTTAAGCGCTGTGAGTTTTTTGTCCTTTTTGTTGTCTGCCTTGGACGACACATTGGTGATGTGTAGCAGAGCTGCGGCCCTGCTTGTGGCTATCCGGCGGTCTGTTTGGTTACGCCAGTGGGCGGCTGATTTTGTGTCCCAAAAAGTCGCTTACGGCCCTTCCCTTTGTGGGGTTGCGGCTCTTTGGCGAGAGATTGGATTCGGTGGCAAAGGGAGGTAAGTTACCTCGGCGTAAAAAGCAGCGTCGCCCCTTTCGGGGGGCGACTTCCTTCTCTCAGCCCTTTCGTGGGGCTAGAGTCAGCAGGGGTTTGGCTTTCCCCTCGTCCAGAGGTGATTCCTGGACCAGGGGCAGGGGTCGGGCCCGTCGAGGACAGTTGGGGCTCCAAGCCGGCTCAGCAATGAGGGGGCGCCCTCACCCTTGCGGGTGGGGGGGCGGCTGCAACTCTTCTCCCAGGTTTGGGTCCAAGAGGTCTCGGACAGGTGGATTCAGGAAGTGGTGTCTTCCGGTTACAAGCTGGAGTTCGAGTTCCGGCCCCCTCCCAGTTCTCTGGCCGCCCAGGGGCTTCGGGCGGCAGTAGCAAGTCTTTTGGACATGGCTGTCATCTGTCCGGTGCCCCTCTCAGACCGGGGCCTGGGCTTCTATTCCAATTTGTTCACGGTGCCCAAGGACAGATCCGTTCGGCCCATTCTGGATCTGAAGTTGCTCGACAGGTTCGTTCGTCCCCGGAAGTTCCCTATGGAAACTCTGTGCTCAGCCATCCACTCACTTCGTCAGGGGGACTTCATGACGTCCATAGACATCAAGGATGCTTACCTGCATATTCCAATATTTCCGGCACACCAGAGATTCCTCAGGTTTGTCGTGGACAATCGACATTTTCAGTTTGTGGCTCTTCCATTTGGCCTTACCTCGGCTCCAAGGGTTTTTACCAAGGTGTTGGCAGGAGTGATGGCCATCCTCAGAGCCAGGGGTATCCGCATCGTGCCCTATCTGGATGATCTTCTCATCATGGCGTCTTCCCTCAGTCAAGGCGCAGCTGGATACCAGGACCGTGGTGTCCACTCTGGAGAGTTTCGGTTGGGTGATCAACTATCCCAAGTCCTGCCTCACTCCCTCCAGGGTGGTGGAGTTCCTGGGAATGTCTCTGGATACTTCTCAGGCCAGGGTGTTCCTCCCCCGAGCCAAGGTTCTTCTGATTCAGGAATTGACTCGGCGTCTCTTATCCATCGCCCGCCCGTCCATCCGGCTAGGGATGCGACTGGGGGGATTGATGGTGGCATCGTTCGAGGCGGTTCCCTTTGCCCAGTTTCACACAAGGATGCTCCAGCTCCATCTCTTGGCGGCCTGGGACGGGTCCCCACTGTCATTGGATCAGTCCTTTCTGACGTCTCCCCGGGTGCGGCGTTCCCTTCGGTGCTGGCTGAAACCGAGCAATCTTACGAGGGGCAGGTCTTATTCGAAGCGTACAGCACGTCCTGCTCCAGAATAGTAATAACATGTGGGTAATCCTCCGCCTCGGGCGTCGTGCACTGCAGACATGTAGAAAACAAGCTCCTCCCGGCCCTACATATACCGAGGGACCTCCCACAAATCCCCAGATTTCTCTGCAGTGCTGAAATGCGAAGACATGAAGTATCACGCTCTCGCAGGCGAGCGGGGCTTTACAGCCCGAGGCCCTGCGGGACTATTTCCAACCGTCCTCTTCGGAAGAATATGCCTCCCAGCCTGGGCTGCGCGGGTCGGGTGAAGGTAGGCAGCACCTGGTGTGCTGAACAGAGCCACGCTCCACCGTAATCCCCCTCCATAGGGTAGGCGGTTAGGCCGATGGTGAGCCTCTAGTGGATGCCCCTCCCCCATTCTTGCCCGTGCCCCTCACAGACTTAGTCCATGGACGCTGTCCGCTTCTCCCTCGCTTCCTCCCGTAACTCGGGGGGGGGGTGTATGTGTGGCAGTCCTAGTGTTAAGTATCACGTTAAGGCCTTTGGTTTTTATTTTTATTGGGTGTCCGTGTCGCGCTTCTGCTATACAGTTGCGAGCCGTTTGTCTTTCATTAACAACTGCCTAGACGGCAGCATCATTTCCAGCGTGTCAGCATCTTTATGCATACGCCTTCTATCCAACTGTGCTACTCATTTCTGTTGGTTAGAGCTTCGCGCTCTTTGGGGGAGGCGGAGACTCGGCATGACGCGCTCCGCGTCATAGCCTGGCCTGGCCCACCCCTCGAGGTTCGCTTAGCGCCAATCTTCACGCGCGTGGTGCGGTCCGCCTCCTCCCTTGGTCATGCAAGCGCCCTCCAGGGCGGCATGGTTCTATGTCTATTCGGCTGCGCATGGCACTGACTCCACCCCTCTTGTCCCATTATGTCTTTCAAGACGCCAGGACTTCGGTGGCTTCTCCCGGCCTAACATATATCACAGCGGGTCCACATAACAAATTCTCCCACTTCCTAGCGGGTCTGGGGCATCCAGGGTTGCCTATTGCGTAAATCCCTGCGGGCATACTGCTCTGATAATCACCATATGGAGGCATCTCAGAATTATGTAACGGGTCCCTCCGGGACATGACCGGCTGTGTGCAGTGTGTGGTCAGCCCCAGGCTGAGGCTGAGGCTGACAGAGCACGGGTCTGCGGACCGTGTGCAGAACAGGCAGGTCTGCCGATGGCTGCATCCCACTTCAATACACCCGTCTCCCCGGACCTAAATATCACTCCTGATGAGTCCCACTCGAGCGGGGATGACCTGCAATCCGTGCCGCGCGTGCTGCCTACGGCGGAGCAGGCGCTTTCTGGATTGGCGGAGCTTATGGGCCCTGGTAAGAAGCGGTCCCTGACGTTTCCTGGCTCTCCGGTTCCTAACGATACCGATGACTCTGCTGATATGCAGGACCTTGATCCTTCTGAGGAAGGTGAGCTATTCTCTGATTCGGGCTCCTCGAACGAGATGCCCGGGTGCTGTGATGATTCTGGGCCCTTGGGGCCTGTGTGACACAGATGAAATTCTTAAGATCTTTGAGGTTTTGTTAATCTCCCCTCCCCCCGGGGAGAACCCCAAGCCCCACGCTTGGAGTTACTAGAACAGGATCATTTCCAGAATCTTATATCCCAAGAATGGGAATCGCCTTGTAAACCTAAAGGAGTCCCAGGGTTCTGGGATTGGAAGTACCCTTTCCCTCCTGATGTGGCTAATTTTTGGTCAGCACCCCTTGTGGTGGATGCACCGGTTATAGGGGTTACAAACCCCCCTTTCACGACGGCTCCTTTTTACCGTACCCTTCGGGATGCTGAGGACCGGCGCATTGACAGGCTGGCTTCCCACGCCTGCTCGTGTGCTGGGACGGCTCTGCGCTCGGTCTGTGCCGCAGCCATCACTGCGGTGGCCGCCAGGACTCTTGTCAGAAAAGTACTAGATCACCGTCCGGAGGACCTCCCTTGGGGGGTGTTTAATGCGCTATCAGACTGTGATGCGTTTGTGAAGTTTATTCTATCAGCACTGGACGACACCATTAAGATGTGTGCTAGAACCTCTGCCCTTGTGGTAGCTATTCGCCGCCTGGTTTGGCTGTGACAGTGGGGTGCTGATGATGCTACAAAAAAGGCTCTCACTTGCCTTCCCTTCAGAGGACGGCGGTTATTTGGGGCCCGTTTGGACCTTTTTTGGTAAAAAGGGTAAAGCACCCTTGCACAGAAGGCTGCTCCGGCCTCCCCAGAGCAGGGTCACCCCTCCACCTCCCTACGTTAGTGTCAAGCGCAAACCTGAGGTGTTCTTCCAACTGTTCGGTGTGGATTTTCACCCTGGGGTGGGCAGGCAGCGCCCTGCAGGACTAAGTCCAAATCTGCCAAGACCTCCCAAGCATGAAGGGATGCCCTTGCCCTTCTGCAGCAGCTGTCTCCCATCTAGGAATGTACCTCCTCCTTCTGTTGGTTCCAGGAGGTATATTCCCCTGGACTCAGGATAGCTTTTGCTGGGCAGTCCCTCTCAGTGGTTGTCAGGGTGCTTCTAGCCCCTGCTTTTCCTTCAGGAATTGGCGCAGGCCGTACTGGGCCTACAGAGTTTGGGCTTACTTACAGGTTGCCCTTAACAGAATGGGGCTATGGCCTCTATATTAACCTTCCTCCTTCCCTCAACAGTATGAGGCAGTCTGGGCCACGCTGGCCTATGGTAGGCCTGGCAATTCTACTCTCACAGGTAGTCCCTATATGACACCTCTGTCTTGGGACACAGGCATCCTGTGCAAGGGGGCTTCCGGCCTCCTATGGAGTACTAGATCATCTTAGTTCCCCTTGTGTCTGTTGGACACCAAGACCATTACTAGACTGTGTTGCAGGACCAACCCTGCGGATTGAGGCATTATTTGTGGCATGGGGGTGATGTCTCGGACATGCCTGGGGGGGGGGGGGGGTTGGTGTCTGCATTAGGACCTACCGAGTCTTCCTTCCTTACTCCCCAGTCTCTAAGTCAGGCCGAGTGGATTGGTCGGCCAGCGGTGTCCCCTGGGAGTTACTAGATGGGTGCTTAGTCACCTCAATCCCTCATGGTCCCTTATCCGCTATCCCCATTCCTGGGATTCGGTTCAGGCTTGAGCCTTCTTCTCTGGCAACAAGGGGACTCCCGGTTAAGGGGGCTCTGTCCCCCTTTACTGACATCTTACTTTCACCAGGTGGGATGGCAGCTGGTTGGCCCGTTGGTGGCATATCCGATCATGTCCCTTATATACCGAGCCCTTGGGCTCTCCGGCACAGTAGATTATTGAGCTTACATGGGGTTCCAGCACCCCTGGGGCTTGGTATGTGCTCATTCCCCCTTGGTAAGGTGGTTCCTCTTGAGCTGATCATATTCAAGGGCCCTGTCAGGGGGCTCCCCCTTCCTTACTTGCATCTTCCTGTGAATGGTCACCTTGGGTACCAAGTCTTACAGGTTGGCGCGGGGGGGTAGGGTCCCCTAGAGGGTCCATCTTACCTGCTGGTTTTGTTGTAACGGTGTGCCTTCCGTTGACTCTATACGGCTGGACTTCTCCTCTTTTAGGATCTGTCTATTTGGGGACTCTTGGCCTGTTGGATGACAATGGCCTGTTTTATTATTGGTCTGGAGCTTGAAGCAGGATGTTCCCTCTGGAGGGTCCCTGATCCTGCCTTGGGCGGGGGCCTACGTTCCCTGTTTCTCAGTGGTATTCGCTCCAATGGATGCTTTTAGCAGCAGGTTATGCTATCCTGGTGTCACTCTGGGAGCCTACTAGTGTGGCTCTGTTGGGTCTCGCTTATACCATAGGGGCTCCGCCCTTGTTTTTTACTGTCTCAGAAGATTGACTCTGGTCATGGGGGCTTAGTAAACTTATACATAGACTTTCTATTTTATATGCCTTCTCTTCGTCACCCTACTTGTGGGGTTCTGTGCACGGTTGTGCCGATAGAGACCCGTGAGATTGATGGCCTGGGTGGCCTTGTGAACTGTGGTTCGCAGATGCTTCTGCTGAAGTCTGCTGACCTGTTCGCTCTCTCTGGAGTGCGGTTCTGCCCTTGTCAGGCCCCTTCTTTTGTCCCAATATACGGACTCTAGTCTGGGGATTGACAGCTGATTCATTCACCACTTGGAGACGGGCCTTATCTTCTGGGTGACTCAGTATATGGGGGGGCTTGGAGCAAGCTTCCTTAGCTTCCCCTTCCTCCGTCTATTGGGGTTTTATGGTATACCCATATTGATTGGCATGAGTCTTGGTCTCTTCCCTGTTGGACGTTCTCGGTTCCCAGGGTTCTAGAGTCATTACAGCATAGGTTGGGGTTGGCTCCCCATTTAGGGACTCTGAAGGTTCAGGTTCTGTCCTGGCTGTCTTCCTGTAGGAGTCTGGTTCTGTCTTCCTCGTGAGGAGTTCTCTTGGGGATTGCTTAGGTGCATCTCCCAAGTAGTTCCATGGTCCCTGTTGGGATCAATTTTCATTTTGTTGCCCTGCGGATTTTTCCCTGGGGACTTCCTGCTGGATGATGTCTGAGCCCCAAGTCGCTTCTCTGGGGGCTCCTGTCCCAGTCAGACGTGTGCCTGAGAAGGTGTATCTGATTATTTAGCCTTGGCTCGATGTAGAGATAGACACCCCATGCCGTGGGGATATTCCGTCTTACGCCGGACCTCAGGTCCAAGTGGTGTTCTATGTTCATGGTGTTAGTCTGTTTAGTCTAACTACGGACCTTATTCTTAATAATGCTAATGAGGGTCTGCATTCCCTCAACAGGTGTTGCAATTTTTCCCTTGAGGGTTTCTTGTCCCTTAGGGGGACGGATGCCCTTGGAGTCTGCAGGCGCCTCCTTATGTATGCGCCTGATATCGCCTGTTTCCAGTGCCACTGCGTCCTTTGGATTAATCCTTCTTGGACGTCTCCTGGTCCTGTGTAAAGCCCTTGGCTTTGTGCTAGTTAGGGGTCAGTATTCCCGCCTTGGTCGGGTGACCAGTTCTCTTTTCCCTTAGGGGGTGTTATACGTTTTCCACGAGGCTTCTGTTGCCTGTGGGCTGGTTGGGTCGTTACACTGGACTATTCCTTTTTTAGGGGGCAGAATATCCCCTTTTTCATTTTATTCCGTTATATAGGTGCTTGGCTACCACTGGCCCTTCAGCACCAGGTTTTTTCTGTTGAGTAAGTTACTAGACTGATTGCTTGTCTCTGTTCATACCTTTCAAAGGTCTTGTTATGAGATTGACTTTAGAGCCTCTGCTCATGTCATGCCTGTTGCAATTTTTGCAGGTGACAGCGCCTTTACTGTCTGCTGTGCCTTGTTTTTTTGGGGGGGGTCCCACGGGGGTCCCACCCTACTTTACGGACACTGCTATTGGATGTCCCACATGTTATTACTATTCTGGAGCAGGACTTGCTGCATGCTTAGAATAATACAACTCTGAAGTACTCACCTGTAGAGTTGATATTATACGCATACAGCACGTCATGCTCCACCCCACCCTGGTTTCACTTGTTCGGGATCCCCTGTATGGTGATTGTTATCAATTGATATTATTGCCAGTTTCTGGGTGGTTTGTTCCTCCCGGCTTCTCTTCTCACTGCTTTTCAATGCTGGGGATTTGTGGGAGGTCCCTCGGTATATGTAGCGCCGGGAGGAGCTTGTTTTCTACATGTCTGCAGTGCACGGCGCCAGAGGCGGAGGATTACCCACATGTTATTACTATTCTGGAGCAGGACGTGCTGTATGCGTATAATATCAACTCTACAGGTGAGTACTTCAGAGTTGTATTTTCTGTCACCACGGATGCCAGCCTGCCAGGTTGGGGGGGGGTTTGGAACGATCTTCAGTTTCAGGGGCTGTGGGGGCTTCAGGGGGCTCACGTTCCCATCAATGTTCTGGAGCTGAGAGCCATCAGGTTGGTTCTGGCTCACATAACTCATCAGTTACGGGGACTACCGGTTCAAGTTCTGTCGGACAATCGGACAATCGGACGGCGGTCGCCTACATCAATCACCAGGGAGGGACTCGCAGCAGGCGTGCCCTCAGGGAAGTGTCCTTGATCCTTGTTTGGGCAGAGAGCAATGTCCCATGCATCTCGGCGGTGTACATACCGAGAGTGGAGAACACGGAGGCAGACTCCCTGAGCAGGGGGTCCTCTCGCTGGGGGGAATGGTCGCTCAGCCCCAAGGTGTTTCGGTCGCTTTGCCTCCGGTGGGTGGCACAAGCTTCCAGCATTTGTCTCTCTCGCGGGATCCGCTGGCTCTGGCAGTGGATGCCATGTCTCTGAACTGGAGGGATATGGGGTTTCTGTACTTGTTCCCTCAGTTTCCCATGGTGGGCAAAGTGGTGCGCAAGCTGGCCCTAGAGGGCGTGTCAGCAATCCTGGTGGCTCCAAGATGGCCAAGACAGGTTTGGTTTGCAGATGTGGTAAGGTTGGCAGAGGATCAGTTAGACCTGCCCCTTCTGCTGGATCTGCTCACTCAGGGTCCACTGCTCTACCCCAAATTACCAACGCTAGCTTTGATGCTGTGGTTGCTGAAACCTCCATCTTGTGGGAGGAAGGTCTTTCTGACGCCGTCATTCAGACTCTGGTTAGGGATAGAAAGCAGTCTTCCTCTGCCATCTATTATAGGACTTGGAGGTCTTATATTGATTGGTGTGAGGTCAGGGCCTTGCCTTGCAGGGCGTTTTCTATCCCTAGGGTCTTGGAATTTCTGCAACATGGTCTGGAGCAAGGTTTGCAGCTTAGTATGCTGAAAGGGGGTTTAAAGTGAGCTATGTGAGTCTTGGAGGAAGTGAGTACGGGAAGCTCGCATTGCTGGCACTAGAAGGGTTATGGATGGACCCCTGCTACCTACCAAAAATATCTTCTGACTTTCTCATTGGACACAGGAAATTGTTCTTCCGTCAGCGGATAGCAGAGATTCTCCTGTGGATAAGTCATTGGATGTCAGAGCATGTCTTCTAGAATACCTTCATCAAACAAAGAATTGGAGAAAGGCGGATAGCCTATTTTTTTCATACTCTGGTCCTAGGAAGGACCATGGGTTGTCTAAAACAACCTTGGCCCTTTGGATGAAGAGTGCAATCTATTTTCCCTATAATGGATCCCCTGTACCAGGAAGAATTGCAGCTCATTTCACAGGAAGTGTTTCAACATTTTGGGTGGAGCAATCTGGGGCCTCTATTGGACAGATTTGTCAAGCGCCACCTGGTCTTCAGGTCTTAAACAATACCATTAATTTTTGGAGGATCAGTTCTTTTTTTCTTCGGGCAGCCTTTCCCTCCCAGTAGAGGTAGAACTCGCTTATCCTCAAGAGTATGCTGCCCTGAGCCATCGACCCATACACAGGATTGTCAAAATCCAGGGTTTTGGTCTTTTATATTTAATAAAAGTGAAAACCTTATGTTCTATTTACATCTCTGTGCTTTCCATGCCTTGTGCTGTACAGTCGTAATGCAGAGAACACGCTGTCCTTTACTTTCAGTAGGTCAAAATCTGCACTGCATTAAACTTTGTGTTGGGAAAATGCAGCACTAGTGTGGGCCAATAGAAGTTTGTGGTCATACATGCAGTTTACTGTTCTGTACCTGGCATTGCACTTGTGTTGCTTTAGCAACCATTTATGAAGTGGTGTAACTGAATGTTCGTGAGCCCTGGTGCGAACATTGAATTGGGGCCCCATCATGACTTATACAGTAATCTTTTTCCTGTCATTTTATCTAAACTGGATACAACTAGAAAACAAAATACTGAAACGGCAGAGACAAATTATGCTTTTTTTCTGTACACTACGCCATGAAAGCACAAATAAGAGACACAACAATGATGAGGCTCCCTGACTCCACGTGCCCTTGGTGCAGTTGCAACCTATGCCCCTGCATTTATGTACTACGTAAAGTTTTTCTCCAAAAGTGCAAACTCAAAATGCCTATGCTTAAAGCGGAACAAAACTCAGCAGCAGTTGGCCTGGAATCTAAAAGATTCCAGGGCCGGACGCTGGCTTTTCCCAGAATCGGGATGTCTCTGTATAAAACCTCCTGGGTGCTTGTAAAAACTCTCCTTTCCCTGCTCAAACGTTGCATTGGATGAGAGCCTGCATATGTGTTGCTGGTGCAGGGAGAGGTGAGTTTTTCTGGCTTTCTTGGGGGGTTTTGCAGGACGTGGCATCCTGCTTTTGGGAATCCCGGGGCACAAGAGAAAACCTAGAAAGTCTAACAGCTTTAATCTAGAACACACATTTTTCACAAAACGGATGTTCCTAACGCCAGGGGTTGCCAGATTGCCAGTGCCCTCTTGTGTATTAAAGTGGACCAAAACCCACTGCAATCAGTCCTATAAGATTCACAGGCAGATCTTTTTTTTTCCTCCCCCCCCCCCCCCCCCCACAAAATCGGGATGCCCCGCTGTGTGAACCCCCCCCCAGGTCGCCGCATACTTACTTTGTTTCCCGGTCCAACGACACATGAACGAGCCGTATCCCAACAATCCCTCTAGCAGGGCACGTGCCCACGTCTTTTGGAGGGTAGCAGGGAATGCGGTTGTCAGCGCTCCAAGCGGGCTGATTGGACAAGCGACCGTGCATGCCTCTTAGGACAGGGAAAAGGGGAGCTCTCCGGCGATCTGCGGGATTTCAGAGTGGGGCACCCACAATTAGGATGGAGGGAAATTGGGATCCCTGGAGGGAAAGGACAAAAACCCAGGATATCCTGGGTTTTGGCCCACTTTAACCAAGGTCTACCCAAAATTTGACTTAATCCTTGTTCCCTCGGCATTGAGTGATGCGATTGGCTGCCACATTCCTGTGGATAACTAAAAGACTCTGGACCAAGTGATCGTGGCGGTCAGTTTCGCCAGGAGCGTGTTGAGGTTTTTCAAGTTTATACAGAAATACTATATACTAGTAAACTCTGCTTTTGTATTTTGTGTTAAAAGAAAGGAAGCACTGGCAATTGCAATGCCCCCCTTCTCTAGGAGCACCCAATTTGTGGGAAAAAAAGCTGCTGGTGCAGTGATCTCTGGCTTGTATTTTCGCTTTCCTTCCATTGACCCGTCGCTCTGAAGTAATTTCCGGGCATGGCTCTTACATGTGCTGTGACCCGGAATATAGGCAGCACTTCTCCCCAGCCAATGATCTACTCGGGCTGAAGGGAGCAGCATTCGGAGGCAGCAGCGACGGCAGGCACACAGCTCGAGGTGCAGCGGCAATTTGGCAGCCGTCAGTTCTTGGCTGAGCATGTAGCCACAATCCTAGGATCAAAGGTGCAGGCAGTATTTCTAGTGACCTTTATCCCTTTCGCTGCCAGCCTACCTGGAGAGCTTGTCACCCTTGTTGCCATACCATTTTGCCCTATTTTGTGCTCCACATGTTCAACTGTGATTTTTGAAGGGATTTCCCAGGGAAATTTAGATATTGATTTTTTTTTTTCAGCAGAGTCTGGGCTTTAACATGAAAGGTCTTGTTTACACCTAAAAATGACATTCTCAATATTTTTGGGTGAAATGTGCACCAAAAATGTTTTTTTTTTTTATAATTTGTAATAAAAAAATGTAAGTTTGTCAATAATATCTTATTGTGTGTAAAAGCCCAATTTCTCACGGTTACAGCGGTACCACATGTGCATTGGTAGACACCCTTTCCTGCCCAGGAGACTCCCCCACCCCAAACAAACAGCGCTTTAGGAGATTTTCAGATAAAATATATCTGTGCTAGGCGCTATGCGCACATTGCAGTTTTTCTAGAAAAACAACCCTTAACATTTGAAATGCTCCCCACAAACTATATATTCTCTGGAAGTACACACCTCAAGCTTTCAAGGTGCATCAGGCTTGTTGACATGGGTGCAGTTTTCTGGAAGTAATCCCTCAATTAATTCTTTGGTTGCACAGGGTTTACCTTCTACCCCTCACAAACCATATATTCCCTGAAAGTACACATGTTAAGCTTTCTAGGTATACCCAGCTTCTTGTACTGGGCTCATATTTCTGAAAATAATCCCTCAAACAATTCTTTGGTTGCACAGGGTTTCCCTAAAAAAAAAAAAAAAAAAAAAAAAAACACCTTTTCGTAAAATATCAATATGCAAACAAGAAAAAAACAAGGTAAATCTGAAAGCGCAAGTTCCCCAGAGCAGAACAATACCTAACATGCATAGGTATTAACCCTTTTAATTGCCTGCCTACTTGAAATTTTGTCACCCTCTGACAGGTCATTTATTTTTAGTATACAGTACGTCCTGCTCCAAATGTAATACTTACACTAGGGGGTTATCCTCCGCCAGATGGCGCTGCACTGCAGAGACATGTAAAACAGGCTCCTCCCGGCCCCTCAAATACCCGGGGACCTCCCACAAATCCCCAAGATTTCTCTACAATGCTTACTGCGAAGACATGAAATTATCACTCTCTCGCAGGTGAGTGGGGCTATTAGTCCAACAGGGCCGCAGGCTATTTCCACCCGTTCCTCGTGTGATGTGCCTCCCAGCCTGGGCTGTGCTGGTTGGGTGAAGGTAGGCGGCACCATGTGTGCTTGCGGAGCGCTGCTCCACCGCAATCCCCCACCAAAGTGTAGGCGGTATAGGCTGATGGTGAGCCTTTATGGGATGCCCCTCCTGCATTATTGTCCCGTGTAGCTGTGGGTCCTGTATAGAGGGCCGCCATCCTCCCTCATTCTCCCTGTAGCCTTCGGGGGGGAAAGAAGGGCGGGGTGTGTGGGTGTGTGTATCGCGATTCGTGCATACGGCGTATTGTCTGTTATTCTAAGTATACGGTACGTCCTGCTCCAGATATAATACTTACACTTGGGTTATCCTCCGCCTGAGGGCGCTGTGCACTGCAGACATGCAAAAACAGGCTCCTCCCGGCCCTTCATATACCCAGGGACCTCCCACAAATCCCCAGATTTCTCTGCAGTGCTGACTGCGAAAACATGAAGTATCACTCTCGCAGGTGAGCGGGGCTATTACAGCCTGCGGCCCTGTTGGACTATTCCCACCCGTCGTCCTCGTGATGTGCCTCCCAGCCTGGGCTGCGCTGGTTGGGTGAAGGTAGGCAGCACCATGGGTGCTTAACGGAGCCATGCTCCACCGCAGTCCCCCACCAAAGGGTAGGCGGTTTAGGCTGATGGTGAGCCTCATAGTGGATGTCCCTCCCGCATTATTGCCCCGTGTAGAGGTGGACCCTGTTTAAAGGGTCGCCATCCTCCCTCGCTTTCCCCTGTATTCGGGGGGAAAAGGGGGGGTGTGTGTGCCGGTCTCGGTGTACACTGTCACGATTATGGCCGTACTTTTGCCCCTGACCGGCATCTAGGTGTCAGAGCCGCGCTGCTTGCTCCGTCTATTCTGGCCGCTGCCGTCTGTTTTTGACTTCTCAATTTACTATGCAATCGTGTACAGCACGTGCTGCTTTATCATCCTGCAACTTGAGGCAGGAAGCTAATCTTTGTACAACGCCTACGGGCGGCGGAATGGTGGCGGCGTTTTTGGACTTTACGAGTATCCACTAGCAGACGCTTTTACTCATACTATATGATTGACTTGTCAAGCCTTAACGGCTGCTTCAGAGCTTCGCACTCTTTGGGGGAGGCGGGGACCTGGCGTGGCGCACTCCGAGTCACGCCCAGATCAGACCTGCCCTCTGAGGTTCGGTCGGCGCCATTTTGTGGATCTTCGCGCGAGTGTTGGCGGTCCTTCTCCTCCCCTGGTCTGTAAGTGCCCTTGCTGGCGATTTCATCTTAATTTTTGCTGCGCATAGTCCTGACACCTATTGTTCCCCTTCTGTCTTTCAGACGTTAAAGACTCCGGTGGCTTCTCCCGGCCTAACATGACTTGTAGCGGGCTTACAAACATTCTCCCACATTCCTAGCGGGCCTTTGGGACAACCTTTGCATAAATCCCTACCGACTTATATTGTATTGATAATCACCATATGGAGGCATCTCGGGAATTTGGTACCAGGGGTCCCTCTGGGACAAGACCGGCTGTGTATAACGTGTGGCTACCCCCACTTTGGTGCTGAGAGCGCACCGATCTGTGCACGCTGTGCCGATCAAGTACTGGTCCGGCAGCCAGGATCGCCAGGGGCTGTTCCTGGCCCTAACACTCCTATTCCCCCAGGCTTGAATCTCGCTGCTGCCGAGTCGCTTACGAGTAAGGAGCTACAGCCGGCTGCGTCTTCCAGACTGCCCGCGGCTGACCAGACTATTACAGGGTCGACAAAACGCTCGGGCCCTGATAAGAAGCGGTCCTCTACGCCCCCTGTTTCTGCTCCTGCTAAGGGATCGGAGGAGTTTGCTACTCCGCGTGCCTGCACCACTTCTGAAGAAGGAAGGTTGTTCTCTTACTCGGGCTCATCCGATGAGGAGCCGTGGAGTCATGACGATTCTAACCTCAAATACTGGAACCAGTTTGATACAGTTGGTTTGTTGAGTAGGATCTTTAAGACCCTGTCTATCTCCCTCCCCAACGCGCCTCCCCAGCCGAGAGGGGAGAGTTTCCATACAGCGACACCGCGCTTGGAATTCCTAGAGCAGGCTCACTTCATGCTCTCGTACTCGAGGAATGGGAACACCCCGGTAAACTTCTAGGTGCCCCAGGGGACTGGGATTGGAAATACCCTTTCCCCCCTGAGATGGTTGATTGTTGGTCATCGCCCCCTGTGGTAGACGCACCGATCATTGGGGTTCCTAACCCCCCCTTATTGCAGCTCCTGCTTACAGTACCCTTTGGGACGCCGAGAACCGACGCATGGATAAGCTGGCTTCACACGCTTTTTCCTGTGCAGGAACGGTGCTGCGCCCGGTCTGTGCCGCGGCCATCACTGCAGTGGCCGCCAAAACCCTCATCGAACAGATGCTTGAGCATCACGTTAACAATCTCTCCTGGGAGGTGTTTAATGCACTCTCCAGTTGTGATGTATTTGTAAGATTTATCCTTTTAGCTATGGATGACACCATTAGAATGTGTGCGAGAACTTCCGCCCTTGTGGTGGCTATGCGTCGCTTGGTCTGGCTGCTAGAGTGGGGTGCTGACTATGCAGCTAAAAGGAAGTTTACCAGGTTCCCCTTTAAAGGGCATCGCCTATTTGGGGTCCGTCTGGACCTGTTTGGAAAGGAGGGCTAGTCACCCTGGCGCAGGCGCCCGTCTCGGGACAGGGACACCCCTCCCCCTCCATACCATAGCGTTAAACAAGAACCGGGGGTGTCCTCCCGGAGTCTTAGTACAGACCCCTGCCCCACGAGCAAAAGACAACGCTCTGGGCCCTCCGGCAGGGTTAAACCTAAATCTTCCACCAAATCCCCTCAAGCATGATGGGGCGCCCCGGGGATGACTGCAGCACCTTGCTCCTATCGGGAAGCATTTTGCCTCTTTCTGGTGGATACAGGAGGTAGTTTCCTCAGGATACAGGATAAAGTTTGCTGCGTGGCCTCCCCCATGATTGTCAGGGTACTCCTGGTCCCTGCCTCTGTTCGGGTGCTGGTGCAGGCCATACACGGCCTGCGGGGTTGGAGGTCACTTGCAGTTTTCCCTTATCAGGCAGAGGCAGGTGCCGCTACACCAACCCCTTCACATTCTCCCAAAAGGATGAGTCGGTCTGCCCTTCTGATTTCACAGGTTGTTGGCAATTCTACTATTCAGGCAGTTTCTGCATGAAAAATCTGGGATGGGCCACTAGCGCCTTGCGCCTAGTGGGTCCTTGCCTTCTGGGGAGATCAAGGATGCTTATGCTCACTTCCCCGTGTCTTCCAGACACCTAGGCTCTTCTGGTTTGTGTTGGATGTCCAACACTGCTAACCCGTGGCCTTGTTATCTGGCCTCTTTTCTGCCCCCACAGTGTTCACCAGGGTACTAATGGAAGCTATGTCTCTGATGAGACTAAGGGGAGTCCGCGAGAGGCCTGCCAGGTGGTCCTTCTTGCTTCCCAATCTCGGTCAGGTCGAGTTAGCTACTCGGCTGGTGGTGTCCCTTGGGAGTCTTTTTTGGATGGGTGTTTCTTCACCTCTTGTCCTCCTTGTCCTCTTGATTGGTATCTCCATTCCTAGGGATGAATCTAGTCTCGGTTCAGGCGAGAATCTTCCTCCCTCTACAATAAGGTGGATGATCTGGTTGCGTGGGTTCAGTCCCTACTTGCTGTTCCAGTCCCTTCACCAGGCAGGTGACTTGCTTAGTTGAAGTTCCTTATATTCCTCTACCAGGGTTTTTTTCTGCAACTTCTATTAATACTGGACTGGGACCCAGCATCCCTGGAGCGGGATCATGTGTGCCCTTCCCCTTGGTTAGGAATCCCTCTTTGAGTGGTTTTACTCTAGGAACCTGTCTGGGGACAGTTCCTTTCTTGCCCCTTCCACAGACACCGTAGATGCCAACCTATCAGGTGATGGGGAGGTTTTTTCTTCTGTAACCCCATGTGGGTGTGGGGGGAAGGTGGGGCCTTTTAGGAGGTCCTTGTACCTCTTAGCGTCAGCCTGAAAACTCACTGTTTCAATACTATCTCGCCTGTCTTCTACTCTGCCAGGTCTGCCTGTTTGGCGGTGCTCGGTCCGTCTGTCGACTGTGGCCTACCTTAATCATCTGTGTGGGACCTAGTGCAGGAGGGTTCCCCAGGAAGGTATATGTTCCTGTTCTGGGTGGAGGATAATGTTGCCTGCTTATCATTGGTATTAGCTCCTGTGGAGGTTCCTCTGTGATGGGATGTGCTAATTCTTGGATCACTATGAGTTCAACCAGTATGGATTGTTTTGTGCACCGTCACTTTTTCAAGCTCTTGCAACTCGTCTCCCTGTCCCTGGCTCCTATGGCTGTGGTCATGAGGATTTAGTATTTTTATGACGAGGGATTTTGGCCTGTATGCCTTGTCTCCCTTGCCCCTGCTAGGCGGGTTTCTGTGCAGAATCACTCTGGTAGGGGGACCATTGATACTGGTGGCCTAGTGGAGTGTGGATTCGCAGATGTGATACCTTAGGGTAGTAGTTCTGTACCTTCTGCTAGGGGTGTCGCCCTGTTTCGCTCAGGGCCTCCGTTACGTCACTCCAATTCCACAGTCTCTGGCCTAGCCGGCCTGACTGCTGGTTCTTCCGTCCTTATGGAGGCGGGATTCTCTCCTCTGTGTTCGTGGCTAATGGAAGTCTAAGAGCAGCGCTCTTCTTCTTCTTCTTCCATTCTTATGAGGTATGGCTTACCCATATGGATTGGTGTTAGTCTAGGTCTCTTCCCTGTTGGGCATTCTCTGTCACCGGGGCTCTAGAGTTTATTACAGCATGGGTTGGAGTTGGCTCCCCAACTCGGTACTCTGAAGGGTCAGGTTCTACCCTGTCCGCCTTCCGGCAGAAGTCTTTTGCTTATTTTCCTCGGCTAAGCTTTCTTTAGGGGGTTGCTCACTGCGCCCCACTTAATTCTACGGTCCCTGTTGGGATTTGAATTTTTTATTCCGTTGGCCTTGAGACGTTCCTTTTGGACCGTTTCAGGAGGCTGTCTGGCTGTCTTTTACCTTAATCGTTGTCCCTTGGGTCTGCTGGCTCAGTCAGACGTGTGTCTGAGCGGGTGGCTCTGTCTCGCTAGCCCTCGTTCTTTATGCACCAGGATAAGGTGGGCTCCGCCTTACGCCGGACCTTCTATCTCTGGTGGTGGCTTAGGCTCATGTATTTAAGACATCGCCTTTCTTATTCCTAGTAACTCTGAGGCAAGGGGTTTTATTTTCCCTCATCAGGTGCTGGAATCCTTTTCTTGGATTGTTTCTGGTCCCTCTGGGGGACTTATGCCCCTTGGGTTTTGTGGGCACTACCTCTGTATGTGCCTGATCTTGTCTGCTTCCAGGGGTTACGCAGCCCTTGGCCTAGCCTTTACTTGGATGGTTTTCCCTTCTGGTCCTAGGGAAGATTGGCTTCTTCCTGGAATGATTGTTAGCATTTGCTCTTGTCAGGCTGTTACTCAAGCCTATTCCTTGAGGTGCTGAGCTTCTCTCGCCTTATTCTGATTCTACTGGTGAGTAGGTATCCTTTTGGCCTTTCGCCACCAGGTTTTGTTGTACAAGTTTGCTAAACAGCTACCTTGGTTTTTGGTTCATACCCTTTCAAGGGTTTTTATGATTTGACGCTGGAGTCTTTGCTCCTGTTTCCTGCTTTCGGTGGCAAGGTTGCAGGTGACAGTGTCTCTACTGCCTGCTGTGCCTTTTTGTTGGGGATCCCACCCTACTTTATGGACACTGCTATTGGATGTCCCAAGTGTAAGTATTATATCTGGAGCAGGACGTACTGTATACTTAGAATAATACAATTCTGTGAAGTACTCACCTGTAGAATTGGTGGTATACGTATACAGTACGTCCTGCTCCACCCCACCCTGGTTTTTGTATTATTCTGGATCCCCTATATGGTGATTGTTATTATCATTACCAGTTTTTGGTGGTTGGTTTCTCCCGGCCTCTGGCTCACTGCTTTTCAATGCTGGGGATTTGTGGGAGGTCCCTGGGTATATGAAGGGCCGGGAGGAGCCTGTTTTTGCATGTCTGCAGTGCACAGCGCCCTCTGGCGGAGGATAACCCAAGTGTAAGTATTATATCTGGAGGATACGTACTGTATACGTATAATACCAATTCTACAGGTGAGTACTTCACAGAATTGTATTTTTTGACTAGTATATGTGGTGTCAGCCGCCACGCTGACTTGTCTTTTTTTACTATTTGCAAATGCCGCTGCCACACGCGTCTTTTCCTTCATTTGGATGTTCCGCGCCGGGCGGCGGCGTTACCTCAGACGCTTCTGCGTTGTCATTGGCTGCTTGTCTGTGGGCTTCGCGCTCTTCCATATGGAGGCATCCCAGGATAATGTGACCGGGTTCCTTCGGGACAAGCCCGGCTGTGTGTAGCTTGTGGGGTCTCGCCTATTAGGGGTGACAATGCACGGATCTGTGTTCCTTGCGCACAGCAGGTGCTAATGTTGCAATTCGCCCCTCCTGTGGCTGGGCCTGCACCTCGTCTCACTTCACCTACTCCAAGCTTGAGTCTCACTCCCATTGACTTGCATACAAGCAGGGATTCTCAGCCTGATGTGTCTGCTAGACTGGCCAGTGTTGAAAAATTGATTGCTAATACTTTAGCGTGTAAGGCCACTGCTAAAAAGCGTCACTTAACCCCTGATGCCACTTTTTTCCCTATGGAGTCTGATGAGTATTCTTAGTATACAGTACGTCCTGCTCCAGATATAATACTTACACTTGGGTTATTTTCCGCCAGATGGCGCTGCACTGCAGAGACATGCAAAAACAGGCTCCTCCCGACCCTTCAAATACCCAGGGACCTCCACAAATCCCCAGATTTCTCTGCAGTGCTGACTGCGAAGACATGAAGTATCACTCTCTCGCAGGCTATTAATGCCTGCGGCCCTGTTGGACTACTCCCACCCGTCCTCTTCGTGATGTGCCTCCCAGCCTGGGCTGCGCTGGTCGGGTGAAGGTAGGCAGCTCCATGCGTGCTTATGTAGCCATGCTCCACCGCAGTCCCCCACCAAAGGGTAGGTGGTTTAGGCTGATGGTGAGCCTCTAGTGGATGCCCCTCCCGCATTATTGCCCCATACCCCGTGTAGCGGTGGACCCTGTACAAAGGGTCGCCATCCTCCCTCATTCCCCCCGTAGCCTGGGGGGAAAGAAGGGGGGGGTCTCAGTGTATGTTTTCACGCTTATGGCCTTAGTACTGTCTTTGACTGGTATTCCTGGTGTCAAAGCCGCGCTGTTGCATTTTTATTATGTATCTGTCGCCGCCACGCGCACTTTTTACCTTACTGGATGTGCTGCACCGAGCGGCGGCGTCGCCTCGGACGCTGCAGCGTTTTCATTGGCAAATCATTTTTCTAAGTGTGTCATACACTTCGCCCTTCACGACAACGTTGAAACTATCTCAAAGCTTCGCGCTCTTCGGGGGGGGATCCTGGTTTGGCGCGGTCCGCGCCACAGCCGCTCTGGCGCCATTTTGATGCTGGTCGCACGCACGCGTGGTAGCGGTCCGCTTCCCCCCTTGGTCTGTTAAGTGCCCTCGCGGGCGATTTTCATGATCCTTTATTCCCTTTATTCCCATTATGTCTTTCAGACTGGTGAACACCATTGGCTTCTCCCGGCCCAGTGTAAAATTATAGCGGGCCTTGTAATATTCTCCCACTTCCCTAGCGGGTCTTTGGGGCATCCAGGGTTACTTATAGTGTAAATCCCTACTGGCATATTGTGCCTTGAATAATCACCATATGGAGGCATCTCAGAATTGTAACCGGGGTCCCTCCTGGGTCAAGACCGGCTGTGTATAGCGTGTGGACAACCCCATGCTGATGCTGGCAGGGCACGGGTCTGTGTTCCCTGTGCCGAGCAAGTGGCTACACCTAGCTCCAATTCGCCTCTCTCCCCAGGCTTAAATCTCTCTCCTGCTGAGTCGCCTACAAGTGGGGTATTGCAGCCTGCTGGGCCTTCCAGACTGCCTACGGCTGAACAGATTATTGCTAGGTTATCAGAGCGCATGGGCCCGTAAGAAGCGGCACCTGTCGCCTCATGTTTCTGTATCTTCTATGAGAACCATGGGGTTTTCTACTCCGTGTGACTATAACCTTTCTGATAAGGGGAGTTGTTCTCTGACTCATCTGATGAGAGCCCGAGGAGTCATGACTATTCTGGCCCTGAATACTGGGGCCAGTGTGACACTGACGACTTGTTGCTTAAGGTCTTTAACCCTTTAAGTGTCAGCCTACCTGCAGCATTTGTCACTCTCTGTTGCCAGACCATGTTTCACTATTTTGCGCTACACATGTTCAACTGTCATTTATGAAAGGATTTCCAGGAATTTCCCAGGAAAATGATATATTCTTGGTGTGCCACACACCCCGCTTCACCTTTAATATTCTTCACGATTGGGTTACTCACCGCCAGATGACGCTGTTGCAGAGAGGAAGTCTTTGTAACGAGCCCCCTTCCGGCCTATATATACCTGGTACCTCCCATTTATCACCAGTGTTTTTCTCTCTGCATGACGACAAGACAGAAGGTTGAAGTCTCCTGCTTGCAGGTAGCCGGGGTCTTACCCCGGCACCCCCTTTGGTCTATTTCTGCCCGGTTTTGATTGTTTGTTACCTTTGTGGTTAAATGGAAGCCTCCCAGCCTAGGCTGCTCACTGGGCAATTGGTAGACGGCACTATAGGTGCCTAGGAGCTTATCTCCTCCGCTCGACCCCCAGTTTGGGGGCAATGCGGCTATCCGGCATGGTGATCCGGATGTGGGATGCCCCTGTCCCGAGGGTCACCTTGGCCCCTTGCTCTCCCGTTTCGGTCCCTTCTCCCTTCACTATGGGGGGGGGGGGGGGGGGTAGAGGGATGTGTATTGTGTGTATGGTTTACTGTATGTTTATTTCATGTGTTTGCTTATTTCAACGTTTGTCAGGCTGCACCGCAAGCGAGGGTGCGTGTGGCCTGACTAAGATTCCTCCTTATATGGCAGTCTCTGTTATGCAGGCTGCTGCTGCTGGCCTGTAGGGCCAGAGCTTTGGGTCAGCTTTAGGGGTGGCCGGGGCGGGCTGCACGGGGTCAGGCTTGCCTGTGGCTGCCTGCACCCTTCTCAGGTTATTCCCTCCCCCCTCCCCTTGTCTCCTTTGTTTAAAACGGCCGCCGCTTGGCGGGCCGCGTGTTAGTATTTGGGGGCAGCACAGGCTGCCTAGGAACTCCTGTTCCCCCTCCCCCCTTCTCCTTTTACTGGGGGCTTTGTTAGCCCTCTGGTTCCCTTGGCACCACCGTCCGGCGGGCCGCACTGTTCAAATTCGGCGGGGGGGCGGGGCCCGGATGACGTCAGGGGTGGGGGCGTGGTTCCGGCGGCGCATCATCTTACCGGCCCCAGCCGCACTTCCTTCCTGTTATCAGGAGGACGCGTGCGGGGCTCTCAGCCGCATATGTGTGCTGCTGCCTGCTCCGCCGCTTCTGCGAGCTCTGCCGCTACTGCTCCCACTGCTGCCACTGCCGCCTTCGCTGACATTGCTGCCTGTCTTCCACCACTTCTATTGGTCGGGTGCTGGGCTTTTTTAGCCTTACTTGGGCAGGTAAGCGGCCTCACCTGGCATTTTTTATTGTGTTTGACTGTTTATTTAAAAAAAAAAAAAAAAAGTTAAATATATAATGGAGGAATACTTTTATTTAAAAAAAAAAAAGAGGAAAATCAGAGGCCAGTTTTCTTTGCCTCTTCAAAGCACTCTGGTGCTGTGTATGTATGTTGTATTGCATGTTGCCATTGGTTTCTGGGGGTCTTACTGTTGGTTTGTTTCTTCCCCCACAGATCCTGGGATTCCCTCAATACAGTGGCCTGGCTAGTCCTTTCTTTTTCTCCAAATTGGGAGATATATATATATTCTATTATTTTAAGGGGATCTTTATTATAAATTAAAAACTCCCTCCCGGGACATTAATAAAGGGGCATCCTGGGTGGCTTATGCCTTAAACCCAGGATTTTGCGAATACCATAAATCACCATATGGAGGCTTCCGATAATACCGGACATGGTTCTTCTGGGCCATCTAGGGTGTGTGGAGGCTGTGGGACTCCGCTCCCAGGCGATGATGTTTTTGTATGCATTCCTTGTACAAGGCAGAATATTGCGCGTCAGTCCGTTGCTCCGGCTGCTGGCTCTTCGCAACTTCCACATTGTCAAAGGTGGGGATTCGCAATCCGAGGTGTCTGCACGGTTAGCCAACCTTGAGGATAATTTCCGTTAAAGCAGGGTTAAAGGCCACTGCGAAACGGAAGCACCTTTCTCCTGTACCTCTGGCTTCACAGGATGAAGTATGTGAGCCTGTAGATTGGTCCGATTGCTCCCTGGACGAGGAGGGAGAATTCCTGGTGGAGTCAGATGAGCCTGCAGATCAGCTTGAGGTTGATGCTATTGGCGATTTGTCTGCGGGGGTTTCCCATGACACCCCCTCCATTCTGGCTCAAATGTTTGAAATTTTGAATTTAGATCCGCCTGAGGCCGTCACCCTGCCAAAGGGTCAGTTGTTTAATGTGCCTCAGCCGCGTTTGGTTTTTCCCAGACAACACCACTTTGAGAGGGTTGTGCTTAAGGAATGGGAACATCCCACGCGGTAAACGGGAATTCCTTCCAGTTGGGAGAAACGTTATCCCTTTCCGCCAGAATTGGTGAAGCTTTGGTCGGTTCCTCCTGACGTCGATACCCCTGTGCTAGGGCTCTCCAGCACGGCTATGGTGCAGTCTGCTGAGACCACTGCCCTTAAGGATGGTGAGGATCGTCGCATTGACCTGTATGCTCGCCATGGTTTTATTTATGCCGGGTTAACGATGCGCCCGGTGTGTGCTTCGGCGCTTCTGCTATTGGCGGTTAGATCTGTAATTCAGGATCTGTGTGTGGATCTTGATCCCACTTGTAAGGAGTTTACTGCTCTCAGGCAGTGTGAGTCTTTTGTTTCCTATGTTCTATCCGCTCAGGACGATGCGCTGGCTGAGTAGCAAGACAGCGGCAATGCTGGTGGCTATTCGTCGGGCAGTATGGCTGCGCCAGTGGTCGGCGGACGTAGCTTCTAAAAAGGTGCTCACAGCTCTCCCCTTTTTGGGATTGCGACTGTTTGGTGATAAAATTGATTCAGTTGCAAAAGGTGGTAAAATGCCGCAACGTAAGAGGCCTCGTCGTCCCTTTCGGGGGGCAGGTTCTGGTAGGCCTTCCTTTTGGGGGTTCAGAGCGGGTAGGGGGGCTTCCTTTCCCGCTACCAGAGGTGCAGGTTGGACTCGGGGGGGGGGGGGGGGGGGGAAGGGCTGTGGCCGCCCCGCACAGTCCTGGGGCACCAAGCCCAAGCCTGCCGGTAAGCCCGCTCAGCAATGAGGGGCTGCCCTCACCCGTGCGGGTGGGGGGAGGATTGCGACACTTCTCCCAGGTTTGGGACCAGGAGATTCCGGACAGATGGATCCGGGAGGTAGTGTCGTCCGGTTACAAGCTGGAATTCGAGTCTCGCCCTCCTTCACGGTTCTTTCGGTCTCGGGTGCCCATCGATCCTTTGGCCGCACAGGGGCTCCTGGTGTCGGTAAAGAATCTGTTAGAAATGGCGGTTATCCGTCCGGTACCGCGCTTAGAGATGGGCCTCGGTTTCTACTCCAATCTTTTCGCAGTCCCCAAAAAGGACGGGTCGGTTCGTCCCGTCCTGGACCTGAAATTACTCAACAGGTTCATCCGTTTTCGGAAGTTTCGCATGGAAACTTTACGTACGGCCGTCGGTTCCCTTCGGCAGGGGGACTTCATGACGTCCATAGACATCAAGGATGCTTATCTTCATGTTCCCATCTGCCACGCTCATCAACGTTTTCTTCGATTCGTGATGAAAGATCAGCATTTTCAATTCGTGGCACTTCCGTTTGGCCTTACCTCGGCTCCAAGAGTGTTTACCAAGGTGCTGGCAGGGGTGATGGCCATTTTCAGATCTCGGGGCATTCGTGTCATACCTTATTTGGAAGACCTTCTCATCATGGCTCCGTCACTCAATCAATCGGAGGTAGACACCAGGATGGTGGTCTCCACGCTGGAAAGCTTTGGTTGGGTGATCAACTTCCCCAAGTCCTCCCTTGCTCCGGCCAGGGTGGTGTCCTTTCTGGGGATGCAGTTGGACTCTCATCAACACAAAGTGTTTCTCCCCCAGTCCAAAATTCATCTGATTCAGGAGTTGGCTCGGGTCCTACTCTCCAATCCTCGGCCGTCCATCCGTCTGGGGATGAGGCTGGTAGGGTTGATGGTCGCCTCTTTCGAGGAAGTTCCTTTTTCTCAATTTCACACGAGGACGCTTCAGCTTTATCTGTTGGCGTCCTGGGACCGGCAGCCTCGGTCGCTGGACCAGCCCTTCCAGTTGTCCTTCCGGGTCCGGCAGTCCCTCCAGTGGTGGTTGGTCTCGGCCAATCTCGTGAGGGGCAGGTCCTTCCTGACCCCTCTTTGGGAAGTTGTCACCACGGACGCCAGTCTTTCGGGATGGGGCGGATTCTGGAAGGAGCTTCAGTTTCAGGGGCAGTGGGGACCTCAAGAGGCCCACTTACCCATCAATGTTCTGGAACTGAGAGCCATTCATCGGGTGCTTGCTCTGACTCATCACGTTCTGGGCCTTCCGGTCCAGGTGCGTTCAGACAATCGAACAGCGGTTGCTTACATCAATCATCAGGGAGGGACTCGCAGTCTGAGTGCTCTGAGAGGTGTCCCTGATCCTGACCTGGGCAGATGTTCCTTGTCTCTCGGCGGTATACATTCCAGGAGTGGAGAACCAGGAAGCGGACCGGTTGAGCAGGGGCTCTCCCCGTCTGGGAGAATGGGCTCTCCATCCTCAGATTTTTCGCTCACTGTGTCTCCGATGGGGGACACCGGAGGCGGACCTGTTTGCCTCGCGTCACAATCACAGGCTCCCGAACTTCGTGTCGCTCTCCCGGGATCCTCTGGGGGGATCTGGGATTTCTATACCTGTTTCCCCCGATACCCATGCTGGGCAGGGTGGTTCGGAAGTTGGCTCTGGAAAGGGTGTCCGCCGTTCTCGTGGCCCCAAGGTGGCCAAGGCGAGTGTGGTTCGCAGACATCGTTCGGCTGGCAGTGGACCAGTTCGTTCTGCCTCTTCGGCCCGATCCGCTCACTCAGGGTCGGTTGTGTTACCCCAATTTACCAGCGCTGGGTTTGACGGCCTGGCTGCTGAAACCTCCATCTTGAAGGAGGAGGGTCTTTCTGATTCAGTCGTTAAGACTCTGATCAGTGCCCGGAAGAGGTCTTCTTCTATCCTCTACTATAGGACTTGGAAAGCCTATATCGCTTGGTGTGAGATGAGATCTTTTCCTTTTAGGGTCTTCTCGGTCTCCAGGATTCTGGAGTTTTTACAATCTGGGCTGGACTCTGGTCTTCAGCTAAGTACTTTGAAAGGGCAAGTTTCTGCCTTATCTATCTTTTTTCAGAAGCGTTTTGCGCTTCTTCATCCTTTAGTTAAAACTTTTTTCCAGGGGGTTACGCATGTGCAGCCTCCCAGGAAACCATTACTCCCGGTTTGGGATTTGAATTTGGTTCTTTCTGCTCTGCAGACTCCTCCTTTTGAGCCTCTGCAAGAGATTGCTTTGTCTACCCTGACTCAGAAGATTGTCTTCTTGGTAGCGATCACTTCTGTCCGGCGTGTTTCGGAGTTGGCGGCCTTGTCTATCCAGGTGCCCTACTTTGAGAGGCATCAGGATAAGGTGGTCTTTCGGTTCAAGCCAGACTTTCTTCCTAAGGTTGTTTCTGCTTTTCATTTGAATCAGGATATTGTTTTTCCCTCCTTATGTCCTAATCCTAAGAATGACAAAGAGAGGGTTTTGCATTGTTTGGATGTAGTACGCTGTGTTAAGTACTACTTGATTATCACGTCTCCTTTTCGTAAGACGGATGCCTTTTTTGTTGTGCCCTGTGGGCTTAAGAAGGGTTTGGCACCAGCCAAATCTGCCATTAGCGAATGGATACGTCAGGTCGTTATTGCGGCCTATGCTGCTAAGGGGAAAGTTCCCCCTTTTCGTATCACTGCTCATTCTACTCGCGCCGTTGGAGCGTCTTGGGCTTTTCAGCACCAAGCTTCTGTTGAACAAGTTTGTAAGGCCGCCACTTGGTCTTCTGTTCATACTTTTTCTAAGTTCTACAAAGTTGATGTGCGAGCCTCAGCGGATGCTGTTTTTGGCCGCAAAGTTCTGCAGACTGCAGTCATTTAAGTTATGCTTCACCTTGCCTTGGGATGCCCATCCCTTGTGGACACTGCTTTTGGATGTCCCAATCGTGAAGAATATTAAAGGTGAAGCGGGGTGTGTGGCACACCAAGAATAATACCATTTTGTGAGTACTCGCCTGAAAAATGGATATTGTTGGTGTGCCACACACCCCGCTTCACTCCCACCCTTTTCGGTATCCCGAATCCTTTATATGGTGAAGCTTTTATTTGTTTTGATTTATTTTGAGGTTACTGTTAAATTACTGGTACCTTGTCTTTCTGCTTTTTAATACACTGGTGATAAATGGGAGGTACCAGGTGTATATATAGGCCGGAAGGGGGCTCGTTACAAGACTTCCTCTCTGCAACAGCGTCACCTGGCAGTGAGTAACCCAATCGTGAAGAATATTAAAGGTGAAGCGGGGTGTGTGGCACACCAACAATATCCATTTTTCAGGTGAGTACTCACAAAATGGTATTATTATTTTTTTCAGCAGAGTCTGGGCTTTAACATGAAATGTCTTGTTTGTAATTTTTAGGTGTATTCTCTATTTTTGGGTGAAATATGTGAAAAAAAATAAAAAAAAAGTTTGTCAATAAAATCTTATTGCGTGTGAAATCCCAATTCTCCCGGTTACAGCGATACCACATATGTATAGGTAGAAACCCTTTCCTGCCCAGGAGACTCCCCCCAAACTGAAATGGCGCTTTATGGGATTTTTAGATAAAATACAACTATGCAATGCAATATGCGCACCTTGCAGTTTTACCAGAAAAACAACCCTTTACATTTGAAATACCCCCAACAAACTATATATATTCTCTGGAAGTATACACCTCAAGCTTTCTAGGTGTACCAGGCATGTTGATGTGCCCATAGTTTTCTGGAAGTAATTCCTCAATGTATTCTTTGGTTGCAAAGAGTTTCCCAAAGAAAAGGATAAAAAAGCAGAATCAAAGCCACATTTTCCTAAAAAAAACTATATACAAACAAGAAAAAACAAGTTTAATCTGAAAAAGCAACATTCCCCGAACAGAACACCCAACATGCATAGGTTCTGTCAAGGGAAGAGTTGCCAAACACCCCAAAGTAAAGCATGTGCGTAACGGTAATTTTACTTGAAAATTTCAGCTCTGCAGACAAAGCGCGCACCTTGCAATTTTTCAACCAAAACAACCCTTTACATTTGGAATATCCCCCATAAACCCCATATTCCCTGAAAGTACACATGTTAAGCTTTCTAAGCGTACCCAGCTTGTTGTAGTGGGCTCAGCTTTCTGTTATTAATCCCTCAAAGAATTCTTTGGTTGCGCAGGTTTTAAAAACCCTTAAAAATCAAAAAAATAACGTGGGGTCCCCCTTACCCAAAGTAACCAGCCCGGGACCAACTATGGAGGCTTGTAGGCACAGAGTGGGGGGGGCAGCTTTTGTGGCCCCCCCACCCTGCAGCCTACGAGCCCACATAGCCTGTGTGGGCCCGGGCTCTTCTGACCCCCCCTGGGCTTTGGGGAGGCAGGTAATGGGGGTGCCGGGGGTTAATGGCAAGTCACCCGCTAGGGCAGGTGACTTGCCACCCCCCCCATCCTTGTGAACTGGTATAAGGGGTCTCATGGACCCCTTACCAGTTCACAAGGGGTTAAATGTTGAAAAAAAAAAAGACAAATTAAAAAATATATTTTTATTCTTTTTTTTTTTTTAAACTTTACCCACCTCCGATGCTGTGTCCCCCGGCTATCTCCGCTGACAGTCTGCTCGCTGTTTGGATTTGAGAGCCTGGGGAGGGGGGGGGGGTCATCACAGCCCTCTCCTCCTCCTCTGCTCTCTGCTCCAAGCACCGAGCAGACTGATTCATAGTCTCAGGTGCTGGAGTTAAGATGCCGGCTGCTGGTGACATCACAATGAGTAATAGCAGTCGCGATCCAGGAAGTGGGGGGAGAGGGCATTTTCTGCCCTCTCCTCGCCACCGAAGAGGCTGGGGGGCGAGGAGGCGGGAGGCGCGGCCACAGGTAAGCAAATGTCATATATTTTTTTTTTTTCACAGCTGCTGCTGTCGAAGCGGGGGGGGGGGGGCTATTCCAGGGGGGATCAGATGGCACCAAATTAAAGAGGAGACCAGGCCGGATCCAACGAGGGGTCAGGTGAGTATTTTTTGATTTTTATTTTTTAAACTAGCTGCGGGGAAATTCGAGCAAGTAACACCTACGGGCTTGGCACTTAAGGCCAAGCCAGCACGTAGGTGTTGCCAAGCACATAACAAAAGGGTTAAGGCATTGTCTATCTCCCTCCCCTGTCAGGTCCCCAAGCCTAGAGGGGAGCGTTTCCATACTGCGACCGCACGCTTGGAATTTCTAGAGCAGGCTCATTTCCATGCCTTGTGCTCAAGGAATGGGAATGCCCCAGTAAACTTCCAGGGGACTGGGATAGGAACTAACCTTTTCCCCCTGAGGTGGTTAATTGCTGGTCATCACCCCCCGTGGTGGATGCGCCGATCATAGAGGTCCCTAATCCCCCCCCTTTATTACAACCCTGCTTATAGTACCCTTCGGGATGCTGAGGACCGGCGCATTGAGCTGTTGGCCTCCCATGCCTTTTCTTGTGCAGGGACGGCGCTGCGCCGCAGCTATTACTGCAGTGGCCGCTAGAACCCTCATCAGAAAGTTGCTTGATCATCACCCCAAGAATCTCCCCTGGGAGGTGTTTAATGCACTCTCCCATTGTGATGTATTTGTAAAATTTATTCTGTTAGCGCTGGAAGACGCTATCACAATGTGTGCAAGAACTTCTGCCCTTGCGGTAGCTATTCGTCGCTTAGTCTGGCTGCGACAGTGGAGTGCTGACGATGCTACAAAAAAGACTCTTACTGGCAGGGTGGATTTGATTTAAATCTAACTGATTTAAATCACGATTTAAATCACGATTTAAATCACTAGTCAGTAAGGCTTGATTTAAATCAGTGATTTAAATCAAAGTTACTACCTAAACTAGTTCTTGCTATTTTAACATGCAAGTAGATGAAGATTTTTAGAATCACTTTTTATATTTTTTCTCCCCAGTTTAATGGGTTAATCATTCATATTTGGACACCACTGTTCTGTTGTACTTAGGAAGGAGAAAAATAATCCTGACCTTAATAACAATTTAAATAGATTTATTCAACTGAAACAATAACAACATTACAGCATAAGTTATTTACTTAAACAAACATCCATGTTTTGTTAACTAATTTGGCTAAACAAAATATATATATATTTTAAGAAACTTAGACTGTCAGCCCAGCCGACACATGAAAAACTTAAATACTACTGTCCCTGCTGTCCTCTTTAGCTCACTAGTCATAGATTTGTAGAACAATAGGATTAAGGTCTTTTTCTCAACTCTGTTCATGTTGTAACATTTTTGCTGTGAAGAAGAGGCTGGGACCTCTGCGGAGTCAAATTCAGTTTTGAGAACTGCGTAAGTAAAGCGAGCGTCTGTGATAATATAGGAGAGAAACTGCCCACTAATCCTACAGAAACCTCTGGAAGAGCATGGCATTGTGAATGTTACACATATACAGCCTTTATTCAAGCGGAGTTAAACAACTCCGCTTTATCTCATGATGGAAGAACCTTTGGATGGTAAAATATTTTCCTCAAAAAGCAGTTTATTGAAAAAAAATCCGATTTAAATCAAAAAAATCCGATTTAAATCAAAAAAATCCGATTTTTTTTTTTTATTTTTTAAAAAAAAAACATTGATTTTTATCCACCCTGCTTACTGGGCTTCCCTTTAGAGGGCGACGCCTATTTGTGGCCTGTCTGGACCTGTTCGGTAAAAAGGGCAAATCACCCCTACGCAGACTGCCGTCTCAGCCCCCTCGGGGCAGAGGCACCCCTCCTCCCCCCTACCTCAGTGTTGAACAGGAACCAGGGGTGTCCTTCCGGGTTTTTCGTGCTGGCTCCTGGCCCACGAGCAGCAGACAACGCCCTGGCCCCTCCGGCGTGGCTAAGCCCAAAGCTTCCACCAAACCCTCTCAAGCATGATGGGGCGCCCCCGCCCGTCTGGGTGAGGGGATGGCTGCAGCACCTTGCTATTATCAGGAGGCTTTTCGCCTCATTCTGGTGGATTCAGGAGGTTGTGTCCTCCTGATACAGGATAGTTTGCTGCGCGGCCTTCCCCAGTTTTATCAGGTCCCAGGTACTCCTGGTCCCTGCCGCTCTTCAGTTGCTGGCACAGGCCATGCTTGGCCTACGAGGGCTGGGGGTCTCTTGCAGATTGCCCGTAACTAGCAGAGGCAGGGGCCGTTATACCAGCCTTCCACAGTTCCCTAAAAAGGATGGGTCGGGCTGGCCCATTCTGGATTCACAGCAACTCTCATTACAGGCAGTTTCTGCTGGAAACTCTGAGTTGGGCCATCAGCACCTTGCGCCCAGTGGGCTTCTTGCCATCTGGGGAACTCTAAAATGTTTGTTTACGTCCCTGTGACTTCAGGTCCCCGAGGCTCTTCAGGTTCGTGTTGGTAGTCTAACACTGCTAATTGTGGCCTTGTTATCTGGCCTCTCCAACTCCCAGAGTGACCCCTCAAGTGCGAACGATGGTGATGTCTCCGATGAGCCCTAGGGGCGTCCGCGCGATGACTACCTGGACGCCCTTTCTCACTTCCCAGTCTGCGTCAGGATGGATGCCCGGCTGATGGCATCCATTGGGAGTCATTTGGATGGGGGACCTTTCACCCCAAGTCCTCATTGTCCCCTTAATTGGTAATCCCATTACGAGGAATGAATCTGGATCAGGTTCTAACGAGAATCTTCCCTTCTCCGCAATGAAGTGGACAATTTGGTCACATGGGCTCAGTCCCTCATTGCTGTCCCGGTCCCTTCACCAGGCAAAGATGCAGCTGGTGGGCCGTTGGTGTCTTGCTCGGAAGAGGTCCCTTATGTTCAGTTCCTCTTGGGCCCTTCTGCGACTTCTATTGTTAATACAGGTCAGGGATCCGGCATCCCTGGAGTGGGGTATGTGGGCCTTCTCACCTGGTAAGAGTTTTCTTTTGGAGTGAATGATCTCAGGGAATCTGTCTGGGGGCAGTTCCTTCTTACCCTTTCCTGGAGACGGTCTCCATGGATCCCAAACTATCAGGTTGAAGGGGGGAGGTTTTTCTTCTAAAACTCCCTGTGATTCTGGGGGTGGTGGGCCCTTAGTCAGTCCTTACGCCTATTGATTGGAAACAGTGAGCTTTTGCAATGGCTCTGCCTCGCTTGACTACTTCCCTTCTGGGTCTGTCAGTTTGGGTGCGCTCTGTCTGCCTGACAGTATCCTACAGTAACCATTGGAAGGGGCCTGGAGCTGGTGGACCCTTCAGGAAGCGTCTAGGTTCCTAATCTGGGTGGAGACAATGTTCCCTGCATATCATTGATATTTGCCCCAGTGCTACCCCTCTGCGACAGGATGTGCTAATCCCTGTGTCACTATGGGGTCCAGTCAGCTGTGGATCTGTTGTGTTCCATCACTATCACAGGCTCTTGGCCTTTTGTTTCCCTGTCCCAGGATCCTCTGGCAGTGGTCCGGATGCCTTAGTAACGTCATGACTGGATGTTCTGTCTGTCTTTTTTCCATTCCCCCTGCCAGGCAGGGTTCTGCGCAAGATTGCGCTGGTAAGGGGACCAGTGATTCTGGTGGCCCCCAGGTGCCCTAGTAGAGGGTGGTTATGGTACCAAGGACAGTAGTTCTGTACATTTTGCCAGGAGTGCTAGCTAGGCTCACTCAGGGCTCCCTTTAAGACACTCCATTCTACAGTCTCTGGCCTAGTCGGCCTGACTGCTGAAACGACCATCTTGATGGAGACAGGCTTATCTGTCTCAGTGTTTTGAGACTCTGGGAAGGCTATGAGCAAGTTCTTCCTCTTCTTCTTCCATCGGTTGTAGGGTATGACATACCCATATTGATTGTTGGTGAGTCTAGGTCTCTTCCCTGTTGGGCGTTCTAGGTTCCCAGGGTTCTAGTGTTGTTGCAGCATGATTTGGAGTTGGTTCTCCAACTCAGTACTCTGATGGGTCAGGTTCTGCCCTGTCCACCTTGCCTTAGTAGCCTCTGGTTCAGTCTTCCTTGGTTAGACTTCCTTCGGGGGGTACTTGTGCATCCCCCATGTAATTCTATGGTCCCCGTTGGTTTGAAATTGATATTCTAAGCATACAGCACGTCCTGCTCCAGTAGTAGTAGTAATGTGGGCAATCCTCAGCCTCCGGCGCCGTGCGCTGCAGACATGTAGAAAACGAGCTCCTCCCGGCCCTTCATATACCGAGGGACCTCCCACAAATCCCCAAATTTCTCTGCAGTGCTGGAACTGCGAAGACATGAAGTATCACGCTCTCGCAGGCGAGCGGGGCTTGACAGCCCGAGGCCCTGCGGGACTATTTCCACCCGTCCTCATTGTGAATTAATGCCTCCCAGCCTGGGCTGCGTTGGTCGGGTGAAGGTAGGCAGCACCTAGTGTGCTTACGGAGCTAGTCTCCACCGCAATCCCCCTCCATAGGGTAGGCGGTTAAGGCGAAAGGTGAGCCTTCAGTGGATGCCCCTCTCGCACTAGTGCCCCCATGCCCCATCTAACGGTGAACCCTCTATTCGGGTCACCTTCCTTCCCAGATTCCCCCGTTGGGGGGGGCTGTGTGTTTGATGGCCTACTCCTTGCCCTAGTACACTATAGACGCTTTACCGCTACCGGGTGTCAGAGCGCGTTTCACTTGCTCATTTTTAAACTGACTGCAGCGTTTTGCTGTGCTCTAGGCGCATACAGCAGCACTGTTTGGGGAAGCTACGGCGTTATTCAAATCTCCTTACTCACTTCGTCAGACTTCTTCTCTGAAGTGATGCTGACATATCTACACTCTCTCCTGATTGGCTGTGCGCCTTCTAGCTTCGCGCTCTCCGGGGGGGGGGAGGCGTGGTTCGGTCTGGCGCGTTCTGCGTCATCGCCCGCTCTGACCCGCCCTTCGAGGTTCGCTGGGCACCATTTTCTTCTCGCATGCGCGTGGTGAAGACGCTCCTCCCCTCGCAGACTGTAAGTGCCCTCATGGGCGATCCTTTTCCTAGCTTGTTTCCTCGCGCTCGGCTCTGACATCCCTGTTCCCCTTGTGTCTTTCAGACAGCGGTCATCGGTGGCTTCCCCCGGCCAGACGTAGCGCCCGGTCCAGACCATTTTTCAGATATTACTCCCACTTCCTGGAGGGTTATAGTGGCATCCAGGGTTGCTTAAAGCGTCAATCCCTACTGGCATATTGAATTTAATAATCACCATATGGAGGCATCCCAGGACATCGCGAACGGGGTCCCCCTGGGACAAGCCCGTCTGTGTGCAGCTTGTGGGGTCTCACCTAGCAGCGGTGACAATTCACGGGTCTGCGTACCTTGTGCTCAACAGGCGCTAGCTGGTCTCCCCACCTCTTCCTAAGCTGGGCCCGCACCTCGCCTTATTTCCCCTACTCCCCTAAGCTTGAGCATAACCCCCAATACTAGTGGGGATTCTCACGCTGATCTGGCCTCTAGATTGGCCAGTGTGGAAAGCTTTATTGCTGGCTCCTTGGCGCGCAAGGCTACTGCCAAGAAGCGTCATTTGAACCCTGAAGCTACTATTCTCCCTGTAGAATCTGATGATTTGCTGCTTTCCTATGCTCACTCCCCATCAGAGGAAGGGGAACTGCTATCTGACTCAGGATCCTACGAGGATGAGTCCAGGAGTCAGGAGGAGTCTGGTTCTGATCTTTGGTCCCAGAACGACATTGTCAGACTGCTGTCTCAGATCTTTGATGTGTTATCCCTCTCTCCCCCTCCTGCGGCACCTCGGCAAAGGGGCGATCTGTTTCATACCGCTAGGGTGCGGTTGGAGTTTCCCGAACAAACTCACTTTAATAACCTAGTGCTGAAAGAATGGGAACATCCCAGTAAACTCCAGGGGATTCCCAAGGCTGTGCATAAGAAGTATCCATTTCCTGCCGATCTGATCAAGTGTTGGACATCGCCGCCCGAGGTCGATGCCCCGATTCTGAGTCTGTCCAACACCTCTATTATGCACTCCCCTGACACTACTACGCTGCGGGATTTAGAGGATCGGCGAGTTGATCAATTGGCATGTCATGCCTTTGCATTTGGGGGAGCGTCGCTCCGCCCGGTGTGCGCCTTACCCATCACGGCGGTGGCGCTCAGGACGGTGGTTAAAACTGCCCTGGAAGGGGCGGATGACCTGCCCTCGGAGGCCGCCAACGCTCTGGCCACCTGTGAGACCTTTGTGAATTATATCCTATCTGCATCGGACGATGCTATTAAGCTGAGCGCTAGATCTTCAGCTCTGGTGGTGGCCATACGCTGCGCGATCTGGTTACGCCAGTGGGCCGCTGACAACGTCGCCAAGAGCCGTCCCAGCTCCTCCTGGGGGCCCAAGCCCAAAGCCCTCCCAAGACCCCCCAAACATGAAGGGGCACCCTCGCCCGTCAGGGTGGGGGGACGTCTACAGCACTTCGAGCATGTCTGGAGACGCCTCGTCCCAGACCGGTGGATTCAGAAGGTAGTCTCCTCCGGTTATAAGATAGAATTTGCTGTGCTGCCCCCTACCAGGTTCGTTGGGTCTCGGATCCCACAAGATCCTGCCTCAGCTCGGGTCTTGATGCTGGCTGTGCAGGACCTTCTGGAGCTCGGGGTCATCTGCAAGGTCCCCTTAAGAGACAGGGGCATGGGGTTTTATTCCAACCTGTTCACGGTGCCCAAAAAGGACGGGTCAGTCAGACCCATTCTGGATTTGAAAATCCTAAACAAGTTTGTCAGAAGCAGGCATTTTCGTATGGAAACTCTGCGCTCGGCCATTGCCTCGCTGCGTCCAGGGGACTTCATGACATCTGTGGACATCAAGGACGCTTACCTGCACGTGCCGGTGTTCTCAGGGCACCAAAGGTTCCTCAGATTTGCGCTGTTGGATCAGCACTATCAGTTCGCGGCCCTCCCATTCGGCCCTACATCGGCCCCCAGGGTCTTCACCAAGGTGCTGGCAGGGGTGATGTCCCTCTTAAGACTAAAGGGCATACGCGTGTTGCCCTACCTGGACGATCTTCTCATCACCTCTCAGTCTCTGCGGCAGGCAGAGCTGGACGGTTGGTGGTGTCCACCCTGGAGTCCTTCGGCTGGGTGATCAATTACCCAAAGTCCTCTGTCCCCCTCCTCAGAGACCCCGTTTCTGGGGATGATTCTGGACTCGGTTCAATCAAGGATATTCCTTCCTCCGTAGAAGGTGGAAGCTTTGATAACCCAGGCGAGATCCCTGCTCGCGAACCCTCATCCCTCCATCCGGCAGGGAATGCAGTTGTTGGGCTCGATGGTGGCAAGCTTTGAGGCGGTGCCCTTTGCCCAGTTCCATTTGAGAACCCTACAGCTTCACCTTCTGTCAGTATGGAACAAAGACCCAGCATCTCTGGACGTCAGCTGGGTGATTCCCCCCTCGGTCAGACAATCCCTTGCGTGGTGGTTGGACCACAGGAATTTGCCAAGGGGCAGATCCTTCCTGGCTCCCTCCTGGGAGACGGTCACAATGGATGCCAGTCTTTCGGGCTGGGGGGGATTCTGGAAGTCCCTGCGCTTCCAGGGGAGGTGGGGCCCTCAGGAGGCCCATCTTCGTATCAATATACTGGAACTCAGGGCGGTCCGATTAGTGCTGGAACGATTAACACAGCACCTGAAGGGTCTGGCGGTTCAGGTACGCTCAGACAACAGGATGGCCGTAGCCTACATCAATCATCAGGGAGGAACCTGGAGCAAGGGTGCTCTCCAGGTGGTGTTTCTGATTCTAACTTGGGCAGAGACCAATGTACAATGCATATCGGCTGTCTACATTCCGGGGATGGAGAATCTGCTAGCAGACGCTCTGAGCAGGGGGTCGTCCCGTCGGGGAATGGGCCCTCTGCGACAGGGTATTTCAGTCACTGTGTCACCGTTGGGGTGTGCCGGACGTGGATCTCTTTGCGTCACAATCACAAGCTGCCCAGCTTTGTATCCCTGTCTCAGGATCCTCTGGCTCTGGCCACGGATGCCCTGTCAATGTCTTGGAAGGAGTTTCGGCTCCTGTATGTGTTTCCACCAATTCCCCTTCTGGGCAGAGTGCTGCGCAAGATCGCTCTGGAAGGGGTACCCGCGATTCTGGTGGCCCCAAGGTGGCCAAGAAGAGTGTGGTTCGCGGACGTGGTTCAAATGGCAGTAGATCAGTACGATCTGCCAAGGTTGCCAGACCTTCTGACTCAAGGGTCTCTACGCCATCCCAATTTATTAACTCTGGCTTTGACGGCTTGGCTATTGAAACCTCCATCTTGATGGAAAAGGGTTTGTCTGTTGTGGCTACTATGGTGCAAGCCAGGAAGAAGACTTCTGCTGCCATCTATTATAGAGTATGGCGTGCTTACATTGACTGGTGTGAATTCAGGTCTCTTCCCTTCCGGGAATTCTTAGTATCCAGGGTGCTGGAGTTTTTACAACATGGCCTAGACTCAGGTCTTAAGCTTAGTACCTTGAAGGGCCAGGTTTCGGCCCTGTCCATCTTCTTTCAGAAGACCTTTGCCCATCACTCTCTTATCAAGACCTTCTTTCAGGGGGTCACTCATGTGCGCCCCCCTTGGAAACCTATGGTTCCTGTTTGGGATCTGAACTTGGTGTTGTCGGCCCTGCATGGGGCTCCCTTTGAGACTATCCATGAGGCCGCTCTAGCTGTGCTCACGCTCAAGGTTGTCTTCCTGGTAGCCATCACTTCGGTCAGACGTGTGTCTGAGTTGGCTGCTTTGTCTATTCAGCCTCCCTACTTTGGGAGACACCGGGATAAGGTGGTGTTTCACTTCAAGCCAGACTTCCTGCCTAAGGTTGTGTCTGCATTTCATTTGAATCAAGATATTGTACTTCCTTCCTTGTGCCCTAATCCTAGTAACCCTAAGGAAAGGGTTTTGCATTTCTTGGATGTGGTCAGGTGTGTCAAGTCTTACCTGGTTACCACGCAGGCCTTTAGGAAGGCGGACGCTCTCTTCGTTGTGCCTCATGGGCCTAGGAAGGGTTTGGCTCCCGCCAAGTCTACCATCAGTAAGTGGATTTGTCAGGCTGTTGTTCAAGCCTATACTGCTAAGGGGAAGACTCCCCCCTTTCGTCTTACTGCTCATTCTACTAGAGCTGTTGGGGCTTCTTGGGCCTTTCAGCGCCAGGCCTCTGTTGAACAAGTTTGCAAGGCCGTTACTTGGTCTTCTGTACATACCTTTACAAAGTTTTACAAGGTTGATGTTCGGGCCTCAGCTGACGCTGTGTTTGGCCGCAAGGTTCTGCAGGCGGCAGTAGTTTAGACTGCTTGCTGTTGCCTTCTGTTGGGGATCCCACCCTTCTTTATGGACACTGCTATTGGATGTCCCACATGTTATTACTACTACTGGAGCAGGACGTGCTGTATGCTTAGAATAATACAACTCTGTGAAGTACTCACCTGTAGAGTTGGTATTATACGCATACAGCACGTCCTGCTCACCTTGTTCTGGATCCCCTGTTGGTGATTGTTATCTTTGATATTTGTGCCAGTTTTGGGTGGTTGTTTTCTCCTGGCCTCTATTTCTCACTGCTTTTCAATGCTGGGGATTTGTGGGAGGTCCCTCGGTATATGAAGGGCCGGGAGGAGCTTGTTTTCTACATGTCTGCAGTGCACGGCGCCGGAGGGTTACCCACATGTTATTACTACTACTGGAGCAGGACGTGCTGTATGCGTATAATACCAACTCTACAGGTGAGTACTTCAGAGTTGTATTTTTCATTCTGTGTGCCTGCAGGATTTGTTCCTTGGTCCTATTCAGCATGCTGTCTGGCTGTTCTTACCCTCAAGGTTGTCCTTCTGGTGACTATTACCTTGGTCAGGCGTGTGTTAGCAGGCGGCTCTGTTTACCTAGCCCCCATTCCTTGAGACACACTAGGACAGGGGTACTCAACTACTTTCAGTGGAGGTCCACTTACCAGGGTCTGCCGTGGGATGAAGGTCCGGGGGGGGGTGGGGTGTAAGTAAGAGTGCATGTCAGCTGTTGTTAGCTGAAGAGCTTGCACTCTACACAGAAGGGCGAGAAGCAGGAAGTAAATGAGGTGGGTGGGGGGGGACAGGAAAGCTCATTGCTCAGGTTGGCTGAGGAGCTTGCACTCTACACATGAAGTAAATGGGGGACAGGAATCTCACCTCCTTGCACTTTCTCCCGGTTCTCCAGCAGCTCGATGAACTGGTCCCGGGTAATGGCCTCCTCGCCCCAGGCCAGCCGCTCCTCCAGCCAGCGCAGCAGTGTGCTCTGATGCCGGGACACCACTGACTCCAGGTGTGTGCAGCGGGCTCTGCTTGCCGCCCGAAGCCTCCGCCAGCTCCACGCTCTCGGCTCCTTCCTCCTCCCGTGCCTCTTCGTCTCCACTCCTCCCCCCCGCCTACGAGGCCCGAGCCGCTTCCACCTTCCCCGGCCTGGCCACGCCCATGTGCCTGCCCCCAGCTCTGACATCCCCGGCCGGCAATTGTCACCGGCACCGCCGGATCCCGGGCTGATGTGGCCTTGACACTACACCAGCCCTGGGCAGCGGTCCGGACAAATGGCGTCTGCGGTCCGGATTCGGATTGCGGTCCGCCATTTGAGTACCCCTGCACTAGGATAAGGTTGAGTTCCGCCTGAAGCCGGGCCCATCTGCATCTGGAGGTGTCTCTTGTTCGTCGATTCGAGATATTGCTATCCCCTGCTGTGCCTTTTTCCTAGCAACGCTGAGGAAAGGGTTCTGCCTTCCTTAATCAGGTGTTGGAAGATTTTCCTCGGTAGTCTGTGTCCTTAGGGGAACTGATGTTCCTTGGGGCCTGTGGTCATTACATCCTGAATGTGCTCGATCCCTTCTGCTCTTGGGAGTTGGGCGGCTTGGTCCTGGTTATTACCTTAATGGATGTTCCTCCTAGTCCTTGGTTCGGTCCCTTTTGGCTTCTACCAAGTCTACGGTAGCTATTGGATTCGTCTGGCTGTTACTCAGGCCTATTCCAGCAAGGGGAAGATTCTTCCTTGTCGTCTCAATTCTTTTCTACTCGATTCTTTTCTACTTGTGCTTGTTGCCCCTTGGGCTTTTCAGCACCGGGCTTCTGTTGAACTGGTTGGCTAGGCCACTATCGTTGGCCTTCTGCTCATACCTTTTGCAAGTTTCTTACAAGGTGGTTGTTAGGGCCTCAGCTCATGCTGTCTTGGCCGTTTGGTTATGCAGTTGACAGTGCTTTTAAACTGTCTGCTGTTGTTGTTTTTTTGTTGGGGATCCCACCCTACTTTATGGACACTGCTATTGGATGTCCCAAGTGTAAGTATTATATCTGGAGCAGGACGTACTGTATACTAAGAATAATACAATTCTGTGAAATACTCACCTGTAGAATTGATATTATTTGTGTACAGTTCGTCCTGCTCCACCCCACCCTGGTTTTTTGCATTATTCTGGATCCCCTGTATGGTGATTGTTATCATTGCTATAGTTACCAGTTTGGGTGGTTAAATTCTCCCGGCTTCTCGTTCACTGCTTTTCAATGCTGGGGATTTGTGGGAGGTCCCCGGGTATTTGAGGGGCCGGGAGGAGCCTGTTTTACATGTCTCTGCAGTGCAGCGCCATCTGGCGGAGGATAACCCCTAGTGTAAGTATTACATTTTGGAGCTGAACGTACTGTATACTTATAATACCACTTCTTGTCTGGTTGGGACTCCAGGGCCAACCCACCTCAATGTTCCCACCAAACAGGCTGCACACCAGTTAAATTTAAGTATCAAACATTTATTGAATAACTGATATATGTACACTGCTCATGCATAGGACAAAAATGACATAAAACATGATAAAAAACCATATATAAAAAAACCCCTAAGTGGGGAGGAACTCCCAGGGCTTAATTTACAAGGCACTCCAATTCCAAATGTGCCTTAGCTTATATAATCAGTCCAATAATTTAAATGATTACAAGGGCTCTCCCGTGTGGCCACATAAGTGTACCGACGCTCATGCCATGAAATCTAAAGTGCTTGTGCATTCCCTATCTGTAAATTGGCAATAACTATACAGTGCTCTTGATGCATATTCATAAATAAAGGAATAAATATGCGCAATTAACATATAAAGTGCAAAAGAAAAAAGTGCCTTGTGCTAAAGTGCTTCTGTGTTTAATATATCAATACTGCCAGAGGTGCCTATTCATGCCATAAAAGCATCAGAACACACGTGTCCCCTTAAGCCAAAAATGTATAACATGAAATCTACATCAATCGCCCTTATGTCCTCCCCACTTACCTTCTCACCTACGCGCTGCGTGGTTCTAGACCACTTCACCTGGGTGCCAATCTGTGTGCAGCCAGCCTGCTCTTTTATCTGTCCTGGTGCTCCCGGACGGATGTGGCTCAGCCCCCCCCCCCCCCCGCCCTCCTTCCTGCTCTTCCGTCACCCTTCCTGGTCTTCCGTCATGTTTAACCTCCCTCCCAGCGTGAGGGCAGAAATAACACGCACTTCCTCCCTCCCAGTGTGAGGGCAGAAATGACACCATCACCCCCGCCCCAGGACACACCCATCCATCGAGACTAAGAGGAGAGCCAGAAGAGAACCTGTCATGTCAGCAGCAGCACACAGTGCAGCCGCTTACTTGACAGCAGTAAGCCTGCGCTCTCACTACCAGCTCTGCATCTCATCCTGCCTATCTAACATAGCATCACATTCCACAGTACACTCGCAATGCTATTTAGAGTATCCCTGGCTCTATCTCTCTGGCCACTTTCTCTCCTCCCACAGAGCCAGGCCCCCTCGCTGCTACAGGGCATAAATACACAATTACAAAATATCTACATTGACATTTATCCTATATCAGTGTATTAGTTCATAAAAAATATGCATTACAACAGTCCTTCTATAATCAATTCACTAATCCTATTCTATTATGTACAGACCCCATAATTATCACATTTGCCTTCCAAGGCTTTCCAATTCTCTGTATTATCTCCTCTCTGAAATATTGCCTCTTATCATTGCATCAATGCTCATTATTCATATATTCAGGTGGGATCCGCTCCATTTCATTCGGCCTCCATCCTTATTGCCGCATGTCGCTGCTGTCTATCTTTCATCTGGAATCTAATAAAAGATTACACTATAAATCGCCTCTCCATTCTTTATGTCTATGGTGATGTATATCACTCCATCAACTGCACCCAACTTCCCTGGGCGTACATCTACATATGCTCCATGGCTGTAACACCACCCAACCCCATAGGGTGTCTGATCTATCCTGCCCTCTCCATCTAGTTCAATCTTTCATGTCCAGTCCCTAAATATCCATTATATACTAATTACATCGTGGACACATGTGGGCTCTATCTATTCCACCCACTGCCAACTTCAATTGTCCAAAGATAAACACTTGGCCAATTACTCAATATGACTTCATCCTTTATTTATAGGACCTTGCTATGTCTAATCTAGTCCCTTTCTATGAGGTAATTTATCCTTCTCCATACTCAGCAGTACTACCTACCCACCTTTGCTACTTACCTTTTGATATCCGATCTTATCTTTTCAATTATCTACAAAACAAGTAAAGATCAACCATATATACAGCAATAACAGTTCTCTGCATGGCGGCTCCATTACCCAGAATTAATGCCCCAAGAAGGGGGTGAAGCTAAAGTCCTCATTAATGCCTAAGGGAGATCTTCCATTTAATCTATAGATCCACTTAGCCTCTAATTGCAACAACTTCCTCTTAATATCGCCTCCTCTAGCATCCCTAGGTACCTGATCGATAAACATAACTCTAGCTTCATGTCCTCTTCCTTCATGCATCCCTAGAAAATGGGCTGCCACTGGTGTCAATTGTTTACCATTCTCTACATCTCTGGCCGCCAGCCTAATGCTGGACAAATGTTGCTGTATCAGAACCTTCCCCATATTTTTGGTCTCCCCAATATAATATTTGGGGCACGAGCATTGAATAGCGTAGATGACTCCTTTTGTCCTACATGTGAGGTATTTCCTAATCCGATATTTCTCCTTCGTCTGTAGGTTCTCTATCACCTCCGTCTTCCTGACCAAAGGACAGATATTGCATCTGCCGCATGCCCTACATCCACTACTACCTACCTTATTGAGCCAAGTCCCGGGACGTCTGTAATGACTTTGACACAGTTTGTCCTTAGATTGGGTGCCCTCTTAGCTGTCATTTATGGGCCCCCAACTGTCAGAGCTGCTAATCGTGGGTCCACCTGTAGGATATCCCAGTGTCTTTTCATGATGTTCCTAATAGTTTGCCAATCATTATGGTATGTGGATATGAATCTCACCTTTTCTTCTGATTTATTTTCTTTGTACTTTAATAATTCTCCTCTGGGTATCTTTTGTGCTCGAGATACCGCTTTATCAATCACTCTCCTTGGGTATCCTCTCTTTGTAAATCTCTGCCTCATAATTCCAGATTCCAATCTGAAGTCCTCTTCCTTTGAGCAATTTCTTCGTGCCCTAAGCATCTGGCCAACTGGTATTCCTCTTTTTGTACTGTCCGGGTGGAAACTGGAAAAGTGTAAGACATTATTTGTCGATGTGGGCTTGCGATACACTGGACATGAAAGATTGAACTAGATGGAGAGGGCGGGATAGATCAGACACCCTATGGGGTTGGGTGGTGTTACAGCCATGGAGCATATGTAGATGTATGCCCAGGGAAGTTGGGTGCAGTTGATGGAGTGATATACATCACCATAGACATAAAGAATGGAGAGGTGATTTATAGTGTAATCTTTTATTAGATTCCAGATGAAAGATAGACAGCGGCAACATGCAGCAATAAGGATGGAGGCCGAATGAAATGGAGCAGATCCCACCTGAAAATATGAATAATGGGCATTGATGCAATGATAAGAGGCAATATTTCACAGATTATCACAAGAGATGTCCTTCTGAAGAGAGGAGATAATACAGAGAATTGGAAAGCCTTGGAAGGCAAATGTGATAATTATGGGGTCTGTACATAATAGGATTAGTGAATTGAATATATATATATTATTTATATTTGTAGATTGATTATAGAAGGACTGTTGTAATGCATATTATTCTTGGTGTGCCACACACCCCGCTTCACCTTTAATATTCTTCACGATTGGGTTACTCACCGCCAGGTGACGCTGTGCAGAGAGGAAGTCTTGTAACGAGCCCCCTTCCGGCCTATATATACCTGGTACCTCCCATTTATCACCAGTGTTTTTCTCTCTGCTTGACGATAAGACAGAAGATTGAAGTCTCCTGCTTACAGGTAGCCGGGGTCTTACCCCGGCACCCCCTTTTGGTCTATTTCTGCCCGGTTTTTGATTGTTTGTACCTTTATGGTGGAATGGAAGCCTCCCAGCCTAGGCTGCTCACTGGGCAATTGGTAGACGGCACTATAGGTGCCTAGGAGCTTATCTCCTCCGCTCGACCCCCTCTTTTGTGGGCAATGCGGCTATCCGGCATGGTGATCCGGAAGTGGGATGCCCCTGTCCCGAGGGTCCCCTTAGCCCCTTACACTCCCGTTACGGTCCCTTCTCCCTTCCCTTCTCCACCACCTCTTTGGTCGGGTGCTGGGCTTTTGTAAGCCTTACTGGGGCAGGTAAGCGGCCTCACCTGGCGTGGGGCTGTCTATTTTTTTTTTTTATGGTGTTTGACTGTTTATTTAAAAAGTAATATATTTAATGGAAAAATACTTTTATTTAAAAAAAAAAAAAAGAAAAATATATAAGGAGGAAAATCAGAGGCCAGTTTTCTTGCCTCTTCAAAGCACTTGGTGCTGTGTATGTATGTTATATTGCATGTTGCCATTGGTTTCTGGGGGTCTTACTGTTGGTTTGTTTCTTCCCCACAGTTCCTGGGATTCCCTCAATACAGCGGCCTCCCGGTTCTTTTTTGCCTGGCTAGTCCTTTTTTTTCCTCCAAATTGGGGCAGTATGGCTGCGCCAGTGGTCGGCGGACGCAGCTTCTAAAAAGGTGCTCACAGCTCTCCCCTTTTTGGGGTTGCGGCTGTTTGGTGATAAAATTGATTCAGTTGCCAAAGGTGGTAAAATGCCCCAACGTAAGAAGCCTCGTCATCCCTTTCGGGGGGCAAGTTCTGGTAGACCTTCCTTTCGGGGACTCAGAGCGGGTAGGGGGGCTTCCTTTCCCGCTACCAGAGGTGCAGGTTGGACTTGGGGGAAGGGCCGTGGCCTTCCCACTCAGTCCTGGGGCACCAAGCCCAAACCTGCTGATAAGCCCGCTCAGCAATGAGGGGCTGCCCTCACCCGTGCGGGTGGGGGAACGATTGCGACACTTCTCCCTGGTTTGGAACCAGAAGGTTTCGGACAGATGGATCCAGGAGATAGTGTCGTCCGGTTACAAACTGGAATTTGAGTTTCGCCCTCCTTCACGGTTCTTTCGGTCTCAGGTGCCCATCGATCCTTTGGCCGCACAGGGGCTCCTGTCGTTGGTAAGGAATCTGTTAGAGATGGCGGTCATCCGGCCGGTACCGCGCTTAGAGAGGGGCCTTCTACTCCAATCTTTTCGCAGTCCCCAAGAAGGACGGGTCTGTTCGTCCCGTCCTGGACCTGAAATTACTGAACAAGTTCATCCGTTTTCGGAAGTTAAGTACTTTGAAAGGGCAAGTTTCTGCCTTATCTTTTTTCAGAAGCGTTTTGCGCTTCATCCTTTAGTTAAAACTTTTTTTCCAGGGGGTTACGCATGTGCGGCCTCCCAGGAAACCATTACTCCCGGTTTGGGATTTGAATTTTCTGCTCTGCAGGCTCCTCCTTCTGAGCCTCTGCAAGATATTGCTTTATCTACCCTGACTCAGAAGATTGTCTTCTTGGTAGCTATCACTTCGGTCCGGCGTGTCTCGGAGTTGGCGGCCTTGTCTATCCAGGCGCCCTACTTTGAGAGGCATCAGGATAAAGTGGTCTTTCGGTTCAAGCCAGACTTTCTTCCTAAGGTTGTTTCTGCTTTTCATTTGAATCAGGATATTGTTCTTCCCTCCTTGTGCCCTAATCCTAAGAATGACAAAGAGAGGGTTTTGCATTGTTTGGATGTAGTACGCTGTGTTAAGTACTACTTGATTATCACGTCTCCTTTTCGTAAGACGGATGCCTTTTTTGTTGTGCCCTGTGGGCCTAAGAAGGGTTTGGCACCAGCCAAATCTTCCATTAGCAAATGGATACATCAGGCAGTTATTGCGGCCTATTCTGCTAAGGGGAAAGTTCCCCCTTTTCGTATCACTGCTCATTCTACTCGCGCTGTTGGAGCGTCTTGGGCGTTTCAGCACCAAGCTTCTGTTGAACAAGTTTGTAAGGCCGCCACTTGGTCTTCTGTTCATACTTTTTCTAAGTTTTACAAAGTTGATGTGCGAGCCTCAGCGGATGCTGTTTTTGGCCGCAAAGTTCTGCAGACTGCAGTCATTTAAGTTATGCTTCACCTTGCCTTGGGATGCCCATCCCTTGTGGACACTGCTTTTGGATGTCCCAATCGTGAAGAATATTAAAGGTGAAGCGGGGTGTGTGGCACACCAAGAATAATACCATTTTGTGAGTACTCGCCTGAAAAATGGATATTGTTGGTGTGCCACACACCCCGCTTCACTCCCACCCTTTTCGGTATTCCGAATCCTTTATATGGTGAAGCTTTTATTTATATTGATTTATTTTGAGGTTACCGTTAATTTACTGGTACCTTGTCTTTTGGCTCTCGCAGGCGAGCGGGGCTTTACAGCCCGAGGCCTCCGGGACTATTTCCACCCGTCCTCGTTGTGAACTAATGTCTCCCAGGCTTGGCTGCGTTGGGTCGGGTGAAGGTTGGCAGCACCTAGTGTGCTTATGGAGCTAGACTCCACCGCAATCCCCCTCCATAGGGTAGGCGGTTAAGGCGTATGGTGAGCCTTCTTTTGGATGCCCCTCCCGCACTAGTGCCCCTCGCCTGGTGTAGCGGTGAACCCAGTATATAGGATCACCTTCCTCCCTAGTTTTCGCTATTAGTGGGGGGAAAAAAGAAGGGGGGGGGTCGCGTGTACGACCATTGTCTTTTTTGGTCCTTGGAGTCAGAGCTGCGCTTCACTCTCAGCCTTTTGCCTTCCTACTGCGCTTTCATGTATTACTCGGCGCGTGCTTCATTTTTATTCAATTGACGCTTGGCATTCTATCACTGTTTTCACCCTGTCAGATCTCTCTGAGGTGATGTCTCCCTGACAATATCTGTCGCTTCTGATTGGCTGCGCGCTTTCGAGCTTCGCGCTCTCCGGAGGGGGGGGGCGTGGTTCGGTTTGGCGCGCTCCGCGTCATCGTCCGCTCTGGCCCGCCCTTCGAGGTTCGCTTGGCGCCATTTCCTTCTCACATGCACGTGGTGAAGACGGTCCTCCCCTCTCTGTTCTGTAAGTGCTTTCATGGGCGATCCCTTTCCTAACTTTGACTTCTTTGCGCTTGGCTCTGACGTCCCTGTTCCCCTTGTGTCTTTCAGACCGCGGACTTCGGTGGCTTCTCCCGGCCTGGCATGGAGTCCTGTCCAGAACCTTTTAACAAATCACTCCCACTTCCCAGCGGGTATTGGGGGCATCCAGGGTTGCTTTACAGCGTCAATCCCTACTGGCATATTGAATATAATAATCACCATATGGAGGCATCTCAGGATATCGTGAACGGGGTTCCTTCGGGACAAGCCCGTCTGTGTGTAGCTTGTCGGGTCACACCTAGCAGTGGTGACAATGCACGGGTCTGCGTCCCTTGTGCCCAGCAGGCGCTAGCTGGCCTACCCACCTCTTCCGAGGCTGGGCCCGCGCCTCGCCTTGTTTCTCCTACTCCCCCAAGCCGGAGTCTAACCCCCAATCCTAGCGGGGACTCTCATGCTGACTTTGCCGCTAGACTGGCTAGTGTGGAATGTTTAGTCGCTGGCTCCTTGGCGCGCAAGGCTACCGCTAAAAAGCGACACCTGAATCCTGAAGCCACTATTCTTCCTGGAGACTCTGATTTACATTTGTCTTACGCACGCTCCCCCCTCAGAGGAAGGGGAACTGTTTTCTGATTCGGGGTCCTAAGACGATGAGTCCAGGAGTCAGGATGAATCCGGTTCTGATCTTTGGTCCCAGGATGATGTTGATAGATTGCTGGCCCAGATCTTTGATGTGTTATCCCTCTCTCCCCCGCCTGCGGCTCCTCAGCAAAGAGGTGACCGGTTCCATACCGCTAAGGTGCGGTTGGAATTTCCGGAACAAACTCATTTTAATAATCTAGTCTTAAAGGAGTGGAAACATCCCAGCAAACTCCAGGGGGTTCCTAAGACTGTGGATAAGAAGTATCCATTCCCTGCTGACCTGATCAAGTGTTGGACTTCGCCGCCCGAAGTCGATGCCCCGATCCTGGGTCTGTCCAATACCTCTATTTTGCACTCCCCTGACACTACTACGCTGCTGGATCTGGAGGATCGGTGGGTTGATCAATTGGCATGTCATGCCTTTGCATTTGGGGAGCCTCGCTCTGCCCGGTTTGCGCCTTAGCCATCACGGCGGTAGCGCTCAGGACTGTGGTTAAGACTGCTCTTGAAGGGGCGGATGACTCGCCATCCGATGCCGCCAATGCTTTGGTGAGACTTTCATCAATTATATACTGTCTGCATCGGACGATGCTATCAAGCTGAGTGCTAGATCCTCTGCTCTGGTGGTAGCCATACACCGAGCGGTCTGGTTACGCCAGTGGGCAGCTGACAATGTTGCCAAGAAGGCCCTTACGGGGCTTCCTTTCAAAGGGCTGCGCCTGTTTGGAGAAAGGTTAGATATCTTTGCTAAAGGGGGCAAGCTTCCCCAGCGCAAGCGTCAGATTCGGCCCTTTCGTGGCCCAAGCTCCCACTCGACCCCCTACCGTGGGGCTAAACAGGGAAGAGGGGTGCTCACACAGATTCCTGGAACAAGAACAGAGGATGCCGCCCCAGCTCTTCCTGGGGGCCAAAGCCCCTCCCAAGACCCCCCAGGCATGAAGGGGCGCCCTCGCCCGTCAGGGTGGGGGACGTCTACAGAATTTTCAGCATGTCTGGAGACGCCACGTCCCAGACCGGTGGATTCAGGAGGTAGTGTCCTCCGGTTACAAGATAGAGTTTGCTGTACTGCCCCCTACCAGGTTCGTCGGGTCCCGAATCCCACAGGATCCTGCCTCAGCTCAAGTCTTGAAGCTAGCGGTGCAGGACCTTCTAGACCTCGGTCATTTGCAAGGTCTCCTTAAGACAGGGGCGTGGGGTTTTATTCCAACGTGTTCACGGTGCGCAAAAAGGACGGGTCAGTCAGACCCATTCTGGACTTAAAAATCTTAAACAGATTTGTCAGAAACAGGCATTTTCATATGGAAACTCTGCGCTCGGCCATTGCCTCGCTGCGCCCAGGGGACTTCATGACATCTGTGGACATCAAGGACGCTTAACTGCACGTTCCAGTGTTCCCAGGGCATCAAAGGTTCCTCAGATTTGCGCTGCTCGATCAGCATTACCAGTTTGTGGCTCTGCCATTCGGACTTATGTCAGCCCCCGGGGTATTCACCAAGGTGCTGGCAGGAGTAATGTCTCTGTTGAGACTAAAAGGCATACGAGTGTTGCCCTACCTGGACGATATACTTATCTCATCCCAGTCTCTGCAGCAGGCAGAGCTGGACGCTCGGTTGGTGGTGTCCAGCCTGGAGTCCTTCGGCTGGGTGATCAATTACCCAAAGTCCTCTGTCCCCCTCCTCAGTGACACCGTTTCTGGGTATGATTCTGGAATCAGTTCAGTCAAGGATATTCCTTACTCCACAGAAGGTGGAAGCTCTGACAATGCAGGTGAGGTCCCTGCTCTCGAGCCCTCATCCCTCTATCAGGCAGGGAATGCAGTTGGTGGGCTCGATGGCGGCAAGCTTCGAGGCGGTGCCCTTTGCCCAATTCCATTTGAGAACTCTGCAGCTTCACCTTCTGTCAGTTTGGAACAAGGACCCAGCGTCCTGGGTGCTTCCCCCCTCGGTCAGACAATCCCTGACGTGGTGGCTGGACCACGGGAACTTGACAAGGGGCAGATCCTTCCTGGCTCCCTCCTGGGAGACGGTCACAACGGATGCCAGTCTCTCGGGCTGGGGGGGATTCTGGAAGTCCCTGCATTTCCAGGGGAGGTGGGGCCCTCAGGAGGCCCATCTACCCATCAATGTCCTGGAACTCAGGGCGGTCAGGTTGGTGCTGGAACAATTGACACAGCACCTGAAGGGTCTGGCGATTCAGGTACGCTCAGACAACAGGACGGCGGTGGCCTACATCAATCATCAGGGAGGAACCTGGAGCAAGGGTGCTCTCCAGGAGGTGTCTCTGATTCTAACATGGGCAGAGACCAATGCTCAATACATCTCGGCTGTTTACATTCCGGGGGCGGAAAATCTCCTAGCAGATGCCCTGAGCAGGGGGTCGTCCCGTCAGGGGGAGTGGTCCCTCTCCAACTCGGTATTTCAGTCCCTGTGTCACCGTTGGGGTGTCCCAGACGTGGATCTGTTTGCGTCCCGTCACAATCACAAGCTACCGAGCTTTGTATCCCTGTCTCAGGATCCTCTGGCTCTGGCCACGGATGCCCTGAAGGAGTTTCGGCTCCTGTATGCATTTCCACCAATTCCTCTTCTGGGCAGAGTGCTACGCAAGATTGCTCTGGAAGGGGTACCCACTATTCTGGTGGCCAAGAAGAGTGTGGTTCGCAGATGTGGTTCAAATGGCAGTAGATGAGTACGATCTACCAAGGATTCCAGACCTCCTAACTCAGGGGGTCTCTACGCCATCCCAATTTACTAACTCTGGCTTTGATGGCTTGGCTATTGAGACCACCATTTTAAAGGAAAAGGGTTTGTCCGCTTCTGTAGTGGCTACCATGGTCCAAGCCAGGAAGAAGACCTCTTCTGCCATATATTATAGGGTATGGCGTGCCTACATTGACTGGTGTGAATCCAGGTCTCTTCCCTGCCGGGAATTCTTAGTCTCCAGGGTGCTGGAGTTTTTACAACATGGTCTAGACTTAGGTCTGAAGCTTAGTACTTTGAAGGGCCAGGTTTCGGCCCTGTCTATCTTCTTTCAGAAGACCTTTGCCCAGCACTCTCTTATCAAGACTTTCTTTCAGGGGGTCACTCATGTGTGCCCCCCTCGGAAACCTATGGTTCCTGTTTGGGATCTGAATTTGGTTTTGTCGGCCCTGCAGGGTCCTCCTTTTGAGCCTTGTCTATTCAGCCTCCCTACTTTGAGAGACACCGGGATAAGGTGGTGTTTCGCTTCAAGCCAGACTTTCTGCCTAAGGTTGTGTCTGCTTTTCATTTGAATCAAGATATTGTTCCTTCCTTGTGCCCTAATCCTAGTAACCCTAAGGAGAGGGTTTTACATTCCCTGGATGTGGTTAGGTGTGTCAAGTCTTACCTGGTTACCACTCAGGCATTTAGGAAGACGGATGCTCTCTTCGTTGTGCCTCACGGGCCTAGGAAAGGTTTGGCTCCCGCCAAGTCTATCAGTAAATGGATTCGTCAGGCTGTGGTTCAAGCCTATACTACTAAGGGGAAGACTCCTCCTTTTCGTCTAACTGCTCATTCTACTAGCGCTGTTGGGGCTTCCTGGGCTTTTCAGCACCAGGCCTCTGTGGAGCAAGTTTGCAAGGCCGCTACTTGGTCTTCCGTTCATACCTTTACAAAGTTTTACAAGGTTGATGTTAAGGCCTCAGCTGACGCTGCGTTTGGCCGCAAGGTTCTGCAGGCCATAGTTGTTTAAACGGCTTGCTGTTGCCTTCTGTTGGGGATCCCACCCTTCTTTACGGACACTGCTATTGGATGTGCCACATGTAAGGACTATGTCTGGAGCAGGACGTGCTGTCTGCTTAGAATAATACCAACTCTACAGGTGAGTACTTCAGAGTTGTATTATATGCAGACAGCACGTCCTGCTCCACCCCACCCTGGTTTCACTTTGTTCTGGATCCCCTGTTTGGCGATTGTTATACTTGATATTTTGTTTTGCCAGTTTTGGGTGGTTGTTTCTCCTGGCCTCTCTTTCTCACTGCTTTTCAATGCTGGGGATTTGTGGGAGGTCCTCTGGTATATGTAGGGCTGGGAGGAGCTTGTTTTCTTCATGTTCTGCAGTGAACGGCGCTGAAGGCGGAGGTATACCCACATGTAAGGACTATGTCTGGAGCAGGACGTGCTGTCTGCCTATAATACCAACTCTACAGGTGAGTACTTCACAGAGTTGTGTTTTTGTAATTGTGTATTTATGCCCTGTAGCAGCGAGGGGGCCTGGCTCTGTGGGAGGAGAGAAAGTGGCCAGAGAGAGCCAGGGATACTCTAAATAGCATTGCGAGTGTACTGTGGAATGTGATGCTATGTTAGATAGGCAGGATGAGATGCAGAGCTGGTGGTGAAGAGCGCAGGCTTACTGCTGTCAAGTAAGCGGCTGCACTGTGTGCTGCTGCTGACATGACAGGTTCTCTTCTGGCTCTCCTCTTAGTCTCGATGGATGGGTGTGTCCTGGGGCGGGGGTAATGGTGTCATTTCTGCCCTCACACTGGGAGGGAGGAAGTGCGTGTTATTTCTGCCCTCACGCTGGGAGGGAGGTTAAACGTGACGGAAGAGCAGGAAGGGGGGCGCTGAGCCACATCCGGCCGGGAGCACCAGGACAGATAAAAGAGCAGGCTGGCGGCACACAGATTGGCACCCAGGTGAAGTGGTCTAGAACCACGCAGCGCGTAGGTGAGAAGGTAAGTGGGGAGGACATAAGGGCGATTGATGTAGATTTCATGTTATATATTTTTGGCTTAAGGTGACACGTGTGTTCTGACGCTTTTATGGCATGAATAGGCACCTCTGGCAGTATTGATATATTAAACACAGAAGCACTTTAGCACAAGGCACTTTTTTCTTTTGCACTTTATATGTTAATTGTGCATATTTATTCCTTTATTTATGGATATGCATCAAGAGCACTGTATAGTTATTGCCAATTTACAGATAGGGAATGCACAAGCACTTTAGATTTCATGGCATGAGCGTCGGTACACTTATGTGGCCACACGGGAGAGCCCTTGTAATCATTTAAATTATTGGACTGATTATATAAGCTAAGGCAAATTTGGAATTGGAGTGCCTTGTAAATTAAGCCCTGGGAGTTCCTCCCCACTTAGGGTTTTTTTTATATATGGTTTTTTATCATGTTTTATGTCATTTTTGTCCTATGCATGAGCAGTGTACATATATCAGTTATTCAATAAATGTTTGATACTTAAATTTAACTGGTGTGCAGCCTGTTTGGTGGGAACATTGAGGTGGGTTGGCCCTGGAGTCCCACCCAGACAAGAAGTGGTATATGAGTAAATTGGTTCCATAGGCTAGCACCCAGAGGTATATGAATAGCAGTACATACCCTACATAGTTTGGCGTGTAGTGTATACTTATAATATCAATTCTACAGGTGAATATTTCACAGAATTGTATTTTCCCCATGTTGAACCGTGATTCTTGCAGAAGTTTCCAGGAAAATTTAACATGAAATGTCTTGTCTGTAATTTTTCTACTGTTTTTAAAAAATGTTATTTAGAAATCTTTTTTTTTTTTTTTTTAAATGTCTAATTTTTATAAAATCTATATTGCACGTGAACGCCCCATTTCCCGCGATTACAACGGTACCACATATGTATCGGTGGCCCCCCTGTTCCTGTCCAGCCCCCCCCAACTGAAAAGAGCACTTTATAACATTTACAAATAAAATACAACTACTATCCACACTATAAAGGGTTTAATAAAAAAAGGGTTTTTTGGTGGGGGGGGGGAATTTGAAGTGTTAAAACCCCCCCCCCCCCAAAAAAAAAAAAAAAAAAAAAAAAATGGCATGAGGATCCCCCCCAACATAACCAGCCAGTGACCAGCTAAGGGGGCTTGTAGAACAGGGTGTACAAGCCGGCATGGGCTATGGCCACGGTTCTTCTGCCCCCCCCCCCCCCGAGCTTTCGTGAATCAGGTAATTGGGGTGCCGGGGGTTAATGGCAAGTCACCCGCTAGTCGCAGGTGACTTGCCAGACCCAGAGCCTTGTGAACTGGTATAGGGTTTACATAATACCTTACCAGTTCACAAAGGGTTAACAGTAAAACACCACACATAGAAAAGGTCTTTTAAAAAAAAAAAAAAAAAAAAAAAAAAAAAAAAAAAAATATATATATATATATATATATATATATATATATATATATATATATATATATATATATATATATATTAGTATACAGTACGTCCTGCTCCAGATATAATACTTACACTTGGGTTATCCTCCGCCAGATGGCGCTGCACTGCAGAGACATGGAAAAACAGCTCCTCCCGGCCCTTCAAATCCCCAGGGACCTGCCACAAATCCCCAGATTTCTCTACAGTGCTGACTGCGAAGACGTGTCACTCTCTCGCAGGTGAGCGGGGCTATTTAAAGCCTGCGGCCCTGTTGGACTGCTCCCACCCGTCCTCCCTGTGATGTGCCTCCCAGCCTGGGCTGCGCTGGTCGGGTGAAGGTAGGCAGCACCATGCGTGCTTATGGAGCCATGCTCCACCGCAGTCCCCCACCAAAGGGTAGGCGGTTTAGGCTAATGGTGAGCCTCTTGTGGATGCCCCTCCTGCGCTATTGCCCCATACCCAGTGTAGCAGCGGACCCTGTTCAAAGGGTCGCCATTCTCCCTCGTCCCCCCCCCCCCCCCCCCACCTTTAGTTCGAGGGGAAAGAAAGCGGGGGGGGAGGGGGTGTGGTGGTCTTGTGTATTCAGTACACGTTTGTTTGTTCTTCATTGACTATCGGCCGCCGCCGGGCGATTATCTTGCCCTTATTGGACGGGCGCGTGAACAGGCGGCGGCAGCGCCTCAGACGCTACTGCGTCCGTTATTGGTATTTGTTGTTGTGCGCATCTGGAAGTAATCCCCGTTTTTGCTTCTATAGTGTGTCATTCACTCTACTGCCTGCGCTGACTACTGTATTCAGAGCTTCGCGCTCTTCGGGGGGGCGAAGACCTGGCTTGGCGCGCTCCGCGTCACGGCGCGCTCTGGCCCGCCCTTCGAGGTCCGCTTGGAGCCATTTCGATGCTCATCGCGCGCGTGGTAACGGTCCTCCTCGATCTGGAAGTGCCCTCACGGGCGATTTTCTTTTGTCTTGCTTACTGCGCATGGCTCTGACATTCCTATTCCCATTATGTCTTTCAGATGGTCGAATCCAGTGGCTTCTCCCGGCCTGGTGTAATTCCCAGTTGGACCTAGTATAATTACTCCCACTTCGCCGCGGGTCTTTGGGGCATCCAGGGTAGCTTATAGTGTCAATCCCTACTGGCCTATTGTGCCCATTAATCACCATATGGAGGCATCCCAGGATATTGTTAACGGGGTTCCCTCTGGACAAGCCCAGCTGTGTGTAGCTTGTGGGGTCTCATCTATCAACGGTGACAATGCTCGGGTCTGCGTCCCTTGTGCACAGCAGGCGTTACTGTTACTTCCCGCCCCTTCTGGGGCTGGGTCTGCACCTCGCCTCACTTCACCTACCTCCCCAAGCCTGAGTCTAACCCCCAATACAAGTGGGGATTCTCATCCTGATGTGGCTACTAGACTGGCCAGTGTTGAAAAATTGCTTGCTAGTACTCTAGCGCGCAAGGCTACCGCAAAAAAGCTGTACATGGTCCCCGACTCTGCTCCATTCCCTACGGAGTCTGATGAGTTTACGCATCTATATGACCATACCCTTTCGGACGAAGGGGAGCTGATCTCGGAGTCATCTGATGAGAAGTCTAGGGGTCATGACGATTCTGGTTCTGATCACTGGACCCCGGATGATACTGATAAGCTATTGCTTCAGATTTTTATGCTTCAGATAATGCTAAGGCTCGATTGGAATTTCCTGAGCAGACCCATTTCAATAACCTTGTGTTTAAGGAGTGGGAACATCCCACTAGACTTCCCGGGATCCCTAAGAGTCCGGACAGGAAGTATCCATTTCCTGCTGACATGGTCAAGTGCTGGTCATCGCCCCCCGAGGTCGATGCTCCTATTCTAGGGCTATCTAACACCTCTATTATGCACTCACCTGACACTACTACACTGCGGGATTCTGAGGACCGGCGCATTGATCAATTGGCGTGCCATGCCTTTGCGTTTGGAGGGGCGGCACTGCGCCCGGTCTGCGCTCTGGCCATTACTGCCGTGGCGCTCAGGGCCATGGTCAGGAATGCACTTGACGCCCCAGATGAGTTGCCTGCTGATACTATTAATGCACTGTCTAACTGTGATGTGTTTGTGAACTTTATCCTGTCTGCATCGGATGATGCTATTAGGCTGTGTGCCAGATCTTCCGCCTTGGCGGTGGCTATACGGCGCGCGGTATGGTTGAGACAGTGGGCGGCCGACAATGCTACTAAGAGAGCCCTTACTGGGCTCTCTTTCAAGGGACTACGCATGTTTGGGGACCGCCTAGACCTCTTTGCTAAAGGAGGTAGGTTACCACAGCGCAGGCGGCAGCCTCGGTCCTTTCGCAACCAGGGCCCCCTTTCAGCCCCCTACAGAGGCGCTAAGTAGGGTAAAGGGGTGTCCTTCGCGGGGGCTCGCACAGACTCCTGGCATAGGAGCAGGGGCCGACGCCCTGGCTCCTCCTGGAGGACCAAACCCAAACCCCCTCCCAAGACCCCTCAGGCATGATGGGGCGCCCTCGCCTGCCAGGGTGGGGGGACGACTACAGCACTTTGCGCACATCTGGAGGCATCAAGTCTCAGACCGGTGGATTCAGGAGGTAGTTACCTCCGGCTACAAAATAGTTTGCTGTGCGGCCCCCCTCAAGATTCGTCAGGACCCGGTATCAGCTCAGGTCCTGATGCAGGCAGTACAAGGACTTCTGGAGCTGGGAGTTATTTGCAAAGTTCCCTTGAGATAATTAACATACACTAGTCCAGCACACCTTTAATGAAACAATATCTCTTTACCTCACAAGGTGCTACTACCTTAAAAGGGCGGTCCACCTAAATACGCCCTATTCATAAACATTTAAACACTAGATATAAGGTGCGCACTCAATATACATAGAATAAATGTAAACTAGAGACAAAATAAAAAATTTACTTCATTTATTTTACATATAGAAAAAATCACAAAATAACACATATGTAACAATCAACAATACACACATAAATTCATCTCTATTGCCACAATGTATCTTCAGGGCAGCGCTGAATGCAATTGTGAATTAATAACAATAAATGACGCTCAGTGCAAATAGAAACTAATGACAAGGCCAATATTAAAGTGCTAAGTACTTAAAAAGACATAATAGCAAAATGCAGCTATAAATTCATGAGTACATGGTTATATGTCAAAAAGCATGATTATTGCACACACCTAAATGGCCTCTTGGTATCCTGATTTCATAATAACAGCGCAGCCCTTCATATACAACGTTATCAGTGCCAAACATAGCAGCATAATAACATCTCAAAGTTAACAAAACAGCTCAGACCTCCATACCCATCAGCATCAACCGAACACTCAGCAAACCGCGTCCATATCACACACCTGACGGCCGTTTCGAGCCTCCATGGCTCTTTATCAAAGGTACGCTACTCTAACCTCCATAACCCACGCTCTTTTAAACCTGGTGCATCACGCCCTCAGCCTCACGTGACTCGCGATGACGCGGACACTCCGCCGCGTCACCGAGAGCACGCCATCCGTCCAGCGTCGGTCCCGACGTGCGCATCTACCACACTGGAACGCAAGCTGTTCACACAGCCTGCTCCAGCCTATCAACGCGCATGCGCACGGGGCCGCCGCCGCCCGGCTTCATCTAAACAGAATCACAGCTGTGTTTATCATCATACCAACGTAAGCAATACAGAGCAAGAGATATATATTGCTGGGGAGAGCACACTCATTAATCCTCCATCTTTTCTTGAGGGTTTTGCACCATTCCTCACATACCTATGTACAAAAAATAATAAAACAAGATATCAGTATCACTTAATGTTACGTTTGCCTGCATCCATCTTACTCATCCATAATAATCATATCATTTACATACATACATTTGTGATTCTAATCCATCTGCTCTCTCATGAAAACACCTTCACCCCACCCTCAGGCGGACCCAAACTATACCCAGTTCTAATGATTAACACCCTTCCTATCTACTCAAGCCATATTTAACCCATCAACACCTCTCTATACCCAATACAGGCACATATTACTCCCAGAATTAGATCATCTTATCCCACACTTATGACCCAAAGATTTTTCAAAAATTTAATTATTAAAGTTATGTTATATCATTACAGAAAGGGAGCATATTCCAATTCTTCATTCATCCCCAAAGGAGCTAAGGCATTTAATTCATATATTCAAGTCATCTCCCTGCGTGCCAATTTATTCCTAACATCACCCCCTCTTTTGGATGGCTTAATCTGTTCAATAACCATGAACCTTAGCTGGGAGATGTTATGTCCCGCCGACAAGAAATGTCTCGCAACCGGCGAGGTTCCATCACCCCTCCTAATCGCGCTCCTATGTTCTGAGATCCGAGTCCTAACCTCCCTTGTGGTCTGCCCCACGTATACCATCCCACAGGGACATTTTAGTAGATATACCACACAGGATGAAGAACAATTGACAAAATCCTTAATTAAATATTTTTTCCCTGTCCGCGGATGAAAGAAATCCTGTCCCTTTATGGCAAAACTGCACTGGGCACAATGTCCACAATTATACATCCCTTTTGGTTTGGGTAGATCAAAGATAGTCTGTTCTCCCTTCAACTGGTTAATTTCTGTATCTGCTCTAATCAGATGACTACGAATATTTTTAGGACGCTTGTAAGTGATCAACGGGGGCGTAGAGAACACCGCGCCAAGTGACGGATCACTTGACAATACTGACCAGTGCTTCTGGATAATACGCTTAATCTGGTTACTCCGTACATTATGTGTCAGCACTACAGGGATCCTCTCCATTCTACTCTTAGGATTATATTTCAACAGTGTGTCCCTTGGCACGGCAAATGCCCTAGATTTTGCCTCTTCCACTACCATCTCGGGATACCCTCTCTTCTTAAAATCAAGTGCCATATCCTCCGCCCTTGCCTGGAAAGTGGAATCTTCGTCAATAATCCTTCTCAATCGTAGAAATTGTCCATATGGGATGCCCTTCTTTTGTCTGGGGGGATGGAAGCTATCAAAATGAAGATACGTGTTCCTATCTGTTGGCTTTCTAAAGACATCTGTGGTGATCCTCCCATTTTCAATCCCCACATTAACATCCAAAAAGTGGACTCGTTTCTCACTGTAATCAATCGTGAAAGAGATGGATGGTAAACATCCATCTAATATCTCCTTGAATTCCAATAGTATCTCTTGGGGGCCCCTCCAAATCAAGAAGACATCATCAATAAAACGATACCATAAAACTACATGATTAGAAAAATATGGATGTGAATATACAAACCTCTTCTCAAATGATGCCATGAACAAATTAGCATATGTGGGAGCCACATTTGACCCCATGGCGGTCCCCTGTAACTGCTGATAATACTCACCATGGTAATAGAAGTAATTTTTCGTTAATACCATCCATAAAAGTTTTTCCAAAAATTCCTTCAGTTTATCCAAATTCATTTGTTCAAGTGTCTCACTCACTACTCTCATCTCCAAATCATGGGGGATGGATGTGTATAAACTGTTGACATCCATTGTGCACAACAGACAGTCTGATGGTAATTCACCTAAATTGGAGATTTTATTTAAAAAATCTCCAGTATCCAACAAATATGAGGGGGTTCGTAGAACCTGGGGTTGTAATACCTTATCTAAAAATATTGCCAGTGACTGAAACACTGACTCAGACCCAGCAACAATGGGACGACCAGGAGGTCGCATAAGGTTCTTATGTATCTTCGGTAAGGTATAGAATAGAGGTGTTATAGGATATGGTGTTATTAAGAAATCTTTTAATTTTTTATCTATTAAAGAAGTTTCAAAAGCTTCCAAGATTATCTTATCAACCTCTTCCTTAATATCCTTCAATGGGTTCCTTCCTAGTTTACAATATACATTGGTATCAGATAGTTGGGAGAAGATTTCATTCTCATAAAGGGATCTATCCATTATCACAGTGGCGCCCCCCTTGTCCGCAGGCTTAATGATGATCGAATTATCATTCTCTAAAGTTTTCAACGCTTCTTGTTCCCTTCTACTTAAATTTCGTTTGCATCTGTATTTACCTGGGGCAGGGGGGCGCCACTTGATCCTGGATACATCCCTCTGAACCAACTTGACAAAGGTCTCCACTACATGCGACTGTTGTGGCGGTTGCCACTTACTTTTAGGTCTGCAGCTATTTAGATCAACATCCATTGGCAGTCCACTAACCCGTCGTTTTTCAGATACATTTCCAGATTGTCCTTCTGTATTAGAAAAATTGAAAAAGGCTTTAGTTCTTACTGTCCGAAATAAATTTTGCAATTCTATATCCAGCTCCAAAGGATTCCCAAAATGGGTGGGGACAAACCCCAACCCCTTATTGAGAAGCCGTTCTTCATCGCTAGACAGCTTTCTATTAGAGATATTAACAACTAAGTTATCCGTGTATTTTTTGTTTTGCTCCTAGTTACCCTTTGGGGTCCGGCCTCCTCGCCGCCCCCTCCTTGTTGTCCTCTTCCCTGAGACCGATGGCCTTTGTTGTCTAAAAAACGTCGATGTTCACTACCGGAAGAATTACTAGAATCTGAGTCAGACGAATTTGGTCGTCTCCATTGGTTAGAATAACGGAACAATCTACCTTCTTTCCAATTATAAATTCTATTGGATTCATAATCAAGGATATCTCGTTTGTACTTATTCAATTTCATTGTTAACGTATCTGTGTGGAACTGTTTTAATGTTGCATCTAAGGATTCAATATAAGTCTTAAACTCACCTACTTCCAATGTCGATTCTAACTTACCTCTTGTTAATTGTATTTCTTGTTCTAACTCCTTTAACTGTGATTGAATACTCAACACTATTAATGTCATCAAATCTAGAGAACATTTGTTCAATATTTGATACCATCGATCATAAAACTCACTCCCTTCTTTACAAAAAGAGGGCTTAAGGTTAATCCTCAGACCTCTCGGTATCCGTCTAGATCTGAAATATTCCACTAATGTGGTTGCATGCAATTCATATTGAACATGCCTGCGTTTTAGTACCTCCATTTATTTTTTGGTTAACGTCTGATCTCTCACTAAGGGATTCCCTTGAGAGAATTGGGAGAAGGTTTCTACTCCAACCTTTTCACAGTACCCAAAAGAGATGGGTCAGTCAGGCCCATTCTGGATTTAAAGATCCTCAACAAATTTGTCAAGAGCAAGCGCTTTCGCATGGAAACCCTGCACTCGGCCGTTGGCTCTCTACGACCAGGGGATTTTATGACATTTTGTGGACATCAAAGATGCTTACCTTCACATCCCTGTGTTCTCAGGGCATCAAAGGTTTCTCAGATTCGAGTTGAAAGATCAACGCTACCAATTTGTGGCTCTACCCTTTGGCCTCACTTCAGCTCCCAGAGTGTTCACCAAGGTATTGGCGGGGGTGATGTCCTTGCTAAGGTCAGGGGGCATTCGAGTGCTGCCCTACCTACACAACATTCTCATTGCCTCAGGGCCTCTACAGCAGGCGGAGCTGGACACTCAGCTGGTGGTGTCTACCTTGGAGTCCTTCGGCTGGGTGATCAATCATCCCAAGTCTTCCCTGTCCCCTTCACCGGTGACCCCATTCCTGGGGATGATTCTGGATACGGTTCAGTCATGAATATTCCTTCCCCAACAGAAGGTGGAAGATCTGACTAGGCAGGTGCGGTCCCTGCTCTCGTGCCCCCAGCTCTCCCTCGGACAGGAAATGCGGCTGGTGGGCCTGGTGGTGGCGAGCTTCGAGGCGGTGTCCTTTGCTCAGTTCCATTCGAGGCCTCTGCAGCTTCACCTCCTATCAGTATGGGACAAGGACCCCGCGTCCTTGGACTGGGTTTGTGTGCTTCCCCCATTGGTCAGAAGGTCCCTCTCGTGGTGGCTGGACCACAAGAACTTGCTAAAGGGCAGGTCCTTTCTAGCCCCCTCCTGGGAGACGGTCACCACGGATGCCAGTCTGTCAGGTTGGGGGGGGGGATTCTGGAAATCCCTGAAGTTCCAGGGGAGGTGGGGCCCTCAGGAGGCCCATTTACCCATCAACATTCTGGAACTAGGGGCGGTCTGGTTGGTTTTGGAGCAGTTGACCGATCACCTGCAGGGTCTGTCTGTGCAGGTGCGCTCAGACAACAGGACAGCGGTTGCCTACATCAACCATCAGGGAGGGACCCAGAGCAAGGGTGCCCTCCAGGAAGTGTTGCGGATTCTGACATGGGCAGAGGCCAATGTTCAATGCATCTCGACTGTTTATATCCCGGGGGTAGAGAATCTTCTAGCAGACTCTGAACAGGGGGACTTCCCGTCAGGGGGAGTGGTCCCTCTGCAACACGGTATTCCAGTCCCTGTGTTACCGGTGGGGCCTACCGGAGGTGGATCTGTTTGCATCCCGTCACAAGCTCCCGGCCTTTGTCTCCCTATTGCAGGATCCTCTGGCCTTGGCCACGGATGCTCTGTCACTGTCATGGAAGAAATTCCGGCTCCTGTATGCCTCCCCCCCCCCCCCCCCCGTTCCCCCTGTTGGGCAGGGTTCTGTGCAAGATTGTTGGTGGTTCGCAGACGTGGTACAAATGGCAGTAGACCAGTACGTCCTGCCAGAGGAGCCAGATCTACTCACTCAGGGCTCCTTACGCCATCCCAGTTTACAAACTCTGGCTTTGACGGCCTGGCTGCTGAAACCTCCATCTTGATGGAGAAAGGCTTGTCCGCCTCAGTGGTTGATACCATGGTACAGGCTAGGAAGAAAACCTCTTCTGCCATCTATTATAGGGTATGGCGTTCCTACATTGACTGGTGTGAGTCTAGGACTCTCCCCTGCAGGGAATTCTTAATCCCTAGAATTCTGGAGTTTTTACAACATGGATTGGAGTTGGGTTTAAAACTCAGTACTCTGAAGGGTCAAGTTTCTGCCCTGTCTGTCTTCTTTCAGAGGTCTTTTGCACAGCATCCCTTGGTTAAGACCTTCTTTCAGGGGGTCACTCACGTGCATCCCCCACGTAAGCCTACGGTCCCTGTTTGGGACTTGAACCTGGTTTTGTCTGCCTTACAGGGTGCTCCCTTTGAGCCTATTCAGGATGCTGCTCTGACTGTACTTACCCTCAGTTGTTTTTCTGGTGGCTATTACTTCGGTCAGGCGCGTGTCTGAGCTGGCGGCTCTGTCTATTCAGCCTCCATACTACGAGACACCAGGACAAGGTGGTGTCTGCTTTTCATTTGAATCAGGATATTGTCCTTCCTTCATTGTGTCCTAATCCTAGCAACGCTAAGGAAAGGGTTTTGCATTCATTGGATGTGGTAAGGTGTCTGAAGTACTACCTGGTAGTTACTGCGGCCTTCAGGAAGACTGATGCTCTTTGTGGTCCCTTCTGGTCCTAGGAAGGGTTTGGCTCAGGCCAAGTCTACTATTAGCAAATGGATTCGTCGGCCTGTGATTCAGGCCTATTCTGCTAAGGGGAAGAATCCTCCCTTCCGCCTTACTGCTCATTCCACTCTTGCTATTGGTGCCTCTTGGGCCTTCCAGCACCAGGCTTCTGTTGAACAAGTTTGCAAAGCTGCTACTTGGTCTTCCGTTCATACCTTTTTCAAAGTTTTACAAGGTTGATGTTAGGGCCTCAGCTGATGCTGTTTTTGGCCGCAAGGTTTTGCAAGCGGCAGTAGTTTAAACTGCCTGTCACCTTTTGTTGGGGGATCCCACCCTACTTTATGGACACTGCTATTGGATGTCCCAAGTGTAAGTATTATATCTGGAGCAGGACGTACTGTATACTAAGAATAATACAATTCTGTGAAGTACTCACCTGTAGAATTGATATTATTTGTATACAGTACGTCCTGCTCCACCCCACCCTGTTGTTGCATTATTCTGGATCCCCTGTATGGTGATTGGTATCGTTATCCTTACCAGTTGTTCTGGGTGGTTTAATTCACCCGGCTTCTTGTTCACTGCTTTTCAATGCTGGGGATTCGTGGGAGGTCTGAGTATTTGAAGGGCCGGGAGGAGCCTGTTTTTCCATGTCTCTGCAGTGCAGCGCCATCTGGCGGAGGATAACCCAAGTGTAAGTATTATATCTGGAGCAGGACGTACTGTATACAAATAATATCAATTCTACAGGTGAGTACTTCACAGAATTTTATTTATTTTTTACTCGTCTCCGATCGTCGGCTCCTGTGTCCCTCGCCGATGACAGAAGCCGGTGATCGGCAGCCAGAGGAGGGGGAGGCAGGGGATAAGAGGATCTCCCGTCCCTCCCTTCGACCCACTGATCTCTGGGCATCTGACACCCGAGCCGCGAGGAGTCTGGACGATGCCCACCGCGTGAGGTCATTAGCTCTGCCCCTAGAGGGGCGGGGCTTTGTGGCAAGATGGCGGCGCCAGTCGGGAGAGGAGGGGAATGAAGATAGAAGAGCCCTGGGGGGGGGGATCGGAGGCCCCCGGGTGAAGAGGAGAGCCAGGAGGCGCTGTCGCAGCCACAGGTGAGCCGTGGGGAGCAAGGACGACGCTGACCGCGTGGGGTCATTAGCTCTGCCCCCAAAGGGGCGGGGCTTTGTGGCAAGATAGCTGCGCCCGCCGAAAGTAGGGGGAGAGCCTTATAGGCTAAAAAAGAGCCCTGGGGGGCATCGGATGCCCCCCGGGTGAGGAGGAGAGCCAGGAGGAGCGATCGCAGCTGCAGGTAAGTAAATGTGTTTTTAAGGAATTGGCCGCTGCTGAAACTGGGGGGGCACTCTTTTCTTGGCACTCCCCTGCAGCCGGAGGAGCCCGGGGGTTAATCAGAGGCTTGGCACTGAAAGGGTTAATCCTCAAGCAAGATGTCTAGGAAATACTGGTAACTTACGAATATTGATTCCTTTGGAGCTTTTGTTTTCTGCTGCAAAGGGAGTATGTATACATAATGTTTGTCATTGTCGTTTTAGCCTATTACACCCAAGGTTAAATATGGAGACAAGGACCACCAAAAGTAAAGCTCAAAGGCTCTAAGCATGTTAAATGCATTGAATCCTGCAGTGTTACTCTTTCGGATACTTGGCATAAGCCTGTTTGTCAGGCATGCTTTCAGTTAAAGATGGTAGAGGAGACTTCAGCTATGTATAAGGAGATACTAGCCATGAGGAATGAAATTGCCTCAATGCTGGAAGTCCATAGTTCTTCGGGGTCGCACCCAGGGGTATCCACTGCTGCCACATTTACCCCACAGACAGACCAGAGGAATCGGGCAAAACCTCTTATTTCCCTTACGACCGCTATCCCAAATACTCAATTCAGCTCCACTTCAAAATGATGTATGAGCCAAAATAGTAGAGTAGAGTGAAGGTGAACTCCCCTCTGAGGATTCCCTTAAAGCGGTCCTTCACGCTGAATAAGAGTCTATCTTATATGTTTCCCACACCCTGTACATACAGATTGCTCACATTAAAAATCATCCTACCTGCATCTACTGCATGTTATGAGCCTTTAAACATCCACGATGGCGGCTCATGTTACATCAGGCAGCCTGCAAACAGGAAGTGCCTTCTGACTGTGCTCCTCTGCATTCTGGGATTGCTGACCTTTTCCTGACCCCAGCTCTGCTCTGTCTGAGCAAAGCACTGCTATAACCTGCCCCCCCTGTACTTTATCCCACTCTCCTCTCCTCAGTAAGTGTGATGCTTCTGAGATGGCGGTGCCAGTATCCTAAAGTCCTGAACAGAGTTGCAGCCCTGTGGGGGGGGGGGGGGAATAAGTGACTAAAAACTTAGAATATATTAATTTTAGGTGCTTGGGAATAGTTTAAGGGTTTGGGCCTTTCAATAAATCATGGTGAAGTTCCGGTTTAATGAGTAAATAAATGTTAATGATAGCAAGATGGCATCTGATCCCTTGGGACACCTGCCAGATGAATGGAATGGCAGGGTTATTAGATGACATTTATGACACATGGGGCATTACGTTAAATTATGTACAGTGGTTTTGCCCAGAAAAACCTAACAACCTCAGGTTGTATATGTGCCAGAGACTGATATTGCATCACCCCAACAAATCAAAAAAGTGTAACACTTACATTAGAAATATCTTTATCGGCCAGAAAAACACACAACATTTTAAAAACCTTTTTAAAACGCTTAACAAGAAATAGAACAAACTACCAGGAGGGAGTGCCAAATAACCCTCAAGCTGTCGGCCTAATGTGTCTAAATCAATCCATATAACCTATATAAATCATATAAAGTGCCTTTGCTGAAATCTATTTATAATCCATTTAAAGTGCATTATTATTATTATTATTTCCCATTAAAGTACTCCAATTATTATACAAAGGGGGATCAAGGTTCAAACATGAGATATCAATCTTATATGAGAAACCAGGCTCCAGCAGCGCTGCAAATACGCCCCGGGACCGAGGCCCACGCGTTCCATGACAACCGACTAGTCACTTCCTCAAGGCTGTATGCTGAATTTTGCTGTGCTCACCAGGCCCTTTAAACTCACCCACCCTCACTCCCACGTTCCTAATAAGTGCTTCAGAGGAGGCCATCAGGGCCATAGCTAAGTCCACAGCCCTATTCTCCTGCACCGAAGAACGCTTTGGCCTAAGACATGGTTAGGGGATCAGGTTTCCAAAGCCAAGCTTTGTGACATTCCCTTTCATGGTAATCTCCTTATTCTAAGCATACAGTACGTCCTGCTCCATATATAATACTTACACGTGGGTAATCCTCTGCCAGATGGCGCTGTTCACTGTAGACATGCAAAAACAGGCTCCTCCCGGCCCTTCATATACCCAGAGACCTCCCACAAATCCCCAGATTTCTCTGCAGTGCTGACTGCGAAGACATGAAGTATCACTCTCTCGCAGGTGAGCGGGGCTTTTACAGCCTGCGGCCCTGCAGGACTATTCCCACCCGTCCTCTGGTGAAGGTAGGCAGCACCATGTGTGCTCATGGAGCTACGCTCCACCGCAGTCCCCCACCATAGGGTAGGCGGTTTAGGCTGATGGTGAGCCTCTAATAGATGCCCCTCCCGCATTATTGCCCTGGGTGAAGGGTCGCCTTCCTCCCTTGTTTCCCCTGTAGCTCGGGGGAAAAGAAAGGGGGGGGGGGTATGCGTGTGGCTGTCTCAGTGTAATGTTGTACACGCTTATGGCCGTTGTTTTGTCTTTGAACGGGGTGTCAGAGCCGCGCTTCTTGATCCACATAACCCTTGACGGGTTGCGTGCGTGTGTATTTTTCCTTACTGAAGTGTGCTGCCTGGGCGGCAGTGTCGTGCAGTAGTTACGGCGGTTCCCTTTCTAACTTGTGTCTCTTATCCACTGCTTGTCATGAACGTTACCGCTGGGTTGAAGCTTCGCGCTCTTTGGGGGAGGCGGGGACCTGGCTTGGCGCGCTCCGCGTCACGGCCATATCGGGCCCGCCCCTCGAGGTTCGCTTGGCGCCTTTTTGATGGTCCGCGCGTGGTTGCAATCCTCCTCCCTTGGTCATGTAAGTGCCCTCTTGGGTGGTTTTTCTTATGATCTTTCGTTCTGCTGCGCTTGGCTCTGACACCCCCCTTATTCTCTGTCTTTCAGACGCCAAGATTTCGGTGGCTTCTCCCGGCCTGACATCATTATAGCGGGTTCACATAAAAATTCTCCCACATTCCTAGCTGGTCTTGGGGCTTCCAGGGTTGCCTATTGCATAAATCCCTGCGGGCATATTGCTCAGATGATCACCATATGGAGGCATCTCAGAATTATGTGCCCGGGGTCCCTCGGGGACAAGACCGGCTGTGTACAGCGTGTGGACAGCCCCATGCTGATGCTGACAGAGCACGGGTCTGCGGACCGTGTGCTGAACAGGTACTGGCCCTGCAATCAGGTTTACCATTGGCTGCACCTCGCTTCAATACACCTGTCTCCCCGTGCTTAAATCTCACTCCTGATGAGTCGCACTCGAGCGGGGATGACCAGCAAGTCGTGCCGTGCAGGCTGCTTACGGCTGAGCAGGTGATATCTAGTTTGGCGGAGCGCTTGGGCCCTGGAAGGAAGCGGACCCTGACGCCTCCTGGTTCTCTGGCTCCTACTGAAACTGAAGAGTCTGCTGCTATGCAGGACCTTGCTCCTTCTGATGAAGGTGAGCTGTTCTCCGATTCGGGCTTCTCGGACAAGATGCTTTGGAGCCGTGATGATTCTGGCCCCGGTTCCTGGGGCCTGTGTGACACTGATGAACTACTTATAAAGATCTTTGAGGTTTTTCGATCTCTCCTCCTGGAGAGGCTCCCAAGCCTAAAAGGGAGAGTTTCCACACAGCGACGCCACGCTTGGAATTTCTGGAACAGGATCATTTCCAGGCTCTTATATCCAAAGAATGGGAATCACCTTGTAAACTTACAGGGGTTCCAGGGGTCTGGGATTGGAAGTACCCTTTTCCCCCTGATGTGATTAACTGTTGGTCATCACCTCCCGTGGTGGATGCACCGATCATAGGGGTTACTAACCCCCCCCTTCATGACAGCTCCTAATTATCGTACCCTTCGGGATGCTGAGGACCGGCGCATTGACAGACTGGCTTCCCATGCCATTTCGTGTGCAGGGATGGCTCTGCGCCCGGTCTGTGCCGTGGCCATCACTGCAGTGGCCGCCAGGACCCTCATTAGAAAGATACTTGATCACCAACCAGAGGATCTCCCCTGGGAGGTCTTTAATGCACTCGCCAATTGTGATGTGTTTGTGAGGTTTATCCTCTCAGCGCTGGACGACACCATTAAGATGTGTGCTAGAACCTCTGCCCTTGTGGTAGCTATTCGCCGCCTGGTCTGGCTGCGACAGTGGGGTGCTGACGATGATACAAAAAAGGCTCTCACTGGCCTTCCCTTTAGAGGACGACGTCTATTTGGGGCCCGTTTGGACCTTTTTGGAAAAAAGGCTAAGGCACCCCTACGCAGAAGGCCGTCTCGGCCTCCTCGGCAGGGACACCCCTCCCCCTCTCTACGTTAGTGTCAAGCACGAACCAGAGGTGTGCTTCCAACTTTGTCGTAGATTCCCCCCCAGGGTGGGCAGGCAACGCCCTGGGCCCTCCGGCAGGACTAAGTCCAGATCTGCCAAGACCTCCCAAGCATGAAGGGACGCCCTCGCCCTTCTGGGTGAGGGGACTGCCGCAGCACCTGGCTCCTATCTGGGAGCGTCTCGCCTCCTTCTGGTGGATCCAGGAGGTAGTTCCCCTGGATGCAGGATAGAGTTTGCTGGGTGGTCCCTTTCCGAGGTTGTCAGGGTGCTTCTAGTCCCTGTCTTTCATCAGGAGTTGGTGCAGGCCGTGCTCGGCCTGCAGGGTCTGGGCTCACTTGCAGGTTGCCCTTAACAGGCTGGGGCGATGGCCTCTACGTTAACCTTTCCTCTTTCCCTCAAAGGGATGAGGCAGTCTGGGCCATGCTGGCATTTTGTAGGCTTGGCAATTCTACATTCACAGGTAGTTTCTACATGATATCTCTGTGTTGGGCCACAGGCGCCCTGTGCCCGGTGGGCCTCTTGCCGCCTGTGGAGATCTAAGATTATTCGGCCGGTGGTGTCCTTTGGGAGTCATTTGGATGGGTGCTCAGTCACCTCAATCCCTCATTGTCCCCTTATTCGGTATCTCCATTCCTTGAATTCGGTTCAGGCTTGAACCTTCTTCCTTGGCAATAAGAGACTCCCTCTTTGCTGTCGCCTTACTTCCACCGGGCAGGATTGCAGCTGGTGGGCCCGTTGGTGGCGGATCAGATGATGTCCCTTTATATTCAGAGCACTTGGGCTCTTCGGCACCGTATGTTATTAATTCTGGACGGGTTTCCAGCACCCCTGCAGCTAGGTCTGTGCTCATTCCCCCCTGGTGCAGTGGTTCCTCTTGAGCTGGTTAAACTCAAGGAACCTGTCAGGGGGCATCCCCTCCTTTTCTTGCATCTTCCTGTAGATGGTCACCATGGGTGCCAAGTCTCGCAGGTTGATGGGGGGGGGGGGGGGTTCTTCTAAAATCCCCCGCGGTTCCTAGGTAGGGGCCCTTAGGGGGTCCATTTGCCTACTGATTTTGTTAAAGCAGTGAGCCTTCAGTTGGCTCTATCTTGCTGGACTACTCCTCTTCAGGACCTGTCTATTTGGGGACTCTTGTTCTGTCGGAGGACAGTGGCCTGTATTTATTATCGGTGTGGAACTCTGAGCAGGATGATCCTCCAGGAAGGTCTCTGATCCTGATCTAGGTGGGGGTCAACGTTCCCTGCATCTCAGTGGTATTCGCTCCAATGGTTGTCCTTCAGTGGCAGGTTGTGCTATTCTGGTGTCCCTCTGAGATCCTACTAGGGTGGGTCTGTTGGGCCCCGTCACTATCACAGGGGCTCTGCCCTTGTTTTTACTGTCCCAGAGTATTCGGACTTTGGTCATGGGGGCTTAGTAATTTTATGTCTGGACATTCTATTCTATATGTTCTATCTTCATTCACCCTGCTAGGCGGGGTTCTGCGCAAGATTGCGCTGATAGGGGGGACCCGTTATACTGATGGCCCCTGGGTGGCCTAGTGGAGTGTGGTTTGCAGATGTGTCTGCTGAGGACAGCGGACCTGTACGCTCTCTCAGGAGTGCGGTTCTGCCCATTCAGGTCCCTTCTTATGTCGCCCCAATCTACAGGCTCTAGTCTGATGGCCTGACGGTTGATTCATTCACCCTTTTGGAGACGGGTTTATCTTCTGGGTGACTTTGTCTATTGGAGGGCTAGGAGCAAGCTTCTTCTTCTTCCGTCTATTATAGGGTATGGCATACCCATATTGATTGGCGTGAGTCTAGGTCTCTCCCCTGTTGGACGTTCTCTGTTCCCAGGGTTCTAGAGTTATTACAGCATGGGTTGAAGTTGGCTCCCCATCTCAGTGCTCTGAAGGTTCAGGTTCTGCCTTGGTCCGCCTTTCTGTAGAAGTCTTGTTCAGTCTTCCTTGTTTAACTTTTTTTCGGGGATTGCTCAGGTGCATCCCCCAAGTAGTTCTATGGTCCCTGTTGGGATTAATTTTTATTCTGTTTGCCTTGCGGGGTGTTCCCTTTGGACCTATTCCTGATGCTGTCTGAACTGTTCTTTCTTCAAGTTGCCCTTCTGGGGGCTGTTGCTTCAGTCAGACGTGTGCCTCAGAGGGTGTCTCTGTCTAGTTAGCCCTCGTTCTATATATATACATCATGATGTGGTGGTGTTCTGCCTTACGCCGGACCTTATGCCCAAGGTGGTGTCTTATGCTCATTTATTCAAGACCTTTTGTCTGTCTCTGGGCCTTATTCTTAGTAATGCTGAAGTAAGGGGGTCTACATTCCCTCAACAGGTGTTGCAGTTTTTCTTGGCTTGTCTCTTGTCCCTTAGGGGGACTGATGCCCTTGGGGTTTGCGGGCGTTTCCATCTGTATGTGCCTGATCTTGTCTGCTTCCAGGGGTTATGCGCCCTTTGGACTTGTCTTACTTGGATGGATTGTCCTTCTGGTCCTGAGTAAAGGTTTCGGCTTCTTGCTGATCCTTGTTAGTGTAGTGGTCAGTATCCCCGTCTGTCACGCGGGAGGCCAGGTCTCAATTTACCGATGGGAAGAGCTCTAAGTTTTACCAAGGCTACTGTTGCATTTGGACTGGTCAGGATGTTACTCTGGCCTATTCTTTTAGGGGGAAGAATCTTCTTTTCTTTTTATTCTGTTTCTACTTGTGCTTGGGTACCTTGGGCCTTTCGGCACCAGGTTTCTGTTAAACAGGTTTTGCTAGACCGCTGCTTGTTTTCTGTTCATACCTTTTCAAAGGTTTTTATGAGATTGACTTTAGAGCCTTTGCTCATGTCGCTCTTGGTAGCAAGGTTTGCAGGTGACAGCGCCTTTACTGTCTGCTGTTCCTTTTTTGATGGGGATCCCACCCTACTTTATGGACACTGCTATTGGATGTCCCACATGTAAGTATTATATATGGAGCAGGACGTACTGTATGCTTAGAATAATACAATTCTGTGAAATACTCACCTGTAGAATTGGTATTATACGCATACAGTACGTCCTGCTCCACCCCACTGTGGTTTTACATTTTTCTGGATCCCCTGTATGGTGATTATCATTGTTATTGTTACCAGTTTGGTGATTGGTTTCTCCCGGCTTCTTTTCTCACTGCTTTTCAATGCTGGGGATTTGTGGGAGGTCCCTGGGTATATGAAGGGCCGGGAGGAGCCTGTTTTTGCATGTCTGCAGTGAACAGCGCCATCTGGCGGCGGATTACCCACGTGTAAGTATTATATATGGAGCAGGACGTACTGTATGCGTATAATACCAATTCTACAGGTGAGTATTTCACAGAATTGTATTTTTGGACAAGAGCTAGATACAATCCTTACCCTTTCTAGTGAAGGGGGGGGGGGATGTCCTAATTAGAGAAAGCGTTGGACACAGGCTTGGACTAAAAAAAAGAAGAAAAAAAAAATCCTGATGGCCACTACCCAGTGAGGGGCAAACTCACCTGCTTTGTAGCTGCCTGGAGAGCAATCTCCCAAAATCTTTTTGTACCGCAAACACTGGAAAGAGGATATCTATTAGAATTTTAATCTAACCCTCAATCCTTTTTACTGATGACCAGGTTGCCAAGAGACGCCAGAAAGAGGGAAGCCTTTCCATTAGTCTTACAAGAGCTATTTCAAAAAAAAGGGGAGAGTTAGTCCTGCTCCCTGCTCACGTTTTCCTGGTACAAAAACTGTCAGGTAAATTTTGAATGATTATAACCGATTGAGCCGATTCATCCGATACAAAAAGTTCAAGTCCTGATGGTCAATTTAGACCTACAGGATGCCTACCTGCATATACCAATTCTGGCTACGCATCGCCGGTATCTGATGTTTGCGGTTCAACCAGACTAGGGGCTCTATCATTTTTAATACAGGGCCATAGCCTTTGGCCTGTCGTCTGCCCCCAGATATTTACAAAGACAGGAAGGAGTCATAGTTATTCCTTATCTGGACGATCTTCTAACAAGTTAAGAAATCTGAGGAGTCTTTTCTAGCAGATCTAGGTAAGAACGTTCGATTTTTACTAAAATCTATTAAAATCTCTGGGCTGGGTTGTCAAATTAAAAAAATAGAGTCTAACACCCAGTCATCTGTGCAGATTCCACAGGTACAGTATAGACCGTATCCTTCTGCTTCCACAGGAAGATATGTCTAGATCGGCTCCGACAATGCTTCCACAGTAGCTTACCTAAATCAGCGTGGGGCCAGGCAGTGCAAAAGGGTGCACTGTCGAAATTGAGAGTGGTGTATAAACCAAGAGTTTTTCTTTCAGATTGTGACTGCATGGGGTCTCTCTGACTGCTTTGCCTCTGCTATCAATCCAAAATGTGAACATTTTACTTGCGCACAAGGGAAAATGGTGCATTATAGACTGCCCTTTCTTAACAAGGACTTGTTTAGAGGGGCCCCTCCTACTTCTAGTAGAGGCAAGTTTAGAGGATCCACTCTGTTTGGTTCCCATCAGTCAGTCCCTAAGAAGCAATGATGGGTCCTTTTTTAATAGGTGGTAGACTCTGGATTGCCCTTTTTATTTCCTGGGGAATATAGAAGGGTTTCTCAATAGAATTCATGCACGTCCCTCCCAGGAATATTTTTGTTACTCCTTTCCCAGAGGGCATGGAGGAAAGAATGGCCATTCGCAGCAATCTAGATTCTCTGATGGATATGGGAGGGATTGTCCTATTTTCCCACCACCAGTAAGGGTTCTACTCGACCATTTATTTGGTATAGAAGACCTCCGGGAGATTCCACTTCATTCTCAATTTGAAGAAGCCGAATCTTTCCGTACGCTACAGGCACTTCCTCATGGATTTCTTCTCTGTGAGGAATCTGCTCCCGCCTGACTCCTTCATGGTCTCAATAGACCTGAAGGATGCCTGTTGGCAGGTACCGATGAGCTTGACTGCTCAAGCAGTTTTGAGATTTGCAGTAAAGTTGGGCAACCAAATACTTCACTTTCAATGTGTATGCCTACCCTTCGAGTTGGCATCAGCTCCAAGAATTTTTACCAAAGTTCTGGCATAACCTCTAGCTGCACTAAGGCAGAAAGGAGTCGGGATCATAGTATATCTAGACGACCTCCTCTTTGTCAATTCCAGATCCTAGAGCAACCTCTCCTGATCTGGGGCTTTTTTTTCTTCAATTGGGTTGGATCCTGAATTGCCAGAAGTCCAGTCTAGTCCCAGCACAGGTCATGACTTATCTGGGGTTTGTGATCAGTCCGATCCTTCAGAGAGTCTTTCTGCCTCAGTCGACAATAACGATCCTTAAGGATGCCGTTTAGTCAGTCGGTTTTGGTTTGTCAAGCTATGTGGATCTTGGTGCTAATGACCTCGTCCTTCACCCGCTGTAAGCAGGGGTCCGCTACTTAAGGACTCTACAGCTGCATATTCTAAACTCTTTGGATAAGTCTCGGAGTCCATAGATAGGATAATCGAAGTCCCAGATTTAGTTAAGGAATATCTAAATTGGTGGCAAGGCAAGCACCGGTTTGTCAGTGGCCTAACCGGGTCAGACCCGAAGAACATGGTAGTGAGGACGGACACATTTTCATGGAGTTGAGGGGCCCATTGTGGATTTCTGACCGCTCAAAGGAAATGGTCCAGAAGACTGAGTCTTATCTTCATCAAATCTCAGAAAATTGGTTAAGACTACACTGACACTTTTTTGTGGGCTAGGCTGAGGGGCTTTAGGACACTCTCCAGGAACTTTACAGGGAAATAACATTGACCAGGAACCTTATGTCCTGGGCTGCGGCGGTAAGTGCCCCTCTTTATGTATTTATGCTATTAACATCTAAGGGCACACATGGCTGTAACAAAGTGTTTCAAAACACTTGATCAGCCTAGATCAGCTCTGTGCAGAGAACAAAGAAAAGCCTTTGCTTAACTGGCTTGGGGCCATCCACGTTCTCAAACAGAAATAAACAATAAGCGTGTCTGCCTTTTCGAATAACTGAAGTTGCTTTTTGTGTTCTCAGCAATATTTGTAAGCCATCCCTGTTTTTTTCGTCTACCCCCTTTTCCAATCAAATTTGTATCCTGAGGGGAACTCCGGAGGTCAATCTTTTCACCTCCCGTCAAAACAAAAAGGTGAGGAAATTCTCCCTCGATCCCTCAGATTAAGCTCTAAGAATGGATGCCTTTGCTCACAAGTGGCATTTCAGTCTCGCTTACGCCTTTTCTCCAGTTTGGATCCTCCCTCAGGTTTTCAACATAATATCCTGTCAGTCGGCCACGATTCTATTGGTGGCCCCATGGTGGCCAAAGAGACTATGGTTTTCAAGTCTGAAGATTCTCCCGGTCCAAAAGCCTTGGGAACTTCCGGTGAGAACAGATCTTTTATCCCAGGGACCCGTGCTTTGTCGGGATCCGCAGAAGTGGCATCCGACACTTTGGACCCTAATATTGCAATGCTACTAAAAAGATTTTTTGGGGGGAGGTGATGAAAACTGAGCTTTCCAGCAGAAAGGAGGTGTTGAGAAGATTGAAAACTTTTAACACCTGGAAGGGGTATAACTAAAGATCTCCTTCTAGTCTTCCAGTCTTATTGGATTTCCTTCAGGAAGGAGTCAACCTGGGTCTCGGCATCAGTACCCTGAAGGTCCAATAAGCAAACTTTTTTTTGTTTTTTTCTAGATAAGAGACTTTGACCTTTCGCGTTGGTCAAGTGTTTTTTGCTAGCTGTCAATCGGTCCATTTGAGGTTAGCTCCTCAATGGGATCTTGCCCGGGTCCTTAGCTCTGACTGCACAACCCTTGATCCTCAAGTTTGCATGTTCAATTTCTTGGAAGGCTCTTTTTGGTGGCAATAACTTCAGCCAGCTCTATCCACTAAGTTTTCCAGGATCATATAATATTATGGATGAATCCTTGCTACCTTCGTACTTCGTAAGATCTTTCATCGGACCCAAGAGATTATCCATCTGCCGGTGTTGCTGATCCCTCCATGTGTTCTGTAGAAAAGTCTTTGTCTAATGTATTTCAGCAAACGGCCCTGACATCCAAAGGATCGGAGGAAGGCCGATGGCTTATTAGTTTCCTCCTTTGGTCACTGGTCAGCGTGTTTTCAAGGCAACATTGGCCCGATGGACGAAGCTCATCAGTTTTGCTTACAACGGACCTCCTTGTTAAATGAGCTGTAATCTGCCCTGGAGAAGTATTTCTACATTCTGGGTGGAGCAAGCTGGTGCCCCTATTGAACAGATTTGTAGAGCGGCAACCTGGTCTTCATCTAAGACGTTTTTTAATTGCAGCATGGATCTGCTCACCTTGCAAGATCAATCCTTTGGCAGGAGTGTGTTGCAGACAGCCTTTCACACCCAGTCGAGGTAGTATCGCGCGTACCCTGTTGTCCTAAGGATTTTTTGAGAAAACTTAAGTCGGTTACCTGGTAACATTTCTAAACATCCGAAAGGGCAGCATAGAGACTTCCCTCCCCCAGGCTACGTTATTTTGTCATATTTTTGATTTATTGGTTCTTTGTTCAGATCTTTTGAACTACTTGTGTCTGGAGGAGAAGCTAAAGCTTTTGTCCTCTGGTCATGTTTTTACCTTGGGGTGGAGCCTTAATATCTCGGTGGTATGCTGCCCTTTCGGATGTTTAGAATAGTTACCAGGAAACTATCTTAAGTTTTGGGTTGCACGGCAGTCCATTAACTTTGAATTCTTTTGTGTTGAGAGTAGTGTCCCGGGGTACCAACTGGAACTCCGTTCCAGACCTCCACGGAGTTCAGATCACAAGGCTGCCATGTGACCCCAGGACAAGGGTGGCCTTTCCCCAAGTCATCCAAGAGTTACTTCACAAGGAAGTAATACAAACGGTTCCCTTTGTCAGTTAGGGTAGAGCAGACCTGGGCAATGTACGGCCCGCGGGCCGTATACGGCCCTTTGCTAGGCTCTTACCGGCCCGGGCTGAGCTGGCCAGTAAGAGATGCAGAGGAAGGGAAAACATGCCAGACTCGACGAGCCGAGTGACCAATCGGCTGCTGCTTAACTTAGGTGATCGCCTGTGTACAGTGCGAGAGGCTTAGGTTAAGCAGCAGCTGATCGGCCGCTCGGCTCGTCGGGTCTGGCACATTCTCCCTTCCTCTGAGGAAGCCAGACCCGATGAGCAGGTGATAGAGACCTGGGGACTTTGAAAGGGCAGAGTAGGAGCTCCAGAGCATCAGTAAGTCTGCTCAGAAAGATTATGTCGTTTGCTTGTGTTTTCCCTTCCTGCCTGCTGTCTCTTTTTCACCATGTACCTGTCCACCATGCTCTCACCATGCCCCCTTCCTGCTGTCCACCATGCTCTCACCATGCCCCCTTCCTGCTATCCACCATGCTCTCACCATGTCCCCTTCCTGCTATCCACCATGCTCTCACCATGCCCCCTTCTTGCTGTCCACATGCTCTCACCATGCCCCCTTCCTGCTGTCCACCATGCTCTCACCATGCCCCCTTCCTGCTGTCCACATGCTCTCACCATGCCCCCTTCCTGCTGTCCACCATGCTCCCCCAGCTGCCCACCATGCCCCCTTCCTGCTGTCCACCATGCTCTCACCATGTCCCCTTCCTGCTGCCCACATGCTCTCACCATGCCCCCTTCCTGCTGTCCACCATGCTCTCACCATGTCCCCTTCCTGCTGTCCACCATGCTCTCACCATGCCCCCTTCCTGCTGCCCACCGTGCTCTCACCATGTCCCCTTCCTGCTGCCCACCATGCTCTCACCATGCCCCCTTACTGCTGTCCACCATTCTTACACTTTGCCCCAGCTGATCTGAACTTTCCTTCCAGACTGCCAGAAGCCAAGGGCTTCTCTGATTGGCTGGGAAATTATCACATCAGAACGTTTGAAGTGGACCAAAACCCTGCTTTATCAGCCCAGAAATCTTATAGATCCCCTCCCCACGGGGCATCCAAAATCGGGATGCCCCGCTGTGTGAAACCCCCAGGTCGCCCATAAACTCACCTTCTTTCCCAGTTCAACGGCGTATGCACGAGCTGCGGCCGCATGCCCGCTATCCCTCTAGCAGGGCGCGTGCCTGTGTCGGCCATTTGAGAATGGCCATCACGGCGCGCTCCCTGTTAGAGGGAAGCTCGAGATGCAGCCGCCAGCGCACTCAGAGCCGCTGAGCTTAGACGTTGCTTAGACGCCCATAGCTCAGCGGCCCTCCACAATATTTTTAGTTTCTCATGTGGCCCCATGGAAAAAATAATTGCCCACCCCTGGGGTAGAGGGTAGTATTCTCACGTATTTCTGATTGTAAAGCAATCTGGCATGTTCAGAATGTTACTCAATCTGAAGGCCCTAAATCATTTTGTGTACAAAAGATTTGGGATGGAAGCAAGATTCATTATTAAAAAAAACTCTCTCAAGCCGGGGGACTTTATGGCGAATATTGACCTTCATAATGCCTATTTACACGTACCCAACTTTCAGGCTCACCGCAGGTTACTAAGGTTTGGAGTCCACCTAGTTTTGGAAGTCCTACACTTTCGGTACAGGGCCTTTTCATTTGGAATCTCCTTGGCTCCCAGGATATTCACAAAAATACTGGCGGAAGCCATGAGTGTCCTGAGGAGGCAGGGTATTTAAATGTTTACTTATTTAGACTATTTCCTGGTAATGGAAAGAACACACAAACAAGACAGGTGGTTGTTCTACAGGGCTGGCACTTAACAAACACCACTCATTTTTGCCAAAAAGGTACATAGAATTTAATTGTTCATAAATGTTTAGCACATGACAGATATTCTACAAAAATTACATAAGACATGTACACTTAAAAAATGCAATTGCTATCTAAAACATACACAAGGGGCCTCTGCCAGGAGTATCCTGGGTTCCACGCCTCACCAATTCACTCTGCACTCACACATGCTGGCCAGCATTTTATTGCGGGGAACTAATCCACCAACGGGAAGAAGGGGCTGAGCAGCAGCTATATGTTACAGAGTTATAATAGTGCATCCCAAGTGCAGATCCTCAACTGAGTATACAGTCATTGGACCTTCTCATATCCACTGTATGTGGTAAAATGCGGAGACCAAGTCTATGTAACCAAACAACTATTTTTTGCCCGCAGGCACTCGCGTGTCCCGATCTGTAGGGTATATTACATTCTCCATAGGTCAGATGTAGTGCACGTAAGGTAGTGCATGGTAGCGGTACAATGGCCAGAGATAGAAACCGGCTTCACCGTTCATACGCTTCCTCGTCTTTAACACAAATCACTGCAGCCGCCATCACCGTGCGTCATGTGTAGTCTCCACGTGGATACTCACAGGCAGGGTGGATTTGATTTAAATCACGATTTAAATCACTAGTCAGTAAGGCTTGATTTAAATCCGTGATTTAAATCAAAGTTTCTACCTAAACTAGTTCTTGCTATTTTAACATGCAAGTAGATGAAGATTTTTAGAATCACTTTTTATATTACTTTTTTCTCCCCAGTTTAATGGGTTAATCATTCATATTTGGACACCACTGTTCTGTTGTACTTAGGAAGGAGAAAAATAATCCTGACCTTAATAACAATTTAAATAGATTTATTCAACTGAAACAATAACATTACAGCATAAGTTATTTACTTAAACAAACATCCATGTTTTGTTAACTAATTTGGCTAAACAAAATATATATATTTTAAGAAACTTAGACTGTCAGCCCAGCCGACACATGAAAAACTTAAATACTACTGTCCCTGCTGTCCTCTTTAGCTCACTAGTCATAGATTTGTAGAACAATAGGATTAAGGTCTTTTTCTCAACTCTGTTCATGTTGTAACATTTTTGCTGTGAAGAAGAGGCTGGGACCTCTGCGGAGTCAAATTCAGTTTTGAGAACTGCGTAAGTAAAGCGAGCGTCTGTGATAATATAGGAGAGAAACTGCCCACTAATCCTACAGAAACCTCTGGAAGAGCATGGCATTGTGAATGTTACACATATACAGCCTTTATTCAAGCGGAGTTAAACAACTCCGCTTTATCTCATGATGGAAGAACCTTTTGGATGGTAAAATATTATTCTTGGTGTGCCACACACCCCGCTTCACTTCTTAAATATTCATTACTTCACTTATCACCTGCAGGTGACGTAGTGCAGAGAGGAAGTCTTGTAACGAGCCCCACCTTCCGGCCTATATATACCTGGTACCTCCCTTCAATCACCAGTATTTTTCTCTCTGCGTGACTAGCAGAGGTTGGAAGTTTCCTGCTTACAGGTAGGTCGGGGCTTACCCCGCCACCCCCCTTTTGGTCTATTTCTGCCCGGTTTGAGTTGTATACCTCTATGGTGGATAGGAAGCCTCCCAGCTTAGGCTGCTCACCGGGTAATTGGTAGATGGCACAATTGGTGCCTAGGAGCTTATCTCCTCCGCTCATCCCCCTCTTGTGGGGGCAATGCGGCAATCCGGCATGGTGATCCGGAAATGGGATGCCCCTGTCCCGAGGGTCCCCGTAGCCCTTTCTCCCCCGCTCCGGTCCTTTCTCCCTTCACTTGGGGGGGGGGGGGGGGGTATAGAGGGTTGTGTATCTTGTATGATGTTTTCACTGTCTGTTATTTCTGTGTGTTCACTTTTACATAGTAACTGTTTTTTGACCGGGGCTCCGGGCAGATGCTTTAGGCATGGCCAGTGTATTTGGTCTGCTTTATGGGGGCGGGGCAGCGGACCGCGCTCAGCTAGCCTCAGTTGGTTCCCTCCCGCCTCCCTTCCTTCCCCGCTGCTCCGTGCGGCAGCCTGTGTGGCTGCGCTTGTGTCTCTTTTTTCCCCTCCTCCTCCTCCGCCGGCTCGGTGTCAGCCCGCGCAGCTGGTGGCATTCCCCCGTTGATTGGAGCAGGGCGGCTCCCTGTGACGCGGGGGGGCGTGGCGCCGGCGGAAGCGGCGCCGGCGGAAGCGGCGCTCGGCGGCCTCAGCCTCACTTCCTTCATGCTGCGGTGAAAAGAGGTCACGTGGGGGGGGCGCGCGCTGCAGCAACACATGAGTTTTGTGTGCTGCGGCTGCTACATGTCCCTCCGGTCTGGCTCCTGGCGTCGGTAACAGGTAAGCGGTCTCGCTTTTGTGGGGCCAGAATGAGTTTTACTCTTGGGGCTGACTTTTAAGGAGGCACTCTTTTTTTGTTGGACTATTGTGAACATGCTGCTTTGTTTTCTCTCACAAGGGATCTGACGGTTTGTTTTTTCTTTCCTTTCAGATCCTGGGATCCCTCTTTTACTACGGCCTCCGGCTCTATATTGCCTGGCTAGTCTTTCTTGATATAAAATTGCACATTTTGGATATATATATACATATATATATGTATATATATTTATTTTGAGACTGTTAAAGGGGACCTTTTTCTCTTAAAAAAAAAAAAAAAAATATAAAGTGTAAAAAAAAAAAAAATATATAAAAATAAAAACCCTCCCTTCCGGGACATTCTTATAAAGGGGCATCCCGGGTTGGCTTATGCCTTAAAAGTCCCAGTATTTGCGATACCATAAATCACCAATATGGAGGCTTCTGTTACTACCGGAAACGACTCGTCAGAGCCGTCCAGGGGGTGTGTAAAATGTGGGGCTGCGCTCCCTGCTGATGATATCTTTATTTGCATTTCTTGTGCAAGGCAGATTGTTGCGCGTCAGTCTGTTGATCCGGCGGCTGACCCGTCGCAACCTCTATCATCTCCTGCCTCTCCCTCCCTGTTCCGGACCCCGCATGACATTGTCAAGGGTGGGGATTCGCAATCCGAGGTGGTGGTAAAATCAGCCAATCTTCGGGAAGTATTGCCCGTTAAAGCGGGGCTAAAGGCCTCTGCAAAACGGAAGCGCCTGACTCCGGTTTCTTCGGCTCCTCAGGACGAATTATGTGAGCCTGTGGAATGGTCCGATGGCTCCCCGGATGAGGGTGAATTCCTCTTGGAGTCAGATGAGCCGGCAGGTCAGCTTAAGGCTGATGCGATTGGCGATTGGTCGGCGGGGGTTGCCCTTGACACCCCCTCCATTCTGGCACAAATGTTTGAAATTTTGAATTTAGATCCGCCTGAGGCTGTCACCCGGCCAAAGGGTCAGTTGTTTGAAGAGCCTCAGCCGCGTTTGGTTTTTCCCAGACAGCACCACTTTGAGAGGGTGGTCCTGAAAGAATGGGAACATCCCACACGGTTATCTGGAATCCCTCCCAGTTGGGAAAAGCGTTATCCTTTTCCGCCAGAATTGCTGAAGCTTTGGTCCGTCCCTCCTGAAGTCGATACCCCTGTGCTAGGGTTATCTAGCTCCGCTATGGTACAGTCTGCTGAGACCTCTGTCCCTAAAGATGGGGAGGATCGTAGGATTGACCAGTATGCTCGCTATGGCTTTGTTTATGCTGGGTCAACAATGCGCCCCTTGTGCGCTTCGGCCCTTCTTCTTTTAGCGGTAAGATCTGTTATCCAGGGGCTATGCGAGGATCTCAATCCCGCCTGTGATGAGTTCGCTGCGCTTAAGCAGTGCGATTCTTTTGTGTCTTACGTTCTATCCGCTCAGGACGATGCGCTGGCTATGAGTAGCAGGACAGCGGCAATGCTGGTCGCTATTCGTCGGTCAGTATGGCTGCGACAGTGGTCGGCGGACTCAGCTTCTAAAAGGGTGCTCACAGCTCTCCCCTTTTTGGGGCTGCGGCTGTTCGGGGAGAAAATTGATTCAGTCGCAAAGGGTGGCAAGATGCCACAACGCAGGAGGCCTCGACGCCCCTTTAGAGGGGCTGTTTCTGGTAGGCCGTCCTTTCGAGGATACAGAGCGGGTAGGGGGACTTCCCTTCCCTCTACCAGTCGTACAGGTTGGACGCGGGGAAGGGGCCGTGGCCGTCCCGCCCAGTCCTGGGGCTCCAAGCCCAAACCTGCGGGTAAGCCCACTCAGCAATGAGGGGCCGCCCTCACCCGTGCGGGTGGGGGGACGATTGCGACACTTCTCCCAGGTTTGGAACCGGGAGGTTCCGGACAGGTGGATTCAGGAGATAGTGTCGTCCGGTTACAAACTGGAGTTCGAGTCTCGCCCTCCTTCACGGTTCTTTCGGTCTCGGGTGCCCATCGATCCTTCGGCCGCACAGGGGCTCCTGGCGTCGGTAGAGAATCTGTTAGAGATGGCGGTCATCCGGCCGGTACCGCGTTTAGAGATGGGCCTCGGTTTCTACTCCAATCTGTTCGCTGTCCCCAAGAGGGATGGGTCGGTTCGTCCCGTCCTGGACCTGAAGTTGCTCAACAGGTTCATCCGTTTTCGGAAGTTTCACATGGAAACCTTGCGCACTGCCGTCGGCTCTCTTCGGCAAGGGGACTTCATGACGTCTATAGACATCAAGGATGCTTATCTGCATGTTCCCATCTGCCTCCCTCATCAACGCTTTCTTCGATTCATGATGAAGGATCGGCATTATCAGTTCGTGGCACTTCCGTTTGGCCTTACCTCAGCTCCAAGAGTGTTCACCAAGGTGCTGGCAGGGGTCATGGCCATTTTCAGAGCTCGGGGCATTCGTGTCGTACCTTATTTGGACGACCTTCTTATCATGGCTCCGTCACCCGATCAATCGGAGAAAGACACCAGGGTGGTGCTCTCCACGCTGGAAAGTTTCGGTTGGGTGATCAACCTCTCCAAGTCCTCCCTCGCTCCGGCCAGGGTGGTGTCCTTTCTGGGGATGCGGTTAGACTCTTATCAACACAGAGTGTTTCTCCCTCAGTCCAAAATTCTTTTAATTCAGGAGTTGGCTCGGGTCCTACTCTCCAATCCTCGACCGTCCATCCGTCTGGGGATGAGGCTGGTAGGGTTGATGGTTGCCTCCTTCGAGGCAGTTCCTTTTGCTCAATTCCACACGAGGACGCTTCAGCTTTATCTGTTGGCGTCTTGGGACCGGCAGCCTCGGTCGCTGGATCAGCCCTTCCAGTTGTCCTCCCGGGTCCGGCAGTCCCTCCAGTGGTGGTTGGTCTCGACCAATCTCGTGAAGGGCAGGTCTTTCCTGGCCCCCCTTTGGGAAATTGTCACCACGGACGCCAGTCTGTCGGGATGGGGCGGATTCTGGAAGGAGCTGCAGTTCCAGGGGCAGTGGGGACCTCGGGAGGCCCTCTTACCCATCAATATTCTGGAACTGAGAGCCATCCGTCGGGTGCTTACTCTCCTGACTCAGCACGTTCTGGGCCTTCCGGTCCAGGTGCGTTCAGACAATCGAACAGCGGTTGCTTACATCAATCATCAGGGAGGGACTCGCAGCCTGAGTGCTCTCAGGGAGGTGTCCCTGATCCTGACCTGGGCAGAAGCCCATGTTCCTCGTCTCTCGGCGGTATACATCCCAGGAGTGGAGAACCTGAAAGCGGACCGCTTGAGCAGGGGCTCTCCCCGTCGGGGAGAATGGGCCCTCCATCCTCGGGTATTTCGCTCACTGTGTCGCCAATGGGGGACTCCAGAGGTGGACCTGTTTGCCTCTCGTCACAATCACAGGCTCCCGAACTTCGTATCGCTCTCCCAGGATCCTCTGGCTCTGGCAGTGGACGCCATGTCCCTGAGCTGGGGGGATCTGGGGTTTCTGTACCTGTTTCCTCCGACACCCATGCTAGGCAGAGTGCTTCGGAAGTTGGCTCTGGAAGGGGTGTCCGCCGTCCTCGTGGCCCCAAGGTGGCCGAGGCGAGTGTGGTTCGCAGACATCGTTCGGCTGGCAGTGGACCAGGTCGTTCTGCCCCTTCGGCCCGATTTGCTCACTCAGGGTCAATTGTGTTACCCCAATTTACCAGCGCTAGCTTTGACGGCCTGGCTGCTGAGACCTCCATCCTAAAGGAAGAGGGTCTTTCTGATTCTGTCGTTAAGACTTTGATCAGTGCCCGAAAGAGGTCTTCTTCTGTCATCTACTATAGGACCTGGAAAGCCTATATCGCTTGGTGCGAGATGAGATCTTTTTCTTGTAGGGTATTTTCGGTCCCCAGGGTTCTGGAGTTTTTACAATCTGGGCTGGACTCTGGTCTTCAGCTAAGTACGTTGAAAGGGCAAGTTTCTGCCTTATCTATCTTTTTTCAGAAGCGTGTTGCGCTTAAGTCTTTAGTTAAAACCTTTTTCCAGGGGGTTACGCATGTGCGGCCTCCCAGGAAACCATTACTCCCGGTTTGGGATTTGAATTTGGTTCTTTCTGCTCTTCAGGCTCCTCCTTTTGAGCCTTTGCAAGGGATTGCTTTATCTACCCTGACTCAGAAGATTGTCTTCTTGGTAGCGATCACTTCGATCCGGCGTGTCTCGGAATTGGCGGCCTTGTCTATTCAGGCGCCCTACTTCGAGAAGCATCGGGATAAGGTGGTCTTTCGATTCAAGCCAGACTTTCTTCCTAAGGTTGTTTCTGCTTTTCATTTGAACCAAGATATTGTTCTTCCCTCCTTATGTCCTAATCCTAAGAATGACAAAGAGAGGGGTTTGCATTGTTTGGATGTAGTACGCTGTGTTAAGTGCTACTTGGTTATCACGTCTCCTTTCCGTAGGACGGATTCCTTTTTTGTTGTGCCCCATGGGCCTAGGAAGGGTTTGGCACCAGCCAAATCTGCCATTAGCAAGTGGATACGTCAGGCCGTTACTGCGGCCTATTCTGCTAAGGGAAGAGTTCCCCCTTTTCGTATTACTGCTCATTCCACTCGCGCTGTTGGGGCGTCTTGGGCTTTTCAGCACCAAGCTTCTGTTGAACAGGTTTGTAAGGCCGCCACTTGGTCTTCTGTTCACACTTTTTCTAAATTTTACAAAGTTGATGTGCGGGCCTCAGCGGATGCTGTTTTCGGCCGCAAAGTTCTGCAGACTGCAGTCGTTTAAGTTATGCTTCACCTGGCCTTGAGTTGCCCAGCCCTTGTGGACACTGCTTTTGGATGTCCCATGAAGTAATGAATATTTAAGAAGTGAAGCGGGGTGTGTGGCACACCAAGAATAATACCATTTTGTGAGTACTCACCTGAAAAATGGATATTGTTGGTGTGCCACACACCCCGCTTCACACCCGCCCTTTTCGGTATTACCGAAGCCTTTATATGGTGAAGCCTTTTTTATATCAAATTTGATTTTGAGGTTACTGGTGGAATACTGGTACCTTGTATTACTGCTTTGTTGATTATACTGGTGATTGAAGGGAGGTACCAGGTATATATAGGCCGGAAGGTGGGGCTCGTTACAAGACTTCCTCTCTGCACTACGTCACCTGCAGGTGATTAACCCATGAAGTAATGAATATTTAAGAAGTGAAGCGGGGTGTGTGGCACACCAACAATATCCATTTTTCAGGTGAGTACTCACAAAATGGTATTTTCCTCAAAAAGCAGTTTATTGAAAAAAAATCCGATTTAAATAAAAAAAAAATCCGATTTAAATAAAAAAAAAAATCCGATTTAAATAAAAAAAAAATCCGATTTAAATAAAAAAAAAATCCGATTTAAATAAAAAAAAAATCCGATTTAAATAAAAAAAAAATCCGATTTAAATAAAAAAAAAATCCGTTTTTTTTTTTGATTTTTTAAAATCACACGTGGCCTCAGCGTGGTGACATCAGAGCGAAGTGGAGGAAGGGGCATGGTTAGGGGCCGACACCGACGTACGTTTCACTCCCCAATGGGAGTTTCCTCAGGGTAAGGGAGGAGCTGGACGCTCTCTGGCTTTTATCTTATATGCCCCGCCTCCTCTTGACGACACGATCTCAAGCTTAACCTAGGTAACCTCCATGGGAACCGCTGCAATGTCTATAATTCTACAGGTTAGCTAGGGGGTGTCGCATTGAGGCACTCAAATCGGGCAATCATCATTAACCCTTTCAGTGCCAAGCACGTAGTTTCTACGTGCTCGCTTCCACTCCACTTAAGTGCCAAGCACGTAGAATCTACATGCTTGACCCCTCGTTGGATCCGGCCGGGTCTCCTCTTTAATTTAGTGCCATCCGATCCCCTGTGGGGGGTCAGATGGCTCCAGGAGAGCCCCCGGAATAGCCCCCCCCCCCCCGTTTGGCAGCAGCAGCTGCTAACTATAAAAAAAATAAATAAATAAAAATTACATTTACTTACCTGCAGTCGCGCTGCCTCCCTCCTCTTCACTGGGGGGGCCTCTGATCGCCCCCCCCAGCCTCTTCAGCTTCAGGGCTCTCCCCCTCCTTTCCCGTGCCCTTTGGGGGCGGGGCTTATTACGTCACTCCCGGACGTCTTGCTGCCTCTCCTCGGCTCAGCTGTCAGATGCCCTGGTGATCGCTGGGCAGAGCAGTGGAGGGGCAGGGAATGCTCTGATCCCCTGCCCCCCCCCTCCTCTGGCCAGCGATCACCAGGGCATCTGACAGCTGATGAACACAGGAGCTGACAATCGGGTGAGGTGAGTAAAGTGTTTTAATAAAGGTTTATTTAAAAAAATGTTTGTCTGTCTTTTTTTTACTGTTAACCCTTTGTGAAGTGGTAAGGGGTCCATGAGACCCCTTATACCAGTTCACAAGGCTAGGGGCTGGCAAGTCACCTGCAACTAGCTGGTGGCTTGCCATGAACCTCTGCACCCCCAGTTATCTGCCTCCCCAAACCCTGGGGGGGGGGCAGAATAGCCCGGCCCCACACAGGGTATGTGGGCTCGTAGGCTGCAGGGTGGGGGGCCACAAAAGCTGGCCCCTCCACTCTGTTCCTACAAGCCCCCATAGCTGGTCCCGGGCTGGTTATGACGGGTAAGGGGGACCCTACGTCATTTTTTTTTTTTATTTTAAGGGTTAGGGTTAGCCTAACCCTAACACTTAAAATAAAAAAAAAAATGGATGCCCCTCTACGTCCATTTTTTTTATTTTTATGGGTTAGGGTTAGCCTAACCCTAACCCTTAAAATTAAAAAAAAATTCTAAAATTTTTTGTTAGGGTTAAGCTAACCCTAACCCCTAAAAAAAACAAAACAAAAAAAAACGTATTTTGGTTGGGGGACGGGACCCATTTTTTTTTTTTTTTAAATAAACCTAACCCTTAAAATTCCTAAAAAAAAATGGGTTCAACCATTTAGCCTAACCCTAACCCTTAAAATTCCCAAAAAATTACATGGGGGGTGGGGGGGGCTCCCCATCTTTTGGGGGAATTTTAATTTTTTGATATTTATTTTTAAGGGTTATTTTTAAGGGTTAGGGTTAGCCTAACCCTTGAAATTCCCCCCAAAAAGGGGTCCCCCCTATGTCATTTATTGGGGGATTTTTGAGGGTTAGGGTTAGCCTAACCCTAAACCCTTAAAATGACCCCAAAAATGCCCCCCCCCCGGAAGGGGGGACCCTATGTCATTTGTTAATGTATTTGTAAATGTAATAAATTGCTCTTTTCAGTTTGGGGGGTCTCCAGGGCAAGAATGGGGGGCTACTGATACATATGTGGTACCGTTGTAATCGGGAGAAATGGGGCTATCACATGCATAATGGTTTTCATTAAAAAAAGTTTTATTTAAAATAAAGGAGACAATTGTCTAAAAAAAAAAATATATATATATATTATAATTTTTTTTTTTTTTTTTTTTTTTTTTAAGCAGAAATATTCAAAAAACAGTAGAAAAATTACAAACAAGACATTTCATGTTAAAGCCTAAACTCTGATGCAAAAAATGTATATGTAATGTATATAATTTTTCTGGAAATTCCAGCAAAAATCACGGTTAATCATGCCGCAAAATGGGGAAAAATGACCTGTCAACAGAGGGTGACAACTTCAAGTAGGCTGACAATTAAAAGGGTTAATAGTAACTATGCATGTTGGGTATTATTCTGCTCGGGGGACCTTGCGCTTTCAGATTTAGCTTGTTTTTTCTTGTTTGCATATTGATATTTTAGGAAAACATGGTCTTTATTCTGCTTTTTTTATAATTGTTTTTAGGGAAACCCTGTGCAACCTAAGAATTCTTCAATGGATTACTTCCAGAAAGATGAGCCCACTACAACAAGCTCAGTGCTCTTAGAAAGCTTAACGTGTACTTTCAGGGAATATATGGTTTATGGGGATATTCTAAATTTAAAGGGTTGTTTTGGTTGAAAAATCGCAAGGTGCGCACTTTGTCTGCAGAGCTGAAATTTTTAAGTAAAATTACCGTTATGCGCACGCTTTACTTTGGGGTGTTTGGCAACTCTTCCCTTGACAGTACCTATGCATGTTGGGTATTGTTCTGTTAGGGGGATGTTGCTTTTTCAGATTTTACTTGTTTTTTTCTGTTTGCATATAGTTTTTTTTTTTTAGGAAAATGTGGCTTTGATTCTTCTTTTTTTATTCTTTTTTAGGGAAACACTGTGCAACCAAAGAATTGATTGAGGGATTACTTCCAGAAAATTGCGCCCATGTCAACAAACCTGGTACGCCTAGAAAGCCTGAGGTGTATACTTCCAGAGAATATATAGTTTGGGGGGGTATTTCAAATTTAAGCTTAGCGCGGTGCATAGTTGTATTTTATCAGAAAATCTCCTAAGTCGCTGTTTCAGTTTGGGGGAGTCTCCTGGGCAGGAGAGGGGGTCTACCTATACATATGTGGTAACGCTGTGACCGGGATTAATTGGGGTTTCACATGCAATAAGATTTTATTGACAAACTTAAATTTTTTATTACAAAAAACACTACAAATTGCAAAAAATTGATAAAGTATTGAGAATACACCTAAAAAATTAAACAAGACATTTCATGTTAAAGCCCAAACTCTGCTGAAAAAAACAATATATCATTTTCCTGGGAAATCTCTGGAAATCCCTTCAAAAATCACATTTGAACATGGGGAGCGCAAAATAGTGCAAAATGGTCTGGCACCAAGGGTGACAACAACTCCAGGTAGGCTGGCAGCGAAAGGGTTAACCCTTGCGTATCCTCCTCTCTATTTCACAAATGACATGCATTCTAGTATCACATTTATAGATATCGGGATCTTCTTATTCAAAGTAAATATTAAACGATGAATTGTTTGTCCTGTAGCAATCCATTTGAGTTATTCTTTTTGCAATCACTTCAAAGCATACATTCCACAGCCAGTCAACATACAAAATTAATAATGCAAAAAAGTTTTTATAAACAAATTGAATAATCATGATAGTAAAAGAGGGGGGGGGGAGGGGTCAACACTTTCATACCTCCTACCTAGATTTAAACAATATGTATGTATATTGGCAATGTAGGGAAAGCACAAATTCACATATTTAGAGGCCGCACAAGCACTTAGGGATGAAAATAAGGTATATAAGCTCCCCAAGACGCCAGACCCCAGCCAGAAGCCAGACACCGTGAGAGGCAATGAACTACAAAGTCACAAGGAGAAAGAAGAGGAAAAGGAAGAAAGGGGGGGGGGGAATGAGTAAGTCGAGCAGTATGTGGCAGTCCAGGTGATCAATTACGGGGAGGTACCCACAGGGCATTTGACTGTCACAGAAATGACTTCAAACCCATATCGGTATTAAGCCCATGTGGTATCATTGTGCCCAATTCAAAGATTAAACGTGCTTCATGTTGAAGAAGCCTAATGTCTCTAAAACCTCTCCTACCTTCCATTTCCAACCTGAATATGCCACATACCCGCAAACCAGACGGATCACCATTGTGGTGTACTCAAATGTTCAGCCACAGGGCTCTTTTCACTTCTTTTTCTTATATCCCTAACATGTTCCCCTATTCTAATCCTCAGTTCTCTTATGGTTTTCCCTATATATTTCTTGTTGCACGGGCAACTAAGCAAATAGACTACATATTTAGAGGAGCAGTTAATAAACCTCTATTAGTTGAGGACCTTTGCTTTTAGGGTCCATATAGGACACTGTTTTTTCCATATATGAACACACATGGCAATGCCCACATTTATATGAGCCCTTTAACACCTTAATATCTCTATTTTCCTCAACTTTCAGCCTATATTCGCTGTGCACCAAATGATCCCTAATATTAGCAGCCCGTCTTGCTGTTATAAGGGGTCTCGGTCCTACATGTTTAGCTATTACAGGATCTAGTAACAGAACGTGCCAATGGGACCATAAAATATTGCGAAATTTTTCCCAGTGGGCATTGTATTGGGTAATGAGGCGGACATGCTGCCCACCCGCCACCTTCCTAGACCCAATACCATTCAGCAAGCCATCACGCGATATCTCGAAAGCCTTATGGAAACGGGTCCGCAAAAGCCGATGGGGATATCCTCTATCCCTGAATCGGCGAGTGAGGACCCTGGCCTCCCGCACGTAGTCCTCCACAGAGCTACAGTTCCTCCGAATACGTAGGAACTGCCCTAGAGGAATCCCACGTCTCAGGGGGCCAGGGTAATGGCTGGTGAAGTGCAGGAGCGTGTTCCCTGCTGTGGGTTTTCGAAACGTGGTGGTGACCAGCTTCCCCGCCTCACTAGTGATCCGAAGGTCCACGAACTCGATGGTAGTGGGGCTAAACTTAAAGGTCAATCTGATATTCCTTTGATTATGATTCAATGAGGAAATAAACTCCTCTAATTGTTGTACAGTGCCTTTCCATATCAGTAGCACATCATCAATATATCTCAGCCAGAGGGCGGCGTGTGCCACAAAGGACTCCCGCCCAAACACCTCAAGACTCTCCCACCGTCCAAGGTGTAGGCAGGCGTATGAGGGGGCACACGCCGCCCCCATGGCAGTCCCCTGAATTTGCTGGTAAAAGGTCCCGTTAAAGTGGACCAACACCCACCGGTGATCGGCCCGGGAATCTATAAGATTCCTGGGCCGATCACCTCCCTCCCCGCGGGACATCCGAGATCGGGATGTCCCGCGGGGTGAAACCCCCCCAAACACCCCAAACTCCTTACCTTAGTTTCGGCGGCGGCCGGGCGCCGCCGCCTCCCTCGCGCCCCTCTAGACGTGCGCGCGCCCACACCGGTCGTCTGTGAATGGCCGGCGCAGGCACGCGCGCGTCAACAGGGACGCGCGGGAGGCGGCGGCGGAGGAGCCGCTTGTCCGGGGGGGTTTCACACAGCGGGGCACCCCGATCGGGGGTGCCCCACCGAAGTGGACCAAGACCCAGGATAGTCAAAATCCTGGGTGTTGGTCCACTTTAAATTAAAAAAAAATTGTTCATAAGAACAAATTCTAGTAATTCCACAATAAATTCATTATAGGCCGCATCACCTGGGCCCAACATCTCCAATGTTTCCTCCACTGCCTGGAGACCCACTGTATGGGGAATGGAGGTATATAAACTCTCCATGTCTACACTAACCAACAGGCAGTTCTTCTCTATTTGCACATCTTGTAACTTCCGTAGTAGATCACTACTATCCAATACAAAAGAGGGAAGTAATCTGACCAACGGTTTCAAATTCTCATCGATAAATCTGGCTGTGTTCTCAAGTGGTCCTCCATTCCCCGATACAATGGGTCTCCCCGGCGGGGCCTGCGGATTTTTGTGGATTTTAGGGATAGTGTATAACACAGTAATGTTATACTCAGAAAGGTTGTCAATTTCTCCAGGGAAGGGTATTTCCTGGTAATGCAGATCACAGGCCTCTCTTCTTCAAAGTCTTGGTTAGACATTGGTTAGGTTGGATAGTAAACCTAGAAAAAGACTCAATAGGACTAGATTGGCTATCAAAAACTGTATACTCCTGGTGGATGATGTTCCATAGCATGCAGACAAAAGAGCCCTTTTGTATAGTTCTACTGGATAGAGCCATTGTCAAGCCTGATCCACTTTACCTACCCAAATTGCCTCTACCTTCCACAGGTCGCAAGAAATGGTTCTCCCATCCTTTCAAGGAAACCAGGAGGATGTGGAGGAGAACAGATGTTTTCTAAATGTCAGATGATCCCTTATTTTGTATTTGGAGCACAAAAATACCTGGAGGGACACAGGTTTTGTCTTTTTGTGGCAAGAATAGAGGCTTAGCTGCCTCCAAAGCTTCAATGGCCATGTGGATTAGGCAGGCCATCGCCTTAGCATACATAAGTATGGACACTCCATCTCCTTATATTAGAGCATACCCTCGACTCCTGGGCAGAAAGATCAGGAGCTTACTTGGAGGAAATCTGTAAGGCAGCACTCGGTCTTTCCTCATACTTTTCTTTCCTCAAGCATTATCGGCTTGATTTTTTTTGTCCGACTCTGAACAATCTTTTGGTAGAAGAGTTCCTCATCCTGTGTCCCGCCCTTAAAGTGGACCAACACCCACGGGTGATCGGCCCGGGAATCTATAAGATTCCCGGGCCGATCACCTCCCTCCCCGCGGGACATCCGAGATCGAACCCGAACCCCCCGAACAACTCACCTCTCCCCGCTCCCAGCGCCAACGGACAAGCGGCTCCTCCGCCGCCGCCTCCCTCGCGCCCCTTTAGACGTGCCCGCGCCGGCCGTCTGTGAATGGCCGGCGCGGGCACGCGCGCGTCAAGAGGGACGCGCGGGAGGCGGCGGCGGAGGAGCCGCTTGTCCGCGGCTTGTCCGTCGGCGCGGGGAGAGGTGAGTTGTTCGGGGGGGTTTCACACAGCGGGGCACCCCGATCGGGGGTGCCCCACCGAAGTGGACCAAGACCCAGGATAGTCAAAATCCTGGGTGTTGGTCCACTTTAATTCATAGTTGTTTTTCCTCTTAGCTGGCTGTCCTTGGGGACAAAGGGAGCTAGGGCCGTCCCTGTTAGTCTTACCGGTAACTGTATTTCTAGAAGTCCTAAAGGACGGCCCTAGCTAGCCTCCCTGTATGGTCCTTCGGTTTCCTATGGTTATTTGTTAATATACTGAAGATTGAGAGAAAGGTGTGGGGCTTTTAGACTTGTCCCAATTTGTTTCCTCTCCAGGGGTAGAAACATTCTCTCAGCTGGCCGTCATGCAGTACTTGTTTTTCCTGGTGAAAAAGGCTTCTGGGGGATTCGGGTTCATTCTGAATTTAAAGCGGACCTTCACCCTGAATAAGAGCCTATCTTATGTTTCCCACACCCTGTACATACAGATTGCTCACATTAAATCATCCTACCTGCATCTACTGCATGTTATGAGCCTTTAAACATCCAATATGGCGGCTCATGGGGCTTCAGGCAGCCTGCAAACAGTAAGTGTCTTTTGACTGTGTCGCTCTGCATTCTGGGATTGCTGTCCTTTTCCTGACCCTGGCTCTGCTCTGTCTGCAAAGCACAGCTATAACCCCACCCCCTGTACTTTATCCTGCTCTCCTCAATATGTGTGATGCTTCTGAGTCAAGATGTCGGTGCCCGTATCCTAGAGTCTTGAACAGAGTTTCAGCCCAGTGAGGGAAAGAATAAGTGACAAAAAGCTTAAATATATTAATTTTAGATGCTGAGGAATAGTTTAAGAATTTGGGCTTTTCATGAAATCATGCTGAAGGTCCTGTTTAAAGTAACTGAATCGCTCAGTGAGTCACAAGCATTTCCCCATAGAAACCATATTCTTGGTCAGGAATTTGTATTTGCCAGGTTCCTTCATGGTTGCAATAGACCTGAAGCATGCCTACTGGCAGGTACCGATAAACCATTATGCTCAGACCTTTCTGAGATTTGCAATAAAGATAGAAGACCAAACTCTCCACTTCAAATTTGTCTTTCCTTTGGCTTTGCATCGGCTCTCAAGATCTTTACCAAGGTCCCAGCGAACCTCTGGCATATTCAAAGCAATGGGTGATCGGGATCATGACTTATTTGAATGATCTGCTACACTTTGCCCCAAGCCGAGAGAAATTGCTGTAAGATCTTTATGTAACAAAGGGGTTGTTGCTCCATCTGGGGTGGTCTCTGAATTACGAGAAATCCAGTCTGTTCCTTCTCAGATCAGGATTTATTTAGGGTTCAAAATCAATACGATCCAGAATATCATCTTGCCTTCCCAGAAGATAAGGACCCTCCAGGAAGCAGTTCAGTCGTTGTGTGCCAGTCAGACTGCCTCAGTGTGTCAAGCCATGAGGGTTTTAGGAGCTTTTGACCTCAGCCTTTCCAGCAGTAAGGTCCCCACCCACAGCTACTTTCAAAGAATCTCCAGCTGCATATCTTGAACACCTGGGACAAATCTCCAGAATCCCTAGAAAATGTGATTCAGATCTCCAACTGGATGAAGAAGTCACTGGAGTGGCGGCTGTGCTTGGACAGATTTTGTTTTTGCGAGCAAACAGCCTGTTAAAGTGCCAAACCCAGAATTTTGACCATCTTGGGTTTTGGCCTTTGCTCCCAGGCACCCTGAGCTGGCAGCTCTTTCAGTATTTTGGATAAGAGACTATCATCTTTTTCATTGGTCAGACGTTTCCTTCTAGCTGTTCTTGTAGCTCCTTCATTCGACCCAGCTCTGGATTTGCCTATTAAATTCTTCACATGGTAGGTAATCTTTTAGTGGCAATAAATTCTGCCCGCAGAATCGATATCAAAGCATTGTCCTGCCGTCGCCCCTTTCTTCAGATTTTTCATGACCAGGTGTGTAGTGGACCTCTGCTACATTCTAAAAATGTGACTATGATTATTCTCCCATCAGCGGACATTAAGGATTCTTGGATAAGTCTTTGGTTGTCAGAGCATGTCTTCTGGAATACCTTCTCCAAACTTTGTAGTAAGGCGGGTAGTTTATTAATTTCATTCTCGGGTCCTAGGAAGGACCATCGGGTGTCTAAGTCAAATTTGACCCGTTGGATAAAAAGCACAATCAGTATGGCCTATAATGGATCCCCCCATTCCTGGTAAAATTACAGCTCACTCTGAGAAGTGTCTCTACGACTTGGGGGTTGCAAGCCGGGGCCTCGGCAACTGTTTGGTCAGATCGTGGCTCGTTGGGGGTCAACTGGACATAGACATTGTTCTTCAACAACCAAATGCCTAAGGTACTGGCTCTCCTGTTTGCACCACATTGGCCCCAGAGACCCTGGTTCTCCCTTATTTCCGTAGAACCACAGCACTTACAGATGTTGTTCATCAGGGTCCAATCATCCATCCGCAGCTCCAGTCCCTAAAGCCAGCGGTCTGGAGACTGAAAAAGGGATTGTCTCAAAGTAATTTCTACTTTTGTTAGAAATAAGAAAGCTGGTAAAATTTACAGTCTGAAAGTGGTACCTATCCTTTCCCTCTGGCCCTTACTGACCAAAGATGTAGTCTGTGTTTGGACTTCCTCAGGAAGGTTACGAGTTTGGTTTAGCCCTAAGCACACTAAAAGTCCAGGTATCTGCGCTCAGTATATTCTTAGTATACAGTACGTCTTGCTCCAGATTACTTACACTTGGGTTATCCTCCGCCAGATGGCGCTGCACTGCAGAGACATGTAAAACTGTCTCCTCCCGGCCCCTCAAATACCTGGGGACCTCCCACAAATCCCCAGATTTCTCTGCAGTGCTTACTGTGAAGACATGAAATTATCACTCTCTCGCAGGTGAGCGGGGCTATTAGCCTGCGGCCCTGTTGGACTATTTCCACCCGTTCCTCGTGTGATGTGCCTCCCAGCCTGGGCTGCGCTGGTCGGGTGAAGGTAGGCGGCACCATGCGTGCTTATGGAGTGCTGCTCCACCGCAGTCTAGGCGGTATAGGCTGATGGTGAGCCTTTATGGGATGCCCCTCCCGCTTTATTGCCCCATGTAGCGGTGGGTCCTGTACAGAGGGCCGCCATCCTCCCTGTAGCCTTCGGGGGGGAAAGAGGGGGGGGAGGGGTGTGGGTGAGTGTGTATAGTGATTCGTGCATATGGGGTTTTGTCTGTTTTGGCTAGATATGTGGTGTCAGCCGCCGCGCTGACTTGTCTTTTTTACTACTACAATTGCCGCCGCGCGTCTTTTCCTTCATTTGGATGTTCCGCACCGGGCGGTGGCGTTACCTCAGACGCTTCTGCGTTGTCATTGGCTGCTTGTCTGTGGGCTTCGCGCTCTTCGGGGGGGCGGGGCCTGGCTTGGCACGCTCTGCGTCACGGCCCGCTCTGGCCCGCCCTTCAAGGTTTGCGCGGCGCCATTTTGTCAGGTCGCGCGCGTGTGACGGTTCTACCTACCATGGTCCGTAAGTGCCCTCGCGGGCGGCTTTATGCTCATTCCTTACTGTGTATGGTTTTGACGCCCCTTCTTCTCATTGTGTCTTTCAGACGGGTGAATCCACAGTGGCTTCTCCCGGCCCTGTGAAATTGATAGTTGGGCCTAGTATAATTACTCCCACTTCCCTAGCGGGTCATTGGGGCATCCAGGGTTGCTTTACAGCGTCAATCCCTACTGGCTTATTGTGCCTATTAATCACCATATGGAGGCATCCCAGGATAATGTGACCGGGGTTCCTTCGGGTCAAGCCCGGCTGTGTGTAGCTTGTGGGGTCTCGCCTATCAGCGGTGACAGCGCACGTGTCTGTGTTCCTTGCGCACAGCAGGCGCTAACGTTGCAACCTGCCCCTCCGGTGGCTGGGCCTGCACCTCGTCTCACTTCACCTACTCCCCCAAGCTTGAGTCTCACCCCCATTGAATTGCATACAAGCGGGGATTCTCAACCTGATTTGTCTGCTAGACTGGCCAGTGTTGAAAAATTGATTGCTAATACTTTAGCACGTAAGGCCACCGCTAAAAAGCATCACTTAACCCCTGTTGCCACTCTTTTCCCTATGGAGTCTGATGAGTTTTTGCATCTATGTGGCTACACCCCCTCGGACGAAGGGGAGCTGTTCTCTGATTCAGGGTCATCTGATGAGAGACCCAGGGGTCATGACTATTCTGGCTCTGACTCCTGGGCCCCGGATGATACTGACAGACTGCTGGTTCAGATTTTTGAGGTTCTGTCCATCTCTCCCCCTGTTGCGGCTCCCAGGCAAAGGGGTGAGCTTTTCCATACTGCTAAGGCTCGTTTGGAATTTCCTGAGCAGACCCATTTCAATAACCTTGTGCTTAAGGAGTGGGAACGTCCCAGTAGACTTCCCGGTATACCTAAGAGTTGGGACAGAAAGTATCCCTTTCCTGCTGATGTGGTCAAGTGCTGGTCATCGCCTCCCAAGGTGGATGCTCCTATTCTAGGGCTGTCTAACACCTCTATTATGCACTCCCCTGACTACTACTCTGCGGGATGCTGAGGACCGGCGCATTGACCAATTGGCATGCCTTTGCATTTGTGGGGACGGCGCTGCGCCCGGTTTGCGCCTCGGCCATTACATCTGTGGCACTCAGGGCCCTGATCAGAAGTGTACTTGACGGTGCTCCTGATGATTTGCCACCTGATACGTTTAATGCACTGTCTAACTGTGATGTGTTTGTAAACTTTATCCTATCTGCCTTGTATGATGCCATTAGGATGTGTGCGAGAACTTTTGCCTTGGTGGTAGCTATATGCTGCGCCAGTGGGCTGCTGACAATGCTGCAAAGAAGGCCCTTACTGGGCTTCCATTTAAGGGGCTACGCCTGTTTGGGGACCGCCTGGACCTTTTTGCTAAAGGAGGTAAGTTACCCCAGCGCAGGCGGCAGTCTCGGCCCTTCCGGGCCAGGGCTTCCTTTCATTCCCCTACCGTGGTGCTAAGCAGGGAAAAGGGGTGTCCTTCGCGGGGGCTCGTGTTGATTCCTGGCGTAGGAGCAGAGGACGTCCTGGCTCCTCCTGAGGGTCTAAGCCCAAATCCTCTCCCAAGCCCCCTCAGGCATGATGGGGCGCCCTCGCCCGTCAGGGTGGGGGGACAGCTACAGCACTTTGCTCACGTCTGGAGGCATCACGTCTCAGACCGGTGGATTCAGGAGGTAGTGCCCCCCCCCCCCCCCCCAAGATTCATCAGGTCCCGGATCCCCCAGGACCCTGTCTCAACTCAGGTTTTGATGCAGGCCGTGCAAGGCCTTCTGGGTCTGGGGGTAATTTGCAGGGTCCCCTTAAGAGAAAGAGGCAAGGGGTTCTATTCCAACCTTTTCACAGTAACCAAAAAAGATGGGTCAGTCAGGCCCATTCTGGATTTAAAGATCCTCAACAAATTTGTCAAGAACAGGCGCTTTCGCATGGAAACTCTGCGCTCGGCCATCAGCTCCCTGCGCCCAGGGGATTTCATGAAGTCTGTGGACATCAAAGATGCTTACCTTCACATCCCTGTGTTTTCAGGACACCAAAGGTTCCTCAGATTCGCGTTGGAAGATCAACATTACCAATTTGTGGCCTTGCCATTTGGCCTCACCTCAGCTCCCAGAGTGTTCACCAAGGTGCTGGCAGGGGTGATGTCTCTGAGGTCAAGGGGCATCCGCGTGCTGCCCTACCTGGACGACATACTCATCACCTCTCGGTCTCTACAGCAGGCAGAGTTGGACACTCAGCTGGTGGTGTCCACCCTGGAGTCCTTCGGCTGGGTGATCAATCACCCCAAGTCCTCTCTGTCCCCTTCCTCGGTGACCCCGTTCCTGGGAATGATTCTGGATAAGGTTCAGTCAAGGATATTCCTTCCTCAACAGAAGGTGGAAGCTCTAATTGCGCAGGTGAGGTTCATGCTGTCGTGTCCCCAGCCCTCCCTCAGGCAGGGAATGCAGTTGGTGGGCCTGATGGTGGCGTGCTTCAAGGCGGTGCCTTTTGCTCAGTTCCATTTGAGGCCTCTACAACTTCACCTTCTGTCAGTATGGGACAAGGACCCAACGTCCTTGGACGGGGTCTGTGTGCCCCCCCCCCCTTGGTCAGGCGGTCCCTTTCGTGGTGGCTGGACCCCAGGAACTTGCTGGGGGGGGCAGGTCTTTTCTGGCCCCCTCCTGGGAGACGGTCACCACGGATGCCAGTCTGTCAGGATGGGGGGGGATTCTGGAAGTCCCTGCGGTTCCAGGAGAGGTGGGGCCATCAGAAGGCCCACTTACCTATCAACATCTGGAACTACGGGCGATCAGGTTGGTACTGGAGCAGTTGACCAATCACCTGCGAGGTCTGTCTGTGCAGGTGCGCTCAGACAACAGGACAGCGGTTGCCTACATCAACCATCAGGGAGGGACCCGGAGCAGGGGGGCCCTCCAGGAGGTGTTGCGGATTCTGACATGGGCGGAGGCCAATGTTCAATGCATTTCGGCTGTGTACATCCCGGGGGCAGAGAATCTACTGGCAGACTCTGAGCAGGGGGACCTCTCGTCAGGGAGAGTGGTCCCTCTGCAACAGGGTATTCCAGTCCCTGTGTCACCGTTGAGGTCTACCGGATGTGGATCTGTTTGCATCCCATCACAATCACAAGCTCCCGGCCTTTGTCTCCCTGTCTCAGGATCCTCTGGCCTTGGCCACAGATGCTCTGTCCATGTCATGGCAGGAATTTCGGCTCCTGTATGTCTTTCCCCCATTCCCCCTGCTGGGCAGGGTCCTGCGCAAGATTGCTCTGGATGGGGTGCCAGTGATTCTGGTGGCCCCCAGGTGGCCAAGAGTGTGGTTCGCAGACGTGGTGCAGATGGCAGTAGACCAGTACGTTCTGCCAGTGGTGCCAGATCTGCTCTCAGGGCCCTTTACGCCATCCCAATTTACAAACTCTGGCTTTGACAGCCTGGCTGCTGAAACCTCCATCTTGATGGAGAAAGGCTTGTCTGCCTTGGTGGTTGAGACCATGGTGAAGGCTAGGAAGAAAACTTCTTCTTCCATCTATTATAGGGTATGGCGTACCTACATTGACTGGTGTGAGTCTAGGTCTCTTCCCTGTCGGGTGTTCTCAGTTCCCAGGGTTCTGGAGTTTTTACAGCATGGGTTGGAGTCGGGTCTCCAACTCAGTACTCTGAAGGGTCAGGTTTCTGCCCTGTCTGTCTTCTTTCAGGAGTCTTTTGCTCAGCATTCTTTGGTTAAGACTTTCTTTCAGGGGGTTACTCATATGCGTCCCCCACGTAAACCTATGGTCCCTGTTTGGGATTTGAACTTTGTTTTGTCTGCCTTGCAGGGTGCTCCCTTTGAACCTATTCAGGATGCTGCTCTGGCTGTACTTACCCTCAAGGTTGTCTTTCTGGTGGCTATTACTTCGGTCAGGCGTGTGTCTGAGTTGGTGGCTCTGTCTATCCAGCCCCCATACTATGAGAGACACCAGGATAAGGTGGTGGTCCGCTTTAAGCCAGACTTTCTGCCTAAGGTGGTGTCTGCTTTTCATTGGAATCAAGATATTGTTCTTCCTTCATTGTGCCCTAATCCTAGCAATGCTAAGGAAAGGGTATTCTTGGTGTGCCACACACCCCGCTTCACTTCTTAAATATTCATCACTTCATGGGTTAATCCACCGCAGGTGACGTAGTGCAGAGAGGAAGTCTTGTAACGAGCCCCCTTCCGGCCTATATATACCTGGTACCTCCCTTCAATCACCAGTATTTTTTCTCTCTGCTTGCTGACAAGTCAGAAGTTGGAAGTCTCCTGCTTACAGGTAGGCCGGGGTATTCTTACCCCGCCACCCCCCTTTTGGTCTATTTCTGCCCGGTTTGAGTTTGTATACCTTTATGGTGAAATAGGAAGCCTCCCAGCCTTGGCTGCTCACCGGGCAAATGGTAGATGGCACTTTAAGTGCCTAGGAGCTTATCTCCTACCGCTCGACCTCATGCGTGGGGCAATTCGGCGAACCGGCATGGTGATCCAGAAATGGGATGCCCCTGTCCCGAGGGTCCCCGTAGCCCCTTTCTCTCCCGTTGGGGGGGTGGTGAGGGTGTGCTTTAGTATGTGTGTTTCACTGTATCACTGCATGTTAACATATATGTCATGTTTATACATTCACTATAGCATGTGTATATTTTGGGTCTGCTTTAGGGCAGCTTGCGCTGGGTATGGGCTGGCCACCTCTCTGGCAGTTGGTTGCTTGTGGCCCCCTACCCCCTCCCCCCTCTCCTCGCCTGGCATTCATTGAGCTTTGTCAGCACATGCGGTTTTTACCCTCCCCCCTCCACTGCCTGGACGCGCGTGCTGTGATCAGCTGTAAAGTGTTCCAGCTGATCAGCGTAGGGGGGGGGGGGGGCGGGCCCGCTGACGCGGCGCCGACGTCATGCGGCGTCAGCGGCGGGCCCAGCGTCCCAGCTTCCTTCAAAACAGGAAGGCACGTGGGCGCACGGCCGCACTTTGTCTTCTTGCCGGCTCATGGCTGCTGGCTGCAGGCTTACCGGCTGATTGCGGTACAGGTAAGCGGCCCCTCCCGTTGGGGCCGTTAAATGGGAGATATTGTTTAATAATACAGTGAGAAATCACTATTATCAAGGGGGCGTCATTTAAGGGCACTTGGTGCCATACTTATATGTTATACACATGTGAAGGATCTGATGGTTGTTTTCTTGCCTTGCAGATCCTGGGATCCCTGCTTATGCTAGCCCTCCGGCTCTATGTGCCTGGCTAATTATTGGGATTGATTTGAATGTTTATATACATAGACTATATATATATATATGTATATGTATATGTATGTATATGTATGTATATGTATGTATATGTATGTATATATGTATATATGTATATATGTATATATGTATATATATGTTTCTATTAAAGGGGACCTAAACTTAAAAAAAAAATAAAAATAAATACATTTTATATAAATCCTCCCTTCCGGGACATTACTAAAATAAAGGGGGCATCCCAGGTCGGCTTATGCCTTAAAAGTCCCATTATTGCGAATACCATAAATCACTATATGGAGGATTCCGTAGATTCTGGAAACTGTTCTGCTGTTCCGTTTGGGGGGTGCGTAGGTTGTGGGGTTCCACTCCCAGCTGATGATATCTTTATTTGCATCCCTTGTGCAAAACAGACTATTGCGCGCCAGTCCGTTGCTTCGGCTGCGGTGCCATCGCATCCTTCATCATCTCCTACCTCTCCCTCCCTATTCCGGACCCCGCATGACACTGTCAAAAGTGGGGATTCGCATTCCGAGGCAGCAGCACAGCCCTGCCCCCGGAAAATGATGCCCGTTAAAGCAGCGTTTAAAACCACTACAAAACGAAGGCACCTGACTCCGGTACCTTCGGCTCCACAGGACCAGTTTTGTGAACCTGTGGAATGGTCCGATGGATCCCCTGACGAGGATGATCTCCCGTCGGAGTCAGATGAGCCGACAGGTCAGCATGTGGCTGATGAGATCGGCGATTGGTCAGAGGGGGTTGTTTTTGACACCCCCTCCATTCTGGCTCAAATGTTTAATATTTTGAGTTTAGATACGCCTGAGGCGGCCGCCCCGCCAAAGGGTCAGTTATTTAAAGAGCCTCAGCCGAGTTTGGTTTTTCCCAGACATCACCACTTTGAGAGGGTGGTCCTTAAGGAATGGGAACATCCCACACGGTTATCTGGAATTCCTTCCAGTTGGGAAAAAGCGTTATCCTTTTCCACCAGAATTGGTGAGGCTGTGGTCTGTCCCTCCGGACGTCGATACCCCTGTACTAGGACTCTCCAGCTCGGCTATGGTACAATCTGCTGAGACCACTGTCCCCAAAGATGGGGAAGATCGCAGGATTGACCAATACGCTCGACATGGTTTTATCTATTCCGGGTCAGCATTGCGCCCGGTATGTGCTTCAGCCCTTCTTCTATTGGCAATTAAGTCCCTAATTCAGGGGCTATATGAGGATCTTGATCCCGCTTGCAAACAGTTCACTGCACTTAAGCAGTGGGAATCTTTTGTGGCTTATGTCCTGGCCGCTCAGGACGATGCGCTGGCTATGAGTAGCAAGGCGGCAGCTATGCTGGTGGCTATTCGCACGTCAGTATGGCTGCGTCAGTGGTCAGCAGACACGGCTTCCAAAAAGGTACTCACAGCCCTCCCCTTTTTGGGGTTGCGTCTGTTTGGGGAGAAAATTGATTCAGTCGCAAAAGATGGTAAGATGCCACAACGCAAAAGGCCTAGTGGTCCCTTCAGGGGGACAAGTTCCGGTAGGCCTTCCTTTCAAAGGTTCGGAGCGGGAAAAGGTACATCCTTTCCCGCTACCAGTGGCGCAGGTTGGACTCGGGGGAGGGGCCGTGGCCGGCCCACTCAGTCCTGGGGCACCAAGCCCAAGCCTGCTGATAAGCCCACTCAGCAATGAGGGGCTGCCCTCACCCGTGCAGGTGGGGGGACTATTGCGACACTTCTACCATTGGAACCATGTGGTTCTAGGCAGATGGATCCAGGCGGTAGTGTCGACAGGTCACAACCTGGAATTCGAGTCTCACCCTCCCTCGCGGTCCATTCAGGGGTCAGTTCATCCCGGCCTGAACTCTCATCAAGACGCTGTGTGTCTTTCTTTTGCCCAAATTCGCACAAGAACACTTCAGCTATTTCTGCTAGCGTGTTGGGTCCAGCAACCTCTGTTGTTGGATCAGTCCTTCCAATTGTCCTCCCGTGTACGGCAGTTCCTCCTGTGGTGATTGGTCTCGACCAATCTTGTATAGGGCAGGTCTTTCCTGACCCTCCCTTGGAGAGGTGTCACCACGGACACCGGTCTGTCGGGATGGGACAGGTTCTGGAAGGAGCTGCGGCTTCAGGGGCAGTGGAGGCCCCACTTACCCATCAGAGAAATGTCCCTGATCCAGACATGGGCAGTGTTCCATGTTCCCTGTCTCTCGGCGGTTTACATTCCAGAGGTGATGGAACAGGTAGCGGACCGGTTGAGCAAGTGCCCTCCCCGTCTGGAAGAATAAGCTCTCCATCCTCGGGTGGTTCTCTTATTGTGTCTCCAATGGGAGACTCCGGAGGTGGACCTGTTGGCCCCTCATCTCTATCTCAGGCTCCCGAGCTTCGTGTCTCTCTCCCAGGATCCTCTGGCTCTGACAGTGGACGTCGGGTCCCTGAACTGAGGAGCTCTGGGATTTCTATACCTGTTTCCTCCGTGGCCCTTGCTGGGCAGAGTTCTTCAGAAGTTGGCTCTGGAAAGGGTGTACGCCGTTCTCATGGCCCCAAAGTGGCCAAAACGAATAAGGTTCGCAGACCTCGTTTGGCTGGCAGTGGACCAGTTCATTCTGCCTCTTCGGCCCGATCTGCTCACTCAGGGTCAATTGTGTTACCTCAATTTACCAGCGCTGGGTTTGATGGCCTGGCGGCTGAAACCTCCATCCTGGAGGAGGTGGGTCTTTCTGATTCAGTCATTAAGACTCTGATCAGTGCCCGGAAGAAGAAGTCTTCTTCCGTCACCTACTATAGGACTTGGAAAGCCTATATCACTTGGTGTGAGATAAGATCTTTTCCTTGTAGGGTCCTTTCGGTCCCCAGGATTCTGGAGTTTTTACAATCAGGGCTGGACTCTGGTCTCCAGCTAAGTACATTGAAAGGGCAGGTCTCTGCCTTATCTGTCTTTTTTCAGAAGCGTGTTGCGCTTAAACCTTTTAGTTAAAACTTTTTTCCAGGGGGTTACGCATGTGCGGCCTCCCAGGAAACCATTACTCCCTGTTTGGGATTTGAATTTGGTTCTTTCGGCTCTTCAGGCTCCTCCTTTTGAGCCTTTTCAAGATATTGCTTTGTCTACCCTGACTCAGAAGATTGTCTTCTTGGTAGCGATCACTTCTGTCCGGCGTGTCTCAGAATTGGCGGCCTTAACTATCCAGGCGCCCTACTTCGAGAGGCATCGGGATAAAGTGGTCTTTCGGTTCAAGCCAGACTTTCTTCCTAAGGTTGTTTCTGCTTTTCATTTGAACCAAGATATTGTTCTTCCCTCCTTGTGTCCTAATCCTAAGAATGACAAAGAGAGGGTTTTGCATTGTTTGGATGTAGTACGCTGTGTTAAGTACTACTTGATTATCACGTCTCCTTTCCGTAGGACGGATTCCTTTTTTGTTGTGCCCCATGGGCCTAAGAAGGGTTTGGCACCAGCCAAATCTGCCATTAGCAAGTGGATACGTCAGGCCGTTACTGCGGCCTATTCTGCTAAGGGAAGAGTTCCCCCTTTTCGTATTACTGCTCATTCCACTCGCGCTGTTGGGGCGTCTTGGGCTTTTCAGCACCAAGCTTCTGTTGAACAGGTTTGTAAGGCCGCCACCTGGTCTTCTGTTCACACTTTTTTTAAGTTTTACAAAGTCGATGTGCGGGCCTCAGCGGATGCTGTTTTTGGCCGCAAAGTTCTGCAGACTGCAGTCATTTAAGTTATGCTTCACCTGGCCTTGAGATGCCCTTCCCTTGTGGACACTGCTTTTGGATGTCCCATGAAGTGATGAATATTTAAGAAGTGAAGCGGGGTGTGTGGCACACCAAGAATAATACCATTTTGTGAGTACTCACCTGAAAAATGGATATTGTTGGTGTGCCACACACCCCGCTTCACACCCGCCCTTTTCGGTATTACCGAAGCATTTATATGGTGAAGCCCTTTTTTATTTATATCAAAATTAATTTTGGAGGTTACTGGTGGAATACTGGTACCTTGTTTTACTGCTTTTTGAATATACTGGTGATTGAAGGGAGGTACCAGGTATATATAGGCCGGAAGGGGGCTCGTTACAAGACTTCCTCTCTGCACTACGTCACCTGCGGTGGATTAACCCATGAAGTGATGAATATTTAAGAAGTGAAGCGGGGTGTGTGGCACACCAACAATATCCATTTTTCAGGTGAGTACTCACAAAATGGTATTTTTGCATTCCTTGGATGTGGTCAGGTGTCTGAAGTATTACCTGGTAGTCACTGCATTCTTAAGGAAAACTGATGCTCTTTTTGTGGTCCCTTCTGGTCCTAGGAAGGGTTTGGCTCATGCCAAGTTTACTATCGGCAAATGGATCTGTCAGGCTGTGATTCAGGCCTATTCCGCTAAGGGGAAGAATCCTCCCTTCCGCCTTACTGCTCATTCTACTCGTGCTATTGGTGCCTCTTGGGCTTTCCAGCACCAGGCTTCTGTTGAACAAGTTTGCAAGGCCGCTACTTGGTCTTCTGTTCATACCTTTTCAAAGTTTTACAAGGTTGATGTTAGGGCCTCAGCTGATTTTGGCCACAAGGTTTTGCAGGCAGCAGTAGTTTAAACTATCTGCTGTTACCTTTTTTGTTGGGGATCCCACCCTACTTTATGGACACTGCTATTGGATGTCCCAAGTGTAAGTTATCTATCCGGAGCAGGACGTACTGTATACTAAGAATAATACAATTCTGTGAAATACTCACCTGTAGAATTGGTATTATAAGTATACAGTACGTCCTGCTCCACCCCACCCTGTTTTTTGCATTATTCTGGATCCCCTGTATGGTGATTGTTATTGTTATTACCAGTTGTTCTGGGTGGTTAAATTCTCCCGGCGGCTTGTTCACTGCTTTTCAATTCTGGGGATTTGTGGGAGGTCCCCGGGTATTTGAGGGGCCGGGAGGAGCCTGTTTTACATGTCTCTGCAGTGCAGCGCCATCTGGCGGAGGATAACCCAAGTGTAAGTAATCTATCTGGAGCAGGACGTACTGTATACTTATAATACCAATTCTACAGGTGAGTATTTCACTGAATTGTATTTTTTTGGACGTCTTATACAATTCCTTGGTAGACAGTTTTTTCTATTGCCAGAGAATGGCCTGTTTAAAGTGGACCAAAACCCAGTATTTTGAGCTTCCTGGGTTTTGGCTTTTGCCCCCGGGCACCCTGATGTGGGGTGCACCGCTGTGTGAAACCACCCAGGTCGCCTGATCTCATTCACCCTTCCTCTGTCCTAAGTGCATGCGCAGCCTCTTGTGCATTCAGTGCACTCAGATCTGCTCCCGACCCCTTCGTCCTAGAGCTCGTCTAAGGCGACGATCCGAGTGCGCTGGCAGCTGCATCCCCCCGCTGCCCTTTTAACAGGGAGCGTCTCATAGATTCCAGGGTCGGCCTTGGTCCACCTTAAGATGTTTCTCAGATGGGATCTGGGGATGGCCCTCCAAGGGCTAACTTTGCATCCCTTTGAACCCATTAAAGAGGCAACCTTAAAGATGCGATCCTTTAAAAGTAGCTTTCATCTTGGCTATTACATCAGCCAGGCAGGTTAGTGACCTGCATGTCCTTTCTATCAAAGAACCATATCTTCAGTATGGTTAAATGTAATCCCGCTCAGAACTGCATGGGAGGATTTGGTAAAATGTACCTTTTGTAAACCTTTTTTCTGGATTTGTTATGGATTGATTTATTCCAATATTTTTGTACCTGTGAGGACAGGGAATTCTTGTAATGCTATGCGCAGATTCCTGGCGGCTGTTATGTGCTTTGCATTTGCAGCTTACTTTAAAGATTAGCATGCAAGCAACCTTCCAGTGTCTGTAAGTGCACCTACTTTTACTTTTATTTTTACTACTTTCTGTTACAAACCTAACAGTCATTAATTGTATTAAAAAATATATATATATATATATATATATATATATATATATATACTTACATATATACATACACACTAGATAACACAGCAAAGTTAAGAGTGTACTGAGGATGCATGTGATTGCAAAATGTTTACACATTTTTTTTTTTTTTTATATATTCTTTATTTATTAAAAGATTTTTTCACATGTATAACAAACATAAGACAAAGAGGGGAAAATAATGTAATGTATCCAGCGACACAACAGCTTGATAATACATACAGAAATCGCTCAATGGGAGCACCCAACATGTCAAACATAACATATCAATAAAAGGAGGCAGTTTTATCTCTGGTCTTATTTACAGTACTTTCCGGGTAGACAGGGTATCTGTGACCTAAAACACGTAGGGTAGCGTAGGGTAAAGCAGCGTCTAATGATCCCCGAACTCTCAACTCCAGAATGGGCCAGGGGGTCGCCTAGATCAGGCCCAAAAGGCTCTTCCCCTCAACCGACTCAGTAAAGGCCATCCAACCATACCATGTGGTAGCGAACTTATTGTAGGTGCCATCCCGGGAAGCCAACATGTTCTCAAACCTCATCATGTCATTCACCCGTTGAAACCAGTATGCTTGGGGGATCTCTGCTCTTCCACATCTGAGGGATGCAGGCCTTTGCAGCGTTCAACAAATGGCATGTAATTGACTTGCAGTACCTTTTTAATTGGGACCTCTGACCTATGGAGGAGACACAGAGCTGGGTCGTCAGGGACCACCGCACCCGAAACCTTTTCTGCCACCAACCTCACCCTATCCCAGAATTCCCTCAGCCCAGGACAGGACCAAAACACATGCAACAGGTCTTCCCTCTCCCCACCACACCTCCAGCACTCCGCAGGGGTTCCTGGCGACCACTTATTTATGGCTGCCGGAACCCTGTACCACCTGGTCAGCAGTTTGTATCCGCATTCCTGGTACCTGGTGCAAATTGATGATTTGTGCGGGAGTTGCAGGAGTCTCTTGCGCTGCTCAGGCGTCCACGTTTCCTTAAGGTCCCTTTCCCATTTTACCAGATACGGGGGGACTTCTTCATCTGAGGGGTCTATTAGCCACTTATATCTTCTAGAGAGGGTGTGTCTCTCCACCTCCTTGCTCTGGCACAATTCCTCAAAGGCCGTAAATGCACACCTACCCCCTCCAAAATCCTGGAGGGAGGCCAAAAAATTACCAATCTGCATGCCTTGCCAATGAGACCACCCAGGGACTCCGTGTCTCCGTGCCAGCTCCGCTAATAGGACCCAACCATCCTGCGTCCTAAAGTGGCCCACTCTGTATACGCTCGCTCTAATCCACGCCGTAGCTGTTGGCCCACTGCAACCCGGTATGAAACTCGGGTTCCCTAAAATAGGATACATGGGAGAAGGGGGTTTACACATTTCTTGCTACAACTGAAAAGGACTATGGGTACTTGCTACACTTGAGAACCATGTCTCGCTACAACTGTAAATAGGACTATATTGAAAGGTTGAAACTGAGAATCCTGTCTTGTTACAAACTGTAAATAGTATCGGCAGAAAAATTAAATGAATACTGCAGAATTGTTTTGTATACAAGAAACTATACCATCCTTATGGTTTGAGACTGGCATTATCAAGCCCCATCAAATACTCACATTGGTTTATCTATGTACCGGAAATAAAGTGGTATACAACAGCAATGAAGGTACATACAGGGTAACCCCCCCCCCCCCCCCCCCCAACCAAGGAAAATAAATGTCATCGTCTAGATGTCAGACGTGCAGTGCGTCAGTATCTTGAACTTTCTGCAGCATATAGGCAGTGTATTTGCCTATTTGTTTGGTTCTAGAACAGGTCAGAGGGCCTCTAAGGACCAGCCTAGCCTGCTGGCTTACGCGGGCAATATCTCTCCATAGGGAAGGACCATTCTGACCAGCAGTTTGGTCTCTGCTTGCTAAAATAGCATTACCTGTGCTTATAAAAACACTTATAAAAACCGTGTTGCCTGAAGGGACTATCTTCAGCAGGATAAATGTATTAAAAATAGGCGTTCCTTCTCGATACATTCCAGCCAGTCCCAATAAAGACCCCCAGAACTTTTTCGCCAACTGCAATCCTTTATCATATTTATTTGGGTTGACCGACAACTTGGGCTAAGCTAACGCAAATTATCACTGCCGTAAAGTAAGGGAGGAGCTGCCCAACACAATCATTTCAAAGAGCAGCAGTGTTTACATGGTTGGTGGACTGGTTTCAGAGTGAGGAGACCAAAAAGTGGGTTTCACTGGAGCAGGACCTATTCCCCCCCCCCCCCAAGCCTCTGCTCTCTCCACTGGTTGACCTCAGAACACAGACCTAGACGTGAACGTCTTTCCATGTCACAAACCAATTGCTAACCTGGAATGCAAGCTTGAAACTCTGATATCCTCATGGGAGGAGCTATTAGACCCTGTGACAACCCTGCTATTCTTGGTGTGCCACACACCCCGCTTCACTTTTAATATTCTTCACTTATTGGGTTAACTCACCGCCAGGTGACTCTGTGCAGAGAGGAAGTCTTGTAACGAGCCCCCTTCCGGCCTATATATACCTGGTACCTCCCTTCAATCACCAGTATTTTTCTCTCTGCTTGACGATCAGACAGAAGATTGAAGTCTCCTGCTTACAGGTAGCCGGGGTCTTACCCCGGCACCCCCCTTTTGGTCTATTTCTGCCCGGTTTGAGTGTTTATACCTTGATGGTGGAATGGAGGCCTCCCAGCCTAGGCTGCTCACTGGGCAAATGGTAGATGGCACTATAGGTGCCTAGGAGCTTATCTCCTCCGCTCGACCCCCTCTTGGGGGCAATGTGGCTATCCGGCATGGTGATCCGGAAATGGGATGCCCCTGTCCCGAGGGTCTCCGTAGCCCCTTGCTCTCCCGTTACGGTCCCTTCACTATGGGGGGGGGGGGGGGGGTTAGAGGGTTGTATATTATGTATGTGTTTCACAGTATAACTTTATTATAACATGTGTGTTTTTACTTTATGCATTGAGCAGACTGCACAGCATGTGCACTCTTTTCCCTTTCGGCCAGGTCTGTTTTTTATAGTCCTGGCCGGTTTGTGTTTAGGTCAGCTTGGGGGCGGTTGGGCGGACCGCGCTGGGCAGGTTGGTTTGCCGCCTGAGTTTCCACAGCCCCCTCCCGCCTCTCCCCTTCCCCGCTGGTCTCCCTGCGGCCACTATATGACAGGTTTTCTGTTGTATGGCTGCGCTATGCTGTTTCCTCTCCTCCCCTCTTTCATCTCCCCCCTCCGCTGCCTCCTGCCTGGTGTGCGCGTGTAGCGGCTCATCTGGTGTCAATTCCCAGATGATTTGGCCGCACTGCTCGAGCTTAGGGGGCGGGTCCCAGTGACGCGGCGACGGGGGCGTGGCGCCGGCGGTAGCGCCATGCGGCCGGCCCCAGCTTCTCTTCCTTCCTTTCAAAGTTTAAAGGGAAGTCACGTGGGGGGGGCGCACTTGGTTGTTTTCCTGTGCTGCTGCTGGCTGCTGCTTCGTCCCTCCGGTTGCTGCTCTCGGTCCTTTCAGGTAAGCAGCCCCACCCTGGTGGGGCCGTTGAGTGGGAGTTTAATGTCTTTGATATATAGATATGGGGGTGGGTGTTTTTTGTTAAGGAGGCATCATGTTTTGAATTTATTAAGGGGCAGGGTTTTTGGTCTTTTCTTGCTCATTTAAAGGCACTTTGGTGCCATGCATACATTGGTTTGGCTTGTTACACGCATGTGGGGATCTGATTGTGGTCTTTTCTTTTCCTTACAGATCCCGGGATCCCTGTTTATGGTGGCCCTCCGGCTCTGTTACTTGGCTAGTCTTTCTTTTTTAAAATTAAAAAAAAAAAAAAAATTATTGGGAGTAGCAAGGCAGCAGCTATGCTGGTGGCTATTCGCCGGTCAGTATGGCTGCGTCAGTGGTCGGCGGACGCGGTTTCTAAAAAGGTGCTCACAGCTCTCCCCTTTTTGGGGTTGCGTCTGTTTGGGGAGAAAATGGATTCAGTCGCAAAGGGTGGTAAGATGCCACAACGCAAGAGGCCTCGTGGTCCCTTTAGGGGGGCAGGTTTCGGTAGGCCTTCCTTTCGAGGATTCAGAGCGGGTAGGGGGGCTTCCTTTCCCGCTACCAGAGGTGCAGGTTGGACTCGGGGGAGGGGCCGTGGCCGGCCCACTCAGTCCTGGGGCACCAAGCCCAAGCCTGCTGATAAGCCCGCTCAGCAATGAGGGGCTGCCCTCACCCGTGCGGGTGGGGGGACTATTGCGACACTTCTCCCAGGTTTGGAACCGAGAGGTTCCAGGCAGATGGATCCAGGAAGTAGTGTCGGCCGGTTACGACCTGGAATTCGAGTCTCACCCTCCTTCACGGTTCTTTCGGTCTCGGGTGCCCATCGATCCGTTGGCCACGCAGGGGCTCCTGGCGTCGGTAAGGAATCTGTTAGAGATGGCGGTCATCCGGCCGGTGCCGCGCTTAGAGATGGGCCTCGGTTTCTACTCCAATCTGTTCGCAGTCCCCAAGAAAGATGGGTCGGTTCGTCCCGGCCTGGACTCTCTTCAACACAGTGTTTCTTCCTTTTGCCCGAATTCATACGAGAACGCTTCAGCTTTTTCTGTCAGCGTCTTGGGACCAGCAGCCTCGGTCGCTGGATCAGTCCTTCGGTTGTCCTCCCGGGTCCGGCAGTCCCTCCTGTGGTGGTTGGTCTCGACCAATCTTGTGTAGGGCAGGTCTTTCCTGACCCCCCTTCGGGAAATTGTCACCACGGACGCCAGTCTGTCGGGATGGGGCGGATTCTGGAAGGAGCTGCAGTTTCAGGGGCAGTGGGGACCTCAGGAGGCCCACTTACCCACCAATATTCTGGAACTGAGAACCATCCGTCGGGTGCTGGCTCTCCTGATTCAGCACGTTCTGGGCCTTCCGGTCCAGGTGCGTTCAGACAATCAAACAGCGGTTGCTTACATCAGTCATCAGGGAGGGAATCGCAGTCTGAGTGCTCTGACAAGTGTCCCTGATCCTGACCTGGGCAGAGGCCCATGTTCCTTGTCTCTCAGCGGTTTACATTCCAGGGGTGAAGAACCAGGTAGCGGACCGGTTGAGCAGGGGCTTTCCCCGTCTGGGAGAATAGGATCTCCATCCTTGGGTGTGTCGCTCACTGTGTCTTCGATGGGGGACCCCGGAGGTGGACCTGTTTGCCTCTCGTCACAATCACAGGCTCCCGAACTTGGTGTCGCTCTCCCAGGATCCTCTGGCTCTGGCAGTGGACGCTATGTCCCTGAGCTAGGGAGTGCTGGGATTTCTATACCTGTTTCCTCCAATACCCATGCTGGGCAGGGTGCTTCGGAAGTTGGCTCTGGAAAAGGTGTCCGCCGTCCTCGTGACCCCAGGGTGGCCAAGGCGAGTGTGGTTCGCAGACATCGTTCGGCTGGCAGTGGACCAGTTCTGCTCACTCAGGGTCGATTGTGTTACCCCAATTTACCAGCGCTGGGTTTGACGGCCTGGCTGCTGAAACCTCCATCCTGAAGGAGGAGGGTCTTTCTGATTCAGTCGTTAAGACTCTGATCAGTGCCCGGAAGAGGTCTTCGTCTATCATCTACTATAGGACTTGGAAAGCCTATATCGCTTGGTGTGAGATAAGATCTTTTCCTGGTAGGGTCCTTTCGGTCTCCAGGATTCTGGAGTTTTTACAATCAGGGCTGGACTCTGGTCTTCAGCTAAGTACATTGAAAGGGCAAGTTTCTGCCTTATCTATCTTTTTTCAGAAGCGTGTTGCGCTTCAGCCTTTAGTTAAAACTTTTTTCCAGGGGGTTACGCATGTGCGGCCTCCCAGGAAACCATTACTCCCGGTTTGGGATTTGAATTTGGTTCTTTCTGCTCTTCAGGCTCCTCCTTTTGAGCCTTTGCAAGATATTGCTTTGTCTACCCTGACTCAGAAGATTGTCTTCTTGGTAGCGATCACTTCGGTCCGGCGTGTCTCGGAGTTGGCGGCCTTACTTTGAGAGGCATCAGGATAAAGTGGTCTTTCGGTTCAAGCCAGACTTTCTTCCCAAGGTTGTTTCTGCTTTTCATTTGAACTAAGACATTGTTCTTCCCTCCTTATGTCCTAATCCTAAGAATGACAAAGAGAGGGTTTTGCATTGTTTGGATGTAGTACGCTGTGTTAAGTACTACTTGATTATCACGTCTCCTTTTCGTAGGATGGATTCCTTTTTTGTTGTGCCCCATGAGCCTAAGAAGGGTTTGGCACCAGCCAAATCTGCCATTAGCAAGTGGATACGTCAGGCCGTTACTGCGGCCTATTCTGCTAAGGGAAGAGTTCCCCCTTTTCGTATCACTGCTCATTCTACTCGCGCCATTGGGGCGTCTTGGGCATTTCAGCACCAAGCTTCTGTTGAACAGGTTTGTAAGGCCACCACTTGGTCTTCTGTTCATACTTTTTCTAAGTTTTACAAAGTTGATGTGCGAGCCTCAGCGGATGCTGTTTTTGGCCGCAAGGTTCTGCAGACTGCAGTCATTTAAGTTATGCTTCACCTGGCCTTGAGTTGCCCATCCCTTGTGGACACTGCTTTTGGATGTCCCATTAAGTGAAGAATATTTAAAAGTGAAGCGGGGTGTGTGGCACACCAAGAATAATACCATTTTGTGAGTACTCGCCTGAAAAATGGATATTGTTGGTGTGCCACACACCCCGCTTCACTCCCACCCTTTTTGGTATTTCCGAAGCCTTTATATGGTGAAGCTTTTTATTTTTTATCAAATTGATTTTGAGGTTACCGGTAAAATACTGGTACCTTGTCTTTCTGCTTTTTTAATATACTGGTGATTGAAGGGAGGTACCAGGTATATATAGGCCGGAAGGGGGCTCGTTACAAGACTTCCTCTCTGCACAGCGTCACCTGGCGGTGAGTTAACCCAATAAGTGAAGAATATTAAAAGTGAAGCGGGGTGTGTGGAACACCAACAATATCCATTTTTCAGGTGAGTACTCACAAAATGGTATTTTTCCCCCAGGAGTGGTAGTTCCTCATGCGGAATAATACACACAAAATTACGTTTAGACACACCTTGAACCAGATCAGAGCACTCATAGACTCTGAAATACAGTCTAGAAGTGCATCGAGGAGGCCCTCATGGTTAGAGGCAACCTAAAAACTTCTTGAACACCATTATGGACAAAGCTGCCCTAACCAGGCACTTAAGGCAGGCCAACAGTCACAAATGACTTAAACCAAACAAACACAACAAACAGTGATCATATGCTTCCCTCCCCAGGGCAATTAGATCGCTGCACATATACATTAATTAACCTTTTTTTATCCTGCTGTGGTAAAATTTTAAAAACCATATGGTGGCTCATCAAACTGCAGGCCACCTGGAAACAGGACGTGCTGCTGGGCTTCCTTTTACTGTGCATTGCCGGTTGAATCCAGGCAGCAGCATGGCAGAGATTCTGCCATCTTCGCAAGATCAGACAGATGGGCCTCTAGGGGCAAGAATGATATAGGGGTATAAATGCTCCATATGGTATGCCCAATTAAGCAGATAATACATTGTCTGTAGTTGGGAAAAGGACTCCACTCCCTGTTGTGAAATTTAACAGTTTAAATGTGATGCTTATGAAACACTAACTTGTTTAAATATATAGTACACCGCTGATTTATCAAGAGAAATGTCAAACTGCAAGGGAAGGGAGCTGAGTGTGCCACCAGCCACATCCTCTGCTCACCTTTTAGCCGTGTCCTGCCCGCACCATCCATTAAGAGAGGCTGTGCACAGCTAGAGGTGAGATGTGGCAATGGCTCCGGGATCATGTGTGTGTTCTGGGGGGTTTTAAACAGCGGGGCATCCCATTTCAGAATGTTTCAAGGAGTGGAACTTGGACGGCCCTGGAGTTCCTCTTTAATGGGGATCTACTTGCCAAAAAACAGGCATCAGGCAACTCTCCTAATATCTGTCCTATGTGCCTCTCCTCTATTTTCTGCAGAAGCTGTAGCACGTCTCCTAAATTTTTGTATTCCTCCAGGACCATGCAAAAAATGGGTCTAATCACTCTACCCCTTTTCTGAGTTTCTGAGAATGCTTAAAGCGATCCTTCACCCTGAATATGAGTCTCCTTATATATTTCCCACACTCTGTACATACAGATTGCTCACATTAAAAATCATCCTACCTGCATCTACTGCATGTTATGAGCCTTCAAACATTCAAGATGGCGGCTCATGGAACATCAGGCAGCCTGCAAACAGGAAGTGCCTTATGACTGTGCTGCTCTACATTCTGGGACTGCTGACCTTTTCCTGACCCCAGCTCTGCTCTGTCTGAGCAAAGCACAGCTATAACCCGCCCCCTGTACTTTATCCCACTCTCCTCTCCTCAGTAAGTGTGATGCTTCTGTGTCAAGATGGCGGCGCCCATATCCTAAAGTTCTTAATAGAGTTGCAGCCCAGTGGGGGAAAGAATAAGGGACTAAAAACCTAAAATATATTAATTTTAGATGCTGGGGAATAGTTTTTTAAGGGTTTGGGCTTTTCAAAAAATCATGGTGAAAGTCCGGTTTAAACTGGAACAGCCTGGCCGTTAAAAAGGAAAGGTTTTGTTCATTTTGGAGCGTCCTCTCCCAGCATCTCAGCCATGCTGCTGCCTGGATTCAACTGACACAACTTACAATGCACAGTAAGAGAGTGCCCAGCAGCACATCCTGTTCGCAGGTGGCCTGAAAAGGCATGAGCCTCCATTTTGTTTCTAAATTTCACTACAGCAGAGGTTAATGTATTTACCTTTTTTCTATGTGTATCTAAATTGTCTTGGGGAGGGATGCATATGAGCACTGTTTGTGATGGAGGTGGTCTGGTTTAAGTCCTTTTTGACTGTTGGTCCACTTTAAAACTTCTAAAGCTGCATCATGACGCATTTGCAGCTCCGCCACAACCTAGAAATTGAAGCAAAGAAAGCAGTTTCACTAATATTGCATAAGGTGTTTAAAGAGGGGCAAAACCCACTGTAGCCAGGCCCGGTATCTAAAATATTTTAGAAACGACGTTTGCGTGTGCTTGAACAGGGACTATAAAGTGGACCAACACCCAGGATTTTTACTATCCTGGGTTTTCGTCCACTTCCGCGGGGCACCCCAATCGGGGGTCGTTCGTCCAATCAGCGTGCTCTGAGACGCTGTGGTATGCGCGTCCAAGCGGCGTCAAACCACAGCAGCTGGCGGCCGCATCGCCCGCTTCCCTCTAAGAGGAAGCAAGTGCCCTGCTAGAGAGAAGCGCGAGATACGGCCCGCCCGCGCATGCGTCGTTTGAACGGGAGTTAGGTAAGAGGCCGTCCTGGGGGGTTTCACACAGCGCGGCATCCCGATTTTGGCTGTGTGTGTTTAAAAAAAAAAAGTACTTTTACTGTATGTGGGTAGAAGATTTAGGGCTGACTGTACTCTGTACAACTGAAGGCCTAAAGATAGGTGGCTGTATGAAGGTTTTTAATAGTCCAAGAAGTTCTTGTGTATATGATGCTGCAGTATCTTGATAGTAAATCCCCTGTACTTTCTTTTTCTAGAGTCTTTTGGACAGAACTACCCTGAGGTGCGTGCTGCTTGATTTTTCATACATACGGGAGCATACATACTCCAGTGTATTTGTAAATTGTTTTTGTTTGTCTTGTTTTTGGTTTTCCACCTTATTTATATTTATTATTATTATTATTATTATTATCTACTGGGATTAGCATGCTGTTTCAATGTTTCTTATATTCCGGTGTGTCTGTTTTGGTGAAGCAACTCCCAGAAGCCTTCCTCTGTAACAGGTGAGCTCATTAGCAGCTTTGGCTAAACAAAGCTGCAATCGTTTCCTCCCCAGTTGAGAATGCTGCCAGTACCCCTTTAGCTACTGGAACACCAGACTTTATTCCCCACCCCAGCTGATAAGATTGAAAAAATGCAGATTGGATTAAACTTGTCATCTGTCTCAGCGAATTGGATGATTATCAAGCCAGAGTGAGAAAGTTTGTGATCTGTACATCAGAACTTTGATTTATATTGCTAAGTTAAAAACATTGTTGCTAGGGGAAACTATTTTCCTTTAGAACACAGTTGCTAAAAAATGGAAAAGAAAAAACAGATAAGCGCAATTCTTTTTACATTGAGAGGGGCCTCTCTGGGATCTCCCCCATGTGAATTACACCTGGGGGGAATGGGGTTCCTAGGGAAACCCTCCTCCTTCATGCTCTCCCCCCCTTCTTTTAATGTATGTAGTGTGGATGAAAGGAGTTCATTTGGTGGGCTGACAAGTCAGAGATTGCAATCTCATCCAGCACTAAATTAAGGCCACTTGAGAAATGTTTTTATTCTATGTATGTCACACACCCCGCTTCAGATAGTCATTACACTTGGGTTATACCGACCTGTAGAGGGCGATCTTGCAGAGATGTCATGAAAAAAAGTGAGCCCCTCCCGGTCCATAAATACCTGGTACCTCCCACTCATTCCCCAGTCTTTCATCTCTGCAGACGGCGAGCAAGTCAGAAGATATCTCCTCCTTGCAGGTAGCCGGGGTAACTCCCAGCCCGCTTGTTAGTCTATTTCTGCCTGGACCCCATGTCTTAATTTTCGCCTTGCCTCCCAGCCTAGGCTGCTGGTCCGGGCAAGAGTAGACAGTACCTAAAGGTGCTCAGGAGCTACGCTCCACCGTGAGACCCCATACTAAGGGGTAGGCGGTTTTGCCGGGCTGGTGATCCCGGTTAGGGATGCCCCGTCCCTTGCCCTTCCACCTTCCAGCGTGGATTCCCCCTCTCCCGGATGGCCCTTGCTCCTTAGAGGGGGGGGGGGCAGCATAGGGTCCCCTTTCTCTCTTAACGTGTTTTTGTTCAGCTGTGTGGGTGCGTGTGTTCACTGGGCGCATTTTCCTTTTAAACTAATGTGTGTTGTCACAGCTGTGCGGGTGTTCACTGGGCGCACTTTTCTTTTAATCTGTATTCCGTTGTGTATTCCGTTCCGTTGTGACATTCGGCGGGGGAGCTTCTTCCCCTCAGGTATGGTTGGTGAAGGGGGGGCGGGGTCGGGCGCTCTGCTCGCAAGCTGACGACCCGCCCCCTATGCTCTTGGCGCCGCTGCGGAGCCCGGCCACTGGCCCGGAGCGGCGTTGTCGTCAGGGGAGGGGGGCGGGGCCGGGTGTGAACCGCGCCGGCCCGCCCCTCTCTCTCTCTCCCTCTGCTTCTCAGGTCTCTAGCTGAATGCGTAAGTGGCTGCGGCCTCATTACTTCAGGCACTGCCTGCGATCTCTGCATTATGCTTTAAGCGTTTTGTTATTATATGAACAGCCATGGCTTTGACCTGCATATGTATATATACAATTCATATGTGTTTTTTTTTTTTTTTTTGCATTGTCAGTATGTCTGCATTGTGTGTGCTTGGGCATCATTGAGGTGCTGATTGGCCCTGTATTCTGTCTTCCAGGTGGACCCTTGTCGGAGCCTAAAGGGTCCTCCCGGTCCTAGGGTCCCTGGTTTAATCTTAGAATTCCCCCATAAAATCCTCCCACTCGGGACACAGAAGGGGCATCCCGGGTTGCTTATATCTCGTAATTCCCTTGGGTGTTGTGATTACCTATAAAATCACCATATGGAGGCTTCCCAGGATACCGGGCTCGGGCTCCCCTCGGGGCAACCCCAGCAGTGTTTGGGGCATCCCTTACAGGGGATGATGTATTCTAAGCATACAGCACATCCTGCTCCATCTATAATACTTACACATGGGTAATCCTCCGCCAGAGGGCGCTGTTCACTGCAGACATGCAAAAATAGGCTCCTCCCGGCCCTTCATATACCCAGGGACCTCCCACAAATCCCCAGATTTCTCTGCAGTGCTGACTGCGAAGACATGAAGTATCACTCTCTCGCAGGTGAGCGGGGCTTTTACAGCCTGCGGCCCTGCGGGACTATTTCCACCCGTCCTCTTCGATACAGATGTGCCTCCCAGCCTGGGCTGCGCTGGTCGGGCAGCACCTTGTGTGCTCACGGAGCTACGCTCCACCGCAATCCCCCACCATAGGGTAGGCGGTTTAGGCCGATGGTGAGCCTCCATTAGATGCCCCTCCCGCATTGTTGCCCGTGCCCCTCATAGCGATAATCCCTGGATGCAGGTCTGCTTCTCCCTCGCTTCCTCCCGTAGCTCGGGGGGAAAAGAAAGGGGGGGGGGGTTATGTGTGGCAGTCCTAGTGTAACGTAAAACGTTTAAGGCCGTTGATCTTTCATTTGAACTTGGGTGTCAGTGCCGCGCTCCTTGCTCCACATAAGCTTATGGTTGCGCGCATGTTTGTCCTTTCATTACATGAGTGTACTGCCCGGGCGGCAGCATCATTCTCTAGCGTGAGCAACATTATGTATGTGTGTACTATCCACTACTGTCGTTCACGTTGCGATGGTTAGAGCTTCGTGCTCTTTGGGGGAGGCGGGGACTCGGCATGACGCGCCCCGCGTCACAGCCAGATCAGACCCGCCCCTCGAGGTTCGCTTGGCGCCATTTTGACGTCTTCGCGCGCATGGTTGCGATCCGCCTCCTCCTTTGGTCTCGTAAGTGCCCTCTGGGGCGGTATTTGTTCCTATGATTTTTATTCGGCTGTGCATGGCACTGACACACCCCCTCTTATCCCATTATGTCTTTCAGACGCCAGGATTTCGGTGGCTTCTCCCGGCCTGACATATATTATAGCGGGTCCACATAACAAATTCTCCCACTTTCCTAGCGGGTCTTGGGGCATCCAGGGTTGCCTATTGCGTAAATCCCTGCGGGCATACTGCTCTGATAATCACCATATGGAGGCATCTCAGAATTATGTACCCGGGGTCCCTCTGGGACATGACCAGCTGTGTACAGTTTGTGGTCAGCCCCATGCTGATGCTGACAGAGCACGGGTCTGCGGACCGTGTGCTGAACAGGCACTGACCCTGCAATCGGGTTTGCCAGTGGCTGCACCTCCCTTCAATACACCAGTCTGCCCGGACCTAAACCTCACTCCTGATGAGTCTCACTCGAGCGGGGATGACCAGCAAGTCATGCCCCTCCCCTCCTGGAGAGGCTCCCAAGCCTAAGAAGGAGAGTTTCCACACAGCGCCGCCGCGCTTGGAATTCCTGGAACAGGAGCATTTCCAGAATCTTATATCCCAAGAATGGGAATCGCCTTGTAAACTTAGAGGGGTCCCAGGGGTCTGGGATTGGACGTACCCTTTCCCTCCTAATGTGGTTAACTTTTGGTCAGCACCTCTTGTGGTGGATGCACCGATTATAGGGGTTACTAACCCCACCTTCATGACGGCTCCTTATTACCGTACCCTTCAGGATGCTGAGGACCGGCGCATTGACAGACTGGCTTCCCACGCCTTTTCGTGTGCAGGGACGGCTCTGCGCCCGTCTGTGCCGCGGCCATCACTGCGGTGGCTCACATTAGAAAAGTACTTGACCACCGACCTGAGGACTTCCCCTGGGGGGTGTTTAATGCGCTCCTCAGACTGTGATGTGTTTGTGAGGTTCATCCTCTCAGCGCTGGATGACACCATTAAGATGTGTGCTAGAACCTCTGCCCTTGTGGTAGCTATTCGCCGCCTGGTCTGGCTGTGCCAGTGGGGTGCTGACGATGCTACGAAAAAGGCTCTCACTGGCCTTCCCTTTAGAGGACGGCGTCTATTTGGGGCCCATTTGGACCTTTTTGGAAAAAAGGGTAAGGCACCCCTACGCAGAAGGCCGTCTCTGCCTCCTCCTCCCTACGTTAGTGTCAAACGCGAACCTGAGGTGTGCTTCCAACTGTTCGTTGTGGATTTCCACCACGGGGTGGGCAGGCAACGCCCTGGGCCCTCTGGCAGGACTAAGTCCAAATCTGCCAAGACTTCCCAAGCATGAAGGGACGCCCTCGCCCTTCTGGTGCGAGGGGACTGCTACAGCAGCTGACTCCTATCTAGGAATGTATCTTCTCCTTCTGGTGGTTCCAGGAGGTAGTTCCCCTGGACACAGGATAGCATTTGCTGGGCGGTCCCTCTCAGAGGTTGTCGGGGTGCTTCTAGCCCCTGTTTTCCCCTCAGGAATTGGTGCAGGCCGTACTAGGCCTACAGAGTTTGGGCTTACTTACAGGTTGCCCTTAACAGAATGGGGCTATGGCCTCTATATTAACCTTCCTCCTTCCCTCAACAATATGAGGCAGTCTGGGCCATGCTGGCCTATGGTAGGCCTGGCAATTCTACTCTCACAGGTAGTCCCTATATGACATCTCTGTATTGGGACACAGGCGCCCTGTGCAAGGGGGGCTTCCGGCCTCTTGTGGGGTTCTAGATCTTATTAGTTCCCCCTGTGTCTTCTGGACACCAAGACTGTTACTAGTCGTTGTTGCAGGACCAACCCTGCGGATTGAGGCATTGTTTTGGCCTCTCTTTCGCTCCCAGGCTACTCGCCATGGCGCGAATGGGGGTGATGTCTCGGACATGCCTGGGGGGCGTCCGCATTAGGACCTACCGGGTCGTCTTTCCTTTCTCCCCAATCTCTACGTCAGGCCAAGTGGATTAGTCGGCTGGCGGTGTCCCCTGGGAGTTACTGGATGGGTGCTCGGTCACCTCAATCCCTCATGGTCCCTTATCCGCTATCTCCATTCCTTGGATTCGGTTCAGGCTTGAGCCTTCTTCCTTGGCAACAAGTGGAGTCCTAGTTACGGGGGCTCTGTCCCCCTTTGACATCTTTCACCAGGCAGGATTGCAGGTGGTGGGCCGTTGGTGGCGTATCAGATGATGTCCCTTATATACCGAGCCCTTGGGCTCTTCGGCACAGTAGGTTATTGATCCTACATGGGGTTTCAGCACCCCTGGAGCTAGGTCTGTGCTCATTCCCCCTTGGTATGGTGGTTCCTCTTGAGCTGATTATATTCAAGGACCCTGTCAGGGGGCACCCCCTTCCTTGCTTGCATCTTCCTGTGAATGGTCGCCTTGGGTACCAAGGTTGGCGGGGGGGGGGGGGGGGGGGATTTCTTCCAAAACCCCCTGTGGCTCCTGGGTAGGGTTCCTTAGAGGGTCCATCTTACCTACTGGTTTGTTAAAACAATAAGCCTTCCGTTGACTCTATATGGCTGGACTTCTCTTTTAGGACCTGTCTATTTGTTGGAAGACAATGGTCTGTTTTATTTTTGGTCTGGAGCTTGAAGCAGGATGATCCCTCTGGAGGGTTCCTGATCCTGATCTGGGCTGGGGTCTACACCCCCTGCTCCTCAGCGGTATTCGCTCCAATGGATGTCTTTCAGTGGCAGGTTATGCTATCCTGGTGTCACTCTGAGAGCCAACTAGGGTGGCTCTGTTGGGCCTCGCTTATACCACAGGGGCTCTGCCCTTGTTTTTACTGTTCCAGAATATTCTGACTCTGGGCATGGGGGCTTAGTAAAATTATGCATAGACTTTCTATTTTATATACCTTCTCTTCATTCACCCTACTATGTGGGGTTCTGTGCACGGTTGTGCTGATAGAGACCCGTGAGATTGATGGCCCCTGGTTGGCCTAGTGAACTGTGGTTCGCAGATGCTTCTGCTGAGATCAGCTGACCTGTACGCTCTCTCAGGAGTGCGGTTCTGCCCTTGTCAGGCCCCTTCTTTTGTCGTCCCAATCTACAGACTCTAGTCTGGGGCTTGACAGCTGATTCATTCACCCCTTGGACGGGCTTATCTTCTGGGTGACTTGGTATATGGGGGGCTAGGAGCAAGCTTCCTTGGCTTCCTCTTCCTCCGTCTATTGTGGGTTATGGTGTACCCATATTGATTGGCATGAGTCTTGGTCTCTTCCCTGTTGGACGTTCTGGATTCCCAGGGTTCTAGAGTCATTACAGCATAGGTTGGGGTTGGCTCCCCATCTAGGTACTCTGAAGGTTCAGGTTCTGTCCTGTCTGTCTTCCTGTAGAAAGTCTGGTTCAGTCTTCCTTGTGAGGAGTTCTCTTGGGGATTGCTCAGGGGCATCTCCCAAGTAGTTTTATGGTCCCTGTTGGGATCAATTTTCATTCTGTTTGCCCTGCGGATTGTTCCCTTGCGACTTATTCTGGATGCTGTCTGAGCTGTTTTGTAGTCCAAGTCGCTTCTCCGGGGGCTCTTGCTTCAGTCAGACGTGTGCCTGAGAAGGTGGATCTGATTACTTAGCCCTCGTTCATTATATATATCTATATACACACCATGACGTGGTGGTATGCCGCCTTACGCCTGACCCCTTGTCCAAGTGGTGTTTTATGATCATTATTTAAGTCCTTTTAGTCTGCCTATGGGCCTTATTCTTAATGCTGAAGTAAGGGGTCTACATTCCCTCAACAGGTGTTGAAATTTTCCTGGTTGTTTTCTTGTCCCTTAGGGTGCCCCGCTGTGTGAAACCCCCCCGAACCCCAAGAAAAACTCACCTCTCCCCGCTCCCAGCGCCGACGGACAAGTGGCTCCTCCGCCGCCGCCTCCCGCACGTCACTCTTGACGCGTGCGTGCCCGCGCCGGCCATTCACAGACGGCCGGCGCGGGCGCGCACACGTCTAGAGGGGCGCGAGGGAGGCGGCGGCCGGGCCGATCACCCGTGGGTGTTGGTCCACTTTAAGGGGGAAGAATCTCCCTCTCTCTTTTTATTCCGTTCCATTGGTGTTTGGGTACCTTTGGCCCTTCAGCACCAGGTTTTCTGTTGAATAAGTTGCTAGACCGCTGCTTGTCTCTGTTCATACCTTCTCAAAGGTTTTGTTATGGGATTGACGTTAGAGCCTTTGCTCATGTCGTACCTGGTAGCAAAGTTTTGCAGGTGACAGCGCCTTTACTGTCTGCTGTGCCTTTTTTTTTTGGGGGGGGGGGGGATCCCACCCTACTTTATGGACACTGCTATTGGATGTCCCATGTGTAAGTATTATAGATGGAGCAGGACGTGCTGTATGCTTAGAATAATACAATTCTGTGAAATACTCACCTGTAGAATTGGTATTATACGCATACAGAACGTCCTGCTCCACCCCACCCTGGTTTTACATTTTTCTGGATCCCCTGTATGGTGATTTTTATCATTACTATTGTTACCAGTTGGTGGTTGGTTTCTCCCGGCTTCTTTTCTCACTGCTTTTCAATACTGGGGATTTGTGGGAAGTCCCTGGGTATATGAAGGGCTGGGAGGAGCCTGTTTTTGCATGTCTGCAGTGAACAGCGCCATCTGGCGGAGGATTACCCATGTGTAAGTATTATAGATGGAGCAGGACGTGCTGTATGCGTATAATACCAATTCTACAGGTGAGTATTTCACAGAATCCCTTGCGTCTGGTTCTGCGCCGCCGGTCCCTTCTCCTACCCCTCCCCGCCTGACCCGTACCCCGTGTGATGTTGTCACGAGTGGGGAGTCGCAATCTGAGGTATGTGCCAGATTGTCAAATCTTGAAAAATTATTTTCTAGCGCTGTGGCCAGAAAGGTCCCGGCTAAGAGAAAGCACTTGTCCCCAGCCACGCAGGCTTCTGATTTTGAGGAGTTTTAACTCGCTGTACTGGTCTGATTACCCTCCGCTAGAGGAAAGGGAGCTTTTTGAGGAGTCTGATGGTTCTGACGATCAGCAGCTTGTTGGCACTGATGCCGAGCGGGGTCAGGGGGGGTTCTTGGGATACCCCTAAGGTCCTGGCTCATATGTTTGAGGTTCTGGCAATCTCTCCTCCCGAAATGATTCTTCCGCAGAAGGGGGGAGTTCTTTGAGGAGGCTAAGCCGCGCTTAGAATTCCCGAATCAAAGGCATTTCAATGGCATTATCCTCAAGGAATGGGAGAGGCCTACTAGGCTTCTGGGTGTCCCTCCGGGTTGGGATAAGAAATACCCCTTTCGAGTGGACGCGGTGAAGCGCTGGTCGTCCCCTCCCAAGGTGGACGCCCCTGTTTTGGGGTTGTCTTGCACCTCCGTCTTGCATTCTCCTGACTGTTCTACTCTCAAAGACGGTGAAGACAAACGCATTGACCAGATGGCTTGTCATGATATTCTAAGCATACAGCACGTCCTGCTCCAGACATATTCATAACGTATGGGTATACCTCCGCTTCAGCGCCGTGCACTGCAGGTCATGAAGAAAACAAGCTCCTCCCGGCCCTACATATACCGAGGGACCTCCCACAATCCCCAGATTTCTCTGCAGTGCTGAAACTGCGAAGACCTGAAGTATCACGCTCTCGCAGGCGAGCGGGGCTTTACAGCCCGAGGCCCTGCGGGACTATCCCCACCCGTCCTTTTTGAGATTCACAATGCCTCCCAGCCTGGGCTGCGATGGTCGGGTGAAGGTAGGCAGCACCTTGTGTGCTTACGGAGCTAGACTCCACCGCAATTCCCCAACCATAGGGTAGGCGGTTTAGGCTGATGGTGAGCCTCTAACGGATGCCCCTCCCGCTTTACTGTCCCATTCCCCACTTAGTGCTGGACCCTATCACCGGGTCGTCATTTTCCTTCTTTTCCCCGTCCACTTAGGGGGAAAAGAAAGGGGGGGGGGGGAGGGTACGCATGTGGCGGTCTCAGTATTGCCGGTGTGTCACGCTCTTGGCTTCTATTCTGCCCTTTATTAGATCAGAGATGTCAGAGCCGCTTTGCTTGCTCCTTAATTCGGCTGCGCTGTGTGTGTTTTTACGTTGCTTGACATATATTATTTTTCCGCTGTGCCTGCGTTTTAGTGTGGGTTCCGGCTCTGAAGCGCGGTTAGGCCTATGGTGGCTTCCTGGCCTTACTTTTACCTCAGAGCTTCGCGCTCTTTAGTATGGGCGGGGCCTTAGTTCGGCGCGCTACATGTCACGGCAGAGTATTTAGCCCATCTTTCGGTCTTGTCCGGGCACCATTTTGGTTAGCTTCACGCGCACGCGTCGTGGCGGTCTCCTCCTCCACTTGAGCTGTAAGTGCCCTTGCGGGCGAATCCCTCCTGATTGTCTGTCCATCTGCGCATGATCCTGACATCTCTTTCCCTTTGTGTCTTTCAGACGCTGAGTTCCCGACGGCCTCTCCCGGCCTCATATCCATTTATAGCCATATACTTCTCATACTATAATATACGTATATATTGCTATACTTATAAGGAGCGGGCCTTCCCAGAAATCTCCCACATTGATCAGCGGGTAGTGGGGCATCCAGGGTTGCTTATTGCATAAATCCCTACTGGCATCCAGTCTTTAAACAATCACCATATGGAGGCATCTCAGGATAGTGTTACCGGGGTCCCTCTGGGACAAGATCGGCTGTGTATCTCGTGCGGTCTCCCCCATGCTGGGGCGGATGGGGCACGGATCTGCGCGTCATGTTCTGAACAGACGCTGGAATTGAGAACGACGCTTGCGGTTGTACCTCGCTCCTTCTCGCCCCTTTCCCCGTCACTAAACCTCACTCCTGTTGAGTCTTGTACAAGTGGCGAGTTGCAAATAGACCTTTCTCCTAGACGACCCACACTTGGCCAGATTGTGGAGGGCTTGTCTGGCCGGATGGGTCCGGATAGACAACGGCCTTGGACCCCCGCGGCTTCGGCCTGTGCTATGGGCTCAGAGGAATCTTTTTCCACACGTGCTAGCGCCTCATCGGAAGAGGGAGATCTGTTCTCTGACCTAGGCTCCTCTGACGAGAGGCCGGGGGGTTAGAACAATGCTGGTCAGGCTGATTGGGATCAGCTTGATATTGGCGGAATGTTACTCAGGATTTTTAGTGTTCTGTCCGTTTCGCCTCCGGGTGCGGCCTCCGGACCGAGAGGGGGGCGTTTCCACACTGCGCCTGCGCGCTTGGAATTCCTCGAGCAAGCCCACTTCCATTCTTTTGTACTCAAAAGAGTGGGAATGTCCAGCTGCTCTTCAAAAGCCCCCGGAAGACTGGGGTTGGAAATACCCTTCCCCCCCCCCCCCCGAGATGGTAGATATTTGGTCTTCGTCCCCGGTAGTGGACTCACCGATTATTGGGGTTCCTAACCCCCCTTCCTTACAGCTCCGGCTTACAGCTCTCTGCGGGACGTCGAGGATCAGCGCATTGATAGGCTGGCTTCCCACGCCTTTACCTGTGCAGGCACGGAGCTGCGCCCTGTCTGTGCCGCGGCTATCA